>OX381606.1:30902613-32145113 GCA_947459985.1 Diloba caeruleocephala | reverse complement strand
GTGGCCCCAGATGAAAACGTAGACAGAGGTTATCGGTATCGTGCAATTCAGGCCAACTTACAAAGATGTCGCCAGGCAACAGAGGAGCTTGTAATGGAAGCAACAAAGCGAAAGATCGCCTTTGCAATGTTGCAGGAACCATATACGGGATCCGCAAAGAAACTAAAGTGTTTCCAAGGCACGCGAACGATACAGTGCGAAAAGAGTACAGACAAGACCAACAAGTCCGCCATCGTACTGTTTGACAGCAACATTGACGTGACCCATTGCCCAACGCTAACAACAGAAAATATAGTTGTAGCGCAACTTAAAACAGAGGCCTGGAAAATCACTGTCATCTCAGCGTACCTTGAAGGAGACGGAAACATAGAGGCCGACATCGATCATATCCATAAGATCATGAACTCAGTTGGAGGGAAGTGCACGATACTAGGGGGGGATGTTAACGCCTGGAATATCTGGTGGGGAAGTGGAGAGACAAACCAAAGATAAAGGACAAGAAGCGAACGGAATTGCCTTGGTGGACAGAGGAATTAACAGCAAAGAAACAGGAAGTAAAGAGATACAAAAGACGGCTTAAAAATGCAGCAGCAGTGCGCCGAGAGGGAGTTCTTCAGAAATACCTCTCCGTCAAAGAGGAATACTTGCACCTCATGAACAGCACAAAAACAGACAGCTGGAAGACCTTCTGCCAAAAGCAAGACAGGGAAAGTATGTGGGACGGAATTTATAGAGTAATAGGCCGCACAACATCAAGGCAAGAAGACATACCATTGGTCCAAAATGGTGAAGTACTGGAAGGAGTAGAGTCTGCCAAGGCATTGGCAGAAACCTTCTATCCGGAAGATGAAGCTCAAAAAGACAATGCAGTCCATAAGGTTATAAGAGAAAAGGCGAACCGTGTGAATGAGGGTGAAGATGATGAATCAATTGACCCCCCATTCACGTTGGATGAACTCAAATGGGCTGTAGATAGCTTCAACCCAAAGAAGGCACCCGGGCGAGATGGGTTCACAGCGGACATATGCAGAGTAGCTATCGCTCGTACTCCAGAGTTATTCTTAGCTCTTCTGAATAAGTGCCTGAGCCTCTCCCACTTCCCTACCATGTGGAAGGAAGCAGTAGTGGTAATCCTGCGTAAACCGGGAAAGGAGGACTACACCATACCCAAATCATATCGTCCGATTGGCCTTCTGCCGGTATTAGGAAAGATTTGGGAGAAAATGTTGATCAGGAGAGTTAGATGGCATACTTTGGAGGGAGCGAACAAAAGGCAGTACGGATTTACACCACAACGCGGCACCGAGGACTCCCTGTATGACCTAGTGAGCCACATAAGACAAAAGCTGTCAGAAAAGAAATTGGTCGTTGTGGTATCCCTGGACATAGAGGGAGCCTTCGACAGCGCCTGGTGGCCCGCAATTAGATGCAGACTCGCAGACACGAAATGCCCAAAGAACATACGAAAAGTCCTCGATAGCTATCTTACGAATCGCAAAGTCCAGGTTAGATACGCCGGGGCCACGTTTGAGAAAGCCACAACAAAAGGATGTGTCCAGGGATCTATAGGTGGTCCCACCTTCTGGAACTTGTTGCTGGATCCTCTGTTGAACAGCCTAGAAAAGAGAGGAGACTACTGTCAGGCGTTTGCGGACGATGTTGTTTTGGTTTTCTCCGGCGAAACAGCACTCGAAATACAGAGACAGGCAAACACGACCTTAAAGCATGTCCAGGAGTGGGGTGAAGTGAATAAGCTTAAATTTGCACCTCAAAAAACTAAAGCGATGCTAATCACGAATAAACTCAAGTACGACACGCCACTCCTGCGCATGGGGGGGACAGAGATTGCCATGTCAAAGGACATAAAAATACTAGGGCTGACTATCGACGACAAACTTACGTTCAACGCACATGTGGCAAATACTTGTCGCAAAGCGTTGAACATCTACAAACAGCTGGCGAGGGCAGCCAAGGTAGAATGGGGGATCTCGCCGGAGATAACCAGAACAATATACGTAGCAGTAATAGAGCCCATAATAATGTATGCAGCAAGTGCCTGGGCACCGGCGACGGACAAAGTAATGACCCAGAAACACCTAAACGAGGTACAAAGAGGATTCGCTCAAAAAATTATCAAAGCGTATAGGACCACATCCCTAAACTCGGCCCTTATACTCTCAGGACTGCTTCCACTAGACATGAGGATCAGAGAAGCAGCCTCTCTTTTTGAAATTAAGAAAGGACATTCCAATAGAGTTATAGAGGACCGCGACGTCGAGACACCAGTACCCTACACCACAACACCTCACCCACACTTATACAACTGTATCGAATTCGGTCAAATTAACAACCGGGCAGAACTTGCCCAATTAGAAGACAATGGATACGCACTCTTCACGGATGGTAGCAAAATAGAGGGCAAAGTTGGCGCAGCACTTTCCGTTTGGAGAGGTGGCGCAGAGACCATGACTCGTAAATACAGACTGGAACAGTTCTGCACCGTGTTTCAGGCCGAGTTACTTGCCATAGCTAAGGCAACCGAAATTATCAGCAGTCATAAGTCCGGGACATTTTTTACAATTTATAGTGACTCCAGATCGGCACTGGAAGCAGTCACTCGAGGCGTTTCTCTCCATCCCTTGGCTGTGGAAACCAGGCAGAATATCCAGGAGGCGACAAACCGTGGGAAAATCATAAAGCTGTTTTGGATTAAGGCCCACGCGGGAATGGAGGGAAACGAGCGAGCAGATTGTCTGGCAAAAGAGGCAGCACTACATAAGAAGACCAAACCAGACTATGACAGATGTCCAATCTCATTCGTAAAGCGTCAAATCCGCGAGGATACGCTTGGCGAATGGGACACAAGGTACAGAGTGGGACAAACTGGGGCAACTACTAAATTATTCCTACCAGATGCTAGACATGCGTATCATACGGTTAGGAAAATAAACCTAGATCCGTTGTTAGTGCAAGTGCTGACGGGGCATGGAGGATTCTCCGAGTATCTAAACCGGTTCAAGTGCAAGGAGAGCCCGGCGTGCCATTGCGGTACAGGGGACAATGAGAGTGTAGTGCATGTGCTGACGGAATGTCAAATCTATTGTAAAGAAAGGTACGATCTAGAACAACAAATTAATTACAAAATAGACACCAAAAATATGGCAGAAATCCTGTCGAACAAAGATGTGCGAGGCAAATTTATAAAATATTGTAAAACTATAGCCAAAATTGTAAATAATAAAAATAAAACAAGATAAAATGTAAAATGTGTGTAAAATGTATATATAATAATTATATAAGCATTAGTTTACAATAGATTTAAATAGAAATTGTACAATGCATAGCACAAAAAATGTATATAGATTATAAGTAATAGACTAATTAAGATAAATAGGGTTGAATTGTAAAGTTTAAATAGAAATAGTAAAGAAATAGGTAAAAACAAATCACTGTATAATATAATAAAATAACAAAGATAAAGAGTAATTATAAGATAAAACAAGAATAAGTGTAAATTATAGATGTAAGAGCTTATGTAACTGTAGTTTTGCGAATAAAAAACTGAAGTATTAATAAAGGCACTGGTCTACCAAGCCAGTGGAAACAAAGAAAAAAAAAAAAAAAAAAAAAAAAAAAAAAAAAAAAAAACCTAACCTAACCTAACCTAACCTAACCTAACCTAACCTAACCTAACCTAACCTAACCTAACCTAACCTAACCTAACCTAACCTAACCTAACCTAACCTAACCTAACCTAACCTAACCTAACCTAACCTAACCTAACCTAACCTAACCTAACCTAACCTAACCTAACCTAACCTAACCTTTTTTTTTTTTTTTATTGATCCGGTGGAAATACCTCATGTACTTCCTTCACCCCGGGAAAGGGCGAAGGGGCATGCCGGACTCCTACCGGCTAAAACCACCGGAGTGATCATCGTCGGCACCGAAGGGAGGCTCCAGGAACTCGAAAGATCTCCATCTAGAGCCACCCATTGGTGCCACGCCTTTAGGCACATCTCGGAGGGGATGACTGTAAAGTGGTCATCCCCTCTAGTGGAGGGAAGGCGACTGTAAAGAGGCCACCCCCCAGGCATCTCTCGAGGGGATTGTAAAAGATTCCCCCGAGGCCTCACTATGCGCTGTGCTGCGCACACAGCGGTACGTGACCACATGCGCACCGCTGTCTTCCCGGGGGTCGCTCGGTATGAGCACGCAAATTTCCCAATAAGCGCGCTCGCGACCCCCAAGGCCCCCCGCCATATAAAGACGACAGGGGGCTCAGGCGTGTTGGACACGGGCACCGCGGCGGTTGTTACCCCGGCCCCGTGTCCTCCTCCTCCGAGCGGGATCGGCCCTCTCCCGATCCCGCTCTGCGACCTCCTTCTGGAGCATTACGTTCTCACAGAAGGAGACCACAGCACTCCAATTTTCATGCTCTGCCAGCATAGCCGATACTACTGCTGGCAAAGAGAGATCTTGCCCGATCCGATCGACCAGGATCCGCCGCTCGGCAGTCCACGCAGGGCACTCTCCGAGCGTGTGCTGTGCGGTATCCTGATCGTCTCCACAGTGGTGGCACTGTGCCGTGACCTCGCGTCCTATCCTGTGCAAGTACGCACCGAAACAACCGTGTCCGGTGAATACCTGCGTCAGGCGGAATGTGACGCGCTCGCTCCTTTGAAGCCAGGCTTCGAAGAGCGGCAAGACAGCCTCGACGACGCGCTTTTGCGCGTACTGTGGCAGCATAAGCCGCTCGCGCCATAACTCGAGGGCACGCCGCCGAGCCTGCCGCCTCAATATTTCGAGCGCCCCTGAAGGCACGCCTTCGCCGCTCTGGCGGAGGGAGCGTGTTTGGTGATACACCCACGCATCCATCTCCGCCAAGATATCAAAAGGCGGAAAGCGCGCCAACAGAGTTGCCGCCTCAAAGGACACCGTTCGATATCCTCGTGCGATCCGTATAGCCGCTCTACGCTGCAGACCGTGGATCTTGGTTCTGCAGCGCTGGACGCCCGAAAGTCGAGATGACCAAACAGGCGCCCCGTAGAGGGCCACGGACCGCACGACTCCCCCGTAGAGGCGGCGAACTTCTTCCCCCGGTCCCCCGAGATTGGGTAGCAGCCGGTGCAAAGCACCCACTATCCTTTCGACCCGGGGGACAAGACGCTCGAAGTGCTCCTCGAAGCCCCAACGACTGTCCAGGGTGAGCCCCAGGTACTTCATGTACCGGCCCACCCTGATTTGCGCGTCACCAACGCGTATCCACGAACTGGGAGGTTCCCTGCTCCGCGGCAGTTTGTGGAACCATAGCGCCTCGGTTTTATGAGGCGCTATCTGCAAACCCAGAGCGTGGATTTCGGCCACGACAATTGCCACCGCTTGCTCGGCAAGCCGGATGGTTCCCTCAAAGGACTCCCCGCTGGCCAACACAAGAGTGTCATCAGCGTAACAGACTAAGCTGACGCCAGCGGGGAGAACGACACGCAGGACCGCATCGTAAGCGAGGTTCCATAAGAGAGGACCGAGAACCGACCCCTGTGGAACCCCGCACGTGATCTCCCTCCGCTTTACGCTACCGTCCCTGCCCACGTAGCGAACATGCCTGTCGCGCAGATACGCCCCGATGATATCCTGCAGATAGGGGGGGCACTGATGGTGCACAAGCGCCCCCCTAATCGCACCCCACGGGATAGAGTTAAAGGCGTTGACTATGTCAAGACTGACAGCCAACGCCACCCCACCCCGTCGGGACACTACCTGTTCCGACAGCGAGCGGACGCGAAGAATCGCGTCGATAGTAGACCGCCGCTGTCGGAAGCCATACTGGCTGTCGGCTAGGTCGGGGCCAACACGCGACAAGTGCTCAACGAGTCTTCGGGCAATTATTCTTTCGAATAGCTTTGAAGCCTCGTCGAGCAGGCAAATGGGACGGTATGCAGAGGGAGACTCTGCAGCCCTTCCTTCCTTCTTCAAGAGAACCAATCCGGCTTCCTTCCAGCCGGACGGGAACACGCTACTACGGAGGCAACTGGTGAACAGCCGCCTCAAGCGGTCCCCAAGAGACTGCAATGCATAGACCCACGCACGACCCGGGATGCCATCCGGGCCGGGTGCGGTGTTGCGAGCCTTCAGGCGGCCAACGGCTCGGTCCAACTCTCCTTCCGAAACCGCCAATTCCTCATCCCATTCCAAGGCAATCGGCGGTACAGAAGGACCGGGATAGTCCCGGACCGCCGGAAAGAGCGTAGAGAGCACTCCCTCCAGCAAATCCGGGGCCATTGTTTCGGTCACCGGGGGGACCCACGGGCGCAACTTGCCCACTACCATGCGGTAGGGTCTCCCCCACGGATCCCTGTCCAGTCCTTCCAGGAGCTCTCTCCAGGACCGAGCCTTCGCGTCACGAATGGCGCTTTGGAGCGTCATAGTGGCCGCCCGGTAGGTCCGATAGGCCTCGGCAGTCTCTCCGGCTGTAGCACTTCGCCGGCGCCGGCTTCTGGTGTACTGACGGCGGGATGCCAGGCAGACCGCGCGCAGTCGCGCGATCTCATCCGACCACCAGTACACTGCCGTGCGCCGGGAGCGCCTGGCTCGGGGCATAGATGCGTCGCAAATCGACGTCATTGCATCCCGAAACCAGGACGCTTCCT
Organism: Diloba caeruleocephala; assembly: GCA_947459985.1. NCBI lineage: Eukaryota > Metazoa > Arthropoda > Insecta > Lepidoptera > Noctuidae > Diloba > Diloba caeruleocephala. The sequence continues at coordinate 32,138,463 of OX381606.1, read as the reverse complement.
CTTCTGGATCGGGCAAGATCCCTTGGTTGACCTCTGACCACGCCATGACGTTGGCAGCTGCGACGAGCATCTCTCGGTCGAGCTGTGTGAGGGCCCAACGCCGCGACGGCGGGCTAGGACTTGGACGGCTCGGGTCGGGAAGGTAGAGGGCCACATCGAATAATATGTGGCGGTGGTCCGACAACGTGACCACCTCCTCCGCTACCCTCCAGCCCGATACCATGCGGGCCACAGAAGGAGTCGCCCATGTCAGATCCACGACCGACTCCCCCTGCCACCGAACGCAGGTACTGACGGACCCCCGATTTAACAGTCGGAGGTCAAGTGACGCCGCCCAGTCTTGCAAAGTCCTCCCCCTCGGCCCATCCCGGTGGTTGCCCCAAGCTCTGGAATGAGCGTTGAAATCCCCCAGGACGAGCACTGGACGGGGTGAGCATTTACAGCGAATGCTGCGCGCCACCCCGTCCAAGTATCTCTCGTAATCGGCGAGAGACACATTGGGGGAGACATAGCAGCCAACTACTGCCAGAGGTCCCCACTCTACCGCAACAAAACCCTGCCCCCTATCTAACAGGGAGCAGGGCGGCCCTCCGTCCACCGCAGCCCAATGAATGGCGACGGAGTCCTCGGCGTCCCTGAACCAGCGAGGATGTTCCTGGACGCCGTAGAACCTAACCTAACCTAACCTAACCTAACCTAACCTAACCTAACCTAACCTAACCTAACCTAACCTAACCTAACCTAACCTAACCTAACCTAACCTAACCTAACCTAACCTAACCTAACCTAACCTAACCGGAGTTGCGTTCCATACGGCACTCTGAGCGCCACGAAATTTATTCGCTCCGCAATAAAAAATCTAAATAAGTGGTTTTTTCTTAACGGATTTCGGAAAGTGTAGTGTTAAAAGTTGCGCGTTTGCGCTGTGCATACGCGTGTGAAACCATTGCTGGCCGCAAAGTGTCAGTTTAGACACAAAGTGTCAAAAAGTGCAAATTTAGAGGTTATTTTTAGGTTAAAATACCTTCAAGGTGAAATATCGCACGATTTATCGCTGTGATTGTATTCTGTCATACGTCATCCGGAGCGCCTCCGGAGAATCTACACACCGAGTACTGTCACCACATTTTTGGATGCTCCGTCCAGGCGCTAAGCCGGAAAAAACAAATACCACGTGGCGGCGTGCTCAGTGATCCCGTTGCCGGAGGATTGCAAAATTTTGCCGGGATCAACTGCATAACAAGTAAGGGCGAACCGTGCAACAAAAAAAATTATACCTATGAAATTAGATTTTTTAGAAGCTATCGGAATTTCAAACTTTGGTGTCATATAACTTTGGAATAAAGAAAAATTAGCAAGATATCGAACTGCTATCTTTTGCGCGCTTAACGCCAGAATAGGATTTGTAACTATTAGATTTTTTAATTTGTAAATTCTGAAATAGTAATTAAAATTGTGTAAATGTTTTAATTTCTAAATTTTTTATATTAAGACCTAGAATTTCGTGACAACGTATATTGTATTATATAACCTGGTGTTTGCCCTGAATATTAGAATTTTTTTGGAATTTTTCGACCCCTGGTTCCCGAGATATGAATTCTTAATTAAATTTCCCTTTTTATTCATAAATAAATAGATATTTCCATTTTTGACTCCCTGAGTGATATTTTTATGCCCCTGTCAACTTGATTGAGTCCAAGGACGGGTCCTTTAACTCAAAAATTGACTAAATTAGACCAATCCCGCCATTTTGGTTTTAGGGTTGTGGATTTAAAACGAGAATATCTCGGGACTCCGAGGTCGTAGAGGTTTCAGATTGAGACCCTGGCTAGTGGTGTATCTGTAGCTGTTGACTGGATTAGGTTTCAGGATTTTTCAGGGCTGAAAGATTTTCGGAGCTGAAACCGTTTTTGGGCGATATAGGAAGCCTAGCCAACTTTCTCAGCCAAAATCTGGGTCTGCTGGGACTTGCGGTTGCGGAGATACAGGCTCCCAAACCTGACCCTTGACAGATAGGCGGCCATTTTGTTTTATTTTAATTAGTCATAACATTGGAACCGTAGGTCGCACCAGATTGCGGTTTTCTACTAACTACTGCTGGGGTTCTGAGGGAACCATATCTCCAGTTTTGGCCAGTTTGGAGGAGTACTGTTTTGGGGCCCTGAGGGCTGTGTCAGCACAAGAGGTGAGCCATTCCAGGCCTAAAGAACCCAAACTCGACCAACCTGCGCCTTTCCGGGGGGGAGATATCGCTCGTCAAAGTTTGACTTTGACAGCTGAGCGACCATCTTGAATTTCTTATTACAGTCATATCTCCCTAACGGAGGGTCGTAGGGAGACGGGGTTTCTTCTAAAGTAATTGGCGGGTGGCACACTCTAAGTCAATTTGGCTTTCGGGCGTTTTCAGCAGCCGGAAATTTTTCAGCCTGAAATTGGTTTCGGTGGGTTGGTCTCGTCGGGCCCGTTGCAGGAACCCCAAGCACGAAGGCATTCGGCCAGGAGGCGTCGGAGATATAGCGGTTCAACCATTTTCCGGCGGCCATCTTGGATGGCAACCGGGGATTTTGGACCTCTGTATCTCTGGAGCCCCTTGGACTAGGGGTGCCGTGTTTGGGCTTGTTGTGGAGGGCTCGGGGGGGGCTACCCGCTGAGTGTATTGAATTGGCTCCGGCCGTTTAGAATTTTCATTCTGGTGCTGAAAATGTCTGACAGGGTGCCCCCATCAGCCTCTGGCAGGCGGAGGGCTGGGCTGGTGAGTGACGATGCGTCACAGCTGCCACCACAGCTTCCCTCGGCTACATTGCGGCAACATACGCCTCCTTCAACTTCAAAATTTTCTCCGGAACAGCTGCCACCGTTGGCACTGAAGGTCAGCGAAGGCTGTCTCGCATCACCAATATCCTTGCCGCCGCCGCCATCGGGGACGTCTTCTCCGATTCAGGACTCTTCCTCGCTCCGCAGATTGGTTCAGTTACGGCAAGCGAGGGCAGTGGAGCAGGAGCTACTAATCCCTCCGGAGGACGTCGTCGATGTCAGTGGGGACGATTCAGACTCAGAGTCTTCTGCGCCGGACGTTTCAACGCGATCCATAGGAGGCCGAACCTTCCTGATCAACGAAATGCCCAGGACGGCCAATAAGTACATGCTCACTGCCAAGGCAATGCTGGAGAGTTCGGGAAACCTGAAGAGGGAAATCAGGGAACAGGTGGTGTCCGCGCTATTAATTTTGTACCAGATGGTGCTAAAAATCTCGGATTCCAGAGCTCTCCATATGCAAGAGGCGTTTAGACTCAAGGCTGATAGAGCGGCTGATAGGGAGCGGTACGCGCAGGCCTACGCACGTAAACTAGAGGCCGCACAAAAGGCCTTCTCTTCAGCCGCCGAGGATCAAAAGAAGACACATAATGACCTTGGAGACCTTCGCCAGATCGTTGCGCAGGACCTCTGTGACCCAATCCGAGAGTTGCAGAAGGGCATGCACAAAGCAGACCTGGATAACAAGGCTCTCCTGGGCCAGGTCATGGCTGGAGTTGCTGAATTGAGGAGGAACATCGCCGATGTCAAAAGTGCAGGAATTAACCGCGAACCCGAAATGTCGTTGAGCCCGGAAATCGCTTCACTGAGGGAGGAGCTTCGGGACGTACGGCTGGAGCTGGAAGCACAAGGCCGACAGTCCAGGCAGGACGGCGTAAACAGCGGATCTAGAATCTGTGCTGATGACGTCCGTTTGGCTGTCCAGGAGGCGGTCCGGGAGGCCGTTCCTCAATTTCAGTTATCTAATCGGGAGGGACCAGTTGAGATGGCTAGAATAGAGACTAACTTAGAGGACGTGCACCAAGCGGTGCAGCGTCTCTCAAGGGACCTGAAAGAAGTGGGGGCCCTGGGGCATTCTGCGGAGACGCCACTGGCCCTAGGGTCAAAAATGGATGATATGAGGCGTGACCTAGCATATTTAAAGGAATCGCAAATTGAGTCCACGGCCCCTATTAGAGTAGCTATTGAGGAGCTACGATGCTCCGTGGGAGGTTGTGCTGAGTCGGGGCTAGGCGCGGAATACGGCCTCTCTACACGCGCTGAAGCAGGAGAATACTCGAGAGTGGCATCCGAAGTGCGGACTGGACGATCGGGGGATCGAGAGCTCCTTACCCGGGCAACAAAGAGCCATAAGCAGCATCGATCCTACCTTGAGGCCTTAACAAAGCCAAATTACGCCATGATGGTTGAATCGGTCGACCCTCGCTTCACCAGTGAGGAGGTACTGAGAACCGTCAAGAGTGCGGTCGATGTGGTAGAGCTCGGGATCGGAGTCAACCGGGTCCGTAAGACCAAAAACCAGAGGGTGGTAATAGGCTGTGACACCAGTATGGATCGAGAGCGGTTCAAGCAGGCCTTAATACACGCGGACAAAAAGTTAACGGTCATGCAGGTACCGCTTCGTAATCCGCTACTTAAGTTGCTTGAGGTGTCCCACGACCTAACCAATGATAGAATTGAGCAGGCCGTCTTAGCTCAGAACGCCAACATCCTTGCCACAGTCCCGAAGGATTTACGTCTCGTTAGAGTGGTAAGGAGGATCAAGAGCCGTACCAAGGAGCTCTCGAATGTTGTGGTGGAGGTCAGCGCCCCCATCTGGAAAGTTCTGCAGAATACCAAGATACGGTTAGGATACCAAATCGTGCTGGCCGTTGATCACTCCCCAATAGTGCAGTGCTATAAATGTTTGGGTTTCGGACATAGGGCCCGGGAATGCCGCTCGGAGGGTAATACTTGTGGTTACTGCTCTGGTCCACATGACACCAGGGAGTGTGTTGACAGGAATGGGGCACCAAAGTGTGCTAACTGTCACCACTCGGAACCTGGCCACCAGGCACATCCTGCTTATAGCACAAATTGCCCCATATGGGTTAAGTGGGACCGAATTGCCAGGAACGCCATCTCGTATTGCTGAGGGCCTGTTCCGGGCTACCCCTGGACTTGACACCTGTGGACCTGGCTCGAATCATCAGCGGCAGCGGCAACCAACAACAGCTACACGCATTGCCTCACACACTTACACAAACGCATACACGAACACACCTACGACAGACAATACCACCACCATTGAACTGGTCCAGGCTAACCTGGGTAGGGGCTACGCTGCTACACGGGATCTTGTTAATCAAGCGGAGATTAGTGGAGCCTCCTTACTCCTGCTTCAAGAACCTTATATAGGGGCCAAAGGTTACCTCACCTGTGGACATCGGGTGATTCAGGACAGCTCCACTTCTGTGGTCAAGTCCGCGGCCGTCGTCCTGAATGCTGGTTTGCGGATCATTGAGAATCCTGACCTAGTGTCAAACACCATCGTGGCGTTTTCTGTGATCAACGGGGGTGACACCATGGGCGTTGTTGGCGTGTACCTGGAGGGAGGAACTCCGGTAGAAGAGCAGATTTTAAGAATCGCTGATGTTATTGATGCTCTTGGCGTAGCTTGCGTGATCCTGGCAGGGGACTTCAATGCCAAGAGCCCCTGGTGGGGCTGCGAGGCGGAGGACGCAAGGGGTGCTGCATTGGCCGAATTGCTGGCCGAGAGGAACCTGCACGTGGCCAACACGGGAAGTACGCCCACTTTCCATGTCTACAGAGGAGAGGCCCTCTATACCAGCATAGTTGACGTTACCACTGTCTCGGCTTCCCTGCTGCCGAAACTACATTCCTGGAGGGTGGACCCGGACTTCTCCTGCCTGTCCGACCACAGACCGATTCGCTTCGAGATAAGGCTGGTGGCAGCGGCAGCATCGGAAATACATCCCACTACCCGTATGTACAATACGAGGAAGGCGGACTGGGAGAGGTTCGGGATCACTCTTTTGGGTGCGCTTGAGGACAGACGGGTGGACGCGGACGCCTTCTTGTCAGCACCAACTCCTGAAGCCCTTGATCTCCTTGTCGTTGCCTTCATGGAGGCCATAGAGAGTGCGTCTAAAGACTCCATACCCACCATTAAGCCAAGAAAGGCAAATAGACCAGCCCACTGGTGGACCCCAGACTTAGCGAGTCTTAAGAAGGAGACAATCCGACTTCGGAGGAAGATTCGCTTCGCAAACCCTGCCAGGAAACCGTATGTGGTGCAGGACTATCTGGACGCCAGCCGTAGATATAAAGAGAGCATCCAGACTGCTATAACGGCTAGCTGGAAGGAGTTCTGCACCAAACAGGAGAAAGAAAACGTTTGGCAGAGCATTTACCGGGTGATGAAGGTTTGCGAGGGCCGCAGGGAGGATAAACTACTGCGTGATCCGGTCAATGGTGACATACTCTCACCGGAAGAATCTGCGTCCCTCCTTGCGGCCAACTACTACCCGCGGGACACTGAGGACACAGACAGCCCGGAGCAGTCACGACTGAGATCTGGGGTCCATGAGCGTGCTGCTGGGCGCACGTTGCAACCGTTGAGCACATGCTCACTGCCCTTCACGCGTCAGGAGGTGGAAGTAGTCTTCAACAACATGAGCGCCAGGAAGGCACCGGGGGGGGATGGCTTTACTTCGGACATATGCCAGAAAGTCCTGACTACGGAGCCGAGCATCCTCTTGGGTCTCTATAACGCCTGCCTCAGAATGGGACATTTTCCACTGGCCTGGAAAAGGGCGATCATTAAGGTGATCCCCAAGCCGGGCCGGGACAATTACACCGCCCCGAAGTCCTACAGACCTATAGGTTTGCTCCCAATTTTAGGAAAAGCCTTGGAGAAGCTCTTCGTTAACCGCCTTGTGTGGGTCCTGGGTAAATCAGCTGGCCTAAGTCGTCGCCAATATGGCTTCATGCCCCAACGGGGTACGGAGGACGCCCTCTATGACGCGGTGACTCTTATTAGAGAAGGCGTAAAATCGGGTAGACTAGTGGCAGTGGTCTCCCTAGATATCGAGGGGGCGTTCGACAATGCTTGGTGGCCAGCCATATTATACCAGCTGCTGGAACAGGACATACCACCGGACATATACAACCTGATTTCTAGTTACCTGTCGGGGAGGAGCGTGGAGCTCAGGTATGCTGGAGCAAGAACCGTCCGAAGCACAAATAAAGGCTGCATCCAAGGCTCAACTTGCGGCCCTATATTGTGGAATATACTTCTGGACCCTCTCCTGCAGGATGCGGAGGGACTCAGGGCCCACGTGCAGGCGTTCGCGGATGACATTCTCCTGGTCGCCGAAGGAAGAAATGCCGAGGAAGTGTCGGCAAAGATGACAGAGGCTCTGGAATGCGTCGACAGCTGGGGAACACGCTTTAAGATGCGCTTTGCCGCACAAAAAACGCAAGCCGTCCTACTAACAAGGAAACTTAAGTATGACATTCCGGCAATTCGGATGGGTGGTGTTCCTGTCCTCTTTGGGGATCACATTAAGGTACTCGGCCTCACTATAGATCGCAACCTCAATTTTGCGAGGCATTTAGAGGAAGCCCAAAACAAGGCCATCCGCCTATACAAGGCCATATCTAGAACGGCAGGCGCACACTGGGGACTGAACAGTGAGGTTATAAAGATCATATATACTGCAGTGGTGGAACCCACTGTTCTTTACGCAGCAAATGTTTGGGCCGACGCAGCCAAGAAAAAATTTAACAAGACTCGATTAGATCGCATCGTCCGCATATTCGGTATCTTGGTTGCTAAGGCCCACCGCACTTCGTCCTTGACGTCAACAGCGCTGCTGGCGGGTATCCTGCCACTTGACTTAAGAGCGCTGGAACAGAAGTCGATCTATGAGACCAAGAGGGGAAGACCGATGCCGGCTCTACCGGGCAGGCAAATGGAGAAAAGGCTTAGTCCGTCCAGCCTGCCTCATCCAGCGCTGAGGAAACCTATCCTCTTTGGGCGTGTGTCTTCCCAGGAGGAACTTGACCTACTGGATGATGGCTGGACACATATATATACAGATGGAAGTAAGCTGGAGGGAAGAGTTGGTGCGGGTGTTTCTGTCTGGAGGGAGGGCAGGGAGCTGAGGCACTGCAGTTTCTGTTTGGCTAACTATTGCAGTGTCTTCCAAGCTGAACTGGCGGCCATTGTAAAGGCTCTGGACATGGTCAGTAAAGGCAGTTTACTTTCACGGTGTTACCTGCTCAGTGACTCCAGGTCAGCACTGGAATGCATCCAGGACTCTGGGGCGCTACATCCAATGGCAGTAACAGCAAGAGCAAAACTTACGGACCATGAGGCTCGGGGCGGTCAGATCCGCTGGGTGTGGATAAAGGCCCACATTGGGCTGCCGGGAAACGAGCGTGCCGACGAGCTGGCGAAGAGAGGGGCTCTCCGGGATAAGAGAGCTCCATTTTATGACAGTTTCCCTCTGTCCTTCGCCAAGCGACTCATCAGGGACTCCACTATTACAAGCTGGCAAAGGGAGTACGAGGAGGCCCAGACTGGCGCCACTACCAAATTATTTATCAACGACGTGCGTCTCGCCCACAAAGTCTTCCGGAGTACACGCCACAACAACCTCAGGTCACAATTGTTGACTGGCCATGGGGGGATTAGGGCTTACCTATACAGATTTGGTCTCGCGGGATCCCCGTTCTGTGTTTGTGATGACGAGACACCTGAAACAGTCGAACACCTAGTAATAGACTGCCCTCGCTTCTGCTACGACAGACTCGTTTGCGAACATGGGATGGGGCTCAGCATTAACAGAGACAACCTTAGACTGGCGTTTGGAGACGATGATAGCAGGAGGGTGTTAATGGCCTTTTGCGAGAAAGTGTTTCGCATGGCCGCAAGGCTGAACGGCTCCACAGTAGCTTTGCAGTGACAGGACACTGTCTCTGAAACAAATTAATATGAATTGCAAATTTATTTATAAAAACAGAAACAAATACGAAAACATCGTAATAAATTGCACAATAATGTTAAAATATCGATCGAATAAATAATAAAATATTATGCATTTTATATAAATAATATAGTATATAAGATAATAATGAAATAATATAATTAATTATAAATAGCAAACATATTGTAGCTTAGTAATGTATAATATGCTATATCAGTAATAAGTATGTATAGATGAATTAAATATATGATAAACACCTAATATTTATAAGTGCAGTAATAATGATTATACTAGTTACCTTGTACGAAGTTATCAATATGTATATGAATATGAATTGAGATGACATGATAATTTAGTATTAGTAAATTACTCTGTTGTATTTATTATACTTGCATGTTCAGTACCACAAATTAAAAAAAAAAAAAAAAAAAAAAAAAAAAAAAAAAAAAAAAAAAAAAATTATACACATCTTAATAGCAGTAAAATATATAAAAGAAACAAGGATGCTGCAAAGGAAATAGCAGCAGTGGTACTGAGGCAGGAGTTAGGGTTTTAGTCGGTAGGAGTCCGACACTACCCAGGTTGACTCATCACTGGGTTAGCCTGGGTGTCCATGACGGATTTCCCACTCCTGCCAAAACAAAAAAAAAAAAAAAAAAAAAAAAAAAAAACCTAACCTAACCTAACCTAACCTAACCTAACCTAACCTAACCTAACCTAACCCAGGTCGCGGTTTTCAGGCTTTTTAGTTATATTAAACATTCATTTCGCTCAAATTTATAACAATAAAACCAGTTTTTAGACCATAACTTTTTAAATTTGTTCCCATCCGTACCAAGTTTTTTACACCATCGGATAGCCCTCTTCAAGAGCTATCCAACGACGTATCGCACGTGGGGTTTACCTCCATCCATCCATCCAAAAGTCAAAAAATTCCCCTCCCGCCCACCCTGTGTCGTCTAAGCACGTGAAAAAAGGTCATTTTAATAATAATATTTAGATTATTCTTGAGAAAATTAAAACGTCGTCCAAGTAGACCTTACTTTTACTTTACTTTACATTGAGGAAAATATCACTCTATTTAAGATACATATAGACCATTGACGCGGAACATTACGTCAGCTTTTATTGCTAATTTAAGAGACCTTTCTACAATTAATTTTTACTATTAATAAACGACTAGTCCTCTGACAAAACATGTTCGCCATTCGCACACCGACCAAAAAGCCAACGGCAACTCGTAAAAGCGACCCCCAAAAACCTGGACGGCTTGGGGCGGGAGGGTGGAGGGGAATACTATGTGGCGGAGGTCCGACAACGTGACCACCTCCTGCGCCATTTTTTTATTTTATAGAGATTTAAATTATCTTTACCAAATAGTAACACGAAACCTTAACTACACGCCTGTGTTGTTAGAAAATAATTGTAGTGGGTGCATTGCACCGGGTACTACCCAATCTCGGGGGACCGAGCGAGGAAGTTCGCCGTCTCTACGGGGGCGTCGTGCGGTCTGTGGCCCTCTACGAGGCGCCTGTTTGGTCATCCCGGCTGTCAGGCGTCCAGCGCTGCACAACCAAACTTCGCAGTCTGCAGCGCAGAGTGGCTATACGGATCGCACGGGGATACAGGACAGTGTCCTACGAGGCGGCAACTCTCCTGGCACGCTTTCTGCCTTTCGACATCCGGGTGGAGATGGATGCGTGGGTCTATGACCAGACTCGTAGAATGAGGCGGCTGGCTCGACGGCGCGCACTCGAAATATGGCGACAACCCCTAAGGTTGCAGTTCGCGACCAAGCGCGTCGTTGAGGCCATCCTGCCACTCTTCGGAGCCTGGCTCAGAAGGAGCGAGCGCGTCACCTACCGTCTGACGCAGGTATTTACCGGTCACGGTTGTTTTGGTGCGTACCTGCACAGAATAGGACGCGAGGTCACGGCACAGTGCCACCATTGTGGAAGCGACAAGGATACCGCATAGCACACGCTCGAGGTATGCCCTGCGTGGGCGGCCAATCGGCGGATCGTGGTCGATCGGATCGGGCAAGATCTCTTTCTGCCGGCAGTAGTGTCGGCTATGTTGGCAGAGTATGAAAATTGGAGTGCAGTGGTCTCCTTCTGCGAGAGCGTCATGCTCCAGAAGGCGACTGCAGAGCGGGATCGGGAGAGGGCTGATCCCGCACGGAGAAGGACGAGACGGCGCAACGGGGCAACAACCGTCCCGGCTCCCAAGTCCAACACGCCTCAGCCCCCTGCCGTCACTTCATGGTGGGGGGCCTCGATGGTCGCGGGCGCACAGATTGGGGAGTCTGCGTGCTCACACCGAGCGACCCCCGGGAAGACGGTGGCGCGCACATGGACACGTGCCGCCGTGTGCGCAGCACAGCACAAAGCGAGGCTTGGGGGATCCTTTACAATCCTCCCCGAGAAGTGCCTGGGGGGTGACCTTTTGTCGCGGAGTGCCTCCCTCCGTGTTTCCTTCCCGGTTAGCTCGACTGGGAGGCTCTCTCCACGGCAGCAAGTAACGGTGTTCAGTTAACGAGATCAATGAAACGTAACATATAAATTGTTATAATGGTATATTATTATATAAATTGTTGTGGGGTAGTTAACTAATCAACATCAAATTTTTCCGCTCCTAATTGAACTTATTATTAAAATAAAATACAATAAATTCTGGCACTTTTAATGATATACATTAGATATTAACACTTTTAACCTGCCGGACAAGTGTTTTTTCCTTAACATTAAACTCTTTAACTGTTGCCACATCACACTTTTTTTCACTTTATACAATGGAGTCAATTAAGAACACATTGAGTGACATGATGGAGCTGTTCCACACCAGGATGTCCGAGTTCGAAGTGGAACTAAAGCTCCATCCTCAACTTCAGGTTTGGCTGCTGAATTTAACACCTTTCGCTCATTCATCGTGGTGGCACTTGGCAATCTTCAAAAGCAGGTTGAGATGCTTGCTGGAGACCTGGACAATCTGGAGATGCGAGGACGCAGAAAAAATTCTGTTGCTGCATGGCGTCCCCGAGGAGAAAAAAGAAGAAACCGCAGCGGTAGTGGCCAATGTTGTCAAGTCACAACTGAAAATGGCTGACTTCTCTGTCGGGGACATTAGGCGATGTCACAGGATGGGAAAATCATCATCCCATGCGAAGCCGCGGCCAATCTTGTTTAAGCTTCACAATGTTGTTGTCCGGGACAATATTTGGTTTACGAAAACCCACTTTAAAGGCTCGGGGATCACAGCATCTGAGTTCTTGACCAGGGCACGACACGACATTTTTCTGGCAGCGCGAGAGAAGTTTGGTGTTTCGAAATGCTGGACTAAGGCAGGCTCGGTGTACATAGTCGGGCCTGATAATACACGGCATCGTGTCTCGTCGCTCATGGATTTGGATTATATTGGCCGACAAGGGGACACGTCAGAAGAAGACGTTCTCCCGGAACCGATCGTTGAGCCTGCGAAAGCGAAGACTAGACGTGCTGCTGCCTCCAAAAAGTGAAGTGTCTCTTCTTAGTTTTGTAGCAATGGAGTCCGGGTAATGTAAAACTTTGTTTACTTTTATGTTTGGATATCGCTTTTGTGTACCACTTTTAATTTATTGTGCAATTGACGTTAACCTTCCAAAATTTACTTTATTTATTTGACACTAATTCAATTCAATTTTTCAATATGGAAACAGTGCCGGTGTCGACAATTCTGCCAATGTCAGTAGTGTCATGGAAGAACGTGTGTAGTAATCATTTTTAAATAAAACTAATTGATTAAAACGTGACTTAATGTACAGAATTTATTGAATATTTTAGGCAAGTAGCAAGTTACAATCTTATGTCATTACTACGGACAAAAATCATCAAAGCTTCTAAAAGCTCAGAAGAAGAATATGTCAGTAAAGAAGAAAAGTTTATTGGTATAGGGATTTTTAATTTAGGAAGATGATTGTATAAATCATGACATGGATCATTTTTGGGGCATTTAAAAAATAAATGGTTTAAAGTACCATCTTCCAACCCACAATCGCACAGAGATGAATCTCTGACATGAATTTTATGTAAAAAGACAGGAGAACAACAATGACCTACACGGAGTCTACAAAGGACAGATATAACTGTTTTAGAAACCTTCTTATACCGATAAAACCATGGTTTTAGTGGTATGCTGGGTTGGATTGCATAATAAAAACGGCTCTTATTTTTACCCGTGTTATTCCATTGAACTTGCCATGAAGCCTGCAAATACCTTTTTGGAAGGTTCAGCAAATCATAGCCCAAATAACTATAATGTTTGAGATCAGCAGATTCAGATGTGACCGCGTTTTTTGCGAATGCGTCAACGCATTCATTTCCCTTGATACCAGAATGACCCGGTATCCAAACCAATTGAATAATTTTATTATTATTTTTGCAAGAGAAAAGACATTTTTTTATTTGAAAAAGAAGAGGACTGTTTAATTTACTCTTAAAAGGACTATGCTTCAAAGCTTGAAGACAACTCAAGGAATCCGTGAAAATTACGCCCTTAATAATATTGTGCGATTCTATAAAAAGGCATGCTTCCAAAATAGCCACGCATTCACCCGTGAAGACAGAAGCCTCCTTAGGGCATTTGAATTTTAAAATTATTCTGGAGTTTTGATAGTATACCGCAGCTCCTGTGCAACTGGAATCGGTCAATTTGGATGCATCTGTAAAAAATATTTCGAAACCATTCCAACGTTCACTAATCAGCGCATTAAAGACCGAATTCGCTGTAGTAGACTTTTTAGATATACCGATATCGAAAAGGATGTCTGGTTTGAAACATAAAATATCATATTCAAAATTGAAAAGGGAAAGTCTGGGATATTGAATGATAGGATCTTCTAAGTTCTGGTACTGACGAAAGGTTTTAATAATCAGAGGGGTGTCTTTACGATACCAGTAATTTGAACTATTGCATATATCATCTAAAACACCTAGTTTGTGTAGAAGAGGATGCGTAGATTTGGTGATTACTCGAGCTAAAAAACGAGATGCCAAATATTGTTTTGAAATATTTTTTTCAAATATTATTTGACACTAAATTCTTGTTTTACGGTCTATCTATCACAAATTGACATAAGTTTGACAAGTGAGTTTTAATGTCATCTCGTCACTGGCTGCGTTCCAGTTCATCTTAAAATCAACATATTGTGATAGTATAGAAACTTGTCATTACTATATTATATTTAATTTTGACGATCCAAAATACCTATATTGTTATATTCACTGCCCGGACTCTCTATATAAGATTTATTGTGTTTTGTTCATGCGTTTTGTTAACACAACCGGCAGGTGGACTTAATTAGTGTTTTAGTTTTGTCTTCATTTTATTTTATTTTTATAAAACTTTAGTATATATATTTATTTATTATTATTAGCATATCAATGAATTATTCTGACTCTAACAGTGATACAGAAAGTTTTTATTCCGCAAATAGTGATCTCAGTTTCGTAAGCGTTCCTTCACTCACTGACACTCTTTCATCATTGTTTTCTGATGTTTCCAGAAACTTTAATGTTGTTCATATCAATGCTCAGAGTATTCCAGCTCATTTCGCTGATATGCTGGCAAGTTTTGACTGTACTGCTATCCATGCCATTCTTGTGTCTGAATCTTGGCTAAAGCCATGTCTCCCTTCATCAGCATACTCTTTGCCTGGTTTTCAGCTCATCAGAAACGATCGTGTGACTGGCGGTGGTGGTGGTGTTGCCATTTATCTTAGAACGCACATACCCTTTTCCATTGTTAATCTGTCAGCACAGCCACCCCCGCCAGATGCTGGCGAGCATCTACTCCTTGAAGTTGGACTTGAGCACTCAAAAATATTACTCGGCGTCTATTAATCTCCCTCACTGCGAGTAAACTACTTCTCTTCTTTAGACATTATCTTGGAAAATTTAACTCCCTCGTACAGTCAAACAATCATAATGGGTGACTTTAACACTTGTCTCCTTAAGAAAGATTCACGTTCTTCTTCTTTATATTCTATGTCACAATCCAATAATCTATCCATTCTTCCACTTAATGCTACTCACCATTTCCCTAATTCTATCCCTTCACTTCTTGACCTTATTTTAGTATCTTCTTCTGAACACGTCGCCAAGCATGGCCAATGCTCAGCTGACGCTTTTTCCTACCATGATCTCCTTTTCCTATCCTATAAACTTTGCCCTCCAAAGACTAAATCTAGAATACTTCTGCAACGCAGTTTCCGAAGCATGAACCACGATAGCCTTCGTGAGGATGCCTGCAACATTGACTGGACGCTGCTTGTTTCCTGTGATTCAGTTGATGAAAAAGTAAACATTTTTGCAACGAACCTGATTCAGCTTTACGATGTGCATGCTCCTATTCGTGCTATGAAAGTCAAACACCTTCCGTCACCTTGGCTCAACGACGAAATTAAATTGCTTCAGACAAGAAAAGCTACCGCTAAATCTAGGTATAAGTATAGACCTAATCCTTCGAACTGGCAAAAATACGTTGACATTCGTAATCGGTGCAACAAGGTGTGTAGGAATGATCAACGCTGACATATTCATAACTCGGTTCAAAATGGTGATCCAACCCAAGTTTGGAAATTTCTCCGATCCTTAGGAGTTGGAAAGTCACGTCAAGAAACCATTCCTAAAAACTTCAACATAGAACTTCTTAACCAACATTTCTCTACTTCGTCTACATTTGATAAGACCACAAAAACAAATACACTTGGCATTCTTTCTTCACTTCCAACTCCGGATTACTCACCCTTTGTCTTTAGTCAATTTACCGCTTGTGATGTTAAGAAAAGCATCTTATCCATTACATCCAACTCGGTTGGGACTGACTGCATTAGCCGTAATATGATCCTTCCTATCCTCGACGAAATCCTTCCCATCATATCCCATATTTTTAATCATTCCATATCCAGCGGTCTCTTTCCATCCCCATGGAAAGAGGCCCAAGTCACTCCACTACCAAAAAAGTTAAATCCTGCGTCTTTCTCTGACTACCGTCCAATTTCCATACTCCCATTCCTCTCCAAAGTTCTTGAACGCCTCATATACAATCAACTAAGTAATTTCCTCTCTAATAACGATCTCTTTAATCCACTCTAATCCGGTTTCCGTCCTGGTCATAGCACTACCACCGCCTTGGTTCATATTACGGATAATATTAGGTCTGGAATGGAAGACGGTGCGCTAGCAGTTCTTGCATTGCTAGACTTTAGCAATGCCTTTAACACTGTCGACTTTGATATTTTAATTGGTATACTAAGCTCTCTTAACATATCTCCAACGGTGATTGATTGGTTTCGTAGTTACCTGTTTAGCCGTCGGCAACGTATCAACATCGACCATACCTATTCTTCATGGTGTAGTACATCTGCCGGCGTGCCACAGGGCGGCGTTTTATCTCCATTACTCTTCGCAATATTTATAAATTCTATCTCCAATCAACTTCGTTCTTTCTACCACCTGTATGCAGACGATTTACAAATTTACTGTCAAGCTTCCCTGGAAAGGCTGGCGGAGGGTATCAATGTTATCAATATTGATTTGGCTCGAATATGCGACTGGAGTAGAGCACACGGACTTAAGGTCAACCCAGTGAAAACACAGGTTACTGTTATTGGAAGCTCAAGGATGATCTCTAGAGTTGATTGGTCTCAACTTCCCCAAGTTCTTTGTGATGGTTCCATTATTCCTATAGGTGATCGGGTTAATAACTTGGGGATATATATTGACAAAAACTTTTCTTGGGGTCCCCAATTGCAGGAGCTCGGTCGCAAAATGTTTGCTTCAGCGGGGTCCTTAAGAAGGTTGCGTAATTTCCTGCCTATTGCCACTAAGACTGCGCTTGTACAATCTCTACTTCTTCCTATTCTTGATTATGCCGATATCAGCTATCTTGATCTCACCGAGGACCAATTTGATAAACTTGAGCGACTCCAGAATTTTTGTATCAGATTCATATTTGGCTTACGTAAATATGACCATATCTCAGAATTTCGTAATAAGCTCAAATGGTTACCAATACGCCTTCGCCGGAATACTCATATACTTTCTCTATTATACAGTGTTCTGTTCAATCCATCTACCCCCCCTTACCTTAAAGAACGGTTTCAGTTTCTACATGACACGCATTCTAAGTTTCTAAGATCATCGGAGAACCTAAAACTGAAAATGCCGATACATTCCACGAAATTTCTCGACAAATCATTCTCGGTCCAAAGTGTTCGTTTGTGGAATGCACTACCGGTGTCAGTTAGACGTGCACAAATATCACAAGCGTTTAAGCGATTGGTGAAGGAGCACTACTTAGCACTGTCATGATAAGAATATCTCTTGCTTCTTTTGGTGTTTATTTATGTATTTATTAAAGTTATTTATATATTTACTAATTGTATGTTATTATATAGTTGTTTATTATATGTGTATGTTTATTGTGTTAGTTTTATTTTACTCATGTTTACTTTTAATTACACTGTAAGCTACCCCTTGAAATTATATACCATTCCAGTCCATCCAATGGTTGTCTGGAAGAGATCGCCGAATTGCGATAAGACCGCCAATTGTACCTTTTCTTCCATATGGTAAAAACTGTTTAACTTTTGTTTCATTATGGTGTGCAATAAAGAGGATTTATTATTATTATCTACATGTCTCTCTATTACACGGGTTTATCTCCCCTGTAAGGGGGAACCCGGTTTGATAGGCTTACGCGGGGACATGGGTCCAACACGCAGAGGCCCTTTAGAGAATTTTAATCTAAAATGTAATGGGACACTAACCGGGAACTCTCCATGGCTACACTATGAAATGCAGTCTCGGATTGTCCCCGGAGGTGTAAAACTATTGTATAAGATGGAAACTACAATTATTAGGTCTATTGTAAAGGGTGCTAAATGGATAATATACTTCTAAAACCTGAAAAAACGGCGTCTGCCTTTCAACGTTTATAGTGAAATTCTGTGGCAGACGGTGACTCGCCACTCACAAGATGGGCCCCCTAAATGGCCACCACTACAGGCGACCAGGAGCAACACCGGTGTGAGCGGCAAGGGGTGTAGAGAGGTGCGGCACCGGTTTCACCATCGCGCGTCTCGAAGACTCGGAGCGGGTTTCCCCGTTATTACGCCGTTAGACACTTCCACCCCCGAGCATATAGCTCTGGCGGCCCCCCTCTGATCGGCCAACTGAGGCAAGCCAGAGTTGAAAATCCTACGGGCACTCATGGGGTACCACTCCAGCCAACCAATAAAGGTAAGCCGGAGACGAGGCCCTGACCGACTCTCTGGAGCATTCGGGTACGCAGTGTCGCCTCTCACATTCAGCTCGCCACAAACTGCCCTGCGTTCTGTAAGCTACTTAAGATACTTTTTTTTTTTCTCTTATGATATACTTTTTTTTTATATCAGAAGGTAGGAATAAATCAAGCAGCTACTTTAATTTGCCCTCCAGGATTACCTTATCCCATGCTGAGATAACGTTTGCCCAGAGGGGTTTATTTATTTATTTATTTATTTTTATTATTATTATTTCCTTTATTTAAACTGAATACATATAAATTACATTTTTAAATATACATCATACAAAAATATACATTTAAAAATATAAAAAACCGTAGCCCACCGGCATCGGGAACAAGGTCCAAGCTGCCGGTGGTCAGGGCTCCAGAGAGAGGAACCTCCTAACAATACGAGCCGTGCCTAGGAGTACCGCTTTCTGCATCAAGCCCTTGACCCAGCCGCCTAACGAGAGCCTCTTCAGGTGTTGGTCGAGGCTCTTGGCCATTAGGCCATTGAACGTAACGACTATCGGCACAATGATTGCAGAGTCTACTTCCCACATGTCGACAACCTCGTGCGCCAAGTCAAGATACTTAATTTGCTTATCTTTCTCGGCCTTCACGAGATTCTCGTCATGTGGGATAGTTATATCCACAATCATTGTGCGGCGCTCTACTCGATCTATCACCACTATATCAGGCTTATTGGCTACAATAGTCCTGTCAGTGATGATAGATCGATCCCAGTACAATGTGACATGGTCATTCTCGAGAACTGGGTCGGGCACATACTTGTAGTATGGCACTTCTGAACTCACAAGGTTGTATTGCAGCGCAAGTTGCTGGTGTATAATCCTGGCCACTTGGTTATGCCTGTGCAAGTACTCGCCATTAGCAAGACGAGAACAACCGGAAATAATGTGACGGATAGACTCACCCGGACGGTGGCATGCCCGACAGATGTCAACCGTGCCGTCCTTCACAATATATTTCCGATAGTTATTCGTCATGATAACTTCATCCATAATTGCACAGATAAAACCTTCGGTTTCCCCGAATCGGTCACCGAAGCGTAGCCAAGACACGGACGCTAAAAAGTTTACATCGGGCCCATGAAGGGCCCGGTAAAAGCGTCCGTGAAGCTCCTTACTCTGCCATACCTCCATGCGGTCATTAGTGTCAAGCACTACAGGTTTATGCCAGTTCTCTTTAGCCATCCAGGAGAGCGGGGTGAGTCCCTTGTCTATCGCAACCACATCTCGGTGCATCCCCACATCGGCTTGGAGAAAGTACTCCCTGAGGTTGCACACCTCACGATTGTGGTCTTAGCATTTAAAAAGCCTCGACCCCCACACTTTCGTGGGATGTACAGCCTCATCACCGATGAACGTGGGTGATGAATCCGATATGTGGTCAGCAATATACGAACTCTTCTATCCAGGGCGTCCAATTCAGACTGAGTCCACTTGAGTATGCCAAAGGAGTATATCACAACTGGCATGACCCAACCGTTAAAGGCGCGCACCTTGTTACCGCCGGACAAAAGACTTTTCAGTACTTTTTTCAGGCGACCAACGAAGCGCCCCCGTAACGATTGTTTCATGTCAGCTCCGTTGATACCCAACCCCTCCGACATACCCAAGTATTTGTAGGTCTCAGATGAGGAAAGGGATCTGATATGTATGAAATCCGAAAGTTGTAATCGCTCGGATTCCATAATCTTCCCTCGTTTTACATACATGACTGCACATTTGTCCACACCAAATTCCATTCTAATAGAATTACTAAAAGTCTCAGTTACCTTCAGTAACTCTATTAGCCGCAAATTGTTGGGGGCAAAGAGTTTCAAATCATCCATGTAAAAGAGGTGAGATATTATCTGACCACCTCTTCTCATCTGGTAGCCTAGCCCTAAACCCTCTAGCAGTGTGCTAAGAGGGTTCAAGGCCAAACAGAACCACAGCGGACTCAGGCTATCGCCCTGGAATATACCACGCTCGATCCTGATCAGTTCACCGTACCCTCGGATCTCCCTACATCCCGGATAGTTAAGGACTGTCCTCCATTGCCCCATACATGCCATCATGAAGGTGCGTAGGGTTGTATTTATTTTATACAACTCTAGCACCCTCATGAGCCATGTATGCGGCACCGAGTCGTAGGCCTTCTTATAATCTATCCAGCATGTAGACAGATCCTTGTGGTTACGTCTAACCTGTTGGCTAATAGCCATGTCAATAAGGAGCAGCTCCTTAGTACCACGGGACCCTTTCCTACATCCATTCTGAGAAGCAGACATGATGTGGTTATTATCAATATGTGTGTTAATTTTTGTTCTCAGAATGGATGTAAGAATTTTATATACCGTCGGTAAACAAGTTATCGGTCTATAATTTTTGGGTTCCGTAGTACTACCTGATTTATGGAGCAGGTGGGTAATTCCTGTAGTAAGAAACTGAGGCAGCGAACCTGACTCTAAGGACGACTGGAACTGGGACGCCAAGCGAACATGTGAGCTACGTAGCCATTTAAGCCAAAAATTGTGCAGCCCGTCCGGTCCCGGAGATTTCCAGTTTGGTAATGGACGGACTGCACTGGCTATGTCTTGGGGGCTAATTATAACTGCCCCCATTTCTGCTATCGGCTCACATGCTCGTTTGACCTCCCGTATCCAATCACCTTCGGTATGGTTGACTGGCACCGACCATATTATTATTATTGATATTCACAACTTCAACACTTCATCTTCATGGTGATATATTTCAAATATAGCTTATTATTATAGCCGTGTGGTGCCGGCTCAGAATACCACCACCCCATCTCCTCCCGTGGGTGTCGTAAAAGTCGACTAAGGGGTTAGCCGGAGGATGGGCAGCAGCGTCCTTCGAGTACATTAACAACTCAACTGCGATCGCCAACCCGCCTGCCAAGCGTGGCGATTATGGCAAAACCCCCCAATGAGCCCATAACACCCATATTGGTCATTGTGGTGATCTTTGGGGGAGGCCTGTGTCCAGCAGCGGACTTCATTCAGCCGAAATGATAGCTTATTATCACAATATTTAAGCTAGTTAAAAATAAGTAATTGTAATATTGCAGAAGACTGTCATGTCAGGGCGACAGCTGTGTGTCGAACCACTAGCGTTCAGAATCCAATGTGTAATGATAATGATCAAAATATCAAGAGCGACTCTACGTCACAAATTCAAATTTTGATTTGAATAAAGAATGAATCGTGAGGTGGACAGTGATGGAGATAAAAGGTATGAAGTCATGAAAGAGGTTGATTGAAATGAAGATGAATGATGACTTCGTCACACTTTTTACAGTCGCCTTCCCTCCGCCAGAGGGGGTGACCGCTTTACAGTCATCCCCTCCGTGATGTGCCTAAAGGCGTGGCACCAATGGGCGGCTCTAGTGTGATCTTACGGGGACCTGGAGCCCCCCTTCGGTGCCGAAGATGACCGCTCCAGCGGTTTTAGCCGGTAGGAGTGCGGCATACCCCTTCGCCCTTCCCCGGGGAGAAGGAAGTTCCATGTAGAATTTCCGCTGGACATCAATAAAAACAAAATTTAAAAAGAAAAAGCTCACCTTGTGAAGCCAACAAATGCGTTAAATGTTTTGTCATTATAGGATGTAAGTTACTTTCAGAACACCACTTTTATTATTGTGAAAGATGATTCTAGTCATGGGTTAATTTCTTGTTATTCGACTTCAATGAGGTACTCAGAACTGAACTGTGCTGAACCTGAGTTCAGGTTTCGATTCTATTACTGGGATTTTGACTTAAATCTATTTCAATGAGTAAGTCTATTTCAAAGTTTAATTAACATAATAAATTATTTAAAATATTCCTATTTGTCTACACTCGTACCTACTTTTAAAAATAAGTATAGAAAGAAAGAAAGAATATGAATGGCATTCTCGAGATACGTACTCGAGTACTAGAGTACTACTAAGTATTCGAGTTTAGTGCACAAGTCGACTCGACTAGGTACAACACTAGCTTAGACTGGCTATTTCTATTGACATGTAGGTGATAATGCAATGCAATACGTCATAATAAAATTAATGTTCTTTGTGTTATTATAAAAGTACCTACGTACGCGATACCAACAAAAAAATATAGTTTAGTACTTTCTGGAGTTTTAAAAATCATTTGTGTTTGGTACTTAGATAATTTGAATTTTACGAAGTTTGATTGTGTTTGATGGGTGTTTATAAATATTAGATTAAACATGGGGATATTCGGCAATTCTTCACCTTTTGATCAAGATGTCGGTAAGTTTTCCTAACAAAATATTATAAAAACTTAATAATTATTAAATGTACGTAGACAGGCGTAGACATAAAACGAACAGTGTCGCTTATTGCTCTTCGTAGGATATTACTTACCAATTCAATGAGTCACGGCAGTGATGAAAGTGAGGGTATACAATGATCGAATACTATATATAATTTAATCAATTTACTGTACATTTATATTCCATATAGACTGACTTTTGTTTTGAAATTTGCTACATTATGTGAGTGCTTTTGTAGACAAAAAAGAAGCTTTAAATTTGTGGTGTATTTTCTTCAAATATCAGCATATATCTAAACGAATATTTTAAATAATATCTAATGATAAAAACGTAGCTTTTTTATATGTGGACGGTTATCTTAAAAACTACTAGCCTGATTACGAAAATTCTATTTTCAAGAATTAAAGTACTGGGTAATCGGGGACAGGTAGTAAATCCTATGATTTTGTAAACTTATTTAAGAATTAAATAATACATTAAATTTGGAACATAAACTCTTTCCATTTATGATGCTGTGAGTGAAATCCTGGTGTATGTTGTGAACAGGGTAGCCAGACAAAGTACCGTCCATGATATGTAGTTATCTCCACAATAGTACAAAAACCTATAGAGGGTATACAAAAGTGTTTCTCTTAAAAAAACTGTAGAACTGTGTGAATACAGACTACATAAATAGAAAGTCAGAAAAGTGAGAACCAAAAATCCAAGAAAACTGTTATCAAAATCAATGTTGCAAAAGTGTGTTTTTCTCAAGAACAAGGCTTTTACAACTTTTAAATTGCATTAGTATCTTAGTAAGCTGTACTGTTCTATATTGGCTGCATTTCAAAGAATCTATACAAAATCATAAAAGAAGCTCAGTGTATGCTATACATATATGGCTGAATTAGTACACAATGCATACTATTGATAGCCTTCTGGAAATGTTGGCTGTCAATCCTCTTTATCAATGCCCTTAGAAATGCTATTTACAAAGAAGAAAACCACAATATAGGTGAAAGTATTGGCTATTGGACCTAATGGTTTAAGTGGGTGATATGCACCAGCATAATAATTAAAATAAAATGAAAACATGTTGATGTTAATTTAATAATAATGGTTATCTTCTATTTGTTTGAGATGGAACTGTGAATAAGTAGGTAGTGATTTTATGAACTTATTTAACAAATCATAACTTAAGCTGTGCATCTTGATCCTGTGTTTCACTACTAAAAGAGCCACTGCAGAGGTGATATCTGATAAAAATCTCTCTGATGCATAGATGTGGTTGCAAAATAATCCGCTGCAATAATAAGATTGCCAGTCATGCACATAGATTTTACTTTCTACAATCTTATTATATGACAGTATTTTATGTTTCAAATATCATTTAGAATAATATGGCGTATTATATGGTTCAATCTCCAGACACAGTTTAGGTCATTATACTTAATTATGTTATAATTGTGCTGAAGGTTGTCATTGGTGCTTTACTGGACTTATATGCATCTTTATGCTGCAGTATAAACCGTAGGAGTTAATGTGCTTAATTGGAAAATATTATACACTTTATAATTATTCTACAACAAAATCTCATACACTATTCAGGGGCAATCATCATATCATATCATCTAAAGGACGTCCACTGCTGAACAAAGGCCTCCTCTATAAATTTCCACAATGAAAAGTCACAAGCCACCCACATCCAAGGACTCGGATTGTTGGAGGTCGTCACATGTTGCGTTTTCCAGTGTGCTGTCTTCACTCTAGAACCTTTCTACCCCAATGGCTATCACTTCTAGGAGCAATATGCCCTGCCCATTCCCACTTCAGCTTACTTACCCTTTCTGATTTGATCTCTAGAGAAATACCGAGCATAATAAATAAATAATAATAAATTGAGACCTCTCTCCATAGCTCGCTGAGTGACCTTGAGCTTTCTTATGAGGCCCATGGTGAGTGACCATGTCTCTGTTCCATATGTATTCACTGTTAACACACACTGGTTAAAGACTTGTCTTCTTCTACATGCTCACATATTTACAATGAGCTCAAGATTAAATGTCAAGTTATTAAAGATAACTAAATAACCTAAACGTACTTTCGACTGAGTTGACTTGTCAAGTTATTTTACATTAATAATTAATTCCAATTTTAAAACATTAAATTTTGATTGCAAGTTACAACACTTGCAATCATATCAAGTATCAGAATTAGACAGGGTTAGAGGGTTGCAGTGTGCAGAAGGGAATCGTGTGCCAGACATCTTTATCATCAATGTAATGATTTATGCTATAGTAGGCCTTCGACATAAAAACACGTTTAATCAAAGATTTGAACTGGTCATGGTAAATCGGTTATACTAGAAGGAATTTTATTGAAGAACTAAACACTGTTTCCGAAAAACGACTTGCTGGTTCTACTAAGTCTACAGCCAGGCAAGACACGCTTGTTCTTATTGCGAGTACTTAAATTGTGCATGTTACTTTTTTATTGAAACTAATAATGTTTTTGCGTGTATACATGATATATTGGTATATATATAAGGATGGTAAAGTAAGTATGTTTATCTCCTTAAATAGATCCCAGAGTGTCTCACGAGAACACAGATTATAAATAGCTTGGACTGATTTTTTCTGTAATGTAAAAATTGATCCAACATCAGCAGCCCATGCCCACAATAAAAAGCCGTAGGACATAATACTGTGGAAGTTAGCAAAATATACCATTCTAGCTGTAGCCACATCTGTCACCTGTCTAATTTTCCGAACAGCTTATGCAGCAGAGCTCAGTTTTCCAGACAGTGCTTTAATATGATATTGATATATATATAATGATGATATATTCTTGTTAAAATTTTCCAACATTTATTATATTTTCATATTAGGTGTATAGGACTTTTTGTCGTAAAGTTCATCTATACATCTATACAAATAAATAAAATTGAAGTGTCTGTTTGTAATGTCAAAATAACAGGTTTTTACTAAATGCATATGAAAGTATATATGGTACCTATAACAAAAACACAATTTTTAATTTTTTTGTCTGTCTGTCTGTCTGTCTGTCTGTTTGTTCCGGGTAAACTCCGAAACGGCTGGACCGATTTTGACGGGACTTTCACTGGCTGATAGCTGATGTTATAAGGAATAACTTAGGCTACTTTTATTTTAGAAAAACGATTGGGGTTCCGCGCAAAAAAATAAAAACCTTGATATCCAATATATCTTCTATACAAATAAATAAAATTGAAGTGTCTGTTTGTAATGTCAAAATAACAGGTTTTTACTAAATGCATATGAAAGTATATATGGTACCTATAACAAAAACACAATTTTTAATTTTTTTGTCTGTCTGTCTGTCTGTCTATCTGTCTATCTGTCTGTCTGTTTGTTCCGGGTAAACTCCGAAATGGCTGGACCGATTTTGACGGGACTTTCACTGGCAGATAGCTGATGTTATCTATACAAATAAATCTAAACAAATAAATAAAATTGAAGTGTCTGTTTGTAATGTCAAAATAACAGGTTTTTACTAAATGCATATGAAAGTATATATGGTACCTATAACAAAAACACAATTTTTGAATTTTTTGTCTGTCTGTCTGTCTGTTTGTTCCGGGTAAACTCCGAAACGGCTGGACCGATTTTGACGGGACTTTCACTGGCTGATAGCTAATGTTATAAGGAATAACTTAGGCTACTTTTATTTTAGAAAAAACGATTGGGGTTCCGCGCAAAAAAATAAAAACCTTGAAATCCAATATATCTTCTATGTCAAGTGTCTATGTCGAAGTACTCTAAATTTCTTTTAAATTACACGCGGGTGAAACCGCGGGTCCCAGCTAGTATAAGATATGTTTACTGCGTCTTATTCCCTTAGTTGCCTATGCACTAGACGTTCACTTAGGTTTTAAATTTATTTTATTAACTTGGCAAATATTTTTGAAGCTCGTTACAAATAGCATTCAATAGGGTTCGGTACAGTTCACTGGGATTAACATGATGCGTCTTTAAGGTAAATTATTTAAACAAGGATATAAAGTTACGTTACTCGTCGGTCTTGTATATAACCTGGGACGTGGTCTATGGTACTAAAACCTTTTCGGAAACCGGCTTGTTCGGGAGGCTAGAAGTCATCTAACCTGCGCTCGAGACGATTAGTGATGATCCTCGAAGACAGCTTATAAACGTGGATCAGAAGCGAGATGGGTCTATAATACTTCAAAGTCAAAGTCAAATGTTTTTATTGCAGTCATGTAGTTAATTATCTATTACATTTTTGGTTCCAGTACTCACACATGAACCCTGGAAGGGCACAGCAATTTTTCAAGTCATAGTCATAATAGACACATGCAATATACCTGCACCATGGAAATTAAGATTTCAAGAGAATTTTCATAACATTAAAACTTAAGAGATTTTAGGCAATCAGGTACATCGAGAAAATAAATAAGAAAATTCAATTATAAAAAATAAAAAAAGCTATATAAAATGAACATTTAGCAAGTCATTAAATTTTATTCCTGTTAATGTAAAAATCAAAAACAATAAAAAGTATATATTAATATAAAATTACATGTAGGTACCACGAGATTAAATAATTCATATTTCATGATATACCATTACAATTTACTTACAATTGTTTGGCAAAATGTATTTCATTTGTTAGAAATAGTACCTTTTTTTTTTATTGGTGCCCAGTGGAAATTCTTCATGAACTTCCTTCGCCCCGGGGAAGGACGAAGGGGTATGCCGGACTCCTACCGGCTAAAACCACTGGACCGGTCATCTTCGGCACGTAAGGGAGGCTCCAGGTCCTCGTATGATCACACTGGAGCTAGAAATAGTACCTACCTATCTATATTAGTGACTCATGCTAAGTATTTATGGTGGCCTTCATTGTAAAACTCCTGCAAAGTATAAAAGCGTTTCTGTATCAAGTATTGTTTTAGTTTATTAACAAACGGTACATATAGGTCTTCCTCTTGAATATTTTTTGGGATATTATTATAAATTTTTATTGCACTCACAAACGGTCCTGATTTGTACATATTTAATTTGCAGGATGGTAGGGCTAATCTATTTTTATGCCTTAGATTATGGGATTGAGAGTAATTATCTTTAGCTGTAGTAAAGAGGTAAGAATTTTTCCTAACAAACTTACATATTTCAAAAATATATATTGACGTTAGAGTCAATATTTTTAAATTTGTGAAATATGGTCTGCAACTTGTCATCACATCTATATGTGCAAGAATACGCATACACCTTTTTTGTAAATTAAAAATCCTTTTTGCGTCACTACTGTTTCCCCATAGGATTATTCCATAGCTAAGCCAAGCGTGGGCATATGCATAGTATGCCATCATTGCTGTTTTGAGATCCGTAGTTCTTTTCAGATGATTTAGTGCATACGTGAATCTTGATAATTTTGTTAATAAATTTTGTACGTGAGTTTTCCAATTTATATTTGTATCAATGTTTATACCCAACAGTTTAAAATTTTCTACAGATTCTATTTTTGTATTGTTAAATGAGAAGGAGATGTCTAATGGTTTTTTTTGGTAAGGTTTGAATTGCATAATTTTGGTTTTGGAATAATTTAAAATAAGATTATGGTCTTTTAACCATTCACTTATACTTGATAATGTTTTAGTGAGATGGTTGCTAGCTTCTTGATCACTTTTACTTGGGAAGACTACTGACATATCATCTGCAAACATAACACTTGTATAGTTTAGTATTTTTGGAAGATCGTTGATGTATATTAAAAATAAGATACAACCAATAGTGTGTTGTCACCCTTTTTGAAGAAGAGCACCACCTTGTTTCTGTTCCATGATTCCGGCGTTGTGCCCTCGAGTAGGACGGAATTGAATAGCTTCTGAAGGACTTTAAGTACAACACCAGTTCACCCGCTTTCAGAAGTTCTGTCGCAATTCCGTCACCACCTGGCACCTTGTTATTTTTAAGCTGTTTCAAGGTCATCTTTATCTCGTACAGGCTGATGTCCGGGATATCCTCGGTATAGTGTTGGGTTAGTTTGGCTCGCGGGTCTTTGTCAGAGCCAATGGTAGGTATAGTTACCGAGGTGTATATCTGTCGGTAGAAGTTCTCAATCTCTCTTAAAACCTCTTGCTTACGACCGAAATTAATAATCGATCTAATCCAAAATCTTTGTATTTTGTGTTTAATGTGATCGTAACACAACAACGGATGAATTTCAAAGCCTAAAATCGGAAGATTTTGGTTCAGATTGATTTTTTATTTTGGCCGTTAGCCGACGCTCCACTGCCGTTCTTGGTCTTCAGCTTCATAATACAACTTTGGCCAATAGAGTTGTCTCATGCGAACACTGGAGCCTTGGTTCCGCTCAATAGTCTCTTTAATACCGCTGGTGTTAACGGCACGTATGTCGTGACGCAAGGACTTTCGGGGTTTTGGGGCAATATAAAATAGAATGCTTGCATCGTATTATAATATACATAAAAGATACTATCAATCTCTTAAGCCGCCAAATGAAATAAGAGTAAATCTATGAATAGTTAATAATTAACAGAACGAGCGACCAGCGAGAACAATACAAGTGAGGAATGGGGACTGATCATGGAAATTTGCGATCGCGCCGGCGCGTCCACGCAGAGCGCCAAGGAGTGCCTGCGAGCCGTCATGCGGCGCCTCGCACACCCCGACCCGCACGTGCAGGTGCACGCGGCCACACTGCTGGACGCCTGCGTGGCCAACTGCGGTCGCGCTTTTCACCTCGAGGTGGCGTCGCGCGATTTCGAGACCGAGTTCCGCCGCCTAGTGCTGCGCGCGCAGCCCGCGGTCGCGCAGCGCCTGCGGGCTCTGCTGCGCAAGTGGGCCGAGGGCGAGTTCCGCGACGACCCGCAGCTCGACCTCATTCCCTCGCTGCACGCCAAGCTGCGCGCCGAGGCCGGCGAGGCGGCGCCGCGCGCCGGCGCCGGCGCCAGCGAGCAGCCGGCCGCCGCCGCCGCGCAGCGCGAGCAGGACGAGCTGGCGCGCGCCATCGCGCTGTCGCTGCGGGAGGCGCCGGCCGCGCCCGCCGCGCCCGCCGCGCCCGCCGCGCCCGCCGCGCCCGCCGCGCCGCTGTACCCGCGCGTCGACGCGCCCGAGGCGGCGCCGCCGCGCAAGGTGCGCGCGCTCTACGACTTCGAGGCGGCCGAGGACAACGAGCTGACGTTCCTGGCCGGCGAGATCGGTACGCGCCGCTCTCCGAAGGCGACTCCCGGCCTGCCGGACTCGCCTGCAATCGTTCTCTCTCCGCAGTGCACGTGACCGACTCCAGCGACCCGAACTGGTGGAAGGGGTACAACGAGCGCGGCGAGGGCCTGTTCCCGGCCAACTTCGTGACGGGCGAGCTGGCGGAGCCGGCGCCGCGCGCGCCGTCGCCCGCCGCCCCCGGCGCTCCCGCCGCGCCCGCCGCGCCCGGCCCCGCCCGCGACGAGCCGCCGGCCAGCATCGACGAGGCCGCGATGGACGCGGCGCTGAGCCAGCTGCACGAGGCCGACCCGCGCGAGGCGGGCGCGGGCGCGGCCGAGGCGGCGCTGGCGCGGCTGGAGGCGCGCGCGCTGGCCATGGGCGCGCTGGTGGACGCGGCGCTGGAGCGCGCCGACCGGCGCCACGCGCGGCTCACGGCGCTGAGCGCGGAGCTGGTGGGCGCGCTCAACGTGTACCACTCGCTCATGCGCGCGCCGGGCCCGCCGGCCTACCCGCCGCAGGCGTTCGGCCCGGCCGCGCTGCACCCGCCGCCGCCCAGGTGACGCCCTGAGCCTGCTCTCTAAATCTAAATAAAAAATCCAGGTTGCCAACAGAAACCCGTCTCACGATTCAGATTACGTTGATCATTTACGATCACTTCAGTTTTAGATCAAAAGTAGTAATATAAACCAAGAATTATATGGCTAACTTTCTTTATCTTTGTATTTTTTTAATAAGTTTATTAATTATTCTGTACCTAGGTATCGTCTAATCCGTATCGTCCTGAGCGATAGTGGTCAGATACTATCGATTGTACTATCGACAGTGTTGATAATTTTAAACTATTGCTAACTATCCAATCCGTTGGGCATTACAACCGATTGTTTTAATTTTTTACTTGAGTAATTAATGTAACGACTGTTCTGAACATTCAAAGTACCTTATATACAATTCAAATCCTGAATATCTGCCTCCTTAAAACAATCAAAATCCATACAGCGTACATATCATTTAGATATTGATGACACCCTTTTATCAAGTTGTGTTCGAGTCACCTACAATGAATATGCTTTTATGAATTCACTAAAACCTTGCCGTAATCGGGCAATAACTTTTTTAAGGCTGGACTGCTCTAAAATTCTTCCAACCTTGAGGGATATGGACTGGAGTAACATATTTTCCAAGTGCAATAATGTGAACGAAATGGTCGCTCAATTTTATACTATTCTGCTAGAAGTAATAATTAAATTCGTAACGAAATATAATAGTCAAACAGGTAAATCTCCATCTTGGTTTTTAACTAAATTAATAAGAATGTTTCATAAAAAAAGAAAAACCGACAAAAATGCCGAAAGTACCAAATTCCACGCAATATCATAGAATTTGAGAAACTTTGAAGTCAATGCCATAAACTAACAAAAAGTTGCTATAGCTCATATAAACAAAACATTGAATCTGACATAGTAAAAAACCCGAAGGTATTTTGGCGTTACATTAAAGACAAACGCAAGGGCGAGTCCAAGCTTCCATCCAGCATCAGTTTGTCTCCGATATTTCCGAGTCCCTGGACAAAAGGCTAGAGGTTGATGCAGTGTATACCGATTTTAGTAGTGCGTTTGATAAAGTTAGCCATCCATTACTTCTGTCTAAGCTTGAAGCTAATGGCGTGCACGGATGAGTATTGCAATGATTTTCATCGTATTTGTATCAAAGGTCACAGAACGTAGTTCTGAATGGATACATCTCACAGCCGTACGTGTCAATATCCAGGGTACCACAGGGATCCCAACTAGCACCAATATCGTTTTCGTTGTTCATAAATGACACAGGTGATCAAATAAAAAATTGCAAGTTCTTAATGTTCGCAGACGATTTAAAGATCTACAGATCCATTATACCACCGAAGGACTCTGTCGAAATGCAAAAGGATCTAGATCGAATACAATACTGGTGCAGTAAAATGGCATGACCCTTAATGTTGATAAATGTTTTCATATAAAATTTACTAGAAAAAGGCAAGCTAATGTATCAACCTACAAAATAAACAATTCGGTACTAAATAAGGTCCATGAAGTTCGGGATCTTGGTATTGTTATGGATGAGAAGCTAAATTTTAGACGGCTGTGTTAAAAATGCTTCCCAGTTACAGATACCTCAATCGAAACACTAAAGGATTCCGATCAATCAGAACTAAAATGGTCCTGTGCAATGCGCTAGTTCGCAGACGACTTGAGTATGCCAGCGTCGTTTGGATCCCTTTTACGCGATACACTCTCAACGTCTTAGAAAGTATACAGCGGGCTTTTACCAAGCACCTAGCGTTTGTGTCCCCTAATGTATCCACAGGATTGTCCTACCTATAGGCTCAAGCTCTTCATAACCATAGGGTGGCCACACCGGAGTTAGATAAATTAATTTGAGATTATTATTTAGACATTGTCCTTATTCAAGAACAATATCAAAATGCAAGTTCACGTCAAAAAGTACTACAACTATATGCCAAATCACGAGCTGGAATTTATGTTTCACGTTGTACTACTTTACAGTGACATCGTTACAAGATCTTATGACGCCACACTGTGCTGTCGCGGAGGTTTCAACGGCACTTTATAAAGTTTACGTTGTGAGCTTTTATTTTCAATACTCAGACCCTGTTGCCCCTCACATAAACAATCTTCGCCACGTTCTGCGGTCGCTTGCTAGCCGTAAAATAATTATTGGCGCCGACGTTAACGCGTCATCATCACTCTGGTATGGCAAAGTACGGCCTACCGATTTTGAACGACGTTGTGCTGTCGAGGATTTCATCGCCGAGATGAACCTTTTTTTTTATTGGTGCCCAGTGAAAATTCTGCATTAACCTTCTTCGCCCCGGGGAAGGGCGAAGGGGTATGCCGGACTCCTACCGGCTAAAACCACTGGAGCGGTCATCTTCGGCACCTAAGGGAGGCTCCAGGTCCTCGTATGATCACACTAGAGCCGTCCACTGGTGCCACGCCTATAGGCACATCTCGGAGAGGGTGACTGTAAAGCGGTCACCCCCCCGGGCGATTGTAAAGGATCCCCCAAAGCATCCCACGGCAGCACGTGACCACATGCGTGCTACCGTCTCCTCTTGGGTCGCTCGGTGTGGGCACGCAGATTCCCCAATCTACACATCCGCGAACCCAGAGGTCCCCCGCCTTATAGCAAGCTTATATCATGACGCTCTCACAGAAGGTGACCACAGCATTCCAGTTTTCGTGCTCTGCCAACATAGCCGATACTACTGCTGGCAGAGAGAGATCTTGCCCGATCCGATCGACCAGGATCCGCCGGCGGCCGGAGCGGCCCACGCGGGGCACGCCTCGAGCGTGTGCTGTGCGGTGTCCTGGTCGCTATCACAATGGTGGCATTGTGCCGTGGCCTCGCGTTCTATCATGTGCAGCTACGCACAGAAACAACCGTGCCCGGTGAGCACCTGCGTCAGGCGGTAGGTGACGCGCTTGCTCCTTCTGAGCCAGGCTGCGAAGAGTGGCAGGACAGCCTCGACGACGCGCTTGGTTGTAATCCGCAGGCGATGACGCCACTTTCCAAGTGCGCGCCGCCGAGCTAGCCGCGTCAGCCTGTCCAACGCCCCTGGAGGCGCGCCTTCACCGCTCTGGCGGAGGGAGCGTGTCTGATCGTAGACCCACGCATCCATCTCCGCCAGGATGTCGAAAGGCGGAAAACGCGCCAGGAGAGTTGCCGCCTCGTAGGGTACTGTTCGGTGTCCACGTGCGATCCGGGTAGCCACTCTGCGCTGCAGACCGTGAATTTTGGTTCTGCAGCGCTGGGCGCCTGATAGTCGAGCTGACCATACAGGGCCACGGACCGCATGACCCCTCCGTAAAGACGGCGAACTTCCTCACATGGTCCTCCGAGATTAGGCAGCAGCCGGTGTAGTGCACCCACTACCCTCTCGACTCGGGAGACGAGGCACTGGAAGTGCTCTTCGAAGCCCCAACGACTGTCCAGGGTAATTCATGTACCGGCCCACCCCGATTTGCGCGTCACCAACGCGTATCCACGAACTGGGTGGTTCTCTGCTTCTCGGCAGTTTGTGGAACCATACCGTGGGCGTGGATTTTGGCCACGACAATTGCCCTCCCTAGTCCCTCCCAAGTTCCCTCGAAGGACTCCCCGCTGGCCAACACCAGAGTGTCATCAGCGTAACGGACTAAGCTGATGCCAGCAGGGAGAACGACACGCAGGACCGCATCGTAGGCGAGGTTCCATAAGAGAGGGCCGAGAACTGACCCCTGCGGAACCCCGCACGTAATCTCCCTCCGCTTTACGCTACCGTCCCTGCCCACGTAGCGAATGTGCCTATCGCGCAGATAGACTGGCAGGTAGGGCGGACACCGATGATAGACTCGTGCCGCCCTAATAGCGCCCCACGGGGTGGAGTTGAAGGCGTTGACGATGTCTAGACTGACTGCCAACGCCACCCCACCCCGCCGGGACACTGCCTGTTCCGACAGCGAGCGGACGCGAAGAATCGCGTCGATGGTGGACCGCCGCTGCCGGAAGCCATACTGACTTTCGGCCAGGTCGGGGCCAACTCGCGACAGGAGCTCAACGAGTCTTCGGGTAATTATTCTTTCGAATAGCTTCGAAGCCTCGTCGAGCAGGCAAATGGGACGGTATGCAGAGGGAGACTCTGCAGCCCTTCCTTCTTCAAGAGAGCCAAACCGGTTTCCTTCCAGCCGGACGGGAACACGCTACTACGGAGGCAACTGGTGAACAGCCGCCTCAAGCGGTCCCCAAGAGACTGTAGTGCATACACCCACGCAAGGCCCGGAATGCCGTCCGGACCCGGTGCGGTGTTGCGACTCTTCAGGCGGCTAATGGCTCGGCCCAGCTCCTCTTCCGAAACCCCTTTTTTTTTTCTTTTTTTTTTTTTTTTTTTTATTGATCCGGTGGAAATACCTCATGTACTTCCTTCACCCCGGGAAAGGGCGAAGGGGCATGCCGGACTCCTACCGGCTAAAACCACCGGAGTGATCATCGTCGGCACCGAAGGGAGGCTCCAGGAACTCGAAAGATCTCCATCTAGAGCCACCCATTGGTGCCACGCCTTTAGGCACATCTCGGAGGGGATGACTGTAAAGTGGTCATCCCCTCTAGTTTCCGAAACCCCCTACTCCTCGGCCCAATCCGAGGCAATTGGGGGTGGGGAGGAACCAGGTGGGTCCCGAACCGCTAGAAAGAGCGTTGGAAGTACTCTTTCCAGCAAATCTGGCGCCATGGTTTCGGTCACCGGGGGGACATATGGGCGCAACTTGCCCACTGCCATTCGGTAGGGTCTCCCCACAGATCCCTATCCAGTCCCTCTAGGAGCTCGCTCCAGGACCGAGCCTTCGCTTCGCTGATGGCGGTCTGAAACGCCAGCGCGGCCGCCCGGTAGGCCCTATAGGCCTCGTCAGTCTCTCCGGCTGTAGCACTGTGCCGGCGACAGCTTCGTTGGTACCGGCCGGATGCCAGGCATACCGCGCGCAACTGCGCGATCTCATCCGACCACCAGTGCACTGCCGTACGCCGGGAGCGCCTGGCCCGGGGCATGGATGCGTCGCATATTGACGTCATCGTCTCCCGGAACCAAGACGCTTCTTCCTCGGGATCGGGCAAGATCCCTTGATCGACCTCTAACCAGGCCGCGACGTTGGCGGCTGCGACGAGCAACTCGCGATCCAGCCGTGTGAGGGCCGAACGCCGTGACCGTGTGCTGGGACTAGGACGGCTCACTCTGCACATATGGCCGTGTTATGTCCGATATAGATTTTTAAAAATTCAGAAGCACCTTTGGTTCTTCGACAAACGTGACCCAGCCCACTGCCTCATCAGCTTGCTAATTCGGTGTGATATGTCGATCACTTTGGCATTATTGAGCAAATAACAGTTGCCTTTGTAGGTAGGTAATCAGTCTGTTTCCTTTTTTAGCAATCTAATAATTTTTACCCACTTCTCACAACGCTCTGGATCTTTAGGAACACTACAAAATAAATAACAAAATGATTCATTTTATAACAGAGGTGACAAACAAGTTCATTTATTAATTGCCAAAACTCCCATAAATCTGGGAAAACCGGAACGCTTTTTTACTGACAACACTGAACGTTAAATAATGTTGGCAAACTATTATGATAATCACCGAGATATGCAAAATTAAAACAGTAAACTTACGAGTGAAACGTAATCCCGTTTGCTTTGTTATGTTTTTGCGATCTAGAACCGCACTCTTTCACTGCACATTTAGCCATTTTTGTGAAAATAGTTTTATGTGTTACTCCTTTGACGTCAGGCTAGCCTCTAAGTGACATTAGGCCGGACATATGGCTGTGGCCATATGTTGAGTGGCAACGTCTTTACGTGACAGCTACCGATCTAGTTACGATAGTAACATATCAATGGTTGTTAGTCAGCCGGATGGATTCTATAGATTTTGATAAGTGTGTTTGAGAGAATCATAATATGTGACATAAATGGCTTGAGATTGCGTTAGCTTAACAACTTGAACTTTTCACACCTCCAAAACACGGTAGACCTTATTATTTGATATTAATTTCTGCTGATAACTTGATGCCTTTGCCCATTCCTGAGTAAAAAGTCCTTGGCCACGGATGAGATGCACGCAAGCCAATCTAATTTTAAAAACGTCCGAGGAGTTATTATCATAGACCTTAATTAAATAAAAAAATAGCTTTAATGCAATAACATTAATTAGTTTGTGGTTACATAAGACAACCCGTCTGCCAAGCGATTATGGCATAACCCCCCCCCAATGAGCACACTGTTGTGTGCCCATACCGGTCGTTGTGGCAGTCTTCGGGAGAGGCTTCTGTCCAGCAGTGGACGTTTTTCGGCTGAAATGATGATGATACATAAGGCACTTGTTTAATATTGAGTACTAGATTAGTTATTTGAAAAGTTTTTGTGTTATACGTGATGTTTTATTATTCATTCTATTTTCACTACACCAAAAATACTAATCATTTTCTATACAATTCGTCATAGTGTCTAATAATAATATCCAATAATGTATACATACCTACATTTTACAAACGTATACCTACCTATATATTCATTCATATTTATTTCATCGACTGTATTCTATGAAATATTCTGTATTTATTATGACCTTCATAGTATAAAGTCGACTACCGATATTGAGAGGTACAGCACTAAGGGCGCCATTGGGCGGTGCATTTTCGGTGACATTATATTGCTTAAGCCAATTACTGTCGCGGATTTTTCTTAGTCCCCCCGGCCCGCTGTAGTAAGTCGTGTGCTTAGAAGAAATCATCTCATCGGCTCTCAAGTGGTTTTATTCTCTTTGGGTATAAGGCACACTGGTGGAGTCTGTGCACATCCTCTCTCGCGTTTCCTCAAGTTGATGCGTTTCGTCGCACTATTGTTATTGCGTCATGTCATCAGCGGCGTTTGTCGGTGCAGGTGCTGATCGCGTCCCCGTGACGTCACCGTGTGTCAGCCGCCGAGTCACCCGTTCGCAGCCCGGCGCGTCATCTCAGCGTGGCTCGACACAGAACCTCATTCCTGGACGAGATTCAGAGCTATTTATTTTATATTGACGTTGTTATTATTTTAAAATATATTGTATTTAAACTGTAACATTCTGTAGTGAAATAATAAAGAATATAATTGTCTCATCTGGCGTGTACCTACAATTTATAATATTTCAATCAATTTGCGAGTCAGTCAGTTGCGCTACTTGTTGGCCACGATTGAAGCGAAAGTGCTGAAGAACACATCTGTCTATTTCCGCACTTTTCGTTATCTCCCCATTCGACCTATTTTCTCTACTTGTCGAAGCCTCGAAGGTCTTCGATTTAATTTCTTTTGGCAGATCCTTTCGCAGAAGTTGAAGGAAACAGGATCACCAACACATTTGACATCCCTTTTTAGGTTTTGGTGCCTCAACCAGGAGAGCCGTGTGAAATGGTCAGGTGAGTTTTTGGATCAAATCTATACAGGCAAAAGAATATAAATAATACGAGTATTGAATGGAATCTCCTTTGTGTGTGTTCTAAACGCCGCGTTATAAATACCTACTTCCCCTCCCAGCCCGCACAACACCCCGCTATCGCCAGGGCTACCTATTTTAATATTTAAGTATGTATATATTGGACTTCAGAATTGTTAAACCATCCTTATGCCAGTTTTACAAAATAATAAAGGAAGGGGAAAAAGCGTTACTATAGTTTAGGTATTTAGCTTATTTATACTATATATTCTTTCGCTGATAATAATAAGGAACTTGGCTGTAAGGATCTCATCGAGATGAAAATTAAACTACGGATAGGCCTATCTATTGTAAACCTTATCGTTTGTCCAACAATGAAACTGAAATTGTGCAACAAAAGGTTCGTGAGCTTACTGACGCAGACATTGTTAGGGAGTTCAACTCGGATTACGCAAGCCCAGTGATACTGGTCAAAAAGAAAGGAGGTGACTACCGAGCACTTAACACACATACCATTAAAGATCCGTTACCGCATATAGATGTCTGAATTAGTAGGTTATCAGAAAAAGGGTATTTTACGGTCCCAAATAAGAAGGGCTACTACCGTCTCAAAATGGCGGGGAACTCGATTTCTAAGACAGCTTTCGTTACTATGACCGGTCAGTATGAATTTTCGAAAATACCATATGGACTGTCAATGCGCCCGCGGTTTTTTAGCGTTTAATTCAAAGGTCATTAGGGTCTTTGGACGATCGAATTGCCTGTTATTTAGATGACGTCACAATTCCGTCTGTAACTATCGAAGAAGGTATAGATTTATTTATTAGGTACAAAAAGTACGTGCTCTTTTAAGAAAAGCTAATAATAAAAATGTACATTGGCAAATGCTCGTTTCTGAAGACAACTGGGATATTTTTAGGTTACGAAGTAACATCAAATAGTGTCAACGATTTCAGGAGAACCACATAATGTACACGAGGTTCGGCAAATGATTGGGCTTGCTTCTTACTTTCATAAATTTGTGCGACACTGCAGAAATAGCTCACTCTCTATTTTGACGATAAAGGATGTACCTTGGTCTTGGTCAGAAGAATAAGGATACTCTTTTAAACAGCTTAAAGAAAAAGTAAAGTAAAGCTACAATAAATATTGTTACTGCATCTGTGATCGCCTAATTTATTTCTATCACGTACACTTTGCCTACATTCACAAAAAATGAATTAGCGACGTTAACCGATTGGGAGGGTGTTTCCGAGGATGAAAGTAACACCGTGGGAATAGGAGCAGTTTTAGTGGTGTTTGTCACTCTCTTGACTGTATCCCATAATAGCTTAGTGTTACAACTAGCTTTAATAATATAATTTGAGTCGAACTGTCTTTTAACTTTTTTGAGAATCTTATTTGTTAAAATTCCTGTATCTGATGTAAGTAATAATGGCACAAGAACACGGACGTGGTACGCCGGATAAACATTTGCAACGTGTAGTAGTATATAATAATAATAAACCCCTCTGGGCAGTCGTTATCTCACCATGGGATAACGTACCTAATCCTGGAGGGTGAATTAAAGCAGCTGCTTATTTCTTCCTACCTTCTGATATAAAAAAGTATATTATAAGAAATAAAAGTATATTAAGAAGCTTACAGAACGCAGGGCAGTTTGTGGCGAGCTGAATGTGAGTGGCGACACTGCGTTCCCGAATGCTCCAGAAAGTCGGTCAGGGCCTCATCTCCGGCTTGCCTTTATTGGTTGGTTGGAGTGGTACCCAATGAGTGAAGTGAAGTAAATTTGTATAATACTATAACTTTTTCAATACTATGGTGAGTTTTTTTTTGTTTAAAACAATTTTTGAGTTTAGCAATAATTTTAAAACTTCCCTCAAGCATAGATTTATTGAACGTAGTTCAACTGAGTCCTGGCTTTTCTTAATCGTCATTCAGTTATAGGTCTGTACTTAGCAGAGATGAGATCAGTTATACTTGAGCACAGTTTTTAATGTATATTGTTTCTTACGCATTGATTTTTGGTTATATTGTTGATGAATAGAAGATAAGATGTTTTTATATGTGTCTCTGCAATGATATTCTATATTAATGTATCTGTAAAATGTCATTGAACGGAAGTATATCACAAAATGGATATTTTTGGAAAAGTTGACCATTACAATGATTTATTTAACGATCATTTGAAAAGAAGTTTGGTCTTTAGTGTTCCTCTCAGATGTATATGAGATGTACAGAACTCATATAATTGTAATTTTGATTAAATTAGGTAGTTTCATGTTTTCCTGATACGTGGTGAAAAATGTCATACTTTCTTTTCTTTAACTTTCTGGAGGAGCAAACACGATTTCGCTACAGGTTATTATGTTAATATGTACATCAAATTAAACAATATTTATTTATCAACTTAACATCTGTTCCAGTGTTCAATGACAATAGGCACCAACGCCAACACACGTTCCTTTATAGACGTTCATCTCGTTAAAGTAAATAAAAATAAAAAATAAAAATATTTTACGTAGGTACCTCCTATGTAAAATAACTCTTTTAAAAATGAACTTTGTATGTAAAGAGGAACTACTTTGTTAATATTTATATTTCTGAATCAATAGGGTTTTGAGGTACATTTCAATATCTCTTATTCTGAGCAGATCGGTTTGTTCCGTTGGTAATGGAAATAAATCGTAGTCGAAAACAGGCTGATGCATAGACAATGAGTAGGTAATATGTGCTTGAGGCGTGATTTGAATCTCGTCTCAGCTGAGTTTAGATTGATTACCGTTCTGGAATATGACC
The DNA here is from genome assembly GCA_947459985.1 of Diloba caeruleocephala. Classification (NCBI taxonomy): domain Eukaryota; kingdom Metazoa; phylum Arthropoda; class Insecta; order Lepidoptera; family Noctuidae; genus Diloba; species Diloba caeruleocephala. The sequence goes on along the minus strand of OX381606.1, from coordinate 32,098,049 downwards.
GATACTCAAGTACAGATTCTATACTTAAACAGTGATCAGGTGATTAAAGATCAAACTGGACTTGAGGATCGTTCTGTAATACGGACCTTAGTAATTTGTGCTCAAGCTCAGTTATACCTCAGTTTACAGGACCAACATTGAGAGTAAGAAATATTCATCCAAATTTGGTTTTTAAAGGACAATTATTTGTTAATATTTTTGCTTGTTTATGAATAAAACTCAATGTCACTATAGTTTTTTTTTATTTTTCGCCATAGAAACCTGAACTCACCAACCTCATACAACAACAGTTCTCAATATTTATTCTTGTTCAGAGAAAAATAATGAGTACAATTTACCTTACTTGGTAACCCTAAATAATGGATGTACTTTATTTGTTGTCCCTTTCGGTGACACGGATATCATGAGTCTATAGAATACTCTGTTTACGCTATGCGCACTTACGTACTACGCGACAATGGTGGTTTTGTTTGCGCATTATTTAGAATGTCGGTCGCTTCATTAGTCATCGCATTCACTGTACTAATTATACCTGTTTTGAAATTCGTGGTGTTGAAGGTGCACAGGAGTTGCTTGCACCTTTTCCGTTAGTCATACCGACATCTGTAGGCGTAGCATGAACACCGAAGACAACGGTCTTGTCGACGGAAGGGTAGACAAAAATGACATTTGGATGTAGACAGTGGCAATAATTCTACCATTTCGAGCATGGCGATCTCGAGAATGAACGGAAAGAGTAGTTTCTTCTCTTCCCTAGACAACAGTCTTCATCGTCGAGCATGACCAACCAACGTATTTTGTATACTTTCACTTAACAAGAATCACAATAGAAATTGCAGTATTTTCCCGGATCTAATGAAATTTGAAACTTTAAAATAATACCACAGATAAAATTGACGTTAAGAGTTTCGTTTTTGTATTTAATTAATGCTATTTAAAAAGTGTAGCAACCATTTTCCATCCTAAGGTTGCCTGGAAGAGATCGCGGTTAGCGATAAGGCCGCCTATTGTACTTTTACTTAATTCAAAACTTCTGTGACTATTTTTCGTGTACAATAAAGAGTATATTTAATAAATAAATAAATTACTCGACGTACTTTTTGGTAACGAAACGCTAAGAATGATTAGAATTGAATGGAATTTCTACGTCACTAGCGGCATTCCGTTGCTATGGAAAGGATTTTCCAGGTCATGATTTTCTGTTTACAAAGACAGCCGAGTCTTCATGTCGGCTCATGCTCGGGAACAAGAGATATCGAGACGTGTAGAGAGCGCGTTTCTATCTTCGGAAGAGAAGACTTTGAAATGGTCATGCTACGCCTACTGGTTATATTTTTTCTCTATTTGTTCGTCACACTTTTTAGAACCCTGCAAACCGCTATTTAGGAAACAACAGCTTCTATCTCTCCCCAGTCTGTACATAAAACAATGTGCAATTTTTGCTAGAGAACATTCCAAGATGTTTCCTAGACAACAAGAACTTAGAAGTAGGGTACTTAGGGACAGAATGAATAAATAAATTGTATCTTCCATGCTGTAAAGTCCCTTCAGATAAATGCAAATTTTATGATCGTAAAAATCTTTAATAATATTCCGGAAGAATTTAAGGAACTTCCCATTAATCTATTTAAATATAAAATAAATAAATGGCTTTTGGATAAATGTTACTACTCTGTTGAGGAATTTTTTAATGGAAATAAATTATAAGTGTATTTAATTTATGACTCACATTGTACTATTATTTATTACCCTTATGATTTGAGTTGATAATAACAGTAATTTAACACAAGTACATTTAATTATAATTATAATTATTTATTATTTTCAGATTTAACAGTGTAAAATGGACATTATATAAACATTAATTAGTTTTGTAGATTATTATGTTTAAAAAAAAAAAGCATTGGCAGAAGCTTTTAAATGTATAAGATCTTTAAAAAAAAAGTTTACGCTCTTGGCCCTGACATTGTACTGATTTTATCGATGACCATGATTAATAATATAGATTTTATTTTTACTTTGCATTTGGACATTAATTTTAAATGTTAGTTCAATGACTATGGTATTGGCTGATGACCGTAAATGAAATAAATTGTGAAATTATCAATATTTGCATGCTACATTATAAGCAGAAGTGTATATGAACATCATTATAATAATAAGAACCGCTGCATTGTTATTCAGCAACACTGTACTTCAAGCAAATAAAGATTTATTGATTGATTGATTGATATATGTTTCATTTGGTGATTCAACAGTATTTATCACTGGCTTATTGTCATTATTGGGCAAAATAATGTAGTCCCATTGGTCCACTGTCACAATGATACTCATTTGGACGATGACAGTCTGAGATGATAGCTTTTCACATTAACGTTGCAGTATTCGTCATTGAGACTTATGGTTGATGTTTTTATGACATCTACATTTGTATGCAATGCGTTGAATGTTTCTATTGTAACGTAGCTGTCCTTTACTGCCTTAAGTTCTTCCCTTAATATAAGAATATCCTTGAGGAGTCGTGTCACATCTACATGGTCGAATGTGATTGGCGGTAACTTCTGAAGGTCACGGGCCACAAAAACTGGAACAATCTCAGGACCAGTCTGCTTCAGAAGCGTAATAATATCTTCAATGTCCCGCTGCGAATTCTCATCACCTTTACGAATCCTCATTTGCTGGCCCAGCGGAATTGAGTCGAACAGTAACTTCTTTGCATTGAGGATATCTTCAGACGAAAACGCCTGCACGCATATTTTACTTCAACTGACCTCGTCCATTACATCAAGTTTGTTTTTCACAAAAGTCAATACTTCAGAAATTACCAGGTTACATCCCAGGCATTTGATTACATTAGACGCCATTGTCACTAGCTAGATTAATTAAAATCAAATTATATATGTCATTTATGTTTTTGCATAGGGACACATTTTATTGATGCGTTTAAATTGTTCGTCTCGATAGGATGAACCAATTGGAACCGTGCAACTGACGTTACACAAGTATCAATATTTAGTTTATTTGAAATGAAAAACGTTGACTTTGAAAAGGATACCTAACTTGGATAAAGTTCTTACATTTATTAAAACAAAAATACCTTTGAAACAATAAAAACACCGACTTCAAAAAACCCGCAATAGATCAAAATATTAAAAACATAAAAAAACGTATTGTTGTTAAAACGTCTTCTAGCTGAACAAACAACACTTTTTACAATTAATATATACCTTGTACCAGGTACTTGTACAAGCTTTGTGCAATAAATTCTATTTCTACCAAATACTATAAATAAAATACCAGATACTTGACTAAATTTCGGTTTTTCAATTCATGAATTATTTTTGTATTCATTATGCCTAAAATTATAAGAGTATTAGGACCTTAGAAATCCTATTTTACATTTGGTCCCCATACATACAAAACACCTAAGTGGGGGCCCATGTCTCTGTTGCACGTTTTGCTGAGCGGATTGTATGTAGCGCGTGTCCAGTGCTACAGCCTTGTTGTGAACGGTCACTGGTGCCTCGTTCATGTTGATAAATATTTCAGAGTTATTGAATCTCCACCAGGATGAAATGCTGTACGTTAGTGATGTCGTAGTTCAGTTCTGCACATGTGGCTTCCCTGTGAACAAAATTGACTTTTTATTGTGTAGCCTCTTGTGTAAGTAACTTACGGCCGAATACTGTAACGCCCGCTATCCTACCGAAAACGGGCGTCTCAAATAGCTGAGGGATCTTAAACATTGAGTGTTGTTTCGGTATTCGGCTACAAGCTAAGTATTTAAATATTCGGTATTTAATTTCTATCCCTGAGTACACACCCCCAGTCCATTTAGGACACGCATAACCTCCAACACTAAACTAACAACAGTTGATAGGCGGCAGCGCGGAGCGACCCACGCACGCTCTACTATCTATGTATAGGATTGTGCGGCTGGTCAGGAAGCACAGGGAGATGGCCCTGTCAAATCAGCAGAGAACCCATCGCTCCTGGGGCAAGGTTGGCCGAAAGCACACCATGGATGCGTCCCCCAAAAAAGCTTGAAGATTTTTTCACTTCATTTTACCTTACGAAAATAAGCAATTAAACAGGTCCTACCCAAAAGGGGCGTGTATATATGTCAATAACGGTACTACATAAAATTACAAGAAAAAGGTTTTTTTTAACATGCGAATTTATACCAACTACTTACAACAAGTGGCAATAACTTATTTCTTCCAAATAAAATAACTTTTAAAATTCAATTAGTTTGTACGTTTGCACCGGTGGCGCGCTGGCGCAGGACGACGGTCGCGTGACGCGATCAATAAAGTCTTAACTAGTTATCAACTTATTAACCCCATTTTTTTAGACGCGCTTCCTCCGCCAAATTTGTGAAAGCGCGCCTCCAGGGGCGTTCGATAGGCTGAGACGGCTGGCCCGGCGGCGCGCACTCGAGATGTGGCTAGAGCGGTTTAAGTTGCAGTTTGCGACCAAGCGCATCGTCGAGGGCATCCTGCCGCTCTTTGCAGCCTGGCTCAAAAGAAGCGAGCGCGTCACCAGCCGCCTGAGGCAGGTGTTCACCGGTTACAGTTGTTACGGTGCGTAGCTGCACTGGATAGGACGCGAGTTCACGGCACCGTGCCACCACTGTGGAAGCGACCAGGATACCGCATAGCACACGCTCTAGGAGTGCCCTGCGTGGGCTGCCGAGCGGCGGATCCTGGTTGATCGCATCGAGCAAGATCTCTATCTGCGGCAGTAGTGTTGGCTATGCTGTCAGAGTATGAAAATTGGGAGTGCACTGGTCTCCATCTGTGAGAGCATTATGGTGCAGAAGGAGACCGCAGAGCGGGATCGAGAGAGGGCCGACCCCGCACGGAGAAGGACTAGATGGCGCCGAGGTAAGAACCGGTCCGACGCCCAGGTCCAACACGCTAAGTCCCCCGCTGTTGTTATATGGTAGGTTGCCACGGTGGTCGCGGGCGCGTGGATCGGGGAATCTGCGTGCGGATATCGAGTGACCCCGGGAAGTGCCATAGTGTGCGGAGCACATCGCACAGTGAAGCTTCGGGGGATCCTTTTACAGTTGCTTCCCTACACTAGAGACGGTGACCACCTTACTGTCATCCCCTCCGAGATGTGCCTATAGGACCTGGAGCTCCCTTCGGTGCCGAAGATGATCGCTCCGGTTCGGTATGCCCTTCCTCCCTTCACCGGGATAGTACAAAAATAAGAAGGGTCGTAAATTTAGGCGATTTTTGAAAGAATAGTTCGTTTTGTAATTTTATCAGGGGCACATTGCACCCTAAATGCGAACTGATCGATCTGAAGGTTTCATCGGAGCCTTGGGCTTGAACCTTGGAACCTTGGTTTAATTCTTGTTTTCCATTGGTGCAAAGGAGACGGTATTGGGCCGCTTACCTGTACCGCAGCGAGTATAGCTGATGAGTTGCTGTGCCATTTGCGCAGCTCGAAACCGGCCGTCGCATAAATACGTTGAAGGGAAGGGCCCTATTTTCATCGCATTTTCCGGAAATGACACCATTCACAAATACCTGCCTTGCTATTCTGTAAGAACTCACTAGCAAACTCATTTCTGAATTAGCAGTGAAAACTAGTAAAAACAATACGAAAGCAGTGATTTCAATGCGGCTTCAGAAGTGAGTTTGCTAGTGAGTTCCTAAGGAATAGCCACGTTATTATATATGCAGAAGTTTGAGGAGTATAATATGCCACTAAGCTTGGCGTTTGTGGACTATGGGAAAGCCTTCGATTTGATTGAAACCTGGGCAATGCTGCAATCTCTGCAGCGGTGCCACATTGTCTATCGGTACATCGAAGTTCTGAAGTGTTTATACAGAAACGCCACCATGTCGGTCCGAGTACATGAACAGAGCACGGGGGCAATTCCATTGCAGAGAGATGTGAGACAGGGGGACGTCATTTCCACGAAACTGTTCACCGCTGCAATAGACGAAGCTTTCAAGCTATAAGCTAGTCGAAGTCGCAGTCCGAAGTTTTTCACACAAATCGTGCGATCCGCTTCCGCTTGTAATCCCGCTGACGCTACTGCCGCTTACCTGGTGACATGTCAACACCTTTGCGCCATCAGCAGCAATCCACTACTGGGTCGACGTCAGGGGCTGAACTACAACTTCTAGCCAGAGTAATAAATCCGGTTCGAAGGATCATGTAGCGATTTCAATTTAAGATATCCAATAGCATTATCTGGAGCCTCAAAATAAAACTAGGATTCCGTAAAGAGATTTTTTTATGATGGGCTTCTCGCAGTAATCCCAAGGGGGGTATATCTGCTTAACCGGGCAAATAGTTTTAATTCACCCACTAATATCCGAGGTAACGAAACCATATCGCCATCTAAATCGACGTCAATGCCAACTAACGAAGTTTCGCGTAAAATAAATGTTATATGATTTCGTTCCGTTGAAAGTAAGAAGCTTTACACTTTAACACTCTGCCATCTGTATCGGGACGCGTGGCGACAAGACTACTAGGAAACAACACCGATCACGATCATATGAAGGAGTTTAAGGGCTCGCCTGAAAACATTCCAACCACTGCTCCGCGCTCCGAGGGCTCTGCGTCATGTCTGGTTAGGTTATGAAGGTCCTGTATTTCTTCACATCAAATGGAATTCCATAGATCACTAGGTGAATTTCTCAGTTACAGTTCAGCACAAAACCGCGATTCGCGATGATAGATAAGAGTTTTAGGTTATATTCTTATTTTTAACTGGACGCGTAACGTCGCGCACGGCAATTGATAGCTGCTCAACATTTTCTCAAGGATGGCGCTCATGATTGGTCGCTATATGACGCTAGCCAATAGCAAAGTAAGATTGCCTAGCAAGTAAATGGCGGAAACAGGAAATGCCTCTAACTCAGATCATATCAAATAATGATTACTAAATTAATTAAAATCCCAAAAACATGTTATCACAAGGAGTAAATCTTAATTTGAATTTATATTAATGAATCGATAGAAAATTAATGGTATATAATGGCGGCCGGTGCCAGGACCCAACGAACATGCACATATCTGCTAATGCCACGTAACTGACGTAACTAAAGGTTCATCTCTTTCTAACACGCGGTATAGTGGCTTTGATGATGCTTATCCGGCATGGAAAATGTGGTAAAGTAAAAAAAATGGGGGGTGCTAGAAAATAATCGCTTCTCGAAGTGGGCGGTAGAAGAAATAAGTTTGAGAACCTCTGAATCTTTTTATTTTTTTATTGGGCTTCTCGCATACATTTCTGGGAAATGTGGTTGCTTAACCGGTCATTTCCTGGCGAAGCCAAAAGAGGCCTCCAGCCAGGCTTAAGTTTAATATTAGAAACCTCTGAATCGACATGAACCCAATAGATAGACAGGTACCTTCTTTCAAGGCTATCAAGGCGACAGCAGCAAAAATTCTCCGTGACAAACATGTATACTCCGACTCGTGGCACAATGTGTTTCAGTTTATAGTCTGGGAAACATACTTACGATGTAACAGCCGGGAAGGATATTTGTGTATCTGTTAGAAAGAGCAAAGCCAGAACTGGCATCGCCATCTCTAGGTGGTGGTGCACCTCATCATGGTTGAAGTACAGTTCATAGACATTAACTTTTATTTTTTTTATCAGGTATTTAATTGGTTTATAACTTTTGCTACTGTTTTCTTTTGTCATTGTTATTTTTGCTATCGCCGGCGGGTGTAATTTTCTTTAACACTAGTAACACTTTTCTAGACTTCACGTGTTATTCCGAATACCAATGCACCCTTGTTTTTGCGATCTAAACTAGATTGTCCTGGGTTTACAATTATTTCTGCTATTATCCATAACACAAATACAAAAACAACAGTCGATGCAAGAATAAAACAAATGTTAACATCTTTATACGTGGGCGAAGCTGCAGGCATATAGTATGTAGTAAAGTAAGTAAGTACCGTTAGTACTGCTATCTGTACTTGTTCAATGAGTCACTGCGAGTACTTCTAGGTGATCGAGAGAGTCGAGAGGAGAGTCGGGCGGCAGCAGCTCAGTAGAGGGCGACTCCCCGAAGCCGCTGTCGGCGTCGGCGGGCTCGTCGGACTCGCTCAGCAGGGCCGGGCGCAGCGCGCGCGGCCGCGCCGCCAGGTACGCCTGCAGCTCGGCCGCGCTCGGCCGCTGCTCCGGCACGCGGTGCCAGCACAGCCGCGCCAGCCCGCGCCTGCGCAACAAGCTCGCCCTCGTCAGCGCCGGCCTTCCGCCACTCGCGAATACAGTTGTTTTATATTGTACTAGCTGGGACCCGCGGTTTCACTCGCGTTTAATTTAAAAGAAATTTAGAGTATTTCGACATAGACACTTGACATAGAATATATATATTGGATTTCAGGGGGTTTTATTTTTTTGCGCGGACCCCTATTTATTTTTCAAAAATAAAAGTAGCCTAAGTTATTCCTTATAACATCAGCTATCTGCCAGTGAAAGTCCCGTCAAAATCCGTCCAGCCGTTTCGGAGATTATCCGGAACAAACAGACAGACAGACAGACAGACAGACATACAAAAAAAAAAAAAATTGCTTTTTTGTTATAGGTAACGTATATACTTTCATATGCATTTAGTAAAAAGCAGTTATTTTGACGTTACAAACAGACACTTCAATTTTATTTATTTGTATAGATACCAAAACATATTAGTTACATATGTTTTTTAAGTAAAATAACCGGCGTTATTGCTATCCGCGATTTCTTCCAGACAACCATTGGATGGAAAAGAGTACTTACGTCTGCGGCGTGGCATCCAGCGGCAGCGGTGGCCGCCCTCCGGAGGCCACGTACTGCAGCACGCGCAGTGGGGACATGTTGCCGAAGGGCCGCTCGCCCAGCGTCACCACCTCCAGCACGAGCACGCCAAGCGCCCACACATCGGACGCGGCCGAGAAGACGCCATGCGCCAGGCTCTCGGGCGCCATCCACAGCACGGGGAACAGGCCGCGGCGCCGGCACGCGTACTCCGGAGCGCCGTCCACGCCCGCCACCGTCTCGCGCGCCATGCCGAAGTCGGCCAGCTTCAGTGAACGCCGAGCGTCCACCAGGCAGTTGGCGGCGCGCACGTCGCGGTGCACCACTCCGCGCATGCCCAGGTAGGCCAGCGCCGCCGCCGCTTGGCGCGCCAGCCTCGTCAGTGCCTCGGCCGACACGTGCGTCGCTTCCTCGCTAGTCGTTTCCGGTGCCCCCTCGTCCAGGGCACAAACTGCGCCCTCGGCCAGGTGACGCCGCGCACGCAGGTACCCGAGCAGGTCGCCGAAGAACGCCAGCTCCATGAGCACCAGTGGCGGCCCGTCCGCAATACACACGCCGACGAGACGAACGACGTGCTCGTGATTCAGAGACGCGATCGTGCACGCTTCGCGTAGGAATTCGCTTTCCTCGGCGGGAGCAGCGTTCTGGCGCAACGCCTTCGCGGCGACGTAACGCGGAGAGCGTAGCGCTGTGTGCATCAACGCGAGGCGCACGCAGCCGAACCGCCCCGCGCCGAGCTCTTCGCGCAGCTCTAGCGCGTCGCGCTTCACTAGGTAGGCGGCCAAGACAGTAGCAACGTGCTGGCGCCGCGCCATAATTTCCATTTCCCGCGCCTGGACGAGGCTCGCGAGGCGGCGGCGCAGCGCGCGGCGCCCCAGCAGCAGCGCGGTGGGCGCCAGCGCCAGCAGCAGCAGCGCGGAGGCCCACGCGGCGTCGTAGCAGTCGGGCTGGAAGGCGTCGCCGGCGCGCGCGACGCAGCGCGAGGCCCCGTCGTCGCCCGGCAGGCCGGCGGGGCGCGCGGGGGGGCCCCGCACGGCGCGCCGGCGGGCGCTCGCGTTCACGCGCCACGTCGCCCGCCGCGTGAATGTGTCGCCGCGCCACTCGTCCACGAATACTAAGCGCTCCTCGACGGTTCGCTCCTTGTAGTGTAGAAACTGATTGATGCCTTTCACCGGAGTTGTAATGAGGCTTTCATTTAGTAACCTGCAACAACGTATTTATGTTGGTATACGTACATAATAACTAGTCTTAAGTTCGTAAGGTAATCTCATCCAACATGTCACTTAATTACGAACGCGACGCTAGAGTGTCCGACCATAACCTTCTGCGTGGACTGATGAGTGAGTAAGTAACTCAATGAGTGACTGCACATTGATGATATGTATGAAGAGACATGAGAACTGGGATAATAAGTAAAAGTAAAAATTCAATAAATTTAAATTTCAACGTAAATTTGAGACAATTGTCAATATACACAAAAAAAACCAGACACGCGCGAGTTGAAATCGCATGGATAGGGTTCTGTACTATTCTGTTCTGTATATTCATCATATGCTATTACCATGTTTTTTTTAATCTGACACAAAGAACATGGGTGATTTTAGCCCTGGTCTGTCACAGAAATGAAAGCTTAACTAAAAATAAATATATATTTTTATGTATTGTTTCGCTGTTTACCTTTGAGATTTACAATTCAAATAAAAAGTGCAATAAATAAGAAGACAACATGAATAAACCAGTGACATTTCAATGAAACGCATACTATTGTCTGTGCCCTTGTGCAAATTTGTAAAAAATGTTCTCTTGGATACCTACCGATTTGTCTGGAATTCTGCGAACAATTTGTGTGAGTTTTATTTATGTGATAAAATAAACGACAATATCTATTGGATCATACCGCTGTACTTGACCTCACTGTCACAGAAACGAGGATTTCACTTAAACGCAATTGAGAATAAAAAAATAAGAAATTGTAATCATATACTCGTGAAATACCCTATCACATCATACCAATTTCTTAAATATAACGACCAATAAAATTCGGGGCCATGCATTGTATGGGCGATGGCCAGTCTCCTTGGTTTGTTGTAGGTATAAAGAATGCCGAATATATTGTCCATTGTTGAATTCTGTCTTGTACCAATCATTTATCAGAAGAACAAACTTAACATTGTAGTTAAAAAAACATGTTCTCCCATACATTCCATCTGCAAATGTAACTTTGTGCGCAAAAACAGCCAAATGTAAGTACCTACAAATGTCGACCCTCTACCTCAAGTTGGGGAAAAAAAGAAACTTAAATAATAATTCCTTGACTAAAAAAGTCCAATCCCAAATCCTTTGTTGAATACCGTCCTATTTCCATATTGGTATTCCTATCTAAACTGCTCAAACGCTTTACATACAATCAGCTCAGCGCTTTTCTCAGCAAGAACAGCCTCTTTAATCTCCCCTAATCCAATTAGCGTGTATCCCCGTCTCTTCCCGTGGGTGTCGTAAAAGTCGACTAAGGGATTATCCGGAGGATGGGCAGCAGCGTCCTTCGAGTACATTAACAACTCAACTGCGATCCAACCCGCCTGCCAAGCGTGGTGATTATGGCAAAACCCCCCAATGAGCCCACAGCACATCCATATCGGTCGTTGTAATCTTTGGGGGAGGCCTGTGTCCAGCAGTGGACTTCCTTCGGCCGAAATGATGATGAGGAATGATGTGCGGTATCCTGATCGTTTCCACAGTGGTGGCACTGTGCCGTGACCTCGCGTCCTATCCTGTGCAAATATGTACCCAAACAATCGTGTCCGGTGAATACCTGCGTCAGGCTCCGAACATCGGCAAGACAGACTCAACGACGCGCTTTTGCGCGTACTGCGGCAGCATGAGCCGATCGACTTAGCAGTAAATAGTTACAGATCGACATATTTAGTAAGTAAGATGGGCGTTCCGCAGGGCAGTGTGCTGGGACCACTTCTGTTCCTATTGTACATTAATGATCTACCTGACGCTACACCTCATAAATGTGCTCTATTTGCGAATGACGTTTTCTACAATTATAACACGTGAAGATTTGATGTGTTATGATATTGAAATAAATAGAACCAGTGAATTAGTTTTGAAATGGCTCCAAAATAATAACTCACAAGCAAATCTTGTTAAGACAAGCTTTATACAATTTCGATCACATGGATCAAACATTACGCCGAAAGAGGTAATTCACGGTTGACCTTTAATAAATGAAGTTAACAAGCCGAGCGAAAATGTAATGAGCACAGAGCAAGTAAACACTACGTTTTAAATGAGTAACGTAAGTTACGTTGTAAACTACCCATTTCATTTCAAAGAAAAAATTATTCAATAAACCTTATTTTTAATTTTACACACAATATGTATAAAGATTGGACCCTCTAAATATTCTGTTTTGCTTTTTAATATGTACTTATATTTATTTTATGTTATTTGCCACTGCCTTATTTTGTATTCATTTATATTTATATTAATATTACTTTCCCTCCGTCCGCGTGTCACTGCAGGGGTCCCAACTGAAAATCAGCGCTGGGTACCTAATGCCCCGCAAATGCTGAGTTGGTAACCCTTTCGGCATGATCATGCCAATGGTACATTTGTTCTTATTTACCTAAAAATATGTCTATTTTCTTTCTGTTCTGTACTATCAGTATGTTTGTGCTGAATAAATGTGTTTTCTTTCTTTCTTTCAATGTAATTTTTTTAGGGTTGACTTTAGACAAATTTTGCGACTGGAGGGCACATGATGATTCTGTCTGCAAAAAAGTCAACTGTTTTGTTTACGTCCTAAATAGGCTTAGGAAAACATTATCCCGGGAGAATGCTTTACTAGCATATCACAGCTATGTAAGTTCCTTAATACGATATGGCTTAATACTATGGGGAAGCTTCACAGATTCTGCTAGGGCGTTCCTATCTCAGAAACGATGCATACGAGCTGCAGTGGGCATACCTCCTTATGAGTCGTGCAAAGAACACTTTAAAAACTTGAAATCTTGTCCTTACGGCGCCTGTTTGGTCACGGCTATGTAAGTTCAATTTAAGACAATACGGCCTAATACTGTGGGGAACATCCTCGATGAATGATTCTGCTAGGGCGTTCCTGTCTCAGTAACGATGTATACGAGCTGTTGTGGGCATAGCTCCTCATGTGTCATGTAGAAAACACTTTAAGAAACTTATTTTTTTACTTTCCCGGTGTCAATACATCATGTACTTCCTCCGCCCCGGGAAAGGGTGGTGGGGGAATGCTGGTCATCTACCGACTCAAACTACCGGAGTGGTCATCTTTGGCACCAAAGGGAGGCTCCAGGAACTAGAACAATCTCCATCTAGAGCCACCTATTAGTGCCACGCCTCTAGGCACATCTCGAAAGGGATGACTGTAAACCGGTCACCCCCTCTAGCGGAGGGAAGGCGACTGTAAAGAGGCCACCTCCCCAGGCACCTCTCGGGGGGATTTATAAAGGATTCCCCCGAAGCCCACCCACACGGTGGTCACCCACATGCACACCGCTCTGTCGCAACGTGACGCGTTTGATTGCTAAGTTTTATTACTTAGATATGCCTTTGTGTGCCGTGAGATATTGTTTTAATAGCTCGAGAAACATATGTAAAAGTCAAAGTTTTCATCAGTTAGTTCAAAATGTTATCTTTAAAACATTCTTAGTGAAATTAAAATATTATCAATATGTGACGCGTGGCAACGCGTTACCATGGTGAAGGCCATACTCTGTTTAAACATGTTTCTATGACAACATAACAACCCCGCTCGTCCCGCGCGTGCCTCGCGGTCATGAAGTTGCGCGCTTTCATTTGTTTTGTAATAGCTACTCTAGTACGTAGTACATTATATCTCAATGTTAAGGCAAAGGACATGTGATTCATACAGCCTAAGATATATATGATTTATTTTTCAAATGTCAAAATGATGTTATGACGTGTAAAATTGTACATAATAATATAATATCTTGAATTCTCACCTGATGACATGGGCAGTGTGCAGGTCTTGTTTTGAGTCCGGGTATCGTCGGAAAACCTCGTGAAGGCCGCTCCCCAGCGTAAGCAGTGCATCGGCGAGCGATGCGATGTGTGGCGGCGTCGCACCGCCGCGATACAGCTCTCTCAGCTGAGCACGTAGATGCGGCCGGCCGGAGTTATTTGAGATGCCCTCCTCGCCGCGACTCCAAAACGAAATTGTAAAGTGTGTAGTATTAGACGTCGCGGTGTTCGGCTGCCAGTCTCGGACAATCCACACGAAACCTTCCGCGTAGCTCATTTTGAGCTCGAGTGCCGCAGACAGGATCACGGCGGCGGCTTTCGAATCCGCGTTTACATACACGATGCGAGCATTAGCATTTTGTAATTCATAGAGGGCTGTTATCGCATCTGGTTTGGTTAATACCAGTGGTATACTATAATCGTGAAGGGCGAATTTAGCATCGTCTCGAAGCGCAGCGTAGTAACTTTCAGCAAGCTTGGTGCGCTGGGAAAGCACTGCAAGGCGAGTCCACCCCGACTCAAGTATGAAGTGCTGCAGTGCTCGAGCCAGGTGCTGCGGGCGGCCGGCTACGCGCCACGTGGCTTCGGCAGACGCGGTCGCGTCGGTGTCAGGCGGCACGTCCACCAGCAGCAGCGGCACGTGGAGTGCGGCGGCCGTGCCTTCTGCTGCTGCCACACCCTGCCTTCCCGCAGATACCACACCGACCAGCCCGAACATGCTCACATACGACGTCTCCTCGTTAATTTTCATACTAATATTGAAAGAATCGGAACAATTAATCTCATATCGTTTGAAAAGTATACCGTACCCCGCGATCTTCGTTTCTCTATATATTTCGAGACCGGTTACATTCTGAACTACATCATAGGCGTCAATATCACGGTCGCCCTCACATAAAAGTACCGCCGCCCAGTAAGAAGAACTGTCGTAATTATTTAGTTTCCAAGACCTCACATCTGTGTTTTTATGTTCCAAGGCCCACTTGCAAGCGGCCTCTTCGATATGTTCTCCGTCTACTTCTCGTTCGAGTATCTGTCTCAAAGATTTGGGGGAGGGCTTAAAGTTAAGTACGAATTGGTAAAGTTTAGGTGCATACGCTTGTAATATTTCAACGTCGGCGACGCGCAGTGCGATAGCCGAATCTAGCTCTTGTTGGCAACCAGTGTTAACGGACACGCAGGGAGGAGGCTCTACGAAGCTCACGTTCGGCTCCTCATACCAAATGTCATAGTCGATGAATAAAAATGAGTCATTTGTAGTCCGCATACGCCGCACGAGCGAGGCGCGGTCCACGAGGTGCGTCCGCAGCGGCAATTTGGCGGACGCGGCACGCTCCTCCAGCCGCGCTAGCGTGGCGTCGCAGTCACCCACGCCGTACACCTCCGCCGTCGGCTCGTCGCCGCTACAAATTGACAACAGTCAGACAACGTAAGAATCGAAATCTCATTAATGATCCTTTCTCGTCTCGAAGAAGCGGAGAACACCGAGTGGAGACACTCACCGGTGAAGCGGGGCGCCGACGAAGCCGCAGAGAGCGAGCGCAGTCGTGTTGGTGTAGAACGTCCAGCGCGTGTGGTGCCGGCAGGCGGGCCGGGCCCGCGCGGCGGGCGCGAGGCGCGCGAGCAGGCGGCGCCGCGCGGCCACGGCGCTGCCGCCGGCCTCGGCCAGGCGCGGGCCCGCCAGCCCGCTGGACGCGCCGCTGCTCGGGGACCACGGCAGCGCCGCTTCGCCGCTCCATGCCGTCGATATTCCCACCACCAGGCTGTAGACAACACATTATAGCGACGTATAACATATACCAGAGCCGAGCTAAACAGAAAATATATTCATATCGGCCATTTATACGTCCACTGCTGAACAAAGGCCTCCCCCATAGATTCCCACAACTGTGTTATCATTCTGGGGGGTATTTGCCAATACTCACCACGTTTGGCAGGCGGGTTGGTGAGCGCAGTATGGCTACGGTTTCACAGAAGGGACGCTGCTGCCCATCCCTCTGGTTTAGATTCCCTTAGTCGCCTTTTACGACATCCACGGGAGTAGACGGAGTGGTGCTATATTCTTAATCCGGACACCACACGATAGAAAAAGGAAAATATATTAAGATCCTTAATTTAAAAGTACAGAAACATTTCTAAACTGTTCAAATTTTGACAAGGAAAATCTTTCAATATTGTGTGTACAAAATTACATTTACAGTTTGAATGTACATGAAGAACATGTATTTCAATTACAATGTTAAGTTTGTTCTTGGGATAAATTCTTGGTACAAAACAATTTAACAATAGACAATATTTTCAGTAATTTGTCTGTACGCCTACCAAAAACGAGTCAGATTAAGAAAAAACATGGTAGATAGCATATTCATCATGTGAAACCCTTTCCATGCAAGCTCAACTCTCATTTGTCCGGTTTTATCCTTCTTAATTTGATGATTTTTGATGATAATTTCAAAAACGAACCTCGGTCACTACGCTGCTGTGCCTAGACTCTGTAGGCAATACAATACCTTGAAAGCCCACGATATTGACATCTGTGAATCTCTCTCGAAATATAAAAAGATTTTAAAACAGCTCTTTTAAAATAACATTTCGTTTTTATTTGAACTTATACATGTACAAGCAGTTCTTACATTATTTTTACCTTAATGTATTTATTTTTAATTTAACTTAAGTTAGTTGTGCTTAAGCTTAGTCGAAATTTTTTGGATGCTGTGGCCTCCTATAACTGAAGGAGTACACCGTTAGAGGACCCATTTTAATTTGTATTTCTTTATGATGTTATGTGTATGTCCTTTGTTGGAAGCCCTTAATAAATAAATGCTGTAAGTGTTAAAATAAACAAAGAATATTTATTGGTCCATTTTTGTATGTCGAATATTGCGATCGCAGGCGGTCTTCGTCCCTCTGTATCTGTAGATGCGTACCTAATGTGTAGCCTAACAAACACGAACAAAAAGTGTGATACGCACTCAGTGTAGGTAGCAGTAGGATCGAAGGGAACGTGCTTGGCGAGCTCGACGGTGCGGTGCGGGCCGCGCGCCATGCGCACGCGCCGGTAGCGCAGCGCGTGGCGCAGCAGCGCCAGCAGCAGCGCGGCGGCGGCGCGCGCGGGGTCGCTGCCCCACAGCAGCGCCACGCGCGCGGCCCGCCCGCGCACCGACACGCCCCGCACGCCCTTGTCCACGAGACCTGCCGGTACGAATGTGTTATAGGATCTGGTGACGACCGCCGACCGTGGTCATCGACTGAACAAGGCGAGGCGTTCGTCGACAGGAGCTGTACCTCGCAATGAGCCTAGTGATGTTATTGTCCGTCACCCACCTGGGGCGACTGACTCATCATCCTGAGGAAGCTGAGTGGGCTAGATCGCGTATTTAGGGACACATAATTATCAAATTAATGAACTAATATGCACTTCTGCCTCTAATATTTCTATTAATTGATTTTTTTATAAGTAATTACTGCTTTTTTGAATTTGTATACCTCTGCATTTAAGCGATTCATCATCATCATCATCAATATCACATTGTTTCAAACAAAGACGTCCATTGCTGAACAAAGGCTTCCCCCTTAAACGACTGGTTCCGTGGGTGGCTCCGGTGCGTTCATTCTCGAGAACCCGGGCTCCCTTCGCCAATTGATAATATAGATCAAATTAGTCTTGTCAACTGTCTCTTTTAAATGACGGCCTTGTTATTGCTTCTTTTATCCGTCAGGCCATCATCATCATCGTCGTCTCAGACAAAGAACGTCCACTACTGAACAAAGGATTCCCGTGGCTCTCCACAATTATCAGTAGCATGGAGCCCGCATCCAATAAGCCCCAGCTATATTACATACTAGCTTTTGCCCGCGGCTTCGCACGCGTGGAATTTAGAAATGTATATCAGGCTATTGAAAACATTCAATAATGACCTGAGCTTTTATTAGGAACTTGTAATAGGTGTAGAGGGATCATGATATATTTCCGAATGACACGACCCATAGGCCTGCCGCATATTGCATCCAGCCCAGCCCGCCGAGTGCCAAACCATGCGCTTTTGTCTTTTGTTTGGAAATGCTTCCCACATGGCACTGGATGTCGTCATCAATAACTTTCATAAAATGTAGCTTGCTAGCCATGCTAGCCCTTTTCTGCCCAGTATTAACAGTCCAATCACTCATTATAGTCACACCGCTCTTTTTGTCATTTAAATTAGTCGTGTGTTGTACAATACTTTTATAATATCAAGATACATTTCGCGAGTACGCTCGCAACTGCCATGTTCCCATCCCACATACAGCGTACAGACCGAGTGAGCAGACCGCGCGCTTCAAGCGAGCTTACAGCGTGCCGACTGCTAGCGATCTGCTTGCCGACGCCACCAGTGCCGCCCATTATACAGACACGCGTTCGAGATCACGCACTATAATGTGCGCTGAGTGAACAGCAATAAGTCGAATCCTGACTGTCGGCGCTTAGAAGACCAACATGATAGCGAATAAATGGGACTGTCGCTGACCTCCTTGAGAGTATCCTCCCAGTGTTTATCACCGTCAAGTAGATGGAGCGCTCCGTAGTCTGGGTGATATTTGGGAAACTTAAAGTCAAAGTAAAGCATCGCGTGTAGCACTTGCCATTATTTGGATGCACAGTGTAGACCTTACTGCGGCTTCTATCATAACTCCCGAGAAACCATATATTGTACGCTCACGTTGACGTCGATCAAACACACCTCTTTGCTTCTCGTACGTATAATATGACGGCATCTCGCCATTCGTTCGCGATTTGGCGAACAGATCCTCTTCGCACAGTTAAAAAAATACGAAAAGCGTAGTTTGACGCGGATTTTCCAAGCGCTCTATGAGATTTTCTGAATTTAAATTAATTCGCTAGCCATTCTCTAAATGGACGTCCACATGCATGAACGTTGGATGTTGATCATGTATAGAGACGTTGCAGTGTAGATACTCTGCGAGCTCGATTGCGATTCACACTGGGTGTAAGGGTGAGATTCAGAAACGAGTCTAAGCGTGAACTTACGCTTCCATCTGTCAAAATTAGGGCGTAAGTAGTGCATTCTGACAGATGGAAGCTTAAGTTCACGCTTAGACTCGTTTCTGAATCTCACCCTAAGTCTCTGAGGCGCGTGATGCAGCATAGCGCTTCCGATCGCTTGGCAAACGTGCTTCGTGTCCTTCATTACTATCTTGTGATCGAGAGGCAGCAGTGACAACTCGTTGGGTACCAACTGGGACTGGCGCTGCGTTCTGCTTTCTGCAGTTAAAGAGGCATATCTTTCAAGGCTCAACGGCTCTTAAAGTCGCTTAAGGCTTGAACTGTCAACGGCAGATTTAGTTTATTAGTTATTTTACAATTAATAACTAATTAACCATCAAGTTTACCTTTGCCTTGCTTTTACATACACTATAATATTTAATTTTTATTTTGAGAAAATATTATCTGCATATAAATGTTATGTAAACCTCAAGACCAAGAATTTACCTGGAGTCGCTTAGTCGGTTTTGTAATTCGTAATGTCGGTGAATACGGTCAAGTGTACGAACTGTAATGTTGTTATTTCGGAAGTCCTTGCTTTCATTCGAAATAGACATGATGTGGTGGTTAACGAGAGTCTTATAAGGATTTGTGCATCAGCCTTTTCGGAGGAGGAGATAGATGAAGCAAAGAAGTTGTTGTTTATATATGTATGAACCAAAACTAGCCAGAAATCAGTGTCAAGACGTAAAAATAAGAAATTAAAAGACCTTGAAGACATGATTTATGTATTTAAGACCATGGATCCTGAACAAATACCAGTATTAGTGGCATATGACTTACATAAATTGCCCCCAATATGTTTTGACCACGTAGACGTCACAAAATTATTAAAGGATATATTGGTTCTGCGAGCTGAAGTTACGGATATTAAAAATAATTATGTGACGCAGACCCAGTTTGATGAAATGAAAGTAAATATGAAAAAATATCCGAATCCGTCAATTTACTCAAACATCAATATGAAGAGAGGAGGGTATATTTTGGAAGATGATTTGTCCGACATAACAGAACTACCGCCAAGTGCTGCCGGTGCACTCGCATCACCAAGTTCCAGTTATTCGGGGGATCGTTGGGACAGTGCTAGTGAAGCGGCAATATATAATTCACTCGCTCAATCTCATACCGTAGACGAGACCAAAACGCATAGAAGACCTGGGGTGCAATTCTCTAAGGTCAAACATCCATACATCCTTGAATACAGAATTGAAATAATGGTGATAACCCGATTTGGTATTCGCTAAGGCTAGTCCTCATGGCTCACCGTCTACAACGTGTCCTTGAATAGCTTCAATCATGTCTTAGCTAAAACCAAAATGGTTTTACACCGCTATTTCGATTCTATATTCAAGGATGTATGGATGTTTGAGCTTAAGGAATTGCACCCCTGTTCCGCTCGCATCACTGAATGCTGCCATGCGAGATCAGTATCATAATACATAATATCGCACGTAGATAAAGGTGATAAATAGCTATAATGCATTTAAGTTATTTGTACTTAAGCATAAAATAGATCAGTTTTTGGACGACAACTTATGGCCCGAAGGCATTTCGTTCAGACGTTTTATTTATTTTAAGAAGGGAAGGGACACTACGATATTCGATGAAAATACAATAAACATAAAGTAATGGATGCACATACTAAGAATGTAACCCTAACGATTTTTAATTGTAAATACGTCATGCGGTCAAATCGGTCGTATCATACGTAGATTATGAATTGTTGCTGACCTTATGCTTGTTTGCGATATAAATCGTGTTATTGTAACTTAAACTAAGTCCTGTAATTAAATTTTCTTATTGTAATTGTATTATTTTATATGGGTGTACTTGCCTGAAATAAATGTTTATTATTATTATTCCCTTTATTCAAACTATATACATATCAATTACATTTTTAAAATATATATCAAAATACATGTTTTAAAAATATAAAAAATAGTGACCAACCAGCATCGGGCACAGGGTTCAAGATACCGGTGGTTAGGACCCCAGAGAGAGATACCTCCTCACAATACGTGCCGTGTCAAGAAGTACCGCTTTCTGTATCAAGCCCTTGACCCAGCCACCTAACGAGAGCCTCTTGAGATGATGGTCGAGGCTCTTTGCCATTAGGCCATGGGCAGAAACAACTATCGGCACAATGATTGCCGTGTCTACGTTCCACATGTCTACAATCTCGTGTGCTAAGTCAAGATATTTAATTTCTTTATCTTTTTCAGCTTTCACGAGATTCTCATCGTGTGGAACAGTGACATCGACAATCATTGCGCGGCGCTCTAATCGATCTATCACCACTATATCAGGCTTATTGGCAACAATAGTCCTGTCAGTGATGATAGAACGATCCCAGTACAAAGTGATATGACCATTTTCAAGAACTGGGTCGGTATGGCACCTCAGATTCCACAAGGTTGTATTTCAAAGCACGTTGCTGGTGGATGATCCTGGCTACTTGATTATGTCTGTGCAAGTACTCGCCGTTAGCAAGACTGTTGACTGAGACAAGACAGCAAGATTCTCCTGGACGATGACATGCCCGACATACATCAACCGTACCATCCTTGACAATATATTTGCGGTAGTTGTTCGTCATAATAACTTCGTCCATAATTGCACAAACAAAACCTTCGGTTTCCCCAAAAAGGTCACCAAAACGTAACCAGGCTACAGACGCTAGGAAGTCTACATCGGGCCCATGAAGTGCCCGATAATAGCGTCCATGTAGCTCCTTGCTCTGCCATACTTCCCTGCGGTCGTTGGTTCCAAGTACAATAGGTATGCGCCAGTTCTGTTTAGCCAACGAGAGCGGGGTGAGTCCTTTGTCCACTGCGACCACATCCCGATGCATCCTCACTTCGGCACGGAGGAAGTATTCTCTGAGGTTGCACACCTCACGATTATGCAGGGTCTTAGCGTTCAAAAATCCACGACCCCCACACTTTCGTAGGATGTACAGCCTCATCACCGATGATCGTGGATGATGCATACGGTTTGCGGTCAGCAGTGAGCGAACTTTTCTATCCAGGGCGTCTAATTCGGTCTGAGTCCATCTGAGTATACCAAAGGAGTATATCAAGACTGGCATGACCCAAGCATTAAAAGCCCGCACTTTGTTTCCGCCTGACAAAAAACTTTTTAGAACTTTTTTCAGACGGCCAAAGTAGCGTTCCTTCAATGATTGTTTCATGTCAGCCTCACTGATACCTAACGCCTCTGACATACCCAGGTATTTGTACGTCTCAGTTGAGGAGAGAGATCTAAGGTATACAGAATCCGTGAGTTGTATTCCCGCGGATTCCATAAGCCCTCCTCGTTTTACATGCATGACTGCACATTTGTCCACACCAAATTCCATCCTGATAGATTTACTGAAAGTTTCTGTTCCCTTCAGTAACTCCAGCAGCTGCAAATTGCTGGGGGCAAATAATTTCAGATCATCCATGTAAAAGAGGTGGGATATTACCTGACCACCTCTTCTCAACCGATAGCCTAGCCCTGAACCTTCCAATATTGTACTCAGAGGGTTCATTATTCATTTCCAGTGCATGCTCTATACACAGAGCATTGCACTGGAGCTTCGAAAGATATTCGTCTTCTTTTTTATTTTTTTATTTGTTTATTTCTCACCACAATAAAACAATAAAAGTTACAGTAGGTATTATTCAAATTTACTGTGGGAGAGTAATAATAATATAATAATATAATATAATTTAATACTTTCTAAGAGGCATGTAATATTCCCGTTTGAATCTGATATCAATAACAACCAAATTAATCAACACTGAGCCGTAAGAATTGGCAATTGTTCAAATAAATCTGACATAAATAAAATATCGTAGGTAAGGTTAGTAAGTTGTTTATAAAAGTTTAATAACAACAAAGTCACGGACACTGACGGCACGGTTGGTGCAGTGGCTGATATACAGTCGGATGCTGTGCTTCGGTTTGCGGGTTCGATTCCCGCACGGAACAAATATTTGTAGGACCTGGGTATATTGTGACGAAATTTGTGTCTGTTAACGCACCCACGACACAGGATAAATCCTACTTTGGGGCATCAACATATGTAGCTAACGGCTTTGCGTGAAGATCGCGACAATCGACATCGGTAACGGTACGCTTTGGCGCAGATTAGGAAAAATACTACGTTTGATCTGAGCTGACCCTTAAATTCACGTTTTGCCAACGAAGCCATACCGTGATGTAATTCGACAGTAACGCCATCTTGTTGGAAGAAAGAAATAAGTATTAAACTTTATAAATTTAATAGTTATAAAACTAAATAACCCAGAAACGTCATAATAAATAGAATATATTTTCCTTTATTTAAGGATAACAACACAAATATTTTATCACGCTATTTGGCTTAGGGAACACAACAGTTACGAAAATGCACAATGAGTCGTTCAAAAAAACTTTTGGCAGCGAAGTTAATAGGTTTTCATTAATAAACAGATAAACAAATACTTTGCAAACTAAGTCCATTTCATGATGACAATTTATGTGAAATACAGATGAAAACTTGTGACAGTCCATAGGAAAGAACTGCTAGCGACATCTCATAATACACAATAAAATATTGTATAGTTAATAAAATATCAATTACAGACCAGACAGAATATTTAACATAGAAATTGCTCTTCAAGAGAATAAAATGAATTCAAAACAAAAATCCAAAAAGTAAGGCGATGTGACTTGATCCCGACCACAAAGCAATGACAACCCGCCTGATAGTTGAAGAGGATAAGTAATCAGTTGCGAAAGGCTACAAAATAAGCTTTCTGATTCTTAAAATCTGTCGCTAAGCTCTGTTTAGATATAGCGTGATAGTAATATTATTTTTTAAATAATTTTTATTACATACTAATAACGAATGTGTTCACTTGTGTGATTGTTTCATAATATTCGCTGTAAAACAAAACTTTGTAGGCATATTGTTATACTACTCACCTCCCATGAACAAAAGCGTGATGATTTGTATTCTAGGTTCATCCATGGACAGTAACGAACATGTTTGCCAAGTTTCAACGAATTATTAGTTTTAGCGGTAACATCCAGCATAGAAACAGACAAACAGACAGAAATTCAAAAAATTGCAGTTTGGCATCAGTCTCGTTCCTGGAGCACGGAGCAGTGATTTTTTTCAAAAAATATTCATTGTACACTTTTTGTCTCTCTACGATTTTATGATAGTAAATATAGAGTTTCTTTTTAATGATTTGATAAGTTTATTACAATTATTTATTTAACAATTGGTTACGGAGCCTGCTAAACTGATACGCGGGTAGTGATCGTTTTATTCTCGATATCGAATACACCCTAAATCTTACTTTTTGATTATGTTTTGCATTCATTGTATTCTCTTGAAAAGCAATTTCTACATTAACTGTGAAGGTAGTTCTTCTTCTTCTCTTAGATTATGGCTTCTGTAGAGTATCTTCCACAATTTCGCCAATGTCAAGTGTAAGGCAACGTCGTACGGTGTTTAGATTATTAAATCGTTACATATTCATAAAATATTTATCAAAAATGAAAATAATTCAAAAACATATGTCGGCAAAGTCGTACGGTTCAATTGTTTTTTGTCGTGAAGGTAGTTAATATTATTATTGTATTACATAATGTTATTATGACATGCGTACCTCACAAATCACAAGAATTTGTTATGTTGGTAGAACTGGGTAGAACGACAGTTTTCTCGTTTCAAATTATTTATTTATGGGCAGCCTTGACAAAGTTTGTACTTGATTATTATTGAGTTTGACGAATATTTACTGTTTCAGTCCACTTAATCACTTTTTGCACTGTTATTAGTTTCTTGTTGTTTAATTAGTCACCATTTACGCAGTTTAAATTAATTGTAATACAGGAAAACGATATCACTTTAGAATTTGTTTATTATACACGTACTGGCTTGGCCTTTAACCGAATTTTAAAAGTTGTTTTTAAAATTCGCAGGTCCGATATACAAACCTTTTTTGTGGGAACTACATTTTCACCAAATCACCACGTAACCGGGTATGCCGAGGGATAGGCTCCAAGCATTCTCCACCAATAATAGAGCGCTCGTCTCTCCATCTAGCTGCTTTAGTTAAGTTTCGTTCATGGCCACGATATCCACGAGGTGATTTTGCATTGCAATAATAAATTATCATGGTTAGTTCAGAGTATATAAATAATTGTTTCAAAAACAAAAATCCCTCTCTCTTTTGTAGAAAACCGCACTAAAAAGTAGAAAATAATTTTGGCGAGGGTAATGGGACTAACTATTTAAATTATTGCATTGTGATCAGTCCTTGATAAGTGTGCGAAGTTTCAAATCAATCCGATGTTTTGAAGGGGATGAAAATCAAGTTCAAAATGTTTGTTACATATATACATACAAAGCTAATAAAACCGTGTTAAAAAGCACATCACATAAGGTGCAAGAACAGTATAGTCCACAGTACTGGACACTGTATTAATGTTCAGTGACACATAGACGTCAGCTGAATACCAGACCAATACAAAGCGCTATGACACCCACAGCAATACTGAACTCGCAATTCACCATTTGAGAATGCGATGATTACAATATTAGTTAAACAAAATGCTTCAATGATTAAATTCAAAGGTTCCCTAAAATATAATAATGATATACGCATATAGTGGTACCAAATGGATTACAAATAAACTAAACTAATAAAATATAAACCGACTTCAAAATGCATAAAAAAATGCTTTTATCATCATCATCATTTCGGCTGAATTAAGTCCACTGCTGGACACAGGCCTCACCTAAAGATCACCGCAACGACTGATATCGAGGCGTTGTGTGCTCATTGGGGGGTTTTGCCATGATCACCTTCTAAAAAATCCTCCTCCTCCTCTTCCTAAAAATGCTTTACATAAACTATTTTATGCGTTTTGAAGTCGGTTCTTATTTTTTGTTTTTGTTTTCTGTTTTGCATGGCATAAGCAATATAAGTGATTGCTGTAACCGAGGGTGATTTGCTGTCATCCGTTAAAGAGTTCCCTTCTTTATCTCCGTAGATCTTCATCAGATCTTCATAATCATCATCGTCGTATCAGCCAAACGACGTCCACTGCTGAACAAAGGCCTCCCCCATAGATTTCCACAACGAGCAGTTACATGCCGCCCGCATCCGACCCACACCAGGTCGTCCCACGCCGCGTATTCCGGTGCGTGGTCTCCACTCGAGAACCTTTTTGCCCCAACGGCCATCAGGTCTACGAGCACTGTGCCTCTTTACTAATCGTTTCAGCTACGTTGGCAACTTTAGTTCTTCTACGGATCTCCTCATTCCTGATTCGATCTAGTAGAGAAATACCAAGCATAGCTCCATAGCTCGCTGAGTGAACATGAACTTTCTTATGAGGCCCATTGTGAGTGTCCACGTGTCTGTGCTTTATATCATCACTGGTAACACACACTGGTTAAAGACTTTTGTCAGATCTTCACCAGACCCTCGATATACTTTTCATCTACTCTATCTATAAATAATCATTACAATTGGTTCACAAACGCCAAAGGCACCGTGTAAAATTCCCGCCTCTTAAGATACATGATACCCTAGTTTAAGGGGCAGGGTTATAGTTATGTACAGATTTTTACAATTTACAACTATGTTTGACTTAATAATATCTTCATGAATGGCCGAATGAAGTCGACTGCTGAACATAGGCCTCCCCCAAAGATCACCACAACGATCGATATGGGTGTGTTGTTGGCTCATTGGGGGGTTTTGCCATAGTCGCCACGGTTGGCAGACGGGTTGGCGATCGCTGTTGAGTTTTTAATGTACTCGAAGGACGCTGCTGCCCATCCTCCGGCTAATCCCTTAGTCGACTTTTACGACACCCATGGGAGGAGATGGGGTGGTGGCATTCTGAGCCGGCACCACACGCCAAATAATATCTTACCTGTCTTGTAATAACAATGTCATTATATGTCATGCATGTCATGCGTATAGAAAATGTACAAACTATCAAGCAAAAATAAATAAAGTACAGTTTTTATGACTTTGATTGACGGCAATATAGGGAGACTCATAAATACCGCAGCGGACCGTTCCCCTGCCTGAATAGGTCTTTACCTATGATACCTATGAAATTGCCGTTCTGCAGTACTGGCTATTTCAAATAAAAATATTTTTTGTTTGGCTATCGGCCGAATACTCAAACGCCAGTTAACGTTAAGTCCCCGCTTCAAGTATTCGAGAAACCTGTTTTTGGTACAAAACCGGTTCGGTTTGACAATCGTAACTGCTCAGCAAGTTGGTTAGATCCTAGTTCAGCATCTTATCAATAACCTAAACGAGAAATGACCCCTAGAAAAATGATGGTCACTGTCTGGTGGTCTAGTGCCGGTGTGATTCATCACAGCTTCTTACAAAACGGGATGAGCATTACTGCAGATGTGTACTGTGAACAACTGAACACTATGATGGATGTTAAATAGGAGACTCCAGCCCGCCTGCTAACAGTGGTGAGTCTGAGCGAGAGATTTCAGAATGATAGATAATTTCTTTTTTTGATAAATCGCCCTCTGTGTGGTAAGCTCGAGGCTCGCAACCCACAACATGAGCCGATTGACTACCTACATGTTTACATCATTTACAGTTTCAATGTGAGAAATTGCACTGTCCAGAAATTAGAAATTTGGAAGGCACTTGCTTTTCAAATTTCTAACACAAGTGTCCCGGAATACCGTGAAATAATTAGATAACTATATTTATATAGTCAGAAAAAAACAAAATCTATATACGCAATGTAATCAGTTCAAAAGTGTTTCATTATAGTAGGTAGGTAATTCACTATCGCAAGCGTATTATAAAGACATCTCAAATTCTTTTCTAAGATCAAGAATAAGTTAAAACAGATTCTACAATGAATAACAGCATCATTCGACTTCTATATAAATTACAAGCAAACCGCTCAATCTATCTATCTTGAATTTTACATTACATACAATATTTTATATTTAAGCGCAAGGTTTATAATAAAATAATTTTAGACGGATTCTATCGCTTATATTTTAGATTTTTTTTTTCCTGACGTTTCGAACACTTTGCAGGGTTCGTGGTCGCAGGATGACTAAGGTGACAGGCGCCGTTACAGATTTTAAAAAGTTATTTTATTTTATCTACCGTACAAATATAATCAAAAATTAGTGTCGATGCACGCCATAGACTATACACTAATACTGACAATGCACGCAGTAATCACTCACAGTGTCTTGATGTTTTTTAGTGCGGTATGTTGTTTGGGACTTTATTAATTTAATAACCGGATTCAAAACAGGTGATACCTGCCAACCATTTTCTTGTTCATAATGTTTAGTATACATCACTTATTTTTAAAATCAAGAGGAATGTCATAAAGTTACACAACTTAATGATAAAGCTATCCTCTCTGTCTAGATGGTTTGCTGCAAATAACCTTTTATTGAATAGTAATAAAACCAAATGTTTGAAGTTTTCATTGCCAAATAATCTTTAATAATCTTTTTTCTTTTATTTTATCTCATCATCACATTACAGAGTCACATCAAATAACATCTTAAATAGAGACTGGTGTCTGAAATAGGTAAGACCTGTGTTACAAATCACCAGGCTGCCCTCTGAAGAGACTAATTGCAATAAACAATAGTAATGAGGTTCTCGACGTTTCACTATATCTTATTTCAACATAAGATAAATAAAAGAGGTCAGAATGCATGAAACAAATATTTTAGTAATAATTTAAAATAAAAATACCTACACTGAAGATAAAAAAGAATACAATATGAATGTTGGATATATCAGTATTTACGGAATGGCAGTGAGTGCGAGTGTGTATTAATATGAAGGAGTAGGTAGTGTGAAAGTAAGGGAGTGAATTTGTGACTGTGAGTAGATGTAGATGTGTATGTTATGATAATAAAAACGTAAGATACAATAAGTTATGATTACGATAGCGGTTTTAGTAAACATTCTGTGGCAGCGTAAAGGTCTGTTCATGGCTGCAAACCCTGGACGGGTTTGCAGCCATGAACAGACCTTTTTTTTTGGATTTTGCTTTGGGAAGTGGGTAGATGAATAGTTCTTTATTTATTTTATTATATAAGTATGGACCTAAGAAGGCATAGAAGTTCTGGGATAGACTATTATTACATCGAATTTTTTTACAAACGTCAGTTTTTCTTCGCTTGTCTGATAGTGATTTCTGATCAAATTTTAACTCGGAGTGTTTTTTGAGAGTAATTGAAAGAATAAATAGTTGACGTACTGTTAGAACTTTTACTTGATGAAATAAGTCAAATGTTGGGTAATAAACTGGAAGAAGCAGTCCGACCTTAAGCACAGCTCTCTGAGCTCGTTCCAGATTCAATAAATAAATTCTAGCAGCTCCGCCCCATGATGTTATGCAGTAAGATAGTAACGATTGACACAACGCATAATAAACAGTTTTAATTACTGCGAAATCAGCGACGTGACGGAGAGCCTTGAAGATGTAGATTAGTGTGCGCGTTCTACAAACTAAGGCCTCAATATGATGTCGAAAGGAAAGTCTGTCATCTATAATTACACCCAAATACTTTATGGAGCTGGTTTTTAATAATTTTGGGCAGTTGCACGAATTAGTAAAGTTGCAGGAATGGGCAATTATATGCAAGTTAGGTTGTTCTTGTTTCCCGCAGCTGTATGACATAAACATAGTCTTATCCACGTTGAGACTTAATATGTTTTCATACAGCCATTTAGATACTTGATTAAATCCCTTTTGAGAGAAGTGATAAACTTCCTCCCAAGTATCAGCATGAAATAACAGTGCAGTATCATCGGCAAATGTTATTATTTTTCCGTTTGTGAGCTTGATTTGACACAAATCATTTATGTACACCAAAAATAATGTTGGGCCGAGGATACTGCCCTGCGGTACACCGTATTCATTAGGAAGCTCATCACTTACCCAATTATTAACTTTTACAACTTGTTTTCGCCCTTGAAGATAGTCTGTAAATAGCTGGAGTGGTACGCCTCTGATTCCCAAGTGCTCGAGCTTACTTAACAAGATAGGGACAGATACTGTGTCGAATGCTTTGGCTAAGTCTAGGTATATGGCCAAAGTCTTTTTCTTCTTGTCTATGTTTGAAACAATGTGTCCAGTGAGTTGTTGTACAGCATCGGAAGTTGATCGGCCAGAACGGAATCCAAATTGTGAAGGTGATAACAGCTTGTTATTCTCCAAGAATTTTACAAGTCTGCAGTTCATCAGACGTTCCAAGATTTTGGATAAGGTTGGAAGAATAGAAATAGGTCGATAATTGTTGACACAGCATCTGTCTCCACTTTTAAATATGGGTGTAATTCGAGACTTTTTAAATGCAAGAGGAAACACTCCTGATGAAAAAGATAGATTGCAAATGAAGGTTAATGGAGGCACAATAACTTCAGTATACTGCTTTAGTAAAGCTTCTGGTATGTTGTCTAAGCCAACTGCACAATTTGTCTTTAGATTTAAAATAAGTGATTCGATTTCCTTTTCAGTTGTTGGTAAGAGTACTATTGATTTATGAAAACAATTTGTTATATGCGGAATGCTCTTATGTAACACATTCTTTTCGGCCAAATTTTTACCTATATTTGCAAAAAATGAATTTATTTCATTAGTAGAATTGATGGGATTGTTGATGTTAATTAATTCAGAAGAATGCTCTTTATTTTTATTGGTACACGTTATGTTTTTAATTACTTCCCATAGTTGTTTATTATTATTCCCTGCTTGCTTTATTAAATCTTTTTCATAATTGTTTTTTTTTTTTTTAATAGATTGTTACAGAACAATCTATATCGTTTATATGTGCACTGAGTTATTTGACAATCAGGATGTTTTTTTGTTTTAATGTATAACTTGTCACAGTTACGCATACATCGCAGAAGCCCAGGAGTTATCCATGGTTTTAAGATTATTTTTCGTCTCGGGATAGTAATTGTTTTAGTGTTTTGTGTTATAGCGTGGGAAAGTGAAGTTATGAAGAAATCTGTAGCCATATTTACATTTGTCATGCTATATATGGAAGTAAAATCAATGGTCTTTATACACTCGTTTAATTGGTCCATATTGACACGACTTTTAGACTTTTGACTATAATTTTTTAGTTTAATTTCTAGGAAAAGTATGACACAGTCATGATCTGTTATGGATGTTTGTGCAACAAAACAATGAGCAGGCAATCTAGTTTTTAACACTATATGGTCCAGGCAAGTATGATTGTGTGTAGTATGTACAAATATACCTCAAGTCGAATTGAAAATAATTCTTGAAGGCAACAAACTCGAGATAGTAAATGAAACTATTTTTCACTTATTCTAAATTACAGTGGGGCGCTCATATAAAGGCTCTGTCCAATAGGTTAAGTTCTGCTGCATTTGCAGTCAGAAAAATTAGACAACTAACTGACGAAGCTACGGCCAGACTAGTATATTTTGCGTATTTCCACAGCATAATGTCATATAGCATTCTACTGCGGGGAGCGGCGGCTGATGTAGATTCAATATTTATATTACAGAAAAGGGCCATTCGCGCCATCTATGATATGGGTCCTTGTGAATCACTTAAAGAGATTTTTAAAAATGTTAATATACTTACAGTGCCCTCCCTTTACATTTTTGAAAATATTATGTTTGTCCGTAAAAACCTGCTAATGTTTAATGTAAAGAGCGACATTCATTGTATAAATACTAGAAATAAATATAAAATAGTTGTTCCTAAATTTAGATTGTCAAAAACCAATAACTCATTCTTAGGAAACTGTATTCGATTTTATAACAAGATACCTAAAGCAATTACTGGTCACAGATGGGAAGTTTAAAGCACACGTTAAAACAATTCTCATCAAAAATGCCTACTATAGGGTTAGGGACTATGTTGACGATGCGGACATATGGCGTTAGCTACTTTCTGCACATGTGGCTTCCCTGGTAACCAATTATATGTGAGGTGCTCTTTGTACTGTATAGCTGCTATATTTATATTTCAGCAATGTGTTGATAAAGCCTTAAAAACATTTATGTGAGTACCTCTATAATGTTATTTACAACCGAATGTCATACACAACACTTGAACCGATTAACACTTATGATGATATTATGTATTATTCAGATCCCCCTGCTGATCCTGTCATAATATCTTTGTTGAAAGCGGTGATAAAATGAGGATTACTAACTTTTATTGTATTGTTGAGCCAGGCGTATGCAACTCGGGTGTACCACAGTCACATTGGTTGCATACATCGCGTCGATGGCATCGGTCTGGCTGATCGCGTCATTTGCGACTGGCGCACCAGCCAGCTGCGCGGCTAGCATTAGCGCAGCCAAAGCAGTGGTCGACGCAACTGCGCACAGCATGGCTGGCTCCAACCGGGCACGAAACACTCGCCAACAGGGAAGGCGCTTCACTACACTTCACTTCAGTACTGCTTCTGGAATAATTATTGTTCGTTATTGCTATATATAGAAACATTTGTGATAAGTCAAGCTTATAAAGCATATTTTCCTTAAATTTGTAGTAAATCTATGTCGCACTAACACTGTCGAGGGCTTGACAAGTTGCAAATGTAGTAAAATCATTTCAAAGCTACGTATTGCACTTCTAGGACTACAATTTTGACTGTCCACTGGACAACAATAAAAAAAGAAATAAAAAAAGGACTACAATTTTCCATCGAATTCTTGGTCTTTCTAAACAGGATTTCCTACCTACGTCCCCGACCTAATGTTGCTTGCCTTTGTAGCTACTTCATAAGGTGATGAGGTAATTCGTTAGTAAAATGAGTCTATTAGAATCAAATACCGCAATGTCCATAAAAAAGCAAAAATGCGTTTTCTATGCCGTATGAATCTACAGATTAAAAGGAATCTATTTGAATATTCAAAATGCAACCAAAGCTGCAATGTCATGTAGAAAACTGGCATTAAAAATTAAAGTATGCTACAAATATAGCATTATCCATTGGTGTATGTATATAAAAAATATGAATTATGGCCAGAACACGAAAATGGACATTGCGGTATTTGATTCTAATAGACTCAAATGTGCTGCAAACGAAAGGGTCATAGATATGTATATTATAAATAAACGCTAACGTAAATAACGTGCTTACACATAATTTCAGGCAATCGGTAGATCTTAGGGGCAATATAACACAGTCCTATATATAATTAAAACACCGTAGAATATATATAATTAAAACACCGTAGAACATATATAATTCTATTTTTACATTACCTGCTTTTAGTAAGTTCCCTTAGGAAAGGCGGTTGCCTGCCAGGGGTCAGTTGATTGTTACACCGAGCTGGAGGTCCATAGCTTGAGGTTCACAAATGTGTCCGAGTGCCAGAGTACGACCACATGAACAAGTGGCCACGTACGCGTGGATCGGAGCAACTAAACGCAACGGACGCGGAATGGGTAGTTCACGGTAGCCGGTGTTTCATGTCGTCGGCTAACACACAACAGCTGCAGCACTTTGACTTAAATATATGTTTCCCGCAATTTTGACGATTTGCGTTATTCCGCTTCGGGGTAGGTACATATTGTTATCATTTTCCTGTAATACTGGAATCGACGAATCAAACCTCTAAATGGATTAATGGTAAATTTGGCGGCAGTAACAACTAAGCAATCGGCTTACTACATTAGGCGCCGCGAGTTCGAACAGAACTAATATTTGTGTGGGGTCATATTCGAAGTAATTGTACTTTTCTTACTCTCTCCAGGTCCAGGTAGGATAGTTTTCGAAATGATACGTGAAAACCATATAATTTGGTTACTAATCATTATCAAATTTTTGATAAACATATTGTAATTTATATTTAACTAGCTGGGACCCGAGGTTTCACCCGCGTTTAATTTAAAAGAAATTTAGAGTACTTCGACATACACACTTGACATAGAATAGATATATTGGATTTCAAGGGTTTTATTTAAAATTTAAAAACAGTGTTTTTGTTATATGTAACGTACATACTAACATAGGCATTTAGTAAAAAGCTGTTATTTTGACATTACAAACAGACACTTACTACTTAAAATTTACTACATAAGAAGACAATTTACACTAAAATATATCATGTCCATTAAACGAGTGAGTTTTTTTTTTATGAATTTGGGTTGAATCAGTAAACAATTTTATATTTTGATAGCATGTTTTCACATCAAAATTGACTATTATTAAATAAGTTAAAATATACAACAATAAACGATTCATAATTATAACTTAATTAATGTCCACTATTATACCCATCTCTGATATTATTCTCTTTTATGCTATTTATTCATCATGTTGCCGAAATACTACACGTTCATGAAAATATATATACTACAGTCTCGTTTAATGAAAATAATTGTGCCACAAACTGAACTCGGTAAATGATGAAAGTATATTCCAACATTGTACAATACTAAATGTGTTTGACAAGTTTAATATGTCAATATGATGAGGACGAGACGAGGAAGAGTACTCAAATAGACATGCGCTTGTTGAGTATGTTAGACCTGACCAACTGAGGCATCTGACCTACCTAAATACTTATGACATGCCTGAGTGTCGTAATACACATAATATTTCTTTAGACTCTAAGCTGCAGTGGGGCTCACACATACTGAAATTGTCGAAAAGGCTGCACTGCAGCATACGCGGTTATGAAAGTTCGTAATTTAACAAGTATAGAAACAGCTCGATTTGTAAGTATACTTTAGTTATTTTCATAGTACATCATCATCATACAGCATTTTATTGTGGGGGAATGCTGCTGACGTTCTTACTATTTTTGTGCTTCAAAAATGAGCTATTCAGGAACAAACTGGTTGTTCCTGCCACTAGGCTCCAGAAGATAAGTAAATCATGTACGATTTTACAACAAAATCCCAAGTCATAAGCAAAAATTAAGTCTTAGTAAATTTAAACTCATTACAAAACAGAAGCTGTGTGGAAAAGGTTTCTATAACGTTACAGATTATATGGATGACAAAAATGCTTGGGATTGAGCTGCTCTGATATTCATGGGCTTATAATGATATTTCTGGTTATATGTTTAATGGTGCCGGCTTTGCCGTGTGGTGCCGGCTCAGAATGCCACCACCCCATCTCCTCCCATGGGTGTCGTAAAAGTCGACTAAGGGATTAGTCGGAGGATGGGCAGCAGCGTCCTTCGAGTACATTAACAACTCAACTGCGATCGCCAACCCGCCTGCCAAGCGTGGCGATTATGGCAAAACCCCCCAATGAGCTCAAAACACATCCATATCGGTGGTTGTGATGATCTTTGGGGGAGGCCTGTGTCCAACAGTGGACTTCATTAGGCCGAAATGATGATATGTTTAAAATATTTCCTTTATTTTTATCTTGACATTGAATTAATTACATCACAATTTCTTAAAATGGATTAAGTATATTAATTCATTTAATGACATTTTAATATTTCTGTATTAGCTATGACATTAGTTTTTTTTTATATTCACTATTTACTTAGATTTGATACTGTATGTGCTTGTACCATGTGGGTTATTGATTTATTTTGTTTAACTGACGTGATAGTTGTCTGGCAGATTAGGTATATCATGCTCAATCATCTGTCCTGCTTACGGTGGCATCGTATATCGAGTCGCTGAGTTGCCCTACAATATGGTTGAGCTAAGCGACATTGATGCATGCTTCATGCTCATGAACGAATGCTGTATGCTGGGACTGGTCAGCTTAATACTGCCATGGCACCTTAATCATAAGCTTGAATAAAAATTAAAATTTGTATAGTGCTAGACTTTTTTTAAACGGTGCACTAGGATTTTTTCTGTATTGTGGGTAGATAGAGTATCCAGACATAAATTCCGCACTGCACGCACCGCTCATCAAACCCTTTCATTTGATACCGATATCATAGGGTGTACTATGGCAATGACAAATCGACATATTGTAGCGTCCGCCATATTGGATTTAGGATGACGTCACTTTACTTATTGCATTCTGTTCATCGAACCCTTTTATTTGATACCCATTTAATATGGATTACTATGGCAATGACAAATCGACATTTTGCAGCGTCCGCCATATTGAATTCGGAATGACATCACTTTGCTTATTGCATTCCGCTATGAAATATGTCATTTTCTTACACCGAATTGCGGCATTGAGAAACTAATTGACAACCTAGACTCAAAACTGACCAGTCGGTCAGACACACAAAAAGATTGCTGTATTATTTCCATAGGAGAGGAAGATTTCCTTAAAACAAATAATTACTGTAATCTGATCGTTCATATAAGAGAAACTTTAAGTAAGATACATCAGACAAATATTATAATATGCCTTCAATTGGAGAATTGAAACGTTTAATAATATGCTCTACATGGACAATCTAACTCATAATTATACTATACTGCTTGACACTAATTTACAACTATCCTGTGACATGCGACATGCAAAAATTTTGCGAATTATAGACCGATTTCCTTGATTCCCGTATTTTCAAAAGTGCTAGAAAAGCTAATAAACGAATCTATTAATATATTTTTGACCAAATATAATATTTTATGTAATGAACAGAAGAGTTTCAGGAAAAATAAAGGTATCAATACGGCAATATACGATTTGTTAAATTCTATAATGGAAAATATAGATAAAAAGAATCCTATATGCACAATTTACACAGACATGCCTTAGCATGCTATCGATTGTGTCAATCACGAAACCTTGCTCAATAAGCTTAATGTGTTTAGTCTTAGAGGAAACGTGTTAAATCTTATAAAATCCTATCTTAGCAACCGAAAACAATACACAGTAATATCTAGAATTTCTACAAAAACGAAACGAGAAAAAACAAGGCCTACCACAGGGCAGTCTGCTCGGCCCACTTCTATTCTTGCTCTATAGTAATGACTTGCCACGACACATTCAGCACCTAATGATCTTATTTGCTGATGATAGCACCACATTAATAAAATGTTCAAATGAAAATAATTATAAACAGGATGTAAATAATACACTAAAGGACATAGTACAATCGCTTGACAAACATAATTTGGTAATAAACCTACCTACGACCAATGTAATGCATTTTCATCAACGCATATCTGCACAAAATTTAAATATAGAATACAATGGACATAAATTAGATCAAGTACAAGTTGTAAAATTTCTAGGTATGCTGATTGACTTTAAATTAACTTGGAAACCTCAAGCAGAAGAGGTTTGTAAAAAACTGAGCATATCTGCATATGCCCTCTATAATCTACCCAACAAAGTTGACATTAATACAAAATTAATAGCATATCATGGTGTGGTTGCTTCGATTTTGAGATACGTAGTAATTTTCTGGGGCAATTGAACTTTGAGGAAACAGGTGTTTAAGGCCCAAAAACGTTGCATAAGATCAATGTGTGGCATGAAGATGACAGATCGTTGCATAGATTTGTTTAAGTTTCTAAAAGTATTAACGTTTCCCTCATTACACATTTTAGACATGGCTATTTTTGTAAAAGCTAATATAACTTTGTTTAGCAGTGTCAGAAATAAGAATAAGAAGTCAATATAAAAATCTTCTACATGGGGGTGGAAATAATACTGCTTTGATACGAAAAAAAATTATATTATAAAATACCAGATTCTATAAAAAATGACCCAAAATATTATTTTAAACAGATACTGACTGCATTTTTAATAGAAAAATCTTATTATTCAGTTAATGATTTTTATATGATAAACTCTAATAAATCTTATCTTGATTTGACATATTATGTTGACATGTTTAGATATAATTTTGACATTGATTAAGACATTGTTATTAATAATTTATGACATTTCTCAGGATCATTACAACCTAATATTTTTTGCATGCCTAATTATAGGTAGATTGTACAAGGCTCACAAATCGATGCAAACACATTTTATTTTATGTACCTACTTTCAAGCAAATAAAAAAAATCAAAATATTCAAACCCTTTCATTTGATACTTATATCATAGGGGTTACTATGGAAATAATTAATCGCCATTTTGTGGCAACCGCCATATTGGATTTAAAATGGCGGCTTATAATCGTGCATTAAATCGTGTATTGTCACGGTATCCAAACGTGGGTGCAGAATTTCAGCTCAATCATACTGATACTGGGAAGTGGGTCAAATTTAACTTGCAAGATTTCATTACAAATACTGGTACAGGTGAAACTAAATAAATGCTTGTAAAATACTGTAAACTTTTAAACGCTGTTTGAATTTATTGATTTTACCTTTACTCCAGCGGCAGATCGTAAGTACAAATATATTGCAAACGTTACTACAATTTATGCTCGACTACAAAAGGTTTATAATCAACTGAAATTGTTGATAGTTTTTCTACATTTAGTACCTACTACTACTACAAACAAGCACAAGTACAAATCAAATCAAATCAAATCATTTTATTTGCTAGAATGTAGGTACATGTTACATAAGGTGTTACGAATATTGCTGAGCCTGTACATTCTGCCTTTTGGCATGCAAATTTTATTAAATACGTAGTTTATTTTATAGTTAAGAATACAAACAAGTTACATTACATGTCTTAGTATTAAAAACGAAATGTTACGTCAATTATAATCAATATTGTATGTCAAATATAATCAATTGCTTAATATATATAAAAAAGTCAAAATTTTATAGTAGTAAAATTACAATGTCAGCAATTAAAAGTAGTTCATTATAAATAATAAAATTATGTTGTATCAATCAAATAATCCGTTATGGAATAATAACATTTTTCTATCAGTAATTTCATAAAATTTCTCTTAAACAAAGGCAGAGTAAGTTCTTTTAGACTGTCTGGTACTTTATTATAAATAATAGGGCCCATGCATAAAATACTTTTTCTTAATAGTGCCGTTTTGAATCCACCTGTACATAATAAACTTTTGTATTGAGATCTTAGTTCTATGGTTCGATTTCTTGTATCAATTAATGAAGGAAACAATTTACTATTCGATTTGACAAATATTGCTACTTCAAATATGTACAGACATGGAAAGGTTAAGATTTTCAATGACATGAAAGCTGGTGCACAACTATCGGTAGTTTTTAGGCCCATCATAGACCGTATGCAGCGTTTTTGGGCTTTGAATAAGCTTTCTCTCTCGACACAATTTCCCCAGAAAATAATGCCGAACCTCAGTACCGAGGACACTATGCCATGATATGCTATCAATATTGTATGCGTGTTCACTTTCTTTGACAGGTTGAAAAGAACATAAGCAGATTTACTTAGTTTTCTACATATATGTTCCGCTTGCGGTTTCCATGTTAGGTGGCTATCAACGAAAATCCCCAAAAATTTTGCTACGTTTACTTCTTCTATGCTTTGCCCACTATATTGAATATTTAGCTTTTCATTAGCTAAGCGTTGGTAAAATTGCATAACTTTAGTTTTCTGTAAATTAATTTTAAGGTGATTATTATTCAGCCAATTTATTATACTTTGCAACGTGCTATTGACTTCATGTTCATAGGTATTTCTGTCGGTACATTTGATTATTGCTGTGGTATCGTCTGCAAAAAGAATCGTTGGTTTTTCAGTTAGGCGTGGCAAATCATTGATATAGATCAAAAATAGCAGTGGTCCGAGGACACTGCCCTGCGGTACACCGTGTTTTATCTCTCTATAGTTAGATATATACTTTTGTTCGCACTTAGTTTTTGTATTTATTCGACCCACTTCTGTATATTGATAGCGGTCACTCAAGTATGACTTTAGCAGGTTCAGAACGTTTCCCCTGATACCGTATGCATAAAGTTTGTCAAAGAGAATCTCATGATTCACATAATCAAAAGCTTTCGATATATCAGTATATATTGCACATACTGGTACAGTATGGTCCATATTTAACATTATATTATTCAAAAGATCGTAAATTGCTAAATTTATGCTTCTGTTTTTTCGGAACCCCTTTTGTTCTTCACATAAGATATTAAATTTGGTCAAAAATGTATAAACTGATTCATGAATTACTTTTTCTAGCACCTTGGAGAATACGGGTATCATGGCTATTGGTCTATAGTTAGCCATTTGGTCTTTACAGTCTTTTTTAAAGAGAGGTTTTATTATGACCGTTTTTAAACTATAAGGAAAAATTCCAGTAGTGATACTAATGTTCACTATGTGACACAAAGGTTCGGCTATGACACTGGAAACAAATTTAACAACTTTTGTTAATATTTCGTCATAACCAGAGCTGTTTTTGTTTTTTAGCGCTTTTATAAATCGTATTATATCTTGTGGCAATACTGGTGACATATAAATAGATTGTAGGTTATGTGCGAGGCCGACAATATTTCTGGTAGACTTATCAGAAGCACATGTAATTTGATCTATGAAGAAATCATTAAATGATTTAGCTATTTCCGTTGGGTCTTTTATTATTTTTCCTGATTTATTTATTTGTAAGATAGGTTCCGGTATATTTTTAACGTTATTAATGATGCACCAAGATGCTTTTGATTTATTACTTGAATTTTGTATGAAATTATTGTTTTGCGCCTTTTGAGTAAGCTTGATAATTTT
Source organism: Diloba caeruleocephala (assembly GCA_947459985.1). NCBI lineage: Eukaryota > Metazoa > Arthropoda > Insecta > Lepidoptera > Noctuidae > Diloba > Diloba caeruleocephala. The sequence goes on along the minus strand of OX381606.1, from coordinate 32,057,628 downwards.
TTTTAGTCTTTTTGAATATACTTTAAATGCGAACTTGTTCTCAGTAGTACGTGCAAGCCGATATTTCCAGAGTAGAGTTCGTTGCTTTTTACTACATACGCGTATACCTTGTGAAATCCACTTGATAGTTTTATTAGATTTTACTGTTACTATTTTGATGGGAAAACACAAGTTATACAATAACAGAAATAACTCCAAGAAGTGATCATATGCTACATTGGGATCCTCTGTGTTAAATACCTGTGAGAAGGATAGACTTTTGAGATAGCTCTTGATTTTTTTTAAGTTTTCACTGCATATGTCTCGTTTATTAATGCGCCATGATCTTAACTGACACGTTTTATTGACATGCACTTTTAGGATCTGTGCCGTATGGTCAGATAAGCCAAAGTCAATTATTTTGGAATCGCATTTCTGTTTAGAATTATGTGCAAAGTTATCGATGCAACTAGCACTGCAGAGTCGAGTGGGCCATTTTAATTCCAATTTAAGATTGTGATTCAAAAGAAAGCATTCAAAGTCAAGAGTTATTCTATTTCTTTTTAAAATATCTATATTGAAATCCCCACACAACACTACTTTAGCATTGGATTTTGTTGATATTCCTTTTAAAGTTCTATCTAGATTTTCATAAAATGCAATCATATTAGTCATTCTTGGTGGACGGTAAACACAAATCACATTTAATTTTTGTTTAGTTAACTCTATACCACAACATTCCACTGCGCCTGATAATGAGTGCTTAGCAACGTTTGGTAGTTCTTTATATTCAATATTTTTTCTGACTAAAATGCAAGAACCCCCTCGTTTTTTTGAATTTCTTGTATAACAAGCAGCTAGTTTAAAATTTGGGATATTCAACAGTGTTTCATGACCAGATATTATAAAATGCTCAGTAATGCACAGTATGTCTAAATTAATCTGCTGTTTTGATAATTCTTGGATGTGGACTGTAAGTAAATCAGACTTATTTAATAAACCAGCAATATTCTGGTGCATTATATAAATGCTATTAAACGCGAAAAAAATCAGCATTAATCTCGTTGTCCAATTGAGAGTTTTCATTGTTAATCATGTTTTCAACTTCGATGCTATTTCCTGGTCCATATTGTTGTATTTCACGTATAAAGTCGTAGATGTCTTTAAAAATGATTGTCATACCATAGTCATTGATAGTACCAGTACGTCTGTGAAACATTATGTAGTCACATGTTAAGTTCTTGTTGGAATCAAGAAGGTATGCATGCTCATAAGCTAATATGTCCAAGTATAGTAAGTTATTGAAATTTTCTATTCGCGAATTATACAACATAGACTGAGAGCTGTTCTTAAACGTCGGTGTGCAGATTATAACGTTCGTGTGTAGCACTTTTTTTAGAGTCTCCCTTATATCAAATATCATGGTGAAATAATCAACGGTTGTTCTAAAATCCTCTTCGCCTATAAAAATAATGCAAAAGTCATCTAATGTAAAATCTTGAAGTTTTGTTTCTAAGCCTTGTAATAGTTGTTTAGTGCCACAGTTCGTTAGCAAATAATGACATATGTAATTATCACTGGGTAAAGTACTCTCAGCAATGGGCAGCACTTTATTCTTATTGTTGTTGCTCAGTATATAAATTCGACTCCGTGGTTTGTTTTGATGATTCCTTTGTTGTTTATGCATCTGTATATAATTTCCGTTTGCTGCTTGCTGAATTTTGCTAGTTTTTCCTATATTTGTTGAATCATTTTTTTGCTCTGTAGGAGATAGTGAGATAGGAGAACCATGTATGGTCGGATTTCCTATTTTATTTGGTGTCGTTTTGTAAGGTGATCTAAATTGGGATTTTTTTATTGGGCTAATTGATACTGGTTTGTAATGATCATTCTTTTTGGCTAGTTCATCATTGCTTTTTTTGAGTTTTGTGTTTTCTCGAGATAATATTTTTATTTCTTTCTGTGCACTACTTAATTCGAGCATGAGTATGTCAATCTGTTGTTTGAGCCCCATTATTTGTTCATTTTGTGTTCCTGTATAGTCATTTGAGATGTCAGGCAAACTTGATATGCTATCATCGTCGTCCATTGTACCTTTAGTCATTTGCGTACTTGTATCCGAGGATGTACGCTTTCTACGAAATGTTATATTTTCGAGGAAGTTCATACTTGGATTTTATAGTACTATAGTGATTTTATTATTCTAACTATCTAATCATGCATGTAATATCTCAATCAGCGCATTCCAGGTAGCATTATCATATAAACTTCATATAGAAAGGCGTCTTTGTGTATTAGGGATATTTATGTCAAAAAATACTTCCACTTTTTGTAAATTCCTGGTTACGATCTCACTCTCTGGCAGTTGTAATGATGTGTCTTCTTATACCACTAGACCAAATCAGTAGTTAACAGTGATGGCGTATTTTGAAACCATATACAACGCAAAGTCGTGATACTGTTCTGGCTCATTAGATGGCTCTGTTTTAAGTTTAATTGCTCCCCCCGTTTTTTCTTTCTGGGAACACTAGATCTTATTTGTAGCGACACCAAGTGGTGGTATATTGATTATGAAACTAGATGGCACTTTATTAAGTTTTAATTGTAAGGACATTTATTTTGCCTTGTAGCACTGGTTGTGAGTTAGGGCAATACAGATAATACCCTCTTTGATTTTGTTAATTACAGCTGTCAACCAATTCAAATTTCTTCAAATGCAATGTAAACAAACGGTTCAATTTCTGTTTCATATCATTTTATAATTTCAGACGTACATTAATGCATCCAATTGTAAAACTATACTGGGAGTAATTTGAAAATATCCTCCAAACTGCACTGAGTTTGGTTTTGTAAGTTATATTTGCACTTTATATCAACTTGTCGTAAGACATAGGTAAATTTTTAAATTACCTTTTTGTCTTATTCATTACGTACACCCACAATAGTCACTACTATTTTCACAATTGTATATACACTGAAGTTGTTCCTGACTCTGGTTTAGGTCTACATATAATTTTTAAACAATAAATTTACGCGGAGCTATAAGATACGTGTCATCCGATTGCTATTATAAATTCAAGCGTGGCGATTATGGCAAAACTCCTCAATGAGCCCAATGGGTGTGTTACCCATATCGGTTGTTGTGGTGATTTTTGTGGGAGGCCTGTGTCCAGCAGTGGACTTCATTCGGCCGAAACGATACTACTACAAACATAAAATGTACCATATTATGCATTCGCGGCCACTTCAGCGACGTGTTTTTGTTCCTGATCTATAATCTAGTAATAGTATTGTTGACCGAAGCATGGAATACGATGCTTATGGGTCCATAAGTATCGGCCGATAGGGTAACTAGCGATGATTATCTCAAACCAAATGAATTTCTATGAGATGGAGCGGTTATTATCAGTTTAATACCAAAAGGTAAGAATTTATGTAGGTACCTCCTACGACCGAGCAATCCAGGACGATAGCAAGAGGGTATGTTCATTTAGACGAAGTTAAAGTTAGAAAATATAGTAGGATAGAAGGTAGGATAAAAGAAAACAAGCAAGATAAAACCATAATTTTATCATATACTTATGAGAATGTGGGTTTTTAAAATAACATTAAATTAAGTTGCCTAAAAATAACTAAGTATTACTATTTTTACCTGCATTATTTTGACTAGAAAAACGTTGGAATGTTTTATAACAAAAGCTAAGCGTTTGTAGAAGCAGTCACAGGTAATTATTAAACTAGTTCTGTGACTCATGCTCTTGGTTAGTACAAGATGTGTACAAATATAACGCGTCGGAGAGTTCCCAAGCCATCTTGTGCTCATCTTAATGATTTGATGCATAAATGTAAACTCGTCGTTCTGCTGTGACATCATCTTCGGAGCGCGCGTTCATATTGCGCCTTGAATTCTTTGGATTAGTGCGCTTTCACATTCTGAGCTTATCGTTGCGATGCGCCTTCATAGTGTGTCTTTATGCCGTGAACTCTTGCGTAAATTGCGTGCCATCACTTGATGAAGACATCGGAGTGGTTTGATATCACGCCTTGTGCTCATCGGATTAGCGTGCTTTCATGTCGTCGACTTATCCGAGTGGAGTGACGTCACTCTCACCCTCGTTCGAGTAGTAAGACTTAACTCCATAGAACCCCTAAAGTGGGTTGACATCGGGCCTGAACTGTTCAGGGTAGTGCGCCTTCATCTTGTAAACCCGTCGTAATGGTGTGGACATCACGTCTGCAACTAATTGGAATGGTGTGTTGTCATTTCAGGGTCATGTGCATGTCCCTGTGGTGTGTTGTCACGGCAGGAAGGAGTCGGTGTCCTGCGGGGGCGGGGCGTCGGCGCTCAGGTACGTTGTGTCTGTGGTAGCAGAGGCCGGCGCGGCCCAAGACACCCACCTCGCCTGCAACACAGCAGTATACACGTTAAGTTGTTAATCACGTTATTAAGCTACACGCACTCCTAAGATTCGTCTGCATAAGGAATCGATAACCGATATACCGATAGACCAATTAGTCTGCCAGGTCGATTGACACGAAATCGATTTAGATATCGAGTTCAGACTGGTCATGGATTTAACAGACATTTAAATTCATGGATGGCCCTTCCATATCAGCATTAAACATCTCGTGGTGTTCACCATTTCCTACTGTTATCTCTGAGGTCATTCGATACTCATCTACGACACTGAGCGCTCGCTACCTTTAAGGCTAGTAGGGTGGGGTTGCGGCATACTGGACAGGAGACTACTAACTACCTCAACTATCGAGAGTACTCTAGACAGAGTCTCCGGCTGGGGACGACTAAGTTTAAACCAATTTAATACTGTCAAAACCATCAAAAGTCTGCGCGTTCACTACAACGAAAACCCCATTTGCTGTAGCTCCACAATTCCAGAACACAATATAAAAGACTATTTATCGATGCGGAGCTACCGATCCACTCAGCACCAGCCGTGGTTGAGGTAACAACATGATTTTATCGCTACCGGGGTGTGTTACCTCAGCGCGGTCGCGTGACAGGCGCCAGGGATCTGCGTCGCCGTCCAGCGGCAGCGCGTCCAGCGGCACGTCGAGGCACGGCGCCAGCAGGCGCGGCCAGTCCGCCAGGAAGGCCGCCACCTCCGCCGCGCTCGGCCGCGCCTTGTGCTCCTGCTGCCAGCACGACTTGATCAGCCCCTCACTGCACAGTGAACACGCGTGTCAACCGAGTTAATATTAACCAATTTTATATTTTCTTCGTTGTCGAACTAGTGCACTACAACAGCTATACGTAGGCAGTTTCAGTAAGCAGATAGTTATTACAGAATATTGACTCACAGTTGCGGTTTCAAGCCCGGCGGTAGCTCTAGTGTGTGTCCTGCTTTAACACGAGCGAGCACCTCCGCATTGCTGAGGCCTTGGAAGGGCAGCGATCCAAAGGTGACGATCTCGTACAACAGTACTCCGAACGACCAGACGTCGGAAGCCGGCGAGAACACGCCGAGGGCCAGGCTCTCGGGCGCCATCCAGCGCACGGGCAGCATGCCCTTGCGGCTGAACCGGTAGTAGTCGTTCTCGAACACGAGGCGCGTCATGCCGAAGTCTGCCAGCTTGACCACGCGGTGCGCGCTCACGAGACAGTTGCGCGCCGCCACGTCGCGGTGCACGTAGCGCAGCTGCGCCAGGTACGACAGCGCGCGCGCCGCGTCCAGCGCCATGGCGGTCAGGCGCGCCGCCGACACCTCCGCCGCGCCCCCCGCACCGCCCGCACCACCCGCCGCCAGGTGGCGCCGCGCCAGCAGGTAGTTCTTCAGGTCGCCGTACAGCATGAACTCCATCACCGTACACACCGGCTCCGTCTTCGTCACCACGCCCAGCAGGCGCACCACGTTCTTGTGGTCGAAGCGCTTCATGGTCTCCGCTTCGGACAGGAAGTCGAGCTTCTCCTCGGTGGTGGCGCCCGCCTTCAGCGTCTTGACGGCGACGGCAGACCAGCCGCGGTCCTCCGCGAGAAGCGCGTGTCCGCCGTACACGGTGCCGAACGCTCCCGTGCCGAGCTTGCGGTTGATCACGACGCGCTCGCGCGGAATTTCCCAGCGGTCGAGGCCGCCGGGCTTGGGGTCGAGACGCGTGAGGCCAAACGCGGCCAGGCGCTCGCGATACTTGCGCTCGGCGCGCCGCTTGTAGTGCCACGCGGCGCCGGCCAGCGCCAGCACGAGCAGCGCCAGCACGAGCGCCGCCAGCGCCACGAAGGCGACGCGGCAGTCGGCGTGCAGCACGTCGGCCAGCGGCTGCAGCGCGCAGCGCTCGGCGCCGTCGTCGGGCGCGCGGCCGTCGGCGGTGCGCCAGCGCGGCGCGCCCGGCCCGGGCCGGTAGCCGGCGGGCCGGTGGCCGGCGGGCCCGCGCCGCCAGCCGCCCACGCGCCGCCGCGTGCCGTTGTCCCACTGCAGCAACACCAGGGGCGCGGACCGCGCGCGTGCTCCGCCGCTCGTATCTCTGGAGCTCCATTCGAACACCCCTGTCAGCCCACTGTAGTCGACTGAAGTCGCGTCTTCTATAAGCGATCTGTAGATCAAAATATTCATTTATATAAAAAAACTATATGTATACCAAAACTATCATAGTGTCCTTACTAAAGTAGGACCAACTCGCCCTGAGGGATCCAGTCCTTTGACCAGAGTAAAAAATATTATTTACCGATATCATCTTACAGAACCGTGTACGACGCTACGACTTACCACAAGTCGTGGCAACGTCCACGGAGTATGTATTATTTGCAATCGTGATTAGAAGCAATTTGTGATCGTCAACCATCAAGGTGATTATGGCCAAACACAGCATGGAGCACACAACACAAAACCGGTAGTTATGGGGGTCTTTAGGGGAGGCCGATGTCCAGCAGTGGACGTCTTTCGGCTGAAATGATGATGATGAATGATTAAGTTCTATAAGGTATTGGACCTTTATGATATACATTATGAGGATGCTCTCAGACGAAATTTCTAATACTAGGTTATTGATGGCGATTACCACCATTTTTCATCGTATCGCTGTCTCACCTGGCTATAGTCCTATGGTGCAGGTTGTCGAGGTCGGCGGGTTGCGCCTGCAGCAGGCGGCGCAGCGCAGCGTCCCACATGCGCAGCGTGTCGTACAGCAGCGCAGCGTGTGCGGGAGGGTGCGCGCAGTCGCCGCGCTGCACGCGCCGGCAGCGCTCGCGCCAGCGCTGGCGCCACGTACGTCTCGCGCGAGCAAACTCATCTACCGCGTCAGCCGCGTCATCTTCGTCGTCCCAGTCGACCAGCCAGGAGGGCGCGACGCTCAGGTGGCCGTCGGCGACCTCGAGCAGCTGCTCGTGCGTGCAGTTGTGGCGGTCGGAGGGCGCGGGGCGCAGCCAGCGCGGCGGCAGCGCGGCCGGCAGCAGCCACACGGCGCCGGCGCGCGGCGCCAGGCCGGCGGCGCGCCCGGCGCACAGCGCGGCCCGCGCCGCGCGCGCGTCCTCCACGCACACCAGCAGCACGCGCGCGCGCGCCGCGGCCGCGCGCGACGCCCACTGCGGCCGTTACAGATATGGAGGCGAAGCCAGATGGCTCAAATGCGGTTAATTAGCATCTGAAAACGTTCCAATGATTCGACTTAAACAAAGACGCGGTAATGACGTACCTGCGAAACTTTCTCGACGTCCACCTCCTCGGTGTCGGCCGGCAGCTCGACGTGAACGAGGACGTCGGCACCCAGATCGGCGACGTCCAGGGTGGCGCGCGTCGCGAGCTCGCTGAGTACTGCGACGCGTCGCCAACGCATGAAGTCGAACAAAGCAGCCCACGCGTCCGTGTAGAGACGCGCGTCGCCGGCCGCCAGCACGGCGAAGTCTGCGGCGCTCGCCGGCGGCGGTGCCTGCGGCGTGTAGCCCAACACGGGCATGACCAGGGTCGGACTCTGTCGCGCCACGTCCGCGAACGCCGCACCGCACGCCGGGCCCGCCACGCCCGACAGCGCGCCGAATTCCGTGCCCAGCGCGTCCGTTAGGTATTTAAAAGCCAACGTCGACGTACACTGGTCGTCCAGCAATTCCACCTTGAAGCTGATGGTTCCCGATGCTGAAGAGTCCTCCTCGGCGAGTAACGCGGCGGCTCTGAGTGCACTAGCGTCGAAGGCCTCTCGGTTCGTAGAAGTGGGGATCATAACTGCGATGCGTACCTCGCCAGGCGGGCCGGTCCACTGTGGATGTCGCGCTAGCATGTCGGCCGCAGCCGCCACCGGTCCAGACGTGCGAAATCGCCGTACGAGATCTTGCAGCTCCATATCTGTGAGGGCCAACCGGCCCAGAATACTAAATGCACTTGGCGAGTGTAATTCTCGTGCGTTCACCACTTTTACGAGGCGATAGGGATCGAACGGGCACACATCGTCAGAGTTGTCGCAGGGTGGTGGCGCCAGCGTGGTCAGGCGCAGGTGCGCGAGCGCGGCGCGGTCCAGGGCGCGCGAGCACAGCAGCAGGGCGCGGGGGCCGCGGGGGGCCTTCGTCAACAGCTCCGACACCGCCGTCAAATGAGGCCCCAGCGTGACGATACTTGCGTACAACTTGTTATCGCGAACCACGTCGACAAGGGCGCGCGCCTCACTCTCATCGTCGGTCAGCAACGTCGAGCAAGTCGCGTTTGTGGTCAAGCACCATTCGGGAGTGAAATCAAAACTCGAGCAGTTTGACGCCAAACAGGAGGCTCTGTGGACACCACAAGTGAAGTTCAGTAAACTATGAATATGAATAAAATATGAACTATGATGAGAATACTAGATTAGTTAAGAATATAGCACCACTCCATTTCCTATATATCCATCAAGAGAGATGGGCAGCAGAATTCCTTCTGTAGAACAGTAGCCATACTATGCTCATCAGCCCACCTGCCTAGCGTGGACAGTGCTGGCAAATTCCTCTCAAAATGAAGACAAAATTGTGGAAATCTAAGGGGCAGGCCTTTGTGCAGCAGTGACCTTGTATGTCTTCGATTATGTAGTAAAATAAAAATAATTCCATTTGAATTGAAACTGGTAAATAATAAACTCTTAAACTATGGTTAACTTAAATAAATGATTTAAAAGAATTAAATTAAATAATAATGGGCGAATGTACGGTAAAATGGTTCTGGTAGCGCGCGGTGTCTCGGAAGAGAACGGAACACAAACTGAACGCGAATTATAGCGAATGTGTGTTATTGCGTACCACGCAATTATGCATACTAGTGGTACCCGAGTGGTCGAAATTCGTTATTTTTAAAGTAAAGTTTATTTAGCTTTCCGCATTCCTCTTCCATATATGCTTTATCTATCCAAATCTCACACTTCTCCGTGCGCGCAGTGAGCTTAAAAAGGGGAAATTTTATAATTTTTATACTATACTTCACGGTACAGTTCGGTATTTTAGTATGAACTGGGGCTGTGTTCCGTAAGGAATGTTATACAATATGTGTCAGTTTGACCGGCCGCGGCGACGTGCCACTCACCCGATCGGATCCATAATTTCCGCTGTCCGAAGCGCGGACTCGACATCTTCGGGTAGCAGGCGGTACGGGGCCGCCACCGCCTCGTCGGCGAAGTCGAGCAGCGAGCGGGGCGGGCGCGGCGGGCGCGGCGGGCCCGCGGCTGCGTGGCAGGCCAGGCGCGCCGGCGGCGCGGCGTCGCCCAGCGCCTCCAGCCCCGCGTCGCGCAGCTGCAGCACGTGCGGCGGGCGCGCGGCCGGCACGGCCAGCACGGCGGCCCGCGCCGCGCCGCCCACCAGCGCGCGCAGCACGGCGCGGCGGCAGGCGCGCGCGCGCCCCCCCCCGCGCGCCGCGCCGCACTCCGCGGGCGCGCGCACGGCCGCGCCGCGCACGCCGCGCGCCGCCAGCGCCGCCACGGCCAGCGCGCCCAGCGCGGCCGCCGCCTCGCCCGCCCCGTCCAGCGTTACCGCCATCACTGCGATGGGGCGCGCGCTCTCCTCCTCGGCACCTGCGACAGGATGCCGGTTGTAGAAGAATGATGGTTGTGCTCGACGAGGGTGTTATCGCTGGCTCGTGTCGTGTACCTGCACCTTGCGGCGTGCCCGCATCGTGCTGGGCCAGCGCGCACGCGACCAGCACCACGAACGCCGCCGCGTGCCACCTGCAAATATATATTGAAATCTATCCAAATAAATAAAATTGAAGTGTCTGTTTGTAAAATGTAAAATAACAGCTTTTTATCAAATGCATATGAAAGTATATACGGTACATATAACGAAAAACAATTTTTCAATTTTATGTCTGTCTGTCTGTTTGTTTGTTCCGGGTAATCTCCGAAACGGCTGGACCGATTTTGACGGGATTTTCACTGGCAGATAGCTGATGTTATAAGGAATAACTTAAGCTACTTTTATTTTAGAAAAATAATTAGGATACCGCGTAAAAAAGTAAAACCCTTGAAATCCAATATATATGTAATATATATTCTATGTCAAGTGTCTATGTCAAAGTATTCTAAATTTATTTAAAATTAAACGCGGGTGGAACCGCGGGTCCCAGCTAGTAATATATAAAGATGTATATTAAATATTATCTTATCTATTTACCGGCTATATGGTAGGCTCAGCCGTCGCCAAAAAGCACATCGATCCTTGTGGATCTTTTATGCTGTTAATAGATATTGAATTTATATTAACGCCATTTTTAGAGAAACAGACTCCAACAGCCACACACGAGGTCTTTATTTCAGACAAAAATAATTCATAAACTTATTAGAAAGAAATAAAGAAAGAAAAGAAGAAAGAAAGAAAGAAAAACGTTTATTCTTAAACGCACACAGTCATCCAGAAATTGTAATTATTAATACAAACTTTAGAAGACGGAACAACACTCGTGACACATCACGCCAAGTGACATGTTATGGAGAGAAAGAGGATCGAAATTTCGTATTTGGGATCGCCTTATTTGTATATATGTGGGTTGACGTTGTATGTCACCAGTGAGTCACCAGGATTTTGAAGGTTAACTGTGTGACGCCAGAAAAGGCCGCTATCTCAGCTATAAGCTGCAACAAAACAATGTTGCAGCGCTGGTCTTCCGATAGGGCCCGAAGTGAAGCCACGCACAGCTACATATGACAAAATTATACAGATAAATTATTTATGTATACAATAACATTCACATACTAATAGAAATTCGCAATGAAAGCATAAAATGATTTATAGAATCTATAATTAATATTAAACATTTACAATAATTGAAATTCAATAACTGAACATAATAATTAAACTATACTAATATTATAATCGATAGCAAATATTTAGTCGATTTGTGCAACCCTCGCGTTCACCTCTACTTATTGTCTATTACAAAAGGAAGAGTTAATAAGCGCGGGGTTCACATTTGAAAACCACAGATAATCTAGGTAATACTAAATGGGTTGTGGTTAGTGATAACATGAGTGTTTTGAAAAACTTAGCTAATAATAATATACATGCTGGTACTAATTATTTAATTTATCATATAAAACAGCTTTGGGCTGTATTATCAGACTCTAATATACAAGTTACTTTTGTATGGGTGCCTTCACATATAGGTGTTGTAGGAAATGAGAAAGCCGATTATTTGGCCAGCACTATAACTAAGTTTGCAGATGTTATTCCTAGGGGCAATGCACATATTTTATTACCTTTTACAGATGTTGTTAATCTTTTAAAACAACGGATGTGTCAAGTATGGGGTTTACATTCTTATGAGTGCACACATATCAATGGTAAAGGTACTTGGTATAATGCTTTGGATGTCCAGTTAAATTCCACACCTTGGTTTTGCAGGTTTAAAACTTATAGAAACAAAAAGTTTTATTCTACTATATGTCGTGTGCGCTTTGGTCACTGTCGATTGAATTACCACCTCCATCGCCTCAAAATGGTCAATTCTCCCTATTGTGATTATTGTCAATCGCAAAAGGTTCAATCACTAAATCATATCTTCTTCGAGTGTTCATCTTTCAACATTCAGCGCCTTGTGTTGTCGGATGAGCTTCTAAAAATGTATGTTGAATCTGAACAGGTCCCGCAATGCATACAGGAATTACTTATGAATGCCTCAACTTTTAAATTTTTGTACAATTTTATATTAGATACTGTGAATGAAATTTAAATACTTTCTAAGGTATCTGATAAGATATTAGTCGTCTGTGGCGGATACAGTAATTTTGCTGTGTCCCTTGTCTCTTTATTAATAAGTTGTTAGTAGTATAGATAGGTTGAAGTCTAGTAGGGTTACGTTAGCACTTCTATTAATTTTAAGATAAATAGAATAACAATAATAATTTGTTTTAATGTTTGAATGAGACATTACAGGTTTTAACAACGAAGATTTAAATCTTTGACGAAGATCGATAAACTTGAAGATGACTAATGAGGATGATAATTATACTAATGTGAAGATTATTAATATGGATATGACTAATATAATATTGGATTTTACATATAATTGTACGAAAGACATTAAATTGACTTACAAAACGGAAGAAATAATTAACGACAGACCAGGCAGTATGGTCAATAGACTATAGCCCGCCCAAAGGGGCGAATGAAGGAAAAAAAAAATTGAAAACCACAGATTAAAGAGCTATTATGTGAAAATCTTCTGAATCAAATAATGACTGCCTTGCCTGAAAGCTATTTTGTCGTGAAAGAATATTAAAAAGTAAGACTCAGAAACAATCTTAAGAATAATTAATATGTAAAGTTGTGTATATTGTGTGTATAATTATAATTATGTATAAATTCACTATTTTATCATCAGTAAATATCCAATATTTTTTCAAAGATGCCATGAGTCAAGTATGGCATGGCATAAGAATAATTTATTTGATGCCCGTTCCTGTATTTAATTCACTCCACTATTATTAGTAGTGTGCATATCATAGGTGAGTTTATATGTTCCTGCTTTGTTCACCCATTAGATTTTTATAATTTGTACAAAATCTATAAACTGTTTTTAGAGCAGTTTATTTAGTTCAGTTTAGTTTGTTTGTTAGTTTGTTTGTTTAGATCGTTCCAGCAGCGGGTAGCAGCGAACTTAAAACAACCTCGGAACGCAGCAGTCCGAAAAAAATAGTCCTAGAAATATATTTACATGGCGTTACTGCGATAAATTATTAGTAATTGTAGGTACACATCAATTATAAGTTAGCAGCGTTCGTAATCATAACCAGTTCGAAAAATAGAAATAACATAAACAAAATTATAGGAGAGACATACGAGGACTGCACAGAGCCATCATATTATTTGGGACTAATGAGTTGGCACGCTGGAGTGGCGCAGCCGCCGCAGCCGCCGCAGCACTGACTTTGTAACTTGTACGAGAATGTCAACTACTAACATACATTTTATTTATTACTAATGAAAATGAGTTTTAATCATCATTTCGGCCGAATGTAGTGCACTGCTGAACATCCTCTGGCTGGCCACCCCCAAAGATCGCCACACCGAGCTGTCTGGTTATGTGAACTTGTTGGGGGGTTATGCCGTAATCACCACGCTTGGCAGGCGGGTTGGCGATCGCAGTTGAATTGTTAATGTGCTCAAAGGACGCTGCTGCCTATCCTCCGGCAAATCCCATAGTCGCCCTTTACGACTACCACGGGATGAGATGGGTTGGTGCTATTCGTAGCCGGCATCACGCGACAAGCGGCACCACACGGTAGGTTTTGTTACTTGATAATAACAGATTCTTATTATTATATCTTTGACAGTTAAAGATTCTTTCATTCAACTATCAAACTTGCCAACCGGTACGGTGGTGAGCAGCGCCGCTATCGAAGCACAATTCTGTGTGGCCGACGCAAAGCGTTGTGACTCTGGGCATTAACTTCATAGATATAACGGAGGAGTGACGTACCTGTGACGTGGCATCGTGAGGTGGTAGCAAGTGGCAGGCGCAGGGGGCGCGGCCACGGTGGGCGGGGTGCCCGCTGCCGCCTGAAATCACCAAATAGCAAGTAAGTAAGTTATTGTGGTACAACTTGAGTGCGCGTACAGGGCACATTCGCACCCAAACATTTGCGTTATGGAGCTTATAAAGACCCGGTACGTGTTCATCACTTTACCCGACATCCTTGACATAGCGCGTTTTAAGAACGCCAACCTAAAGTTACGATCTATGGAAGTGCTACAAGAACTTGATTCCGACCACCGCCCTGTGATCATAGAATTAGCACCTCTCCTCAAATTCACCCCCGTTCCAGGGCAACCCCTTCAGACTAAAGTCATGACGGACTGGAGGAAACTTGGGGCCCACCTCAAGTGGGGGACACCTCGTCCTCTCATTTAGTCTCTATTCCCGATACCCTAGTAACAGTCGCAGACGCGCTAGCCGCGATCAACTCTACCGCACAGCACACGCTCGACGAGTGCCCTGCGTGGGCGGCCGAGCGGCGGGTCCTGGTCGATCGGATCAGGCAAGATCTCTCTCTGCCGGCACTAGTGACGGCTATGTTGGCAGATCATGATAATTGGAGTGCAGTGGTCTCCTTCTGCGAGTGCGTCATGCTCCAGAAGGAGACTGCAGAGCGGGATCGGGAGAGGGCCGATGCTGCACGGTGAAGGATGAGACGGCGCCGAGGTAACAACCACCCCGGCGCCCAGGTCCAACACGCCTGAGCTCCCTGCCGTCAGTTCATGGTTAGGGGCCTCGGAGGTCATAGGAGGAGGGTGCGCAGATTGGGGAGTCTGCGTACTCATACCGAGTGGCCCCCGGGAAGACGGTGGCGCGCACGTGGTCACGTGCCGCCGTGTGCGCAGCACAGTGCATATTCGCCTTCGCCGGAATACGCATATTCTTTCAGTACTATACAATGTACTCTTCAACCCTTCTACCCTTTTTTACCTTAAAGAACGTTTTGAGTACCTGAGTGACACACATTCTAAGTTCTTGAGATCATCAGAGAATTCGACCTTAAAAATCCGTATGCATTCAACTAATTTCGTTGACAAGTCGTTCACCACTCGAGAATCTTTTTTCCTCAACGGCCAACAGTTCAACTAGCTATGTACCCTGCCAGTCGCCACGTCAGTTTACTAATCCTTTCAACTATGTCGGCAACTTTAATTCTTCTACGGGATCGAATCAAGACAGAGAGAAGAGAAATATCAAGCATATATCTCTCCATAGTTCGCTGAGCGACCTTGAGCTTTCTTATGAGGCCCACAGTGCGTCTTTGTTCCATATGTCATGTATATTTGTATATTGCATTTATTGTACTACGAGTAGTATGTATTTTAAATCATTACCAGTGGTCGCCCAGGAGTCGCCCAGGGGCCGAAATTAAACAGTAGCTCATTAAATTTTTAAATTTGATATAATGTAGTTAAACACATCTATCTATATATATAAAATGAATGTTACTATGAATGTATGTATTATAATCCATTGGTTTTTTTCCTTGATGTTGTTATGTGCTGTACAATAAACTGTATACAAATATTTTTATTGTTTTTCGAAGAAGTCTCCTTACTCCATTTGTCGCATGAATGAAAAGGTCCATTACCTTTGACTGAAGCAGTCCACCCACTCTTCTTTAGGGATATCTTTCGCGTTTATTCGAACGCAGCCACGGATCTTCGGGGTTCAGAAAACGAATTCCTTTGAGTTTATCTTTTATTTTGGGGAGTAAATAAGTCGCATGGTGTCAGGTCGGGACCATTTTTCAAGCATTTCGCGGCATCAATCCAAACCACGGAATTTTTGATCTTCCGTCAAATTATGAGCTACCTATCCATCTGATGCAAAGCTTTCTGACGCCTAAATGTTGGTGTAAGACTTTTTGCAGTTGAAAAATCATCAGTGAGATTGCTTCGACCACGTTTAAACTCATTAAATCAGTTATAAACAGTGGCACGAGATGGGGCTTCATCATGAAATGCCAATTGAAGTCTTTCGTAACATAATTCTTGATTAAGACCGCAACGAGAGTCGTTGTAAATCATGGACCGAAAATTGTCTCTAGTCAAATTCAATTTGACGCACGTAACGCAATTTTTTAACTGCCGACAATTTGTAACAACAAATGACATACGAATTCAATGCACATCTATCTATAGCTTCTCAAATTCTTTATTAGAAAAAAAAAACACTGAAACTTTTCTTCTTTATCGAAATTTAAATAAAATTTTCAACGGTTGATTTTCTTACTGGCCAATGGGAGGAGGATCTAACTTGGAGATGTTTTCCTGATCTTCAGTTCCTTGTGGCTATCACACCAGCCATATAGCGTAGCTACACTATCATCAAAGTCCTTGCCTGTGTGTATACAAGAGGAAACCCAGTTTTATGGTCCTCCAACAATTCCAATGGATATGATTTAGTTTCTTAAACATACTTGAGTTCGATAAAGAAAGTTTTTACTATCGTTATTAATATTGTTTTCAGTTCTGCCCTAGAAGCTATTTTTATGAAGTTGCTAAATATTATAGTCCTCCTTAAAATACAAGTTAATAGGTGCCACAGATTACATTTACTAGAGGTCACCCAGAAGACGAAATTCGACTGTAATTTATTGAAATTTTTGATTTGAATTAATGTATTTGTAACAAAACATATTTGATAAATTGTAACTTTTTGCACTCTTCCTCCATATGAAATTTAACTATGCCAAATCTCACACTCCTCCGTGCGCGAAATGTCCTTCAAATACAAAGATTTTCTTCACGTATTAATATATAGATTTATAGGTCAAAGAAGTGCAAAAGTACTATAATAATAATATCATAAGGAGATCTATTAAGAAGCTTACTAGCTAGCTATATACTCGGCGGTGGAAGTGTCCAATGTCTTAGTAACGGGGAAACCAGCTCGGAATCTTCGACACTCACACCGGTGTTTCTCCCTGTCGCCAGTAGGGGTGGCCATTTAGGTTGCCCATCTTGTGAGAGAGTCACCATCTGTCACTGAATTCCACATTAATGGTTGGAAGGCAGACGCCATTGTTTCCGTATTCCTTAAACTTTTCATTCCATGTAACACCCATTGCAATATACCTTTAATTTAATTTAATTTAATTTATTCTTTATTGTACACAAGTATTTTAATTTAAACAATAAATACAAACTTTTATGTACAAAGGCGAGTAATTATATATAACTTATCGTTATAGTTTACATCTCATACAATAGCTTACACCGCCGGAGACAATCAGTGAGTTCATTTTATAGTGCAGCCATGGAGAGTCCCCGGTTAGTGTCCCGTTACATTTTAGATTAAAATTCTCTAAAGGGCCTTTGCGTGTTGGACCAATGTCCCCGCGAAAGCTTATCAAAAGACCGGGTTCCCCTTTACGGGGGATATAAGCCTGTGAAATGAGAGACATGATAATAAATCATTCATCATATGTTATCATTGTTTATAGTTCGCGTTGTTGTTAGCACTGTGAACATATTTGATTGTGTAATTAATTATACGCATTTAAAACATTCCATAATTATCTTTGTAAGTTTTGTAACTTTATAAGGTTAGCTAATGCTGATACCTCCGGTTTGCCTTGCATGACCGAATATAGGTATCAGGGATTGTTTATAATGTAAACGAGTCTGATACAAATGTTTGTATCGGACTCGGCACGTATTTTATATGAAATACGTGACGATAACGCCGTACTTAAAACATAATTGCTGCTGCCTCTATTTTTATGGACGTTACCGGCTTCCGGAATAATTCTGTTACTCTAAATGGAGCTGCCAGGCGTAAACAAGTATCGCACAACAAATCCGGATCCTATGAGCCACGTTCCAGTGCCCACCCACTCTTGGGGTTCGAGTCTCTCTAGACCGTACAAGTGCCCAGATATTCATAAATCTCAGATCATCATCATTTTTTCATCATTTCGGCCGAAATGCCATAGTGGCCATAATCGCCACGCTTGACAGACGGGTTGGCGATCGTAGTTGAGTTGTTAATGTACTCGAAGGACGCTGCTGCCCATCCTCCGGCTAATCCCTGACACCCATGGGAGGAGATGGGATGGTGGTATTCTGAGCCGGTATTCTCAGATGCCGTACAGTTATTGAAGGTGAACTTTGGGTGCGATGCGGGTAAAATTTCCAATTCAAAGGACAATCAGCATTTTAGCCGAATAACTACAGTCCACTGCTGGACTCAGGCCTTCTCCAAAGATTGCAACGGGTCGGCGATCGCAGTTTAGTTGTTGATGTACTCGAAGGACGCTATAGGGATCCTATACTCGTCATTTACGACACTCACGGAATAAGATCAGTTGGTGCTGTTCGTAACCGGCGCCCCGCTGCACGTTTTATGTATGAAGTCTCGTGTGTGACGCTGTATGTGCGCACCGCTGGTAAGTTTCACTTCTGTCACGTGTACTAAGTCGCAGGCGCTCTAATTGTTTTTTTGTGGAAATGCGTTGTTGTTGGCTGCTTGGTGCCTCGTTCGTTAACTTCTTCTAAACAAGACCAGAGGTTCGAGTGCACATAAGTGGTGTGCGTCGTCAACGCTCTATGCATTTTAGTTTTAATGTATGGAGAAAATGCAGATGCTGTAGTAGTGTAAAGTGACTACACAATTAAGGGCCTAGTGTAGGGCCTTAGAACGATGAATGTGTTTGAGCTGCATCTGCGTCGTCCGAGTGTTCCACCAGACGAATGACTTGACCGCCTCATTACCAAGAGGATTAAAAAAAGGGTTCGATTCCCGCACGGAATAAATATTTGTACGATCTGCAGGTAGTTGTTCCGGGTCTGGGTGTATTGTGTGTGGAATTCATATCTGTAAACGCACCCACGACACAGGAGAAAACCTAGTGTGGGGCAACGTTTCATAAAAATAAAAATAAAACCACATGGTCCTCGCACTTACAGTTTCAAATATAAATAAAGTGAATATAAAAAATAAAAACAACCAAGTCATTGGTGTCATTTAAATTCATTTCCATTTCCACCAGGATCTCCATAGGCGCAAAGTGCACCAGGAGTGTTGCCACCTCGAAGGGTACTATTTGGTATCCTCATGCGATCCGTATAGTCACTCTGTGCTGCAGACCGTGAAGTTTGGCTTTGCAGCATTAGACGCCTGACAGTCGAGATAACCGTATAGGCCCCCGTAGAGGACCCCGGATCTACGACTCCTCTGCAGAGGCGGTGGACTTCCTATCTCGTTTTCCGAGATTGGGCAGCAGCCGAAGCAAGGCACCCACAACCCGTTCAATTCGGGGGACAAGGCGCTCGAAACGCCTAGCGTTACGTTGAAGTCCCCCATCACAACAGTGAAGTGCGTCTTTGAGGTATGTATGGCCCTACTATGTCCTCATAGATACTGTCTACTTCATCATCTGGGTATTTCATTTAAATGAATGATCGCCATCCCTACAGATTTCCATGTTAAAAGAAAAACATCGTTCTAATAAAGACATCAATAAAAAGTGTTCCAACTCATAGTTACACCGATGTGCAGCAATGCAGGCGTATTGTTTTCGTAGTTACGTGCTTAATGCGTACGTCGTTCATGTTACGTACGTATTCATTTGTTTAAAGATAATTCTTTCATTGATTATTATTCTCAGACTATATCAGTTTATTATTAATTGATAATTCGGGTAATAATGGAAACTCCATCTTCTCCCGTGGATGTCGTAAACATTCACATAACATTTCCATTTATATTAACATTTGAACGTTATAATTAAGAACCTTGTGACCTGAGCCATCCATCCACCAGTTGAACCATCCATTCGGTTTGCCGTGTGGTGCCGCCTAAGAATACCACCACCCCACTCATCCCGTGGGTGTCGTAAAAGGCGACTATAGGATAGGCGGTGGATGGGCAGCAACGTCTTTCGAGTACATTTATAACTCAACTGCGATTGCACGATGGGTTGGCCCGTCTGTCAAGCGTGGCGATTATGGTAAAACGCCCCCAATGAAATGGTCGTTGTGGCGATCTGTCCAGCAGTGGATGTTTTTCGGCTGAAATGATGAAGAATCCAGTGCTTTAATATTGCTAAAACCTTACAGCCCGTACAGATGTGTATGTTTGTACCGTGTAATATTTATGGTGTGAAAGTAGCGTCATATATTATAATACTGGTGCATATTTAGCGCATACTACATACCTACCAAATATTTTCGATGATAAGTGACGGCATTGAAAGTGTGTTGACATCTTAAAACAGATCGTGCTAACAGACTCGTATCGTGGCCAGTTTTATAGACGGCGCGAATGGCTCATTTTTGGAAAACATAATTAGAATTTATACCATTAACCGCTTAATATTTTAGAAAGGGTTAGGCAGAGGTGCTGCGGCCATGATTTTAATTACATTCTAAGTATTTGTATTGCAGTTAGTTAATGTTATTATCAAATCATAACCCAACACATCTGAACTTTGACCTCCCAATGATCACTACAATGAGCGGTCATAGGGGATATCGCCATAAACACCACGCTTTTGCGTGTGCGGTTCAGGATTTGATCATCACTTGCGTTAACGACGAAGGAAATCATTGTGAGGAAACCTGCACACCTGAGAGGGCTCCAAAAAGAATGTTCTCAATGGTGTGTGTAGTCCGCCAACCCGCACTAGGCCAGCTAAGGCCGAACCTTTCTCATCGTGAGAAAAGACCCGTGCCCAGCAGTGCAGCAATTATTTATTATTTTTATTTTCTCCGGTTACGTGCAATATCAACATAAATTCTGGACGTATCTACTTTTTTTATACTTTGTCCAACACTATGATTTCTCCTGTATCGTGGGTGCGTTACATACATACATACATATAATCACGCCTCTCTCCCGTAGGGGTAGGCAGAGACCACTTATTTCCACTTGCTACGATCCTTACATACTTGTTTCGCTTCGTCCACTTTCATTATTCCCTTCATACATGCTCTTCGGTTTAGGGTACTCTTGACCTGGCCTTTTTCCAAGACGTCCCTGATTTGTTCTTGAAACGTCCGCCTAGGTCTACCCCTTCCCGGTAGCACGCATGTGGTCACGCGCTGCCGTGGGACGCTTTGGGGGATCCTTTACAATCCCCCCGGGGGGGTGACCACTTTACAGTCACCCTCTCCGAGATGTGCCTATAGGCGTGGCACCAGTGGGCGGCTCTGGTGTGATCATACGAGGACCTGGAGCCTCCCTGAGGTGCCGAAGATGACCGCTCCAGTGGTTTTAGCCGGTAGGAGTCCGGCATACCCCTTCGTCCTTCCCCGGGGCGAAGGAAGTTCATGATGAATTTCCACTGGGCACCAATAAAAAAAAAATAAAAAAATAAAAAGGTCTACCCCTTCCAGCACTTTCATTCACACTCGCCTTATACACTTTTTTCGTCAATCGTTCTTCATTCATTCTCTCAACATGGCCAAACCATCTCAGCATACCTTTCTCAATTTTTGTCACTACATCTTCTTTCAGACCACAACGTTTTCTTATCTCACTATTTCTTATCCTGTCACTCAGTTTAACTCCTATCATACTTCTTAACGCTCTCGTCTCAACTGCATTTATTCTGCTTTCATGTTTCTTCTGTCATACCCAACTTTCACTTCCGTTCATGAGTGTCGGAACCAACACCCCCTCATGCACAGCCAAACGAGCCTTGTTAGACACCTTCCGACTGTTCATAAAGGAGTGCAAAGCTCCATTCACCATGTTTCCTGCATTCACTCTTCTTTCAATATCACTCTCACACTTTCCATCTCTTGTAAACTTTGAATCCAGATACACAAACTCATTCACCTGTTCAATTTGTTCATCTCCAATCACGATATTGCAGTCTGTCACTGCCTCATCTCTTTCAAACACCATCACTTTCGTCTTCTTTACATTTATCTTCATTCCCTTTCTAACAAGAGCTCCACTCTTTGCAGTTACCATCTCCTGCAACTCCTCTGCCGAGGACGCAAGTAATACTTGGTCATCAGCATAGAGAAAACATTTGACGAGTAACTCATTCATTCTCAACCCACTTTCATTCTCTTTTAAATCTGTCAAGCAATTGTTCATGAACAGATTAAACAGCCACGGTGACGCTACACATCCCTGTCTAACACCTTTTTCGATACTAAACCATTCAGTGTACGCCCCGTTTATCCTTACACAAGCACTATAATCCCTATAAAGAGATTGCAGTGCTCGTATGAGGATACTGCTCACACCGTTCATGGACAATGCTGACCACAATTCATTTCTCACCACTCTATCATAGGCCTTTTCTAGATCAACGAAGGCGCAATAGCTTTTCTTGTTTTTAGCCAAACACTTTTCGGCTATATACCGCAGGCAAAGACCTGATCCGTACATCCCATTTCCTTTCTAAATCCCGCTTGTGCATCCCATACTTTTTCGTCTGTTTCATTCACAACCCTTTCAATCAAAACTTTCGCATACAATGTACCGACGACGCTGAGAAGGCTTATACCGCGGTAATTTATGCAGTGGGTGCGTTTATAGCCACAAATTCCACACACAATACACAACCCATAACTATCTGTAGATCATACAAATATTTGTTTCGTGTGGGTATCGAACCCACGATCCGGAGCGCAGCAGCCGACTGTATCAACCACTGCATCAACCGTGGCGTCAATTGCGTCACCTACCTACGTTTAACAGACTGCGTTTATTTTGTTAACAGATAAAATGTTTTTGTAATTAAAAACAAAGTGTTACATCATTAGTCCGATGACACGGATGCAGATGACTCAATGCGAATGTGTGTCACCGTGGGCATCGTATCGACGTATCTGTAGCGACTCTTGAACAAAAAAACCCGAGTGACGATATACACTTGCAGACAAAACTACATTTAAGTCCGGCTCCAAAAATAAACAATTAAGTACCGTCGATGGTTCGTTACTAGAACTCCCGTTAACCCCGAAGTGGGTTTACGCAATCGTGTGGCTACACTGTTCGCTATAAGCGATAACAAAGCCTAGTTGTGGAGGCAACGACTGTGTGTGTCAGAATACCTGCACTACCTATTTAATGTTGCTAGTTTGCCGGTTGCGATGTGTTTACTTCGTATTGTTATCGGTAATTAATAAAATGTTATCTATCAATCTTCTATCCTCTTGATGTGGGAAGGTAGTTGGAAATACTTATTAATTATTGCAGTGTACTAGCTTGTGGGTGCTCATTGTTACTAAGAAATCATTGTTGATGTTACTGCGATCATTATATCCTCCATTAGGTTATCGAGGGTCGATTAACTCAATTGCTTTATGAAGGTAATTATTAAACAGCATTACGAAATAAACTCCTATAATCTAACCTGAAATGAAGGATGGTGAATGGCGATAGCGGATGTGGCGCCACTTTCACATCAGCTGAACTTTTACTCCCGAAGCAGGCGGTACCGAATGCCGTAACATACACCGCACTGAGTGACACTTCACACGGAGTGTCAAACGGCTCCACGCACGAACTCCAATACTTGAACATACGTAGTTGTGGCCACGACGAATGTTCCTATACCGCTAAGTGTCAGGTCGCCTGTGTATCGCGTGCGTGGTCAGGAGGGCACAAGCACTGCATCCGCATGCACACATGGAGAGGGTGCGCGGCGGGCGCAGCAAGCACACGTAGCCAGTCGCGAGCGACGCACTGCGCGGGAGCTCGGTGCGGGTGCCGCGCGTGGACTGCGGCCGCCGCGCGGAGTGCGTGCGCGGCCGCCCCGCACGCCGCGCTGTGCTTGTCAACAAAGTCATTTGGAACGGGTTCCCTGGAATCTTCATCAGCTACATTTAATTATATCGCGAGCAACAACATCCCCGCTTGGCAGACGCTCATGGCTCGCGGACCACCGCCACTTAAGTCTGACAGTTTTGCACCAAAACGATAACCTGCGCAAATTATTCGGGCGCCCAATAGCACTAGGTACGTGAACAGTCTGGTAATAGACCTCATCATCTCGGCCCAATGAAGTCCACTGCTGGACACAGGCCTCCCGCAAAGATCACCACAACTACTGATATGGGTGTGTTGTGGGCTCATTGGGGCGTTTTACCATAAACGCTACGCTTGGCGGACGGGTTGGCGATCGCAGTTGAGTTGTTAATTTTGTTATCGCTGCTACCCATCCTTCAGCTGATCACTTAGTCGACTTTTACGACACCCACGGGAGGAGATGGGGTGGTGGTATTTTGAGCCGGCACCACACGGCTATATATAATAATAGACCTATGTCATGGGAATCGGCAAAACTCCTGATACGTTTTCGTTCGGTCCACTCCATGAAAATTGTATTACGGCATATATTACGATATCATTACCTGCTATTTCTTCAAGTGAAAAAAATATGCAAAGGAATGACTCCTCCAGTCACAAGTCATAATCTAAATGCGATATCAGATCATGTCTTCTGCGTCACGGTCAATGTCACGGTTTGTGACGATGGGAGTACTGAGTATGTACGAGGAGAGAACAAAAAGTAGTGAGAATGAGATAGAATATAATGACTAACTTAATAATTTATTTGTCTACATAGTTTTCGAGTCTCTCTACACACCGAGTCGATTGTTTTTCCATGGCCACAATCCCTTTCACAAAAAAGTTTTGTCTTGGTCCTGCAAAAAACTCTCCACGGCATCTATCACCACGTTATCTGTTTCCCCTTAAGTATTTTTTCAATTTGGGGAACAGATAATAAGCGCTTGCCGCCAGTTCTGGTGAATAAGGGGGGTGGTCAACCAATTCGAAGCCAGCTTGCTGAATGGCAGCCATCGCAACTGCCGACCTGTGCGCGGGTGCGTTGTCTTGATGAAACAGCACGCCCCTTCGAAGTTTCCCTCTCTTTTTCTTTTTGATGGCATTCCTCAACTTGGGAATGAAAGCTGCATAATATTGGCCTGTAATAGTGATTCCACGCTCCAGGTAATCAATCAACAATATCCCTTCTGAGTCCCAAAATATTGAGGCCATAACCTTGCCAGTCGATGCCACGACACGAAACTTCTTCGGGGTCGGTGATGATGGCCGTTTCCATTGCGAAGATTACTGTTTTGTCTCGGGATCAAAATGATGGACCCATGTTTCGTCCATTGTTACGAAACGAGACAAAAAGTTTTCAGAATCTTCTTGAAACTTGTCCATCAATATCTTCGAATCTTCCATCAATGTCATGTCGATTTTGTTTCTGACTGTCGGTTAACATTCTCGGCACCCATCTTGCGGAGACTTTTCTCATACTCAAAGATTGTTTCAATGTGGATTGAATAGTTCCATATGAAATGCCCGTTTCTTGAATTAGTTCATCGTCATATCAGCCATTTATACGTCCACTGCTGAACAAAGGCCTCCCCCATAGATTTTCACAACTGTGTCATCATTTTGGGGGGTATTTGCCAATACTCACCACGCCTGGCAGGCGGGTTGGCGAGCGAGAATTAGCTATCGGATGGTAACCCTTCGATCGCTCAATACAATTTTCTCGACTTTCGCAACATTTTCTTGGGTGACTGACGTCGATGGACGGCCGCAACGATGTTCGTCTTCCGTGGTCGTTCTCCCTACTCAAAATTGAGAAGCCCACCTTGCGACAGTGGAATATGGCGGAGCAGACTCGCCTAATGTGGCCTCCAAATCGCAATGAATCTCTTGCGTCGTTAACTTTTTTATACAGAGGTATTTAATAACGGCTCGCACTTTTTCGAGAGCACGTTCCGACACGAAGCAAACAAATGACTACAATGATTCAGAAAAAAACAAAAGAGAGTCGAAGATTTTTTTCTTTACTAATATTACAAATATGTATCTGAGGAGTATGTCGTTCTCACTACTTTTTGATCACTCCTAGTATAGATAGTTTATGTAATAAGTGCAGTTATTACAGATCGCTTTGTTCACCGATTATTTGCCTATGCAAAGATTTGCCGGTTTTTTGATAGACTTACGAAGGGACATCGGTCCAACGCGCAGAGGCTCTTTAGAGAATTTTAATCTAAAATGTAACACTAACCATTACTTAACTAAGCATTAGATGGAAACTTAAACGTTACGATCTATTGCAATGGGTGTTATATGGAATGAAAAGTTGAATAAATACGGTAATAATGACGTCTGCTTTTTATCCTTCAAAGTGAGACTTGCCACTCACAAAATGGGCCCACTAAATGGCTACCACTGCAAGCTACAGAGAGCATCACTGGTGTGAGCGGCTCGGGGTGTTGTGAGGAGCAGCACCGGTTTCACTAACGCGCGTCTCGAAGACTCGGAGCGGGTTTCGCCATTATTACGCCATTAGACACTTCCACCCTCGAGCATATCGCTCTGGCGGCCAACCAAAGCAAGCCAGAGTTGTAAATACCTGTCCTGAAAAATATATCTCCTTAAGATATTCTTTTTTATATCAAACGGTATGTAGAATTGAGGAAGTTGCTTTAATCTGCCCTCCGGAATTATGTTATCCCATGGTGAGATAACGCCTGCCCAGAGGGGTAAGTGTCCTACTGTGCTAGGTAGACTTCCAGCATAACATTTCAACCCGCACAGCAGATTTCTTTTCTATTGATATTGATTCTTTTCGTTTGCTGGACCAACAAATGGTTTTAAAGTATATACGGTTGTGTAACAGTTGTTTAACATTCACATGTAGAGCAAATGTTCGCAAACGCTCATTGCGGCGCGAGCGAACGTGTCCGGGCTGATGATGATATGTCAGGTCACCTACAAAATTGCCGTGATGTATGGGCAAAAAACATTAAGTCATTTTAACCTTCTTGCCATTTTAAGGGCAGTTTTTTGATGCTGTAAAACTGCTACACGGGAGTCAACGAACTCTTTAAAGGCGTTCTCCACTGCCTCTTTAGAATTAAGTTCTTACCGCAAGAATTGTATAGGTAGAATTTGGCAACAAATGCTACCTATACAAACTTCGAAAAAAGTAAGTGGGGCAAGAACTTGGGAATATGGTGGAATCGATTTTCCAGCTTCAACTCTTGCAATTTTGACAACATCTGTTGTGCACCGGGCGGGCTCATGCAGGAGCAATGGCAAAGAACAGTAGGTACTCGAGTCTCAGTTGTTTGTCTGCGAGCTTCTCCTTACTATTTTCGTATTATATTGTATAATTGCTTTAATAACCGTAGCGGTCAGCAATAACTATGGCACCAGATGGCAGAAGGTTAGCGTAAGCTTCTAGCTTATCTTGCGTTTCGAAACAATTGGTTCGAGTATCTAACTACTGTGATGAACGCATACGATTATCGTATAAGATGCAGTTTTCATCGCAGTTAACATTAAGTCTGAAATTACCCTGTTTTTATGTCGATTCAAATAAATGATTCAATCTTATACAAGCTTGGATGCGAGCTTTTCGCTGAAGGTCATCCAGTTTATGAGGTAACCATTTGTCAAGCCAAAATAAAGATATTGGCTATTTGATGCAAATGGGCAGTGACGCTAAAGACAGCCAGCTCAGTCATTGTTTGGCACGGGTCTGCTTCCACTATCACCTTCAATGCATAATTATCAACCTTGTCTTTCAGGTATCCATGCAGTTTGTTTAACGGTTTGTAATCGATTAAATCAATAACATACACATAACGTACATACATATCATTGAGACTGTCTGCCGTTAGACACGCATTTATTTTTATACGACGGAACTCATATTCGTATGTGACTCAAGGTTTTTTAAGAGTATATAACTGCAAATGATATTAGAGGGAAAACAAAACTAAAAACAACACACAAATAATTTATTAAAACAAGCATACTTTTCTTTTATTTGAATTTGAAATTTCAAGACAAAACGTAACTATTTCAGTTTAAAGTAGCCAGTTAGACAAAACGGCAATTTGAAAGGGTAAAGATCTGAAACATGATGCGAATGGATAATTAAACATCCAGAAACGTAGACATTCTACGAGGAGACTTTTGTATTTGCCAAAAGTCTTGTCACAAAATTGCATATGATTGTAACAACGACAACAAAGTTGGCTTGAAACTAGTGAAATGTGACCATGATTCTGCTACTGAAAAAAGAAGGGAAGTTCATAGTTATAAAATGGAATGAAAAAATTGTAGTATTGTTGGAAGCTGTGTCTCGAAGCAACGCGAAGTGCTCTTAATAATTTCTTGGCAATGAATTTGATGCGTCAAGTGCCCCTATTAAATTAATCAACAGCTATACTGTACGAAACAATGTTCTCGCCGGATTGAAAGTCAGGAACGAGGAATATAACTCCGCCTATGAGAAGCCTTGACGTCACACATCCGGGTTTAGAATTTTAATATGTCTGTGACTTAGGTCTGATTGATGGCAATTGATCCTTATTCGAAGAAATATACGTTAATATTAATAATATGTCTGTGCGGCATGCACGGTGGCGCCGTGGAAATCCCCGTTTACATATATAAATAGTACTTAGCAGGAAATTCTATCACTATTCACTAGTCACATCAGGTAGATAGATCGTATTTTTTTTTTATAAAGGTGTATTTCCGTATTATTAATAATAGCGACAAACCTAAAACGACGTGTGGTTTCCAAGTAAGTTAGGCCTTCCACTTGTGGGTGTAGTATATGGACACTTGGGGCAGAGGGAATCAAGCGGCATCTCAAGAGCATCTCTCATAGACAACACACTGAGGTCACCGAACCAGCGAAGTGTGTTGATGGCAGTATTCCACAGTCAACATTTGCGAGCTGATGTAATGATACATTGTCGCGGAGTGCCTCCCTCCGTGTTCCTTCCCGGTTAGCTCAACTGGGAGGCTCTCTCCACGGCAACAAGTAACGGAGTTCTGTTATTGTGATTCAATGAAACGTAGCATATATGTTGTTATAATGGTATATTGATATTCACAACTTCAACACTTCGTCTTCATGGTTATATAAATTTTAAAATATTGCTTACTGTCACAATATTTAAGCTAGTTAAAAATAAGTAATTGTAATATTGCAGGAGACTATTTGTCAGAGGGACAGCTGTGTGTCGAACCACTAGCGTTCAGGATCCAATGTGTAATAATAATGATCAAAATATGAAGAGCGACTCTTACGTCACAAATTCGAATTTTGATTTGAAAAAAGAATAAATCGTGAGGTGGACAGTGATGGAAATAAAAAGGTATGAAGTCATGAAAGAGGTTGATTGAAATGAAGATGAAGGATGACTTCGTCACAACATAAGCAAAGTGCCCATTAGCTAGGCAGCATAATAGTAATTTATAATAAACTTACTGCACATACCAATTCTAAGCAACTTGCTAGCACACACAGTGTCTATGGTTATTATATGATGTGTAAAAAAATCTAGAAACCATAATTCATATTATTAGTATACAATCAAAACAAACAAATAGTATTTACATAAAAATTATTTCCTCGTCACTCCTACCTTTTGCCTTGCTCGTCAGGGCCCATATATGATTTCTACAGTATACTATAATACCTTCATAATTTGTGAAGTACAATTGAGTATTGATTAATGTAATTTTTATGACTAACTGTCAAAATGTGAGAAAAAAGGCCCCAGAACTAGCCCCTTGGGCATACCGCGCTGTATACAATAATAAAATAACACCAATGATTTATTTGTCTGTGTGTTGTCCGGATTAAGAATATAGCGCCACTCCATCTCCTCCCTTGGATGTAGTAAAAGGCGACTAGTGACTTTCAACCAGAGGGATGGGCTGCAGCGTCCCTGCTGTGGTACCGCAACCATACTGCGCTCAGTCGGTCACCAACCTGCCTGTCAAGCGTGGTGAGTACTGACAACTTCCCTCCAAAATCACAACAAACCGTACGTAACCGGTCGTCAACATATTAATGACTGTGGTATGAATCGTATATCATATTTCTATGAATAACAGACCTCGGATCATGCTATCGGTAATATGCGCCGTTGGTTGTCGCGATTAATCTCATTATAATCAAACACTTTTGAACGGATTGCATCGAGTACTTTTATTATTAGTAGTCATGGTCATCCTGTGACCACTAACGCTGCAAAGTAATCGAAACGTTAGGCGATGTGAAATGAAATGATGAGATGATCTTTATTTTACCAAGTAAGTTTCAAAAAATCATTTTTACTCGTCAAAGATGAAGCCAGCATTTTCTACAGACTGGCTCTGAGAAGAAATGCCGAAACAAATTCAAAAGTTTCTGTGTTAAAGTCCAGATATAATATTTAGATACAAAATTATTTGAGAAAAATGTAGGGCGATGTCTGGAATGGTCTTTTGAAGACCATATAATCCAAAATGTTTTATTAACCTTCATTTACCTACGAACATGATATAGTTCTGCCTTTATCTCATCACCCTTAAACGTGAGCATCCCAATGACCGATATGTTAAACGGGCATAAGGGCTATCACCACGCTTGGCAGGCAGATTGGTAATCGCAGTACCTAGACTGTTACTAGCACATTGGAGGATGTCGCTGCCCATCCTCTCGATATCAACCCTTAGTCGCTTATTACGCCACCCAGGGGTAGAGAGGGGTGATTTATTCCTTGACAGGAACCACACAGTACTGCCTTATTGGATATTATATTTTAAATGTGTTTGTCTAAACGTATAATTTGGCACACCATAAATAATTCATGGCGGGTGGCGCTCGCCGATCGCACGCGGCCGGGCCTCTAATTATTCTTAATTTGTTCGTCCGCCACATTACCTACATAGCTGCGTAATGTTCACGGGGCTTTGCTTTTTTAATCATTTTAGTAACATCCAATTATTGCAATTTCATGACTTGCATTTTGTTAGTATAAAGTTCTCGGTTGATTGATCGCTGTACTGGTGCTTACTGTGAAGTCGTCAAGAGAGAATTAGCAGTAACAGTGACTTATTAAACAGTTGTTGTTCCGAATGTAAAACTGTAACAAGCCAGTGAGCTTTCTCGTGGATTAAACGACACTAATCTAAGAGAAAGAGCTAATTTATATTACTTTAAGATAAACAGTTTTATGTTATCTATATATACATGTGTGCGGAGTGCCGTTCCTGTGCATAGATAGTAATTTTGTTGAATTATGCATGGCTGCAGTTAGCGGGAGCCATATCACAATGCTACGCAGCATCCAATACAGGCGATGTAGCTTCCCCCAGCCGTCACTATAAGGCGGGGGCCTCTGGTTTCGTGGGTGTGTAGATTGGGGAATTCCCCCACATTGAGCGACCAACGAGAAGGTGGCGTCCAGCATGCCCCTTCGTCCTTCCCCGGGACGGAGGAAGTTCATGATGAATTTCCACTGGGATCAATAAAAATGGAAAAGGCGATGTAGCTTAAGCTAAGCTGTTACGATAATGAGACCGTGCCTCGGGCGTATGTACCCACGATACGGATTATGTTGAAAAATAATCTCCTATTTATTATTATTACAAACGATCAGTGTGATAAGGACACGCATACAGTCGCATGCATATTACGACGTGGCCGTGACCGAGTCGGTACGTGCGCACTGCGCTCAGCCTACTGAACTAATCTACCGAGCAAAGAAATGTGCTAAGTCCAAGTGCGTGTTGTACTACGCCTCTGCTGATTACAGTGGCGTGAAGCGGTTCACGGTAGTGCTTTGGACTAGATTAGTTTGGTTGTGTTAGTGTGTCATACAGGTCATATCATTTTAATCAATGGGCCACTGAAGGTATATATAAAAGTAGAGCAAAACTATACGAGTTACATGGTATGAAAAAACTACAAGATTGATGCTCCGTTTCCAGACTATTTTAGGAATTAATCTAAAATATTTAAAAAGGTTTGCTCTTTGGCAAAGCCGAATTTATTTGTGATAAAATCAAACAATCGACGAACATAGTAAAAGCTACATGGAAAGTTATTAATAATGAAATGGGCAAGTCACTTAGATATGACAACCTTTTTGAGATTATCCACGATGGTAGATTAGTTAGCAAATGTCATGATGTAGCTCAGGGATTTAATCAGTCATTTGCCAACAAATCTATAACTATGACTCGTTGATTAAAGTAATCTTCAACTGCCGCTGAAAAACTATTGCATGACAGCGTGTCTAAATGTAGTACCTCTTTCAGGTTTGAACCACATGGGGTACTTAACGTCTTAAGTCACTTAACCTTAAAAATACTGGTGACTTTTGGGGAATTTCTATTAAACTAATCTATACAAATAAATAAAATTGAAGTGTCTGTTTGTAATTTCGAAATAACAGCTTTTTACTAAATGCATATGAAAGTATATACGGGACCTATAACAAAAAAGCAATTTTAATTTTTTTTGTCTGTCTGTCTGTTTGTTCCGGGTAATCTCCGAAACGGCTGAACCGATTTTGACGGGATCTCCACTGGCAGATAGCTGATGTTATAAGGTATAACTTAGGCTACTTTTATTTTAGAAAAATAATTAGGGTTCCGCGTAAAAAAAATTAAACCCTTAAAATCCAATATATATATTCTATGTCAAGTGTCTATGTCGAAGTACTCTAAATTTCTTTTAAATTAATCGCGGGTGAAACTGCGGGTCCCAGCTAGTAAATAATATAATTGATCCCTCCCTTATCTTGCTGTTACTTTTAATAAATGATTTAGGGATTTTTCCTGATCTTATAAAGTATAGTAAAGTCATACCTATATTTAAATCTGGTTCCAAAAGTGATATAGGGAATTTTAGGTCAATCTCTAGCCTACCAGCATTCAGTAAAATATTTCAAAAGTTAATTCTCAAACAGCTACTTAGATATGTTAATATAAATAGCCTACTTCATAATGAACTGTATGATTTTACAAAAGGTCGTTCAATGACCGATGCATAGGAGGACTCTAAGAATGGAATTGGAGTGTTCTGTGATCTTTCGAAAGCATTCGATTGCGTGCACCATGACACGAAACGAATTATACGAAAATTTCATCATTATGGTATCCACAGTGTAGCACTTCGCGTAATTAAATCTAATCTGGATAAGATCATGTTTATATGATATCTAAACTTAATATTATAAAGAGGAAAGATTTGATGGCTTGTTTGCATTAAATAGGCTCTGAAACTACTGGACCGATTTGAAAAATTGTTTCACCATTATATTCCTGTATTATCCCTGATGAACATCGATGATAGAATATTTTCAAAAAGTTAGGGATCTG
The DNA here is from genome assembly GCA_947459985.1 of Diloba caeruleocephala. Taxonomy (NCBI): domain Eukaryota; kingdom Metazoa; phylum Arthropoda; class Insecta; order Lepidoptera; family Noctuidae; genus Diloba; species Diloba caeruleocephala. The sequence goes on along the minus strand of OX381606.1, from coordinate 32,024,599 downwards.
CATGAAAACTTCAATAATGTAACCCAACGTGTGAAAAAATCGTTATATCGCGTACGCTGCGGATATTATCGACAATAGAGCAAACCGATGTAGTATAGTTTTATAGAGGATATCAATATGTACAAATAAGTCCGAGATACCATATTCTTTATTGCATATGTGTTATAAAAGATCTTAATAATAGTAGCATAATATAATTCAGAACTATGGAATCAATAATAATTGATTCTATGTCATAAATAAATAATATACATCTTTAGTCATCAGTAATTTCAATTCATTAATTTTAAATTATGTCATAAATTCAAGTGAAAAATCAACATCTTCAGTCATATATAACCATCATCAAGTACTTTATTAAGTCATGTCTTACGTTAAAGATGGCCAATTGCTCCGATATAAATAAAATATCTACGATTTCATCATTAAATAAATAATTTAGCGTGTAATAGCATCTATCGACAAGTAGTTTTTTGAGGCGTTTAATAAATATTTTATCATTTTCTTCTATTTTTATGTCGTTTGGTATTTTGTTGTATATTTTTATGGAAGTTACGTACGTGGGGACTCGTGCTGTGTAATTTAAGCTTAGACTGTGGTATTACGAGCATATTTTGAAAACGCGCACGCGGTGCATATCGGCGAGGTTAGATCTGATGTTTTTAAATAAAAGTTTGGATTGTGTCTTACAAATTTACGGATTTCTAAAATATATATTGATGTCAAAGTAAGAATTTCTAGTTTCCTAAAATGCGGCCTACAACTTTCGTCATCGTGAATAGAAACCATTATTCTTATACATTTCTTTTGTAGGATAAACAATTCAATGTAATCCACACAATTACCCCAAAGAGTTATACCATACTTAAGCCATGCGTATGCGTATGCATAGTATGCGGATAAAGCGTTTTTAAGTCTGTTGTTTTTTTGAGCTCTCGTAATGCATATATAAAACTAGATAATTTTGATTTTATTTTCTGTATGTGCGTTTTCCAGGTCATATGAATATCTAGATCAAGACCCAACAAAGTGAAAGTATCGACACATTCTAATTTAATATTGTCAATCGTAAAATTTATATCTAAGGGTTTTTTTTGGTAGGGCCTAAAAGAAGTTAATTTCTAAGTTGTGGTCTTACATCCTGTCTTTCTTTTATTCGGTTCTGTAAGTGTTGTCCGAGTCCAAAATAAATATCTTTCTTTCTTTCTTTCATCCAATTTTGTATAGTAAACATTATATTAAGGAGATTCGTATGAAGGTAGTCACAGTCATTAAAGGAAGAAATGTCGTCAGCAAATAATACGCACGGCTCTGTGATAGTTTTAGGAATGTCATTGATATAGAGAATAATAAACATCCGATAACACTACCTTGCGGAATTGAGTTTTTATCCAGCGCCCGTTAGACTTTATTTGGTAGAATTCGCCATTGTCATGATCCCAATAGTCAATTTCCTCGAATTGTTTTCGATTTTGTAGGTAACTTGCGAACCATTTATGCCATATAGTTTGTCAAATAATATTATAAAAAAGCGCGTTATCGTACGCCTTAGTCATGTCAAGTAAGATTCCAATCGCATATTGTTTACTATTTAAAACATTCAGTATCTCCTGTGTAAATATGTACGTTGCTAATGTCGTAGACCGTTTTTTTTCGAAAACCAACATATAGGAAATATATATAGGATATAAATATATATAGGAAAAATATATATAGGATATAAATATACATAGGAAAAATATATAAAATAAATAAATAAAAATAAAATATTTGTATGATCTGCAGGTAGTTCCGGGTCTGGGTGTATTGTATGTGGAATTCATGTGTGTAAACGCCCCCACGACACAGAAAATCCTAGTGTGGGGCAACGTTAAAAAAAAAAAAAATGATTGTGCTACGGGTTGTATTTATTTATTTATTTATTTATTTAAACTTCTATGTACATAGATGGTACACAAGGCGGACTTAATGCCATGAGGCATTCTCTACCAGTCAACCTTTGGGTAAAAAAAAGCACATCGAATGAGGTACAAAAACAAAGCTATAGATAATGTTGAGAATGGGCACATAATTGTGACAAATTGAATTAAAAGAGGAATATAATTATTGTAATACTATGTATCGTAGTATTATAATAATTATATTCGTTCAGCTAGAAAAGAGCATGTAGATATTATTTCAACAACATTATAGTAAAAACTAGTTACATTTTATGTTATGATGGTAGCTCTACTCTAAACTAAATGGAAACCTATTAGGTGTATTAGCTTTTATCGTAAGTTTAAAAACATATGTGATATTGTAGTGGTTAGCGGGCGTTGGCCAACCGAAGCCAGTTTTTTTGAGAGTAGCCATTTTAATGTAGATGAGTTTGATATTGTTTTTGCGACGGCGAGGTCACGCTCTCCGCGGCAGCTCAAAATTAACCTGTATCCATTTTTATTATTGGGCACGGAAACACTTCTTCTCTCGATAATTAAACGTTTTCAAAATATTAAATAAATAACTGGTGTGATGGAACATCTTATTTAAAACCGAATGGTAGTTGGGATATAATATGATAATTTCTCCGTGTGATGTCCGGATCAAGAATATAGCACCACTCCATCTCCTCCCGTGGATGTCGTAAAAGGCGACCAAGGGACTCTAAACCAGAAGGCCGGACAGCAACCTCCTTTCTGTGGAACAGTAGCCATACTGCGCTCACCAACCCGCTTGCCAAGCGTGGTGAGTATTGGCACGTTCCCCCTAAAATGATGACACAATAGTGGAAATTTATGGAGCAGGCCTTTGTTCAGCGGTGGACGTATAAGTAGCTGATATGATGATGATGATAATGGTTTGGTTTGGTTGAGGCAGAGAATACCGTATCAGTTGGAAGGCGCGAATTTTGAAGAAATTATAGCATTTGAGTGTTTGAACTTCACTGTTCCCACTGCTGGGCACGGGCCTTTACTCACGCTTAAGGCGGGTTGGTAAATTGCACACACCATTGAGAACATTTTGGAGCCCTCTCAGATGTGCAGGTTTCCTTACGATGTTTTGCTTCGCCGTTAAAGCAAATCCAAATTCTAATCTGCACATGAATTCGAAAAGTCAGCGGGTGGGCTGCGGGACGACGTCGAACTCAGACCTGTGGGCGCGACGAGAGTACAATTTCAAGGTCAAGTTCGAGTGCAACGTTGTATGTGGATGTGTAACGTTCACTTCTGTAGTGCAATTCTTTAAGAACTCGTTAGCAAACTCATATCTGAATAAGCACTAAAAAGTAGTAAAAACAAACGAAATTAGAAATTTCACTGCGGAATCATAAGTGAGTTCGACGGTGAGTTCTTACAGAATAGTGACGCTGTCACGCGTGGGTTAACGCACTCTCATTTTTGTATTACGTGTTGGCTCCCGCCAGCACGACAGTTCTCGAAGTGTAATTCGTTGATGTTAAGTCGTAGCAGTGTAAAGTAAATAGTCAGAAATAGTTTTGTCGTTGCCAAGTGACATATGACTTTATGTACTGCATTTCACTACAACGATCTTGTGTCGACAACTTGTCCGTTGAACTAAAAGCGTAATTCCAAGTGCGTAGTCCATAAATATGGACTGTCGTGGGCACGGTGCGCCCGCGCCGGCCTCACTCACCGAACATGTCGACGGCAAAGACAATGTACTCTACATTATGTTTTAACACTGTTTACACAAATGTGTCAGGTAAGTAGTTGCGACAGCGCGACGTTCGGCGTTCGTTAAGTCTCCACTAAATTATTTAAAGAAGTTTGAATACGATTTCATGTTGCGATGCGCGATACAAACGCACTTTTTTCCACTGACAACGATTTGGCAACTCATAATATACTATTTTTATAATCCGGCCACTATACGTTTGTTTATATTATCTATGCTATTGGATATTGTTGTTTTCCTCAGGCAGTCTACTCAGGTGACGGGCAATTTGTTCAGGTGACAGGTCGGAGGTCCTGCCCGCGTCTCGTTTGGCTGCCAACGTGACTGGACGTTTATCGTCACGTGCATGAACTTTACTTAAGTATAGTCAATTATTTATAGCCGATTATCTGTTGAGACAATAATGTAATTAAAATAGTCAAAACAATTAAGTCTTGATAATGACAATTGTTTCTTCAACCAAAACAAAGTTTTTGGTAACTATATCTGTTGGAATGTAGTCAAATATTTTACAAATAAAACGAACTGTTCAGTGTGCATGACAGCGGAGTGTATTTTTCTCATCGTGCTTACCGCAGACTACACAGCTGTGTCGCTTATCATTCTAACAATTGTTTATCAAGTGTGTATATGTGAGTACACCTATTGTGTGCAGTGGCAGGTGGGAGGGAGCGGCAATCCCCCCTGCAGGAGGCCCTAAATTGGTGTCATGCGGTCCGTGGTCTTTTTTGGGACCTCAACGTGGGCGAGGGCCCTCGGCATCACTATACTGCGGAAACCGGAGTGAATGATGGCCCTCAGGGTGGTAAGGAGATACTGTATAGCTTCCTATGAAGCAGGCAGGCTGCCTGCTGGGGTGGTCCCTGGGATCTGAAGGCGAGAGCTCTTGCGTCGCTATATCAGTGTCACGGCGATGCACTAAGTTGGAGCGAACGACCAGTGCCTCGTGAGATCGAGGCACGACGGACTTCAAAGGGGCCTTCTTAATTCGTCTCTATATATTTACCAAACTTTCTTCTGCAACAGCCATCAAAGCGCGGCGACTTCTTTCTTCATCCGCCAAAGTCGAGTGCGCTTATATTCTTTACCTGCTACATAAGTAACATTAATTAAATTATGTGCAAAATGCATCAGGTATGCTCCGCCATATGTCTACAGCTAACTCATTTAAATATATAAAATAAGGTGTAATAGGTATTACTATGTATTTAGGTCACATAATAGTGGAGTGCCGGCTTAGAATGCCACCACCCCATTTCATCCCGTGGGTGTCGTAAAAGTCGACTAAGGGATTTAACCGGAGGATGGGCAGCAGCATCCTTCGAGTACATTAACAACTCAACTGCGATCGCCAACCCGTCTGCCAAGCGTGGCGATTATGGCAAGACCCCCCAATGAGCACACAACACACCCATATCGGTCGTTGTGGTGATCTTTGGGGGAGGCCTATGTCCAGCAGTGGACTTCATTCGGCCGAAATAAAAAAAATAGTGGAGGGAAATTAAATTTGTAAAGTTCGTGTTTTTCTTCTGAATAGTTGTATTGTAGAGCGCAGAAAAAACAAGCCAGTGTCTCATACATAAAAAACTTTTTTGGCATAACTATTTTAGTGGCCTGGTTCACTTTGCACGTACTACGTATAGAATCACACAGATGTATAAATAGTGACATAAGTATTTTAATAAAACACACACATCTTTAAAATAAATGTATACTGCGTCCTTGCGATGTTTACGGGTGCACCTAGCTGTTTCAAGAGGCGCTCATAGTCAGTTGCACTCACTGATCGGTATATGATCAGCCAGGTTAAGCAACGCTTGGCGCAGTTGTTCTATGGATGGGTGACCACATAGTTGTAACTGAGATTCTCCGTGCTCGGCGGGCACGAAAAATCGTCGGTCTCGGTTGTATCTTCGCGAAATTAATTTGAGCGGCTTGAACAATTCTGATACAAGTTTGGCCACTAACCGCACGTAGAACAAGCTGTATAAAGGTATAACATACTACGAATGACTGTATGTGTAAATAGAATATAGGTAAGTATAACTTGAAACTCCAAAAATATGCGGTGTCGGTGTTTCGTGAACAAGTTATCGCTCCCTCAATCAACGACAGTAATAAATGTTGCATAAGTACAAGTTGCACAAATGTAGGCCACTGCCGCATGCTCCGCGGTTTGGCGACTATTCAAATGGACTCCTTGTTAATCTTACACTTTATGGAACAATATTGCGTGGATTTGTTGAATTACTTTCTTATAAATGGTAGCAACGAGCTATACGACACCAATATAACTTGACACGTAGAACATTGGAAGGCAGCGCCAATTGCTTTTTTAGAACGATTGTACGCCAAATACTGTAATAATACAAAAAGAAGAAATAAATGAAACTTAACATGATCGTCATTATCATTTCCCCCCGTTATTCCCTTCCTTCCGGACACCTGAGGCGGTCAGATGTGTAATTTTTTTTCTCAGTTTTATTAGTATTGTGACAAATATATGTTACGTTAAATATATAATAATATGTATATATATAACGTTTAAAAACCCTTTACAGGCACTTATGAATTGTCGAGACTTTAGTTGCCGCGAACACAATGTAGGACATAACAGTTTAAAATTATTAAGAAGTTTATTATACTAAACAAAGCTGATTATCTCTTAAAGTTTATGATTATTTGGCATGGCACCATTAGGCTGACCAATTCCAACAAATGGCACTCGTTAACGAGCATGATGCATGCATTAACGTCGCTCTACTAAACCATGTTGTAAGGCCCTCAGCGACCCAATACACGACACCACTATCAGCAGGACACTTGAGTGAGCATGACATACCTAAACTGTTAGACAATTATGACGTAAATTAAACAAAATAAATGAATAACCAACACGGTATTTACCACGGTATTCTTCAAATCACATTTACAGTATAAAACCCTAATAAATGAGTTGATTATAAAAATATACGAGGTAGGTAATAAATAAAGTTACCATATTATAATAAATTCAGACATCAATAATTAAGAACATAAAAAAAATCAATAATATTAGTGTCAAGAAAGTAGTAATAATAAATTGATGTCACTAAAAAATGCCGTCTATATGTCAACATAATGAAATTAGAATCATGATTGTGTATTCGTGGTGTTGCGGAACTGGACGAGCATTCCGCCAAACATTTTTATCTATAAAATAACCCTCAAATTAATAACATGCTTGTTTGCATAGAGTATGTTTGGCAAATATTTTAAATTTATTTTGTGTTGATTGTAACACGATGTCGGGTATTTATTTTAATATTTTATACTAACTATATCTCATAAAAGAAGTATAGACTTTAGCTAAACAAAATTTTGGTTGTACCAATTTTGTTTTATATCCAGTCGTAAAAGGCGATTAAGGTACTCTAAACCAGAGGGATTGGCAGCAGCGGCTCTTCTGTGGAACATTAGCCGCACTGCGCTCAACAACTCCAATCCCCAAGCGTGGTGAGGTACTGGCAAATTCCCCCAAAATGACGACACTATAATCGTGGAAATCTATGGGGGAGGCTTTTGTGCAGCAGTTTCTTTGGCTGATATGGTTTCGTTTGATCTTCAAATTCAAGCTTATCATTATCCTCACATACTACATTTGACGAAGTAGATAAACTCTATGCATTCGTTTGCTGCAATGTACAGTCAACAAATACATCCACAATTCCTTTCGAAAAACTTCAGACATAGGGCCGAAATTAGTAATCATTTCATCAATTAATTTCGGCCGTAAATCATATCCGTTCAACCTCAACACATCAAGTGAGCAACATCGAGTAGAGCGTCGACTGCGCCACACATACGACACAGTGCGACACTGTGACACTGCTGTCGCGAACAATCTAGAATAATAAGCGTACGTTTATATTTTTATTGCAAAGTTGTTTTGAACGGTCGAACGAAACCTGCGACACGTAGCGCAGAAATGTGCCAGTAAAGGGAAAATATTTGAAATGATAGAATTTTATTTTCTGTGATTATATTTATCCAACCATATCAGCCAACAGATGTCCACTACTGAAAAACGCCTGGTGCAAATTCCTCTCAAAATTACGACACGATTTTGAATATTTATCCAAAGTCAATAACAAATCATTAGCCTAAGATACATTCAGGATCGTAAAGCGTGTGTTGTTGCCTGCCCTCCTTAGAAAAAATGTGATGTTTTGCATATAACTGACCGTGCAAATGATCTCTGACTAAGTATCAATACGAGAAATAAGATAACATGGCGTTACGTGTTATAAAATATATTAGAAGCACCTAAACTAAAATTGCGCAGGAATATTTCATCTGAACATCGGATTACAAAACCATTAAATTATTACCAGCGAGTGTAGCGCGTGGCCGCCGAAGTCGAGTCATTCCAAAGTATTACTTTAATTACATCCTTCACGGTTTTTGCCAAATTAACGAGTATTGCGTAGTTGATCGTTGTTTGGCTAAATAAATAGTTTTTAGTTTAATATTATTTAATATTTTCAATGCTACGTTCATATCAAACTTCCTCATTGATTATAACTAATCATTAAATTTAGATTTTTGTTACAGTTTATCTCAGCCAGGATGTGATTTCTTACTCGCGACATTTCGTTGACTTTGTTATCTATATCTAAACCAGCTTATTACCGTCCACTGCTGGACATATTTCATCATCATATTGGCTTCTTCTATGTTGTGCCATAGCCGCCAGTTCTTCGCTTCACCTACTTCAGGGCGTCAATCCAGATGGATCCTGGGGGACATCCCGCGCTACGTTCGCCGATTCACAGTAGACTCTGCAGAGTAGACACTCAAGTATACATCGATTTCAGTGTCTACTGCAGTAGACTTATCCATGAGTATCGATCCTTTGATATCCATAGGACCAGCCACTGCTGTTTCAGCTTGCTGATACTGCAAGCTATGTCGGTTCTTTTTCGGATGATCGTAGCTCACTCCTCGCTTGCTGAGCAACTTTAAATTATTGGACTAATCCAGTTCGTTAGTCAACACGTCTGTGTTGTTTGTGTCCACATTTTAGCGCCGTAGTCGTGACGGACAGGATCCACTTGAAGATAAAAGCGCGTTCATGCGTTGCGGTACTGTTGACGTCATGAGGCTAATTTTTGAAAAAAATGTTACTTCGCTTATGCTGTATTCGGCGTATTAACTGCCCTAGGTAAACATTGCACTAATTAAACGATCGGCAAGGTTAAGCAACGCTTGCCGTGGTCAGTATATGGATGGGTGACCGGATAGTTGTATTTGAACGGAGCGTCTGCGAGCTTCGGGGGGCACGTACAAGTGTCGATCCCGATTGTTGTTATTAGACGGCAGTCGTTAAACCATGTGTTTGGGCGGCTTGAACAAATGCGACCTTGTGTCGGTGGCCATTAACCACACAAAAGAACAAGAAGAAGGTAGACATATTCCTGCATAAATTAAGCGTCGACCTTACGACGTACATCAGTCTCGGAGCAACATAATACGTGTTTGACACAGTACTCGTATATAACGTGACGCACATACTCTCGCATATTAAAGATCTAGGGATTTTTTACGTTTATTAATTTGTTTTGTTTTTATCCTTTGTCCTAGCTGGGTAGTGCAATGTGCACGGTATACACACTTGCATGTTTCACATTCATCGTTTCAAAGCTTTATAGCGAATTCGTTTTTTTATTTTATTTAGATGATGTCATTTGTCGTTTTACTTTTTTTTATATTGTCTCTATATAGCGCGCGTCCTTGTCTGTGTAACAGTAACGTTTATTTCTTTCTTTCTTTCTGACCGTAACCTTGGTCTTAACCAAGTTCATGCCGGGATCACACGCCGAGGCCATTTAGACTCCATCCAGCTGTTTCGGTGACTGTCATAATCCCTTATTGAAGTCACACCCGGTCCAGCCAGTGTTAAAGACGATTTATCAGTATAAATGCGTCTTATCAGTCTGGATGATTTTTAACTCGTTGCTTGTGTCTTGACGACGATGACGATGAATGTTATGTTTGATGTTTGTGTATAAAGAATAAATTCATAAATTGTAGTTGTTAAAAAACATTTAAAGATGCGGTAGTTGCAGGTAGTAAACGACGGCGCGGTAGGTTATGTTAAAATATTTTATGACGAAATGAACCACCTGTATACACGCATAAATTATAATTAAATTATATATATACATTCTTATATACTAATTAAATTCAATATCTGCTATATACGTAAAACTTATTATTTACACAACTTTTGGACCATGAACATGAATGTAAAAAAATAACTGCATTTCCGTCTCTACATCTTGTAATTCGCGTAGGAACTGTCATTCAGTATCATTACGTCAATGTGCCGTCCTTCTATATGCGAATGTAAACGTCAACAACGGGCATTTACCGCGCTCAGCAAATAGATCGCAGACTGCAGTGTAATGCTACACCACCCCATCCCCTCCCTTGGATGTCGTAAAAGAGGACTTAGAATTTGAAACCAGCGGGATGGACAGCAGACATTCTGCGCTCACCAACCCGCCTGCCAAGCATGGCGGTGACAAATTCCCCTCAAAATAACAACACCGGTATCAATGGTTGAGGCAATGTTAAGACAATTATCATCATCGTCATCATAATTTCAGCCAGAGGATGTCCATAGCTTAACAACGGCTTCCCCATAGATTTCCACAACGCGCAACGAGCGGTTTCATGCCGACCGCATCCAACGACTCCCAGCTACCCATTTACCAGGTCTCTGTCCATCTCCTCTCGGGAATCTTTCTGCCCCAACGGCCATCAGTTCTACGAGCTATGTGCTCCATTCGCTCCAACTTCAGCTGGTAATCCTTTCTGATATGTTAAGACAATAATGGCATCTTATTATTTTATCGACACAAACATCGGGTTTTTTTTACAAAGCTAATTATTTGAGGTCTAAATAACTAGATATTCATTACTAAAATTAAGCACCAATAAAAACTCAAAAAATTTGATGAAAATTGGTTAAAGGTATTCATTTGAAAATATAACAACCTTAAGAATATTTACCACAAATTAATTTGCTGTTTGTCACGTACATAACTGAGGTTAAATACTTACTAATTGATCCTACAATATCGATAATCACCTCTGTGTACATTCCCGATTTGTACGGACCGTTCCAGTACACAGACCTTATATAACTGCGATTAATTAAAATTCAGAACATTTGTTACTTTCATGTATACCCCACTTGAAGGATAGCATAAAAATATGCATGTTTTAATAGCCGGATTACATTAACTATCTAGGAAGTTTATGTAAGACTATCGGCTACGTACCTGTCTCGATGAAATGAGGATAAAGGTGAGGTCACACGAATAGTTGTTATACGTCTAACCGCAACCTGGCTTTGGAGCAATTATATCAATAAAACTTGTTTGTTGCGACTGGCGTCAAGTACGCCAACAAAACAAATAAACATGACACATAATTACCAAACCATTAAACAAAAAAATGGAGGTTATTTTACAAACGTATTCGTTTCATTTTGCGCACACATTAGTGACAATCATTTTCGTACAATAGATACATATGTAGTCCACTGCTGAGCGTTGGCTTCCTCTTACGGCTGAAATTAACAAATCAAACTAATCCAGAATCTTTGGGTTTGGATTTAAGGATTTTCTTTTGAAGTGAAACTTCTTTTGGGGCCGTGTGAATTGGATTTTAAGAATCGAAAAAGTGTAACGAAAGTAACTATAAATGTATTTATAGGGTAAACTGTTGCTGTAGTTTCCCTATTTCTATTAATTTCTTTCTCTCTGTTTACCACCTCCATAGTGTATTCATCTCATTCTCTTACAAATTAATCAAAGTACAAAGTTTCACTACTACCGCGTGTGAACATTCATGTCACGATTCATGTCATGATCAACATGGTACACACTCGACCATTTTTTTGTTAAATGTGATTTTAACACCAAACGGATGAAATTCTAAATCTTAAATGTAAGGATTTTGGAGTAGATTAATTATTAATTTCACCTGTTAGACTGTTACAATACTTGGCAGCGAGCGTATATAAATATGTAGTGACCACGCTTAGCGGACGGACGACACACACACCAGCTCTTAAACAGGCTACTGCTGCTGCAGATGATCACAACAAAGAGCGGTCATACGGGGTATTGCCAGAATCACCACGCTTGGCAGGCTGATTGGATATCGCAGTATGTTGTTAGTACACGGGAGGATACCGCTGCCCCTCATCGTTAACAACACCCATGAGCGCAGAGTGTAGGATTTAAATTGATCGGGGGCCCTTTTCTTTTGTGCTCACTCCTATTCGTCCATACGACTGTCCATATGACTGTCCTTACATATTTGGTTTATAATTATTTACTATTTACTAATAATATACAATCAACCAGTGAGGTGTCAAAACTTATACCTAACTGTGTACGACTGACGAAGTGACAAGAGATTTAGAATAACTTCCAAACCTTTTTTTGTTGAGCTTCTCGCTGAGATTTCCGAGAAATGTAGCTGATCAACCAGACATTTCTGGCGAAGCCAAAAGAGACCTCCAGCCAGGCTTAAAATTAATATTATAATCTAAGCAACTTGCGCTAAGGGCGTCCCCCGTGGGACAAGGACCGCGGCGTAGGGCGCTGCTGGGGAAAACAAGCTGTTTGTGGGGACAGCTGGATCGGTATTATTTAAATTGTATTAGGAGACGTTGAAATCTACCAGGCTCGGCACGGGCCGCCGCGAGAAAGGGACGGGGGGGGGGGGAGAAGTATTTCCTACTTGAACGGAGTGGTGTTGTCGCGGCGATTGGCCTCCGCGACGTCGGTGAGGCATCCTCGTCGAAGAGGGCGGTAAACCGGTCAGGTGTTGAGTGAACAAAACAGCGCGAGTGTCTTTATATTATTTAGCGTGATTGTGTCATGCGGGTCGACAAGTGCGTGCATCGGGCGGCGAACGCTACTGATACGGGAGGGTCGCTATTCGGTGGCCGATACCTCAGGGTTCGGGTGGGACAAGGCATAATCGAAAAACCGCTTGGACGCTTGTTTCATGTATTGCCTAATTGTCAGCAATTTTAGATCGAGGTGGAGTTGATCGTTACGCATGTACCAAGGCACTCCGGTGGCCTTGCGCATAAATCGGTTTTAGAGGATTTGAAATCTATGGAGTGGAAAGGATTCAGCGTGTGCGAACACTACGCTGGCATAGATCATTATTCAATCCCAAATCCAAGATTTTGGATTAGATTTGGATTGATTATTAATTTCTGCTGCAAAGGGTTATCTCTAGGAGATCTTCTAATTCTCCCGTCTGCTAATTACAACGTGCACCCACCAGTCCATCTCCTTGCGGACTGATTATAGTAATATCGGATGGCGGTTTAATTTTATAACTTTTTTTTTTTTTTTTAAACTTTGCCCCACTCTAGTATTTCTCCTGTGTCGTGGGTGCGTTTACAGACATGAATTCCACATACAATACACCCAGACCCGGAACAACTACCTGCAGATCCACGACCCGGAGAGCAGCAGTCGACTGTATCAGCCACTGCACCAACCGTGCCGTCAGCAAGTGGGCGACTTTGGTGATGTGGAGTTGTGATGATGAGAACGATGTTCGCTACTCGGTCGCGGGCGGCGGGGCCTCGCGCCACACGCGGACCACACGCGGCGGTGTCAACGCACTCCTATCTTCTACTTTGGAGGTTTGCCCACATTTTACGAGAAAACGATTGGCGGTAAATAAATAACAAGTGTTTAGGAATGTTGATTACCATGATTGAATTAGAATCATTCTTCCGGAATTGTTTAATGTTATAAACAAGTAGGTAACGAATAAAAAATAAATAAAAATACTGTTTATTTGAAGCCATTCAATTGTTACAGAGACTACTTAAGTCACATACAGCAAAATAGGTTTTCGAGCGGTGACAAAATATTTAGCCTCCCACTCCAAAACTGGTCACAGATACTTTTAACGACCTTTTCAATACAAACAAATATGTTAAATGGATTGTGTATGTATGAACCATCCGAACTAGTTTAATGTTTTGGTATTTTTCGGTGAATGTTTACGAACGGAGAGCACGCGCGTTACCGCTTGGAGCGTTATCCAAGGTGACATTGACCGATAGAGCGGGGTCACTCCGCCGGGTGGTGGGCGCTCGGACTGGGCCCTCCTCTCTGTAATACACTCACTGCGTCAACACTCCTACAGGTACCTATAATCGGGTATTTCCGGTTAAATTATCATATATTATAACATACTTAAACGTAGTTTTGTAGTATTGCCGTGTGGTGCCGGCTCAGAATGCCACCACCCCATTTCCTCCCATGGGTGTCGTAAAAGTCGACTAAGGGATTAGCTGGAGGATGGGCAGCAGCGTCCTTCGAGTACATTAACAACTCAACTGCGATCGCCAACCCGCCTGCCAAGCGTGGCGATTATGGCAAAACCCCCCAATGTGCTCACAACACATCCATATCGGTGGTTGTGGTGATCTTTGGGGGAGACCTGTGTCCAGCAGTGGACTTCATTCGGCCGAAAAAAAAAAAAAAAAAAATGATGAAACGTAGTTCTGGATAACATTAACCATTTTCCTTGCACTTATATTTTAACATCATTGTTATCAATCAACATTGTAATCTCAATTAATATAAGAGTATATGGAGTTTGTTGCCGGCTCTATTCCATAGGACCTACCAATGAAGTCGTGGCCACTTTCCAATTCTGACTTTCATTAAAAGCCAGTTGATTAATTAGAAATTTAAAACGTTGACTACTTATAGACTATTGAATTAAACATTGATTTAAATGTGCATTTATATAAATGCGGAAAGACCCCTAATTTGAATTATTAATGTCTTGACGGTTGTTGCCAAAATATATTAAGAAACAAAAAATGTAGGTAATAAAAACGTAACAGAATTTACGAGTAGTAGTTTTATTTACACTGAATGTGATAGGTACATTTAAATGGCACGAACTCGTTTAAATACCGAAATGTTTTGCATTCACCAAGATATCGCGGATATTTGCGCAATCGGCGCCCGCGATAGCATCACATAGCAGCGCGCGGCTCCCTCGCGGCGCGAGCTGTGACGCGACACTTACGGCGAACACGTTCAAAGTTTACATTTTTACTCATAATACCTACAGAGCCGTGACCAACAACGCAGTTTAGGTACAAGGCTGTCGACTGCCGTTCCGCGGTAACTTTATACAGCTAGTTGAATGAGAATACGTCATCAGCATATCAGCCAAGGGACGTTCACTGCTGAACAAACACTTCCCCCATAGGTTTCCACCATTGTGTCGTCATTTTAGGAGACATTTGCCAGTACTCATCGCGCTTGACGGGTGGGTTGGCGAGCTCATTAAGGCCACTCGGTGCCACATCGTTCTGGTTAAGAGCGCCTTAGTCCCCTTTTACTACATCCACAGATGGAGTGGTGCAATTCTTGATCCGGACACCACAGAAACATCGTTTAAAAGATAGTACTGCATCGAGTCTGATTTTCTGGTTAGATATGTAATTGGAGATTAGGAAAATTCAGCAGAATCGTAATCATATGCGCCTCTACACACTACAGTCTGCGATCTATTTGCTGAGCGCGGTAAATGCCCGTTGTTGACGTTTACATTCGCATATAGAAGGACGGCACATTGACGTAATGGTCCGACTGACACAAATATGTTGTTGAAACACTGTATAGCTTGCAGTACAAGTGCACGCTGACTGCTGTTATCTGGACAATTTATCAGTTGTAATGATTAGTTCAAACCGATGGGATGGCGCGTCGGCGTGAGTACATGAAAATATCACTATATAGACAGAATGTATAGAAGGTCAACTCCACGAAGACGAGAAATTATTATTATATATCCAGCGCATGAAGCCGTTGCAATAGGAGTGTCACAATTAAAATAATATTTGACAGATACAGCTGACGTTATTTGACTAGGAGCTGGCCCGCCCCCGCGCCGGGTGGCAGGTGGCGGTGGACGCACAGGGTATGTGATCCGGTCCGGTGGACTGCTGTTAAAATCATGACAAAAGCTTTTGAATTTTCAGTTAACATTTTCCTAATCGATCGTCCTAGTGACAATACCTATTTGTTTTATTGTATTCACTACATTCCGTTCCGGATTAATTTGTTAAGCGATGTAGAACTGATTGAAGACACCAGCGATTATGGATACAGTTCACTAAGTTACCCATTTTTACAATACCTTTAAGTAGATTACCCGGAAAAGCAGTGATAGCCTAGTGGTTTGGTTGAAGGCTTCTCTTCCATACAGGAGGGTCCGAGTTCGATCCAGCTTACTTCTGACTTATCTTTCTTCTTCTTCTATTAACAAAACGTTGCCCCACACTAGGATTACTCATGTGTCGTGCAGATCGTACAAATACTTATTCCGTGCGGGAATCAAACCCGCGACCCGGAGCGCAGCAGCCGACTGTATCAGCCACTGTACCTACCGTGCCGTGCCGTTTACGGATTCATGTGTGGACAAACTGTGAGATGTAGTTGTGCTTAGACTTAATAGTTACAATGGTCTCTGAAATATTGAAATGAGACTCGAGGACCCCTGATCCGACCTGACTTGAGATCCGACCTGACCCCAGATCCGGCCCTGGCGCGATGGTGATGGCAATTAGTAACCCATATAGGTGCTCATTGCTAGGTCCACGTTCAGCAGTGGATAGTTACGGGATGACGTGCGTTTTATAAAGTGGGCCTTCTGGAAAGTGTTACGTTGTATAAACTGTGGAAAACCTTACGCTGCTGTAAACAATGACATTTTGCAAACATACGCGCCACACACGAACATATCGCACTACGGAACGGCGCGCCGGCCGCCATTAGGCCGCGTAATCTATACAAGTCAATAAAATTGCAGCGTCTGGTTGTAATGTCAAAATAACAGCTTTTTTACTAAATGCATATGAAAGTATATACGGTACCTACAACAAAAAAGCTATTTGTAATTTTTTTTGTCTGGCTGTCTGTTTGTTTGTTCGGCAACGGCAAACAAACAACAACGGCAACGGCTGGACCGATTTCTACGGGACTTTTACTGGAACACAGCTGATGTTATACGAAATAACTTAGGCTACTTTTATTTTAGGTAAATAATTAGGGTTCCGTGAAAAAAAAAACACATAAAATCCTATATATATCTGTCTATGCCGAAGTACTCTAAATTATATATAAATAATCCACTTTCTTTTAAATTAAACGGTGGGTGAAACTGCGGGTCCCAGCTAGTAACAAAAAAAAACAACATACAATTTTTTTATTTACAACATCATCATTCTTTTCATCATTTCGGCCGAATGAAGTCCACTGCTGGACACAGGCCTCCCCCAAAGATCACTACAACGACCGATATGGGTGTGTTGTGGGCTTATTGGGGGGTTTTGCCATAATCGCCACGCTTGGCAGACGGGTTGGCGATCGCAGTTGTGTTTTTATTGTACTTGAAGGACGCTGCTGCCCATCCTCCAGCTAACCCCTTAGTCGACTTTTACGACACCCATGGGAGGAGATGGGGTGGTGGTATTCTGAGCCGGCACCACACGGCAAACAACATCGATTTACGTTAAGTCTTTTTCTCTCACAACAGTACTTCGTGCATCGTCTATAAACACAAGCTGGCATTCTTTTAACGCAATATGTCGCTCAATTACGCTTATAATCCACGTCGAGCCGCGACACTGTGGTGCAATTCTCTAAGCTCAAACATCCATACATCCATATTTGAATACAACATTTAAAAAACAACGATGATAACCCAATTTGGTATTCGCTAAGACTCATCCTCTCTTAGCTCACCGTCTGCAACGCGTCCTTCAATAGCTTCAATCATGTCTTAGCGTATACCAAATTGATTTTTCACCGTTATTTCGATCTTGTATTCAAGGATGTATGGATGTTTGAGCTTAGGGAATAGGTCGGTGCACGACTAAACTCCTGGCAATTGCCTTGTTTCATGTGACCATCGTGGAGCGCTGGCAACGTATCTACACTTATGAAAACATCTCAGCCATAAACATGCAATTTTGTAGTTCTGAGAATTGTGGGGATAGTTACCTACGTGACTTCTTTGCCATATTACAATGAAGAAAAACGTTTTATAATCTATGGTTCCTATCATATCAGCCGAAGGTCATCCATTGCTAAACAAATGCCTCGCCCATAGATTTCCACAACGACCGATTACTACACGCCGTATGTCGTCATTTTGAGGGGTATTTGCCAATACTCACCACGTTTGGCAGGCGGGTTGGTGAGCGCAGTGTGGCTACTGTTCCACAGACGGGTCGCTGCTGCCCATCCCTCTGGTTTAGAGTCCCTTAGTCGCCTTTTACGACATCCACGGGAGTGGATGGAGTGGTAGTTTTAATCCGCCGTTTTAACACATATTATCTAAACAGAGCTTTCGCCTTCGCCATTCAAGACGGTGCTATCTTACACGTGTGTGCCATTGGCTCGTTTCATTACTTGAAATATTTGTGTCGAGCTGTATACTAGATAATTTATTGAAATGTATTACCTCAGCCAGTCAACAGCCACAATTGGGCACATTACATTGTGTATGATTAAAACATTTACGACGCGAGTAAGGACCGCAACAAAGACTGGACTCAACTGTACTCCAGTCCATAGAAGTCCACTGCTGGACTTTGGGCAAAACGTCACCACGCTGAATGAGTATGACGACAATAACCAGGAATTTTAGTCTAACACCAACTTTTTTTTACTATTAAAATTCCTCTTGGACTTCCTCCGCCTTAGGAAGGGCGGAAGGGGCATGCCGGGCTCAAACCGGCTAAAACCCCACGGTATCCTTCATCTTACCTTTAGCCGGGTGTGACGTGTACGCTTTGTCTGCATTAGACCGCGCCCCCGGCAGGAGCCTGACCCCACCCTGTGACATTTCAGAAAAGAATACACCATCATCCAAATATGTACTGGTATACACTCACATCACGTGAATGGCGCATTAGTTACGAGCAGTAACGAAGGGTCATTATAGATCACTTACACGAAACTACAAGCGGCCCACACCCACTCTATATTGTTGTTGTTCGGTCCAAACAACGGTCAGAGTGGTCTATATATAGACGAGATCCCACTATTAATAATATCTACATTATGTAACATCTCCGTATTACACATTTGGAAAATAAAAGTTCAGTGATTCGCGTTGGTGGGTGAGCACGAGCCCGCTAAGCCCGCAGCATTACTTGCATCACCAATATTGTAATAACACGAACATGTTAATACCCGGCAAGCACTCCAGTCTCTATGAATGACAGCAATCATGATAACCCTGGCATATTAATATATCTATCTCTGAACCACATCTATAACAGGTATACATATATAGGTACTCATATAAAATGAATATCATTATCATAACCGGTATCTCATACTCGCCAGCTGTCCGAGTATTTGTTTATCTGCTGCGCTTGCTTTGCTCAACAGAAATGGTGCAGATGGCGCGTTAGGAAGGAAAACAATAACACAATGCGTAAATAACAAGTTTAGTTTTATTGCATTAGAAAGGAATGGTATGTGAGTGCGTGGAACGACAAACAGAGTGCTCGGAGCCGGCACGTGCGCCGGCGCCGGGTCCGCGCGAGTGTGTGCGTGCAGAGCGCCGTTTATCTATTTGTGCATGTGTATTATAATAATTTAGGATCCGTTTGAAAACATGTTTACACCGCTGCGCCCGCGCCGCGAGCCGCGACTGGCAGTGCTACGTGGAACACTCGGTCGCTGCGGCAGCCGGGGATTTTATATACGTCGCTAACTCATTATCTCGCTCCAATGTAATTTGATGCGCAATTACATCGGGCGTTCTGGCTCTTTTATTGGTTGTTAAATTTTTTGAAACTTTTGATAGGATTGCCTGTTTATTTAAGCCTAAACTTATTGAATTCTAGTGTTCTGGGTTATGGATGGAGCGGAACATCGTCTTTAAAATACCCGCACGAATCAGTACTACGTATACATTAAAACTTCTTCCGTTATTATTTTGTAATAGACGAGCCATCCCTACTAATATTATTAATGCGAAAGTGTGTTTCTTGGTTTGTTTTTCTTTCAGGCAGAAATGGATCATGAAGATTTTTTGCATGTAGTTTAAAGGCCGGAGAGTAACATATGCATACTTTATATGCCGGAAAAAGTACAGTTCATGTGGGATAGCGGGTAAACCGCAGATCTTTAAAATATTTACACATAAGCCACATTATATCGACTTCTTGTTGCCGCTTAAACTTCTCTTATTAATTTAATTATTAAAATAAAAATGAAGTTAGTACTTTTACGTATATTTTTCAGTGCCTATTCAGATCAATAAACTCTACTCCACTGATTGTAAGGATAAGCGCAATATGTTGAGCGGATAAAGTGACACGGGACAGGAGACAGCTAGATAGTCTTTTAATTTCGCAAGTAACATATGGGTCGGGCTCGCAATCACGCTTTATTCAACTCGCCGTCCTCGGACGTGGCAGTGCAAAAAGGTTCGCTGCTGGACATCACGAACGTGTCCATTAGTGCGGCGAGGTGCCATCAGAAGCGCGAGGCGAGCCCGCCGCCGCGGCTGTCGGCGTGCGACGCCAGCGCGTCCGCGCGCTGCTGCACCAGGTTAACGGCCGCGTACGGCAGCGACGCGTTGGGGGGGGCGGCGGGGGGGGCGCCGGCGGGCGGGGGCGGCAGCGCGGCGGGGGGCGGCGCGGGGCGGAGCGCCTCCAGCGCCAGCGCGCCGCCCGGCAGCACGGCGACGCGCGCGCGCTCCACGGCGCCGGCCGAGCCGTCCGTCACCAGCGCCGCGCACGCCTGCGCCAGCGCACTCGACGACTCCGCGCCCAGCACGTACCGCGTGCCTACGTAAATCGAAAGCAGATGGAATCATGAATCAGAGGATGGACCATGAACTCCTGGCTAAACTGCTGGCTTTCATCATCATTATTTCAGCTAAAAAAACGTCCACTGCTGGGCACAAGCCACCTCCAAAAAACGATAAATGACCGATTTGGATTTGTGTTGTATACTCATTAAAGGGTTTCGCCATAATCACCACGCTTGGCAGGCGGGTTGACGATTGCAGTTGAATTGTAAATGTACTCCAAGGACGCCGCCGCCTATTCTGGGATAAGATGGCTTGGTACTATTGTTAGCTGACACCGCACGGCTGTTAGCTTTACTTGCCTGGATATAGAAATAAGGGTAAATAGGTAACTGCTAAAGAGTGTTCGCCAGTTGCTGCCAGCTTCTTGTTTGGAAATGATTTAAATACTTAGACTGGGTAAAAGAGACACAACCAAACAAGTAAAGTTATGGAGTTAGTACCGCAGACGTGGTCGTCCAGTAGGATGGCAGGCGCAAGGTCGAGCGGAGCAACCGGCTCGTCGCGCGACCAGCCGGCTGCCGTCAGCGGCCCCGAACCAAACGGTGTCGACAACCCACTGCAACACAACGATAAAACTGCATTTATAACAGAAACCGAATTGTTCAGAGTCTAACCTTCATAAATATGTACTACTACTATCTATATCGAGTCTTCAAGCTATTTTTGTCCTAAACGACAGATAATTATAGATGCCTAATCTGAGACACTTTTACTAATAACACTTTCTCTTCATATTGCCGACATAACTGAAAGGATTAGTAAGTTAAAGTGGCAATGGGTGGGGCACATAGCTCGTAGAACTGATGGCCGCTGGGGCAGAAAGTTTCTCAAGAGTACACCGCGAACCGGAAAACGCAGAGTGGCACGAACTCCAATGAGATTGTCAGACGACCTGGTGAAGATCGCTGAGAGTCGCGTTGCGGAATAACCAGTCGTTATGGAAATCTGTGGGAAGACCTTTGTTCAGCAGTGCACGTTCTTCGGCTCATATGATGAGGATGTCATCATCCTGACTCTCAACAGTAGAAACGGAAACTTGTCTCTCCTGTCTGTTGATGCCACCCGACACCTGCCAGACGACCTACGTTCTTTGTACGTAACTGTGATGTTAATGTATGGAACAACACTATTCGTCGTCGTCGTCGGCAAATTGAAGATGAGTGATATACTCGCCATTGATGTTAATGCCGAATCCTTTCCACTCCAGTAGCTTGAAGGCATCCTACATTGCAGCGCTGAACAGTTTCGGGGAAATGACGTTCCCCTGTCTCGCACCTCTCTGCAATGGAATTGCCCCCGTGCTCTGTTCATGTACTCGAACCAACATGGTGGCGTTTCTGTATAAGCACTTCAACACTTCAATGTACCGATAGTCAGCAGCACTGCTCAGGTTTCGATCGAATCGAAGGCTTTCTCATAGTCCACAAACGCTGAGATCATACTCCTCGGTCTTCTGTATAACCTGCCGCAGCATATGGATGTGGTTTATGTTACTAAAACCTTTTCGGAAACCGGCTTGTTCGAGAGGCTGGAAGTCATCAAACCTGCGCTCGAGACGATTCGTGATGACCCTTGCAAACAGCTTATAAACATGGCTCAGAAGCATAATGGGTCTATAATTCTTCAACAAAGAAAAAGGCCTCTCTGCTTGTGACAATCTCCAAGCTCTCGTGCTAGTTTCATTCGTATTCGACCAGCGGTGGCAAAAATATCATCCACCTTTCTTGGCGCCGGATGACCGACATTCCTTCTTCCAGCCCTTGATGGCTACTAGGTCAAAGTTTTACTCCACCAGTCATCACCACGCCAGGTGTCCTGCCCATTTGAATTCCGTAACTCGTTTTCTGACGTAAAGGACGTACATTTGTGGATCTCGATGTTTATTATTATTTTTACATATATTTATTTCAGGTAACCAAGACCCGTACATAAATACTTTACAGTTTAATTTACATAATTATAATACAAGCCATTATTAAACTAAGCTTGGACACTTGGAAGTTTCGGTTGTGCTTCCCTGTAACGTCTGAACACCACTCCTGATGGCCAAATTTGGTGCTGAGAAAGACGGACTTGTATGTTGTGGGAATCTGGAGGATGTAGGACTTAAAGTTTGTAGCCCTATTCGATTCTATCCGCGACAGCTTCGGTATCGCCCTTTCTTCGGCACCGGTTCTACCTTGATTCCTTCTGATGATGTACTGAAGGAGCATTTTTCCCTTTCTCCGCTATACTTATCTTGGTCTATCATCTTTTTATGCTCCGTAACTCTGTGCAAATCTCAAACTGTACTCAGCCGCCTGCGTGAGGGTCCAAGTCTCGACACCGTAAGTCATGGGAGTCAGAACATACTGCTGATATAAATAGCGAGTCTTCACACACATACACACACATCAGTCCGTGAACGTCCACTGCTGAACATGGGGCTCTCAATTATCACTTCAATGAGCGGTGATAGTCGTATACTACGTTTGGCTGGCGGATTGATGAGGAGAATGTTGTAATTAACACACAGAACTAATCTTGATATCGACCCTTAATTGCCTTTTACGACATCCATAGGTGGAGAGGGATGGTTTATCTTTTGCCAGGAACAACAGGTAATTCAGGTATTGTAGAATTTCAGGTGATTTCAGAATGTCTTCTACTTTTCTGGATGCAGCCATACCCAATCTGTTTACTTCTTAATGTCTCCGTTTGTTGATACTTGCCGAAGGTAAGAATATGACCAAGATATCGATTAACCGACTTCAGACGCTCATATTACAAACCATTCATCTTGTAAAAAATAGCGGTAATTTTCGATGCCACCTTGAATCCAGAGACACCGAACCCGATACGTCTCGGGTTCGAACATGCCCCATGTTTGTTGTTGGCTCGGAGCAAGCGCTCTGTTGCCAAGGTGTTGCCACATGATCGAGTCGGAAGTAGTGCTGGTGCGCTCACGTGACGAGCGCGACGTAGGTCCCGCGGCGGTCCACGGCGGCCAGCGCCGAGCCCGCGCCGGGCGCCGGCCAGGCCGCGCCGCGTGCCTCGCCCTGCAGCGCCAGCAGCACCCTGGGACGTGTAACACTGCAGTTGGACAGCTCAACTTTGTGGGAAACCGGTTGCCGTTAAACATTGTCGTTACGTCCATGACTCAAAGCCAAAGAACCGTCTATCGCTGAACAAAGGCCTCCCCATAGCTTTCCCCAACGAGCGGTTACGTGCCGTGTCTTCTCCTTTTGAGAGGAATTTGCCAGTACACAAAACGTGGGTAATGCAATGAGCGCAGAATCACTAATTATTATAATTAAAGTCTATTAGTCACCTTTTATGAAATGCACGGGAGCAGATGAGAGTGGTCCACAAGGCACACTGACGCTACTGGGCTATCATGGGGGTTTGTGCCGATCATTATGAGAGCTCAACAAACAAAACTATTAAAAAAAAAATGCATATTTTCATTTTGTTCAAAAATGGTTAATTGTAAATATACTAGCTCATCAGTGATTGGTATTTACGTTGGATGATTTTTTTCGTAAGCAAACCGGTTTCTCCGCTAGCTAGATAGTCGTAGTTTAATTTTCATAGTAATGAGTTGATGGTTGTGTTTTGATAATTATAAACCGGCGGCCGAAAGCTACACCCATTTAAAATTGTAATCCCTCAGCTACAGATACAAAATAAAATCACTAGCTGTACGTTGGCTGAATTGAACACCTGAATTGGCTCTCATTTTTTTATTGGCCGTGTGGTGCCGGCTAAGAATACCACCACCCTATCTCATCCCGTGGGTGTCGTAGAAGGGAACTATGGGATTAGTCGTAGGATGGGCAGTAGCATCCTTGGAGTACATTTATAACTCAACTACGATCGCCAACCCGTCTGCCAAGCGTAGCGATTATGGCAAAATCCCCCCAATGATCACACAACGGAAACCCATACCGTTCGTTATGGCAATCTTTAGGGGAAGCTTCTGTCCAGCTGTGGGCGTTTTTCGGCTGAAATAATAAACGTAAAAATCGTTTGTTTGGCTACGATATTAAAATGTTGACAATGAATGGCCCGGTGACAGTTCACAATCGCTTATGCGAGTGCGAAAATGCACAGAGGTGTTTTTATGTGAGCCACCAGTTCATTCATTGCCAATACATACCCTCATTGAATTTACCATAAAGTCACTCAAGCTTATCCTACAAGTCCCCGTGTCAACTTTGTATCGCCAAGTACTTTGTTCCTATTCTAGCTTTTTAGAAGTTGCTACCTTTCTGTATTAAATTTTACATTTTGATGAAAAATTCTCTCTCTTCACTAACTTTTGGGGATATTTAAATATATTGATTGATATTATATATTTTTTCCGTAGCTAAATATATAAACATACTTTTAATTTTGTAAAGTCTTTAATATTAATACTCATAAATGAGTTGCCATGCTCTAAGAAATGGTTAATGTATTAATAAGAATATGTCGGTCTTAATTTAAAATTAATCCAAAAGCCAACGTCACGCGGTGTTCACATTCAAGTATTCACCGCGCCCGATGTTTAACTTCGGTGATTAA
Organism: Diloba caeruleocephala; assembly: GCA_947459985.1. NCBI lineage: Eukaryota > Metazoa > Arthropoda > Insecta > Lepidoptera > Noctuidae > Diloba > Diloba caeruleocephala. Next base: position 31,999,426 of record OX381606.1, on the reverse strand, counting down.
GATGTAGATTTTTATCATTCTCTCATTACTTGAAGAGATTACTCCAAGAGACAATAGTAGTCTCAGCGCTATACTTATGTCGAGGGTTGTAATACTAAAGCCGCTAGCAGTACCTGCGCTGCGCTTCGTCTGGGGTGGCCGGAGGGGGCTGCAGCGCGGAGGCGAGGGCGGGCGCGGCGGCGCCGCCCCCCACCAGCCGCCACGCGCCCGCGCGCTGCTGCGGCGGCGAGGAGCGCCGCACCAGCGCGGAGCCCCACGCAGCCGACAACTCTACGGAGCATCACTTTATAATTGTACCGGGTACTGAGTCGACTGTGCCCGAATGCAGAAGTACCTACAGTCATTTACAATCAACGTAGGAATCGGTATAGGGTCAACTTCTGACGCGCTTGTATGAATATATCTCTTATATATAAACAGGAAGTTTGTGAAATAAAATCTGAATGCTTCATAGTTAACTGTAGAGGTTTGCAGTACTGTATCCTCTAGAAATAAATCATGTATAAGCTACCTTTCAAGGATCACTGCCTATGACTATTTGGTTGGTTGTCGTCCAATAAGATGACGGAATTAACATATCTTCTTAGTGTTATATCAAACCGAAACTTCGTAGATTATTGGTTTTTAAAGTATTAGCAACTCTTAGTTATAAATAAGACTTTCGTTCCTGCGAAATTGATATTAGGCGCCAAAGCAGTTTTATATGTTGAGCAGTTTTATTATAATAATTTAAAAACTAAATCAAACGCTTTATTCCACTATCCACCTCCCAGCTCCATCATCAGACCCTCGTCACTAAGTAGCCAAAAGAGCCCAAACTCGATGGGTTTATTAGAAGCCATTGAGAAGTTCAACTAGCCACCTCCTGCATTCATCCTCAGATCATTTGAATGATACAATATTATTTGTATCATTGTCCGGATTACATATACCTACTTGCAAAATTTTAATACGACAATTAGAAGTAGCTTAAAATCGAATATCAATTTTTTTTACATATTTGTGAATCTAATAAACGCCTTTTAAAAACGGGTAGTGCTGTGTTCTGTTGCATAGGAATACATATTATTAAATACCGCGATTACCAGCCACCTGCCAAGCGACGTCAGTCACGCGGCAGTATTTTCCAGCACACCCTTGCCTTTCTATTGCAGGCTATACAGATTCACTCCTTTGCGTACATGACACAGTGGTGCATAATTGAGGAGCAAATGCAGACTCACCAGCGCTGGTGTTAGTCAGCAAAGTGGTGAGGTAGCGCGCTAGCGCGGGCGCTGTGACGTTGGTGCCGGCTGGGCGAGACCCGTCACCTGCGGCCGCAGCCGCGGCTGACAACCCATCTGACACAGGGAAACCATCTCTGGAATACAATAAAATCTAAATAAGTTTCCCTGTTTTCGGTGTTACAAGACGGCACGGTTGGCGCAGTGGCGAAGCGTTTGACTTTACACGCTACAGGCCGCGCTCGACTCCCTCACGGGCATATATTTTGATGGCCTACAGTTTTTTTTAAATCAACAGAGTAATGGTGTATGTACACGTTTTGAAGCGCTTGTTAGAAGGTTCAGGTTCCGGGTCTGAGTGTTAGTGAGTGAAATTGATTACTGTAAGTTTACAGAGCACGACACACTAGGAATCATAGAGCAGGGTAAAGAAAAGAAAAGGAAGTAAGATCAAGAGGATTACTAAAGGAAGAAGGGCTACTGGACATCAAATTAGGGAAAATCAACACGCAGGGCAAGCGAGTTGGCGATGGCAGCGCCAGAACTCTGTGAATGCTAGCATGGTCCTTCACAACCAGCCTGAAATATTTAGGGTGTCAAATTGGATGGCTATCAGGAGTCATAAGGTTATAAGGTGTTGTCACCTGGCGAGCTGTATGGCGGGCGCGAGCAGACTGTGCCACGGCAGCGCTCCGAGCTGGGCGTGCAGTGCCGCCAGCGCGGCCAGCAGGCGCGGCGCACGGTGCCCGTCGGCCGCGACGCCTGCGCCGTTCCCGCCGCCCCATTCGAACAGCACCGGCGGCTGCGTGCGCGCATCGCGGTACTCCCAGTACAGCATCGAGCCGCTCCTGTGTCGCCGACAGTGTGAGGTTACGTCGCGTGTCGAGTCCCGAGAGCGCGGAGGTCGAGGCGGCACGTACGCGTCCAGCGCCGTGCGGTGCGGCGCCAGCGCGGCCAGGCACAGCGCGGCCGCGGCGGCGGCGTCCAGCGCGCGCCCGCCCGCCTTGAGCGCGTCCGTGCCGGCGCGCGAGCACGCCGCCGCCGACGACGACACGCTGCCGTGCGGCACCAGCTGGCGGGCACGCAACATCAGCATCGCTGCACTTTACGACTCATTAGTTTACGACTGCAGCACTGGTATTAAACCATAGGTTCCGTTCACTGCAACGGTTACTAGGTAGAAATTCTAAATTTTCACTAAATGGTAAGGTATATACCTTATCATATACAAAGCAATTCTTAAACCAGTATGGGATACAGATCTGGGGCTCAGCAAAAACTAGCAATATAGAAATCTTACAAATATTCCAAAACAATGTCTTAAAGACCATTACAAATCCACCATGGTTCACAAAAAGCGCCGAATTGCACAACTGCTTGGACATACCTCCTGTAAAAGAGGAAGTCAAAGACAGAATTATAACACACATAAACCAGCTTGCAGCAGTCTTAAATGACCCATTGCTTAAACGACAACATATATGAAACTCCTTGCCTAGGCAACCATAGGACCACATAGTTAATAGACATGAAGGCAACTCAACACTGGTTGGGTGTGCCTTACACACAACATCCCATCAACACGTCTGCTTATGGTCAACAGACCTACCGCAAGACAGCAAATTATATTATATATTTAAAAAAAACTGGCATTGTTATTCGTAGACTGCGCCCTGCCACAATGTTACCTCCGTCTCCGGTCTAATATATATTTACTCTGGTGAGTTGGAGAGTTACTGTAACATCTGATAAGGTAGTACTCGCGTATAAGTGAATGCAGTTGTACCAAAGTGCAGTAATCTCAAAAAATATGTGCTACACTGGGTGTGTAATATGCTGAAAATGAAAATTCAAAATGATAACAATTGTAGACGGATGAATTCATTTAGGTGCTTCACCACTTCTCCAGCGCGTTGTAGGCCCGGCGTCCCCAGACATACCTCATAATCACCATAGTATATCTGTGTGAGCAGCGCTAGCGTGATGGCGGCGGTGAGCACGGCGAAGGCGGCGAGGATGAGCCGCGGCCCCCCCACGCAACAGCGCGGTGTTGTGGCGCCACCACCACCAGACTTCAGCGGCAGGTCCTCGCGCAGCTCCACTCCACCTAGATACACAACACATGTAATGCTGAAATAGGTACCTTTAATTGCATATAATTTTTTTCATTAATTTTATTTTGTGTTTTACATAAATTATTGCCGTGTCTTTTTTTGTGAAATGATCTTTATTTTAGCTAAATAAAGATCAAGGGAACAAGAAACAGTTTTACTTTTTGATTAATTTGAATGAAGCCAGCATTTCCTACTAACTGCCTCTGAGAAGAATGGCTCAGAATTTTCTTTTTACGACTTACAGGGATCATCATTTCGGCTGAATGAAGTCCACTGCTGGACACAGGCCTCCCCCAAAGATCACTACCTACAACTACAGACATAGGTGTATTGTTTGCTCACTGGGGGGTTTTGCCATAATTGCCACGCTTGGCAGGCGGGTTGGCGATCGCAGTTGAGTTGTTAATGTACTCGAAAGACGCTGCTGCCCATCCTCCGGCTAATCCCTTAGTCGACTTTTACGACACCCACGGGAGGAGCTGGGGTGGTGGTATTCTGAGCCGGTCTTTTGAAGAAAGATCCTGAAGTCCTTACCTGACTGGTTCTGCTCAGTCAGTGTAACGTTCCAGTTGTCCAAATTTATGTATCCCCCATATTGATGTTGAATATGTACCAAGACTCAGACTCACTCGGAATTTTCTTTTCACGACTCACAGGGATACTGAACAGTAACTCAGTAAGAACAGGCATTGTTAATGTATATTTGCGAAAATCAACAGAGTAACGTTTGACGTCTTCTGTATTAATAGTTCTACATCAGGAGTGCGGCTGATAAGATAATTGCATGTATTACTTTGTGCAACTAGTTTTTCATTACATAATATCTTTATTCTTCTTTGTGTGTCAATTATATAACTTATCTATCCTAAGCAGTCCCTTAGAAGACCTCACATACAAGACTCAATTGATACGAGGATTTCAAAAGTAACGAGCTGTGACGATGCTGTGATGTACGTCAGTCACCCACCGGCCTGGTGCTCGAGTCGAGTCGAGTCGGGACTGCTGCGGCTGCGGGGACTGTCCATGGCTGTTCAGCAACTGTCAGTCTCCGCGCGAAGCTGGAATTGTATAATTAAAAAGTAAAGTGGAATGTAAGTGTCTTTTAGTCGGTATATACAATTCAGTACCAAGTAAACTTTATCACCATCATCATATCAGCCAAAGGATGTCCACTGCTGGACGAAGGCCTCCCCATACGCCATTGGTTACATGCCGTGTGTCGTGTTTTGTGGGTAACTAGCCAGAACTCACCAATGTTGGCAGACGGGTTTGTGATCGCAGAATGGCTGCTATTCCGCAGAAGGGATGCTACTGCCCATCCCTGTGGTTTGGTGTAGGAGTATGTTAGGTATGTGAACGTGCACCTGCCGCCTCTACATGGTGAACGACCCCCGGGAAGAAGGTGGTATGCTCGTGGTCACGTGCCACCGTGTGCGCAGCACAGCGCACAGCAAGGCTTGGGCGGATTCCTTACAATCTTCCCTGAGGAGCGCCTGGGGGGCGGCCTTTTTACAGCCGCCTCGCCTCCGCTAAAGGGGGTGACCGCTTTACAGTCATCCCCGCCGAGATGTGCCTAAAGGCGTGGCACCAATGGGCGGCTCCAGTGTGATGTTACGAGGACCTCTACAAGAGGGGCTCTTTTCGGTGCCGAAGATGACCACTGCAGTGGTCTTAGCCAGTACCAGTCAGGCATGCCCCTTTCCGGGCGTGGAGGAAGTTCATAATTAATTTCATCAATGTGAACGAACATGTGATTTTATTAGGCAAGCTATATATTAAATGAGAATAGATTGGAAAAAAGTCCGTGTGGTGCTAAGAGTACCACCATTCCATCTCATCCCGTGGGTGTCGTAAAAGGCGTATATAGTATTAGCTGGAGTATAGGCAGCAGCCTCCTTCGAGTGCATTTATAACACACCTGCGATCGCCAACCCGCCTGCCAAGCGCGGCGGTTATGACGAAACCCATGAGCACACCACACAAACCATCCCGGTCTTTGTAGTAATTTTGGGGAGACTTCTGAACTAAATTTACAATATATAACCCCTATTCTATTCGTCTGTTCTCACGGGTCCATTGTGCTGCCCAAAGCCCTGCACTACTCCTCCGCTGGTAAGCCAAAGAGTCCCTGTAGGTATTTCGCAATCACACCTGCCTAGAGCAGTCACCATGTGGTGGACAAGTTAAATGAAAACCCTAATAGATAGTAGTATTTTTCCTAGTTTTAATCAAAACTTGTCCCCTGCAAATAGCCCGTACCACGTGTATAAAGTGCTTCCTACGGTAAGGGACCGAAGGACCAAACTAATCGGTGCGAAAGACCAGAACACTGTATGTTACGTGGTGCTTTAATTAAATTATGAGTCACGATAAATGGTCGCTTACAAGTACTATTGACATCAACAAATAATATGAGAAGGCCACGAAGTGGTTCAGGTAAGTTAGGTATTCTAGTGTACCAACGCCGTGGCACTAGGTAAATTCTACGACCATTTTCCTAACACAAGTTCAGATTACAAATGAAAACTACTACAAATTGTCAGTGTGGTATCCGGATTTAGAATATAGCACCACTCCATCTCCTCCCGTGGATGTCGTAAAAGGCAACTAAGAGACTCCAGCTAGAACAGCAGCCATTCTGCACTCACCAACCTGCTTGCCAAGCGTGGTGATTACTGGAATATTCCCCCAAAATGGTGACACACGGCATGTCACCGGTCCTTTAAGGGGGACACCTTTGTTCAGTAGTGGATGTCTTACTATGATTTTGATGATACGAATGAAAAAAATTGGGCAATATTGAGATACTTATTTAAAACTAACTAAACTCTGTTAACCTAACTGTTTTCCTCAGTCAAACCTCGGGGGAAAATAGTCACCGTTATTTGCGAAAACCTTCAAGTGGAGAGTTTGATAAACCCTCCACTATCTATTCCACGGCTAAAGAGAGTTTTGGAAAGTCTTGTTAACAACTCAGTTTTAACTGGTTAATTTAGATAAGATGGTACACGCATCGTAGTTAATAACTAGTATATTAACTGCAACTTATCGTACGGTCAAGTGGCGTTAGAGCTACAAGTGACGTAGGTCCCTGTACACCAACTGACCAACCTCGCTTGATCCGCGTACACTCCACAGTGGGAATGCGAACACGGCAGATTTCTCCAGATTTTCTACTCTTGACACACAATAGACACTACGCGGCACTCCCGCGGCGAAATTACAGTGATATACGGCACACCGATGCCTTAGCAAAACATTAACGACGCGGGCGCATTCCTGTGTCAAATCACAGACACAGCGCACGTATAAAGACGGCACCGAAGACGTCGCGACTCGTGGCCGGACTCCACGGCTAACTGTGTCGGGGCCCCCTCCGAGAGCGCCGGAGGGGGGCCTACACTCCACGACTCCGCAGAAAACCGCTCCGTGACGTCATGGTAACAATAAACTTAACGCGGTGAAGGTTTTTAGAATCTTGCAGTTTTAAGACAGACATGCTTCGGTCGTCACACCACAGTGAATATTTTTTGTTAATAGGTACAGAAGTTTCGGTCGCGCTCACACCTGACAGTCAAAATTTTATAAATCGATAATTAGTACTTTTCATTGCTTAGCTGTCTAAGATTCGTCGATTATTTCAGAATGCCACTTTCCTGGAAGGCGCACGTGTCCAGGCATGACGTGGCCGACGTCACGGCCGCCCGGCGCCCTCGGCGGCGCGCAGTTGAACGACCGCACGTTGCGCCTGAGTCACTGCATTGCTGTGAGCCGCGACTATTTTACTGTAAGCGCATATCGATCGATGTTAAGGTTGATGAAAGTAACAGTAAACATCCACAAGATGCTAACCAATGTATATTCCTGGACGGACCTATCAGGATGACTGCTTCATTAGTGAAGTGGTCGCAAGCGCGGCTGCGAACCGTGAGGTCCTGGGTTCAATTCCCAGCGTGTGCAAAGTGTTACTAAGTTTTTTCTGCTAGAAAATTCTTATAAGTAGCGCGGGGGTTTGAACTGTGCCTGGTAAGAGACGCTTGCACCTACAGCAACCGGCTGCTTATTATATAGTATTGTAAGGAAAATCTAGTAGAGCTGTGACTGATAAGCAAGCAAGAGCATCAGATTATGTTCTACGTATGGGTCAGTAGATCCTAATATTGATATCATCATATCGGCCATTTATACGTCCACTGTTGAACAAAGGCCTCCCCCATAGATTTTACAACTGTGTCATCAGTTCGGGGGGTACTCACCACGCTTGGCAAGCGGATTGGTGAGCGCAGTATGGCGTATGGCTACCGGTTCACAAAAGGGACGCTGATGCCCATCCCTCTGGCTTAGATTCCCTTAGTCACCTTTTATGACATCCACGGGAGGATATGGAGTGGTGCTATATTCTTAATCCGGCACCACACGGAAAAATATTGATATATTCATATATTATACTACCATTCCTGTATTACACGAAGGGACGGCAAAGTTTATTTAATTTCTCGGTTTATTTATAGAGTATCATACCACTAAATATGTAATTTCTTCACGAAGCTCTGCAGTTGAGTTTTCTAGTATGGTTAGCGTTGTTAGTGTTTGTAATTGCATCCCCTGGTTGTTGATTGGTTGCAAAATGTCTCCAAAGTAAACACCTAAGTAAATCAATTCATCTAGAGGTGTGGGACGTGGACATCTTTTATCATTTACATTTGGTCACATACTGTAAGAATTAAGAATATCAACAAATTTAATTTATAAAAAACCATGTAGACTTATTAACACGTATCAGCCCAGGACGTCCGCTGCTGCACGTGGGCTCCATAGACTTCCACAATTACTGGATAAGTACATACCCGCATCCAACGATTCTCAGCTACCTTCACCAGGTCATCTTTCCACCTCGTCGGACGCCGTCCCTCGTTGCGTTTTCCGGTGCGGGGTCTCGAGTACCTTAATGCCCAACGGTCATTCTGTGAGCTATGTGGCCTGCCCATTACCACTTCAGTTTACTAATCCTTTCAGGTATGTCTGCCACTTTTAGTTCTTCTACGGAGATCCGTATGATCCGTAAGGCCCAATGAGGAGATCCTCATTGCTAAATCGATCTTGTAGAGAAATACTATGTAAGCATGGCTCTCTCCATAGCTCGCTGAATGACCTTGAACTTTCTTACGAGGTTCATAGTGAGTGATCAGGTCTCTGTCAGATGTTCACTGGTTACAATGTTATTATAAGCAGTCAATATCCAACTACTGTACGATCAACTTTACAATTAAGTATAATTAATGAAACTCTGTATGTTTGAATGTTGGACGTTCCATCACGGAAATGGAAATGGATGATGGGGTTCCAATAGAATTTGGCTTCGTCATCATCATGATTTCGGCTAAATAAAGTCCACTGGTCCAAGGTGTCAATTGTGTACCTCCTGCTTGGCTAATACTCTCCAGCTCTAAAGTGTAAAGATTGTTGTTTTGTCTTCGGAATTCCTAATAGAGCTATTTTAACGCGCTAGGAACTTATTAATTAACCAGTCACCATGGCGAAAATGGCATTTCAACACCAAGCTGGAACAGCTATGGAGTGTCTTAGTATACCTATCACACTTCAGAAAGAAGCTGGTGTTGACACAGAAGGCAGAGAAGTTATGAAATGTGGTTTTAAAATTGGCGGTGGAATTGATCAGGATAATCGCAAGAGTCCTCAAGGATACACAGACAACGGCATTTATGTAACTGAAGTACATGAAGGAAGTCCTGCAGCTAAATCTGGATTAAGGATGCATGACAAAATACTACAATGCAACGGTTATGACTTCACTATGGTTACCCATAAAAAAGCAGTTAGTTATATAAAGAAACATCCTATTTTAAACTTGTTAGTAGCAAGAAAAGGTGTTACATCTACATAACCAATTAGTTGCTAACCATATTACTTATAAACATACTTTAACTGTGGGGATTTAGTCTGTCCATGTTTGTATAATTGCGAATAGGTCCTGTGGCTAAGTAAGCACTTAAAAAAAGGGGATGGACTCTCACATAGAAAACAACAAAATGTGGTGCTTTAAAAACTGCACACATTGTTCCCTGCCTCTAGTGTCACCACATGTTACAACACTACAGTAAAAAATAATATTCAGAATAATTAAGACCCATAACAAATGAAGTCAGATGTTTTTATCATAACTATGGTACACATTGAAGCCCCAGTACTGTGCTGCTATGTCTAGCAGAGGACTGAGCAATGCTAATTTGAGATGAAGTTTATTGTTATATAATAAAATAAATCCTATACTAGGATATCTATTACAAATGGGACTAGCATGACCTGCCATAATTATCAGTTTTGAGTTGTGTATATCTAACAGCTGGTTTAGCTGTAGTTGTACAGTTTTAATATTTAATTGTACATTTAACAAGGCTGTCTAAGCATCAGCATGGTAAAGCCTTTGAATACATAGCTGTGCTACAGTGAATTTCTTATGGCTGATAATACATACAAGTTGTACCTTTCCTTCCAGAGTTTTTGGAAACATTTCCTGAGCACCTAATCTAGTTTTTTTTTATTACTTAATGTACTTTTTGCTATTCATAATAATAAAACATCAAGGCAAAACCAATATTGTATAATAGTTACAAGTCCAATTATAAATTATTCTACAGTATCTATATTGCAGCTGTAGCTACTCATGAGGAGGCCCAGATTCAGCAGTGCATGTTTATGAGTTGATATACTAATAACCGTGTGGTGCCGGCTCAGAATGCCACCACCCCATCTCCTCCCATGGGTGTCGTAAAAGTCGACTAAGGGATTAGCCGGAGGATGGGCAGCAGCGTCCTTCGAGTACATTAACAACTCAACTGCGATCGCCAACCCGCCTGCCAAGCGTGGCGATTATGGCAAAACCCCCCAATGAGCCCACAACACATCCATATCGGTGGTTGTGGTGATCTTTGGGGGAGGCCTGTGTCCAGCAGTGGACTTCGTTCGGCCGAAATGATGAAAGTCCACTGCTGGAAACAGGCGTCCCCCAAAAATCGCCACAACGACCGGTCTGGGTGTGTTGTGAACTTGTGAGCTCATGGGAGGATTTTGCCACAATCGCCACGGTTGGCAGGCGGGTCGGCGATTGCTGTTGAGTAGTTAATGTACTCGAAGGATGCTACTGTCCATCTTTCGGCTAATCCCATAGTAGCCTTTTACCCACCTACGGCATGAAATGGGTTGGTGCTATTCGTAGCCGGCACAGTACGGCCTTTTACGATCTTGGCATAGAAGTTCATTATGTGGAGGTAGCATATAGGATACATTTTATTTTAATTATGAAAAAAGTATACTATCACAAAAGTTTTATTTACGGCTAGCAAACCATACGGATAACGGTTAGTACGTCATAAATATTCTGTTCGTGTTCTGGTTGCGTTTTTAATTAACAGTAAAAAAATAAATATAAAGCATGGTAAATAAATATTCCGTTTATATATCTAATGTTAGAAATTAACTCGATTCTTAAAAGGGACTGACAAGACCATCCTTACATATTGTTGTTGTTTCAATCCACTTGGAATTGAGGTCACGGACATGTGGTCCGCGAAGGTTACGCTTACAATACATTTTCTATAGTAAATAAATGTTGTGTGCTGGTAGGTACCTACACTTAACAACAAACTATTCACTCATGTGCATGAACCGAAGGCGAATGACGTCACCGATTGGCCAGCAGCGGCTATTTAATTATTCGAGAATGACTTGTTATTTTTCCCTGCCAAATAAGTCCTAAAGTCCGGAAGTTCCTGTTCTCTGAACTAAATATAATAAACATATAAATTTGCGTTTGCTTTTGCTGAAGGAATTTATCGGGACGAAGCCAAACAGTTCATCATATCAGCCAAAGAACGTCCACTGCTCAACAAGGGCCTTAGCCCACAGATTTCCACAACGAGCCGTCAGATGCCACGCGCGCATCCAACGCCTCCCGGCGACCTTCACCAGGTCGTCTGTCCACCTCGTTGGAGGTCGTCCCACGCTGCGTTTTCCGGTGCGCGGTCTCCATTCGAGAACCTTTGTGCCCCAACGGCCATCAGTTCTACGAGCAATGTGCCCTGCCCATTGCCACTTCAGTTTACTAATCCTTTCAGCTATGTCGACAACTTTAGTTCTTCTACGGATCTCCTCATTTCTGATTCGATCTCGTAGAGAAATACCCAGCTACCCATAGGTCGCTGAGTGACCTTGAGTTTTCTGATGAGGCCCATTGTGAGTGAGCATGTCTCTGTCCCATATTTCATCGCTGGTAACACGAGTGGCCTCAAAATTGACTCCCATATTCAACATTTATTTATTTGCGTTACACGTCCGTGTTTGGGTCGTAGAAGTTCATATGTGTACCAAATTTCAATTTAATCAGTCCACTTGATTCGAAGAAAATTGGCTGTGACAAACGGATAGATAGATAGACACACGAATGATCCTGTAGATGTTCCTCCGTTTTTTCATTCGAACGTACAGAATCCTAAAAAGGTGCCCCATTTTGGTATTTCTCCTGTGTCGTGGGTACAGTTTACAGACATAAATCTCACATGCACTAACATCCTGACACGGAACAACTATCTGTAGGTCATACAAACATTTGTTCATTGCGGGATCGAACCCGTGACACGTAGCGCAGCAAGGCAGTCGCTTAGCCACTTCGCCAACCGTACCGTCGTACCCGAGAAACATTGGGTTAATTTAACAGTAAACTGCGTTAATTCTACAATATGATGTCTAGGCTATATTTTAAAATGGTCCCATTAATCTCATTACAGATGAGTAATCATAAACTGCAAGTTATGGCGGCGACATTCGACAGCGCCCCCGCGCCCGTCACGCGACTCACTAATGAGGCAAATGGGATTATGTAGGCTCGGAAGCCTCGCAAACTAATAATCCCTTATATAACAACACGACAGTGGCTCTGCGGGCGCAGTCTGACAGGCACACGCCCTGTCACACACGTTATTCACTGCATTCAGCTACCAAGCAACCAGCGAGATGGTGTACAACTTCAAAGTGTTCAAGAAGTGCGCGCCTAATGGCAAGATCACGCTGTATATGGCGAAAAGAGACTTCGTCGACCATATATCGACTGTGGAGCCTATAGGTCCGTTACAATATGCTAGAGGGGGTGACCGGTTTACAGTCATCCCTTCCGAGATGTGCTTAAAGGCGTGGCACCAATGGGCAGCTTTAGTGTGATCTTACTAGGACCTGGAGTCCCCCTTCGGTGCCGAAGATGACCGCTCCAGTGGTTTTAGCCGGTAGGAGTCCGGCATACCCCTTCGCCCTGCCCCGGGGTGAAGGAAGTTCCATGTAGAATTCCACTGGACATCAATAAAAAAAAAGAAATTGCTATCACATGGTTGCAAGAATCATGGGAATCTGCAGGCATTGATTAATTTTAGGACCGCAATATATTAACCTTTACTGATGACATTTTACTGCGTCATCAATTGGCAGTTTACCCTGAAATATTACCTATCATTGTAGCCATGTTTTGTCCGGAAGCCCAAGTTCAGTTGACGGGTTATTACGCACGCTAACAGACTTGTAACTTCGTAAAGATGGCGTGGTGCTGCTGGACGAGGAGTATGTTCGCGGCCGTAAGGTGTTCGGGCAGCTGGTGTGCACGTTCCGCTACGGCCGTGAAGAGGACGAGGTTATGGGGCTTAACTTCTACAAGGAGCTGTTCCTCGCCTCAGAGCAGATCTACCCGCCACCCGAGAAGAGAAACTACGAATTTTCGCGTGTTCAGGTACAAAGTACTGATTGACAGACCAATGATTCTGCTTAGAGCCGCACTTGACTCTAAAACACTTTACCTGTTTTGTAACAGTGACATTTGAGGCTCGTATCCATTCTATGATGTGATATAATTAGTGTATCATATATAATCTGGAAGAACGGTGAACATAATATAAGTGCCCAAATAATCAATGACTACATACCTTCTGTGTCGTGTGGTGCCGGCTCAGAATACCACCACCCCATCCCATCCCGTGGATGTCGTAAAAGGCGGCTATGGTAAGCTGGAGGATGGGCAGTAGCGTCCTTCGAGTACATTAACAACTCGAAGGCGATCGCCAAGCCGTCTGCCGAGCGTGGCGATTATGGCAAAACCCCCCGATGAGCCCACAACACACCCATATCGGTCGTTGTGGTGTACTTGGCCTGTGTCCAGCAATGGACTTCATTCAGCCGAAATTATGACATACCTTCTGTAGCACTCAGTGGAATTTAGCATAATTCAGTCGGCCAATTTAAATAAAAAAATCGGCACGGTTGGTGCAGTGGCCGATACAGTCGGCTGCTGCGCACCGGATCGTGGGTTCGATTCCCGCACTGAACAATTATTTGTACGATCTGCAGGTAGTTGTTCCTGGTCTGGGTGTATTGTGTGAAAAAAAAGAAAAAAATTTAAATGCCTGCGGCTCATCGTGACCGAGCATACCTCTAAACTGTAAACTGATTTTGTTCAGGGCACATTGCTAGACTTTCTACATGTACGGCGAGGTCAGATATACGCAGAAGGTTTACATACAGCGGCCTGAGAGTGCACTACAACCACCAGCTCAGGGTGCTGATACGATTCTGCAGCGCATCTTGTATGTTTCTGGAGGCTAGACCTGATGGCTTCCATGACATCATTTGTAAATGGTTTGATTCTGGCAGAATTCGTAACTTTCGTTAGAAAATCCTCGTGAAAGAAATGTATTTACAGCTCATTTTGAGTGCACTGGTCGGGACTGCATTTTAAAAAGGAGACAGATGACTTAAGCAAATATGGGCCATATTATCATATCCTCACGTGTCATATTTTTCTAAATAAATTATTATCATTTCAGCCGAAGGACGTCCACTGCTAAACAAAGGCCTCCACAATAAAAAGTACATCATATAATTGTTATAATATGTAACAGGAGCGTCTGATGAAGAAGCTGGGTGATGGAGCCATTCCGTTCCGGCTGACGGTGCCGGCGGGAGCGCCCGGCTCCGTGACGCTGCAGCCCGGCCTGGAAGATGACGGCGAACCATGCGGAGTGCAATACTACGTCAAGATCTTTGTCGGAGATTCTGAAATTGACCGTTCGCACCGCAGGTATGAACCAACTTTAATATACTCTGTGGCACTGCAGCTTACCTTTAAGGGCCCGTCAACAGTATTCATCAGAAAAACATAAAATAAACTGGAACGCACCATGCGATCCCCGTTTAAAGGAACCCGGAACATTATTAGAGGATCTACTAATAATGACACACTGCCATCACCGGTTCCTCTGCAAAGCGTTATGAGTATCGCAATATTGTTTGTGACCGTTCTCGGTAGTTCACGCTCATGGTCAGCCGTGGATGGGTACGGGCTAACAGAATAACGTGATGAGGTAGATAGTGTTAATCATCTTGCTAAATTCAATATCGGTATTAAAAGGACAAAACGTTTTACTTTGTTAAACGCCACTTAATATCTAAATCCCGTTTTGAGACGCCCGGTTTCGGTAGCAACGCGTCTCAAATTGTTAAGCGGGATTAAAATATTAAAATGGTGTTTTATTATTCGGCCGTAAAAGTAGTAACTGTAGTTATTTTAATAAATACGTATGCTCAGTCGTCCGTCGTTTACCGTCAGGGTTATCATAAACATGTATGTTTGCTCACTGAAGTCACAATATACGAATATCATTATTGTAGTGCAATACGTTGAAGCTTTACTGACCATGTCTGTGCGCAGGAGCACCGTGGCGCTCGGCATCCGTAAGGTGCAGTATGCGCCAGGCAAGCCGGGCCCGCAGCCCTGCACCGTGGTCCGCAAGGACTTTGTCCTGTCTCCCGGACAACTGGAACTGGAGCTCACGCTCGATAAGCAGGTACATTGACGATACTAACAACAGTTAGATTGCTGCAACAGCATCTTGTTATGAAAATGCCTCTTCAACCAAAAATACTCGACAGGCAGGAAAACAGCCCCGTTTATGACTACATAATCAGAAAATGTATCAACTTATCCACATAAGTCCACTAAGAACGTTTAATTAAAGGAAATCTCAAAATTTAAGACTTATTTGACACTGGACAGTTCAAACATACGTTTTGGCAGATTACAAGTACGCAACAAGTTATTCCGTATGGTGTCCGGATTAAGAATATAGCACCACTCCATCTCCTCCCGTGGGTGTCGTAAAAGGCGACTAAGGGAATCTAAACCAGAGGGATTGGCAGCAGCGTCCCTTCTGTGAAACGGTAGCCATACTGCGCTCACCAACCCGCCTGCCAAGCGTAGTGAGTATTGGCAAATACCCCCCAGAATGATGACACAGTTGTGGAAATCTACGGGGGAGGCCTTTGTTCAGCAGTGGACGTATAAATGGCCGATATGATGATGATATGATGAACAAGTTGTTTTTGTGCAGCTGTACATCCACGGCGAGACGGTGGCAGTGAACATGTGCATCCGCAACCACAGCAACAAGGTGGTGAAGAAGATCAAGGCGTGCATCCAGCAGGGCGTGGACGTGATGCTCTTCCAGAACGGACAGTACCGCAATGTGGTCGCCAGCATCGAGACACAGTCAGTGCACCTAGCGTAGTCATACTTAACAGCCACGAGGTAGTGAAGCTAAAGATTCGTACTAACATTATAAATGTGAAAGTGTGTGAAGATGTTTGTTACTGAATCACGCACACAAACCTGAAGGATGCACAGTAAATCTTTCTGTGGTAAGCCGAATTATACGTGGGCGAAACCGCGGGTAATGTCTAGTGTTAAATAATGCAAGCTAGCTATCAGAATGGACTGTTATGTGATCACTCGGTCTCCACCATCGATACGCACGAGACGTGGTTAACTAAGTTATGTTCACAATAACGAGGTGTTGAAGGCGATCAATGCTGGCATCCAGCCAAACGTTTTAACACGACCGCACCAGTTTACTGAGGTATTTTAACTGAACCACGCTTATAAACTAAGAATTAATAAAATCAAATTATACAACATGGTGTCGTGCAAGTAAGCATCCTGCCTGCCCATGACAATTGTAATGCTATCCAGGGCTACTCCTGCGTGGCGCCACACTACAGTCATTACCTCGAGACATAAGTTATTTAGTCTCTTATTGACAGTAATTTTACTAGCTATAGTGCCCTTCCAACCACAGCACAATAATGTCTAAAGTTTAAATACTACTCCTTCGCGGCGAATATCTGGCACAATTTTTACACCGTTAGCATTCTTTGATATTGTAAATCGTTTCAGCCGAATAAAGTCCACTGCTGCACAAGCCTCCCCCAAATATCTCCACAACGACCGGTCTGGGTGTGTTGTGTGCTCGTTGGGGGGTTTTGACTGATAAATGCTTAATATGTTTGTGTGTTAGGGACGGGTGTCCTTTGCAGCCAGGCTCAAGCCTGCAGAAGGTGCTGCACCTGACGCCGTCGCTGGCCACCAACCGTGACAAGCGCGGCATTGCGCTTGACGGACAGCTCAAGCGTCCAGACACTACGCTCGCGTCCACCACGCTGTGAGTGCGAAACTATGCATACTCATGCTAGACTTTGTCTATTTAACCTGATGCAATCTCATCATTTCGGCCTAATGAAGTCCACTGTTGGACACAGGCCTCCCCCAAAGATCATCACAACCACCGATATGGATGTGTTTTGAGCTCATTGGGGGGTTTTGCCATAATCGCCACGCTTGGCAGGCGGGTTGGCGATCGCAGTTGAGTTGTTAATGTACTCGAAGGACGCTTCTGCCCATCCTCCGACTAATCCCTTAGTCGACTTTTACGACACCCATGGGAGGAGATGGGGTGGTGGCATTCTGAGCCGGCACCACACGGCAAAGTATCAATGCAATCTGCTACTGGTCAAATATTTCTCCTACAAAGGATGAATGAAAATATGTAGTGTATTAGCCATCGTCTAGATCTAAGGTAGTGATTCTTCATAAACCACTTCAGGATTTTATATACTGTACACGTATTCTGTCATGGAAAGACAGAGGGAGAGAGTGTAGGCTTTGTCTGATCACCATTTCAGCTGAATGACGTCAACTGTTGTAAAAAGGCCCCATAGATTCCCACATTGACGCGTTACATGCCGACCACATCCAACGACTCGCAGCGACCTTCACCTGTTCATCTGTCCATCTCGCGATTCATACCTGCAGTAAACTTCCAAATGTGTCAGCAATTGTTAGTAACATGACAGGAGTGTTCCAGGTTGCTGGACCCAGACCAGCGTGACGCGTTCGGTATCGTGGTGAGCTACAGCGCCAAGGTGAAACTGTACCTAGGCGCTATCAGCGGCGAGTTAGTTGCGGAGCTGCCGTTCATCCTCATGCATCCCAAGGTACTCAGGATCCTAATAGCCACATCGTTATGCAATACCCCAAGACTGAGCCATCCACACATTACAGACACTTCCCTAATCCTGCAATAGCTAACGTTGCTTAGTCTAGTGGCTACTTAAGCGTTGGGACCTTTTGTTATTCTTTTTTTATTGGACCCAGTGGAAATTCTACATGAATTTCCTCCGCCCCGGGGAAGGACAAAGGGGCATGCCGTACTTCTACCGGCTAAAGCCACTGGGGCGGGCATCTTCAGCACCTAAGGGGGGCTCTAGGTCCTCGTATGATAACACTAGAGACGCCCACTGGTGCCACGCCTATAGGAACATCTCGGTGAGTGTAAAGGATCCCTCGAAGCGTCCCTGTGCGCTGTGCTGTGCTGCGCACATGGCGGCGCATGTCCACATGCGAGCCACAGTCTTCTCTTGGGTCGCTCGGTGTGGGCACGCAGATTCCCCAATCTACGCACCCGCGAACCTAGGAGCGTTGGGACCCTAACGGCCGAATACTGAAACGCCACTTATGTTGAGTCCCGCTTTTATTATTTGAAAAATTTGTTTTCGTTAGGAAACTGGGCGGCTCCAATATAGTTCAAGCGGAACTTAGTTAACTTAGAAGTTTGTATTAATTATATGTTGTCTTAGGGACTGACGGTGTACGTCTATGTGTCTTCCGTCTGATGCAGGTGTGTGTTTATGGAAATGAAATAAATTATGAGATTTAGGTTCATAACTGATTCGAGTAAACACAAGACAAACAGTCACAATCGGAAACGACTTGTCAGAGAATTAACCAAGATAATAAGACACTTTAAACGGATACTATCGCGTATATTTTATATTTATGACGTTTGAAATACTTTGCAGCATTCGTGGTCGCAGGATGACTAAGGTGACAGGCGTTGTTACAGATTTTTTTTAAGTTTTACCATTTATTAAGGGAGTCACGGACAGAATTGGTCATATCGTGAAGCGTGCTTCTATTAAAACCTACTTCAAGCCACATAAGAAGATCAGCCAACTTCTCAAACCGGTGAAATGTCACATACCTTTACAAGATGCAGGGGTCTACAAGATTGACTGTGATTGTGGTTTATCATACATAGGGCAAAAAAAGCGTAGCTTAGCCACCCGAAGACAAGAACATATAGCTGACTTCAAGCATAGACGCTCTACAAAGTCTGCAGTGTGTGAACATGCCTTAGGCAATCCTAACCATTATCATCTTCGTTTCGATCAACCTAAAGTCCTCGCGATAGAGAACCGATATGTACCTAGAATGTTTCGTAAGGCTATTGAAATTAAAAAACATCCTCATTTTAATAGAGGAGATGGTTGGCCACCACCACCTGTTTGGAATCCAGTGGTTAAAATAATAAAGTCCCGCACAACATACCGCAGTAAGAAACTTCAATACACTGTGAGAGATTACTGCGTGCAACGAAACAATTTATTGATTAAAATTCTACGGTATATAAAATAAAATAACTATTTAAAATCTGTAACGACGCCTGTCACCTTAGTCATCCTGCGACCACGAATACTGCAAAGTATTCGAAACGTCAGGAAAAACAAAAATCTAAAACATACGCGATAGAATTCGTTTAAAAGTGTTTTATTATAATGAGTAATAATCGCGAAAATCTAAGACATTACTAGCATTACTTTGTGTGCAGGAGGGTCGTGTGAAGATGATCCACGCGGACAGCCAGGCGGACGTGGAGATGTTCCGCCAGGACACCGTGCACCACCAGGAGAGCGTCGAGGTCTACTAGACCACCGGACGCAACACGCTCCTCCTTATTATGATTATGTTGCATTGGGAATATATCAGTCGGATTATAGACTTGGGGAGTTGTTTGGAAGACCAAATCATACAAAATCTTTTTAGTTTCCTGGTTTTAACCCAAAATATTTGGCTAATAGAAAATCCTGGCTACAAACCAGCTGAAAACCATGAAAGGCTTACTTTGTAACCGTTGGCCCCGTATGCCTATGAATGATAATGTCAAGTAATAAATATCTTATAATCAAATTTATTAGGCTTTAAGTTCCTACTTTATTCAAGAATGTGTTTGTCGTTTATGTCTATATTAAACACTAATACTAAAGGACTTAAACAATGCGTATGATTTAAAGCCTGTTCTTGTGCGGTCTAGATATTTTCAAATTTTAAACTATGTATTTATTTACTTTATTTATTATTGTGTGTGAACATACAATTTTTGAAAACATCAACATCATATCAGCCAAAGAACGTCCACTGCTGAAGAATGGCCTGCCCCATAGATTTCCACATCGAGCGGTCGCATGCCGCCCTCATCCAACGACTCGCAGCGACCTTCACCAGGTCATCTGTCCACCTCCTTGGCGATCGTCCCATGCTGCGTTTTTCGGTGCGTGTTTTGCCCCAACGGCCATCAGTTCTACGGGTAATGTGAACTGTTGAAATGCATAAGGTATCATCCTAAGAACTCTATGTATTTAATCTGGACACTTAATACGCTTATCGCTTTTAAGCTCATCCCTCATCGCACGTAACGAAGCATCGTTGCTACTTTACGCCAAAGTTCTGTGAGAGCGTATTTGTGACGACAGTGTTTCCCAGTGGTTCCCAGTGAATAATAGACTATCCCTTTCCACCGTTGGTTTCGTACAAGGCGACTAAGGATTGATATCAAGAGGAGCCACAGCAGCATCCTCCTGTGTGCCAATAACAACATACTGCTGTGACCAACGCGCCTGCCAGGCGTGTTGATTATGGCAATGTGCTATGACTGCTCATTGTAGAGATCCGTGGGAGGCTATGTTTGGCAGTGGATGTTTACGGGCTGGTGTGTGAGTTCGCTTGTGTATTCGTAATTTTGTAGTACTTCACCGGTCGAGTCAGCCTGTATTTGAGCTACAGTTAGCACCTTGTCGCAAAGTGCCTCCCTCCGTGTTTCCTTCCCGGTTAGCTCGACTCGGAGGCTCTGTCCACGGCAGCAAGTAATGGAGTTCAGTTAACGAGATAAATGAAACGTAACATATATATTGTTATAATGGTATATTGATATTCACAACTTCAACACTTCATCTTCATGGTGATGTTTATATATTTCAAATATAGCTTATTATCACAATATTTAAGCTAGTTAAAAATAAGTAATTGTAATATTGCAGGAGACTATTTGACAGCTGTGAAATGTTTCGATACCACAATACTAAACTTGAATTTTGATTTGAATAAAGAATGAATTATGAAGTGGACAGTGATGGAGATAAAATGTAAGAAGTCATGAAAGAGGTTGATTGAAATGAAGATGAAGGATGACTTCGTCACACCCTGACTAAGGTAGGCTCCATGCCGTTATAGTCTCCTGCAAAAAGTACGGCCCTTCTTTATCTTTTCTTCTGCCGTGGAGCCGTAATAGTTGTTGTTAATAACAATATCCATTGCTAAGCGTAGCTAGTTTTCCGAGCAATATTCACAACCGGCCTCCGTAGTCATGGATGTTTACAGGCTGACGCGCGTGTCGTAGTTGTGTTCATGAAAACACATTGTACAGCTGTATTCATATGGATGGCTCGTCAGCGCTTAATTGTTTACAAAACATGCTGCATTGTTAAAGCTGAGCGTGGCTGACGACACTCAGCTGCAATCCTCTATGACCTAGAGCTTATGTCTGCAAAACCAGATACCTACCACACAGGTTACGTTTGGTTTTGGTTTTACCAGAATAGAAAATAATTACTGGTTACTTGACGAAAGCCTCTTCACTATGGCTTTTTCATTTCATCACTAATGAAATAAAATATATTGTGCAATGATTATTATCATATCGGCCATTTATACGTCCACTGCTGAACAAAGGCCTCCCCCATAGATTTTCATAACTGTGTCATCTTTTTGGGGGGTATTTGCCATACTCACCACGCTTGGCAGGCGGGTCGGGGAGCGCAGTATGGCTACCGTTTCACAGAAGTGACGCTGCTGCCCATCCCTCTGGTTTAGAGTTCCTTACGACCGCACCGCAGGATGGGCAGCAGCGTCCTTAGAGTACATTAACAACTCAACTGCGATCGCCAACCCGCCTGCCAAGCGTGGCGATTATGGCAAAACCCCCCAATGAGCACACAAAACACCCAGACAGCTCGATGTGGCGATCTTTGGGGGAGGCTTGTGTCCAGCAGTTGACTTTATTCGTCTGAACCGACGACGATAATGCTTTATTCAAAAGGTCATTCTAGCCGTTTACCTGCTTTTTCCTCACATAAATGTATATATATTATTATATTATTTATTTATTACGTATTAAAGATGTCTTAAATTTAATACGGAACTTTTGAATTTGTTTCGGAATTTCTTCTCAGAGACAGTTAGTAGGAAATCTCGGTTTCATCCATATTTGCTGACAAGTGAGTGTTTCTTGAAACCTACTTGCTATTTGAAGATTATTATCATTTATCTATCGTCAAGGTCCGTCCTGTACAGTTTGTTGGTCTGGATTACGCCGCAGCTTAGTGTTCCCACATGCCAGTGACATGTACCCTGGTAATTCTGGTTGAATAGAATCTGATTCGGAAAAGCAAGAAAACAAGAAGCCGGATGTTCTGACGCCACTTGGGTGAAGTTATATTTAAGCTATAAATATATTGCACCTCTGAGTATTGCGGCAGATTTTATTATCTCCATCTATCGGTATAACAAGGTACAAACTTGTTAGAGAGTGACGCACGCATTTGAGCCACTGGCGGTTTCGATGGATGTTGCTAGATGGCGCTTTATCGAATTTGACCTGACAATATGTTTTGGTTTGGAATGGTGTCAGCTTCTATATTTACTCGTAATACGGATTATCATGTACTTAGCATTAGGGACCTTTGCAGGCTTTGATGTAATGTAATGTAATGTGAAAGAAAGAAAAGACAATTAAGGAAAGTTGTCACCATCATTGTTAAGATGCATTTATGTGATGTATCCATATACACCACATCATTGTAGCCGCGCTTGTTCCAGCAAAGGCAAGAGCTGCCTTCTGTGGGAAAGTATCAGTACCACCCTCACGGGTGGTCGTGAGTCTTGGCAAATAAATAAATCACTTATTTTAGATAAAGTTACCTCTCTTGTGAGTAATAATAATGTTATAAGTATGCTCGTCGGAATACAAGATTAACTAAATATTATACGAAACAGTTGCTTTTATTTTATTTTTTTATTGATCCTGTGGAAATACCTCATGTACTTCCTTCGCCACGGGAAAGGGTGAAGGGGCATGCCGGCCGGACTCCTACCGGCTAAAACCACCGGAGTGATCATCTGCGGCACCGAAGGGAGGCTCCAGGAACTCGAAAGATCTCCATCTAGAGCCACCCATTGGTGCCACACCTTTAGGCACATCTCGGAGGGGGATGACTGTAAAGCGGTCATCCACTCTAGCGGAGGGAAGGCGACTGTAAAGAGGCCACTCCCCCAGGCATCTCTCAAGGGGATTGACACATTCACACAGCGGTACGTCACCACACGCACACCGCTGTCTTCCCGGGGGTCGCTCTGTATGAGCACGCAGATTTCCCAATAAGCGCGCTCGCGACCCGCAAATAAAAAAAACCCTACGTCTGTCTAATGCCCCAGAAGGGGCGGTCAGAGCGGTCAACATTCGCCTAACGGTTTTGTGACCACCACGCACTCTTTGGAGTAGAAGGTAGCCTCACCAGGCCACCCTCAGATAATGGTGAGTAAGCCATCATCGCGCGCAACCGCGAATAATCCTAACCTACGATGTTTTTATAGGTGTAGGGGCGTTGCCCGCACGCTACCATGGTCACATGAAAGCATTACATGTTAAATACCGCAGGTATCGGATATGAATACAACGTGTCCCAGATAAGATAGCACTATCATGCCGAAGGAATTATGTAGATGACGTAATAAGTTAGTTTATCAGAAATCGGCGGTATTTTTTATTTTTCGTGTGTCTGTAAATTATTATATTTTATATTATAATATAATTATTATATTAATATGTCTCTCTTTTCACGGGTTTATATCCCCTGTAAGGGGGAACCCGGTCTTTTGACAGGCTTACGCGGGGACATAGGTCCAACACGCAGAGGCCCTTTAGATAATTTTAATCTAAAATGTAATGGGACACCAACCGGGGACTCTCCA
Organism: Diloba caeruleocephala; assembly: GCA_947459985.1. Taxonomy (NCBI): domain Eukaryota; kingdom Metazoa; phylum Arthropoda; class Insecta; order Lepidoptera; family Noctuidae; genus Diloba; species Diloba caeruleocephala. The sequence continues at coordinate 31,975,559 of OX381606.1, read as the reverse complement.
TAGCTGAACTATAAAATGAAGTCATGGATTGTCCCCGGTGGTGTAAGGCTATTGTATGAGATGGGAACTATAACGATAAGGTCTATTGCAATGGGTGTTACATGGAATAAAAAGACTAATAAATACGGGAACAACGGCGTCTGCCTTTCAACTTTGATCGTGAAATTCTGTGGCAGACGGTGACTCGCCACTCACAAGATGGGCCCCCTAAATGGCCACCACTACAGGCGACAAGGAGCAACACCGGTGTGAGCGGCTAGGGGTGTAGAGAGGTGCGGCACCGGTTTCACCATCGCGCGTCTCGAAGACTCGGAGCGGGTTTCCCCGTTATTACGCCATTAGACACTTCCACCCCCGAGCATGTAGCTCTGGCGGCCCCCCTCTGATCGGCCAACTAAGGCAAGCCAGAGTTGAAAATCCTGCGGGCACTCATGGGGTTCCACTCCAACCAACCAATAAAGGCAAGTCGGAGACGAGGCCCGGACCGACTCTCTGGAGCATTCGGTACGCAGTGTCGCCACTCACATTCAGCTCGCCACAAACTGCCCTGCGTTCTGTAAGCTACTTAATATACTTTTTTTTTTTTTTTCTTATGACATACTTTTTTTTATCATAAGGTATGAAGAAATCAAGCAGCTACTTTAATCTGCCCTCCAGGATTACTTTATCCCATGGTGAGATAACGTTTGCCCAGAGGGGTATATATAAGTATATTATATATTATAATATAATTAAGTTTACATAACTGATGCTGTAGTAAGCCTTAGACCTGGTATACTGCTGATTGACCGGGACTACTTGTATGAGGCACAAAATTAAGACAGAAACAGTTAAGTAAGAGGTGCTATTCTTAACGCGTGAAAACATTCCGTGTCGAAAATGTGTCTAAAGATATCGGTATTAATTATCTACCAATTACGGTTGATGCTTACGAAAATATATTTTTATAATCAACGTTTAGAACTTTAATTTGAATTTAAGTTTTATCTTTTAATATTGTCTACTCTTTTATTAATAGTAGGTTTTTAATAGCGTACCTCTGTACCTGTAGGCACGTTCTCGACACGGAAAGGTTTCATGCGTTTAGAATAGCTTCATTGGTCTGTGACGTGCCATAGCTTTTTTATACTACCGGGCCAGATTTCTGCTGTATCGTAGGTACAGTTACAGACACATCTCATAGCACACACAGTAATATGGCAATTAGTTAATGAAACACAGCGGTACTTCCAAGACAACCTTTAATCTCGTTCAAAATAAATAATGTCAACAGTAGGGCGAACTCTTTGAGTTGTTTTTAACCTTTATAATAATAAATCACGTCTCGGCGCGGGCGCACCTCGCCGGCATCACATACTTACAAATAAATTACCTAGTGATTACTATCTACAAGTTGAGGAATGCCAGTCAGTTGTTACTGAACGTGACAGCTTGTTGTTGATGTTATTAATTAACATTCGTATAATTACTGATATTACACTGATACGTGCGGTCGGAGCTCCGCGGATATGTTTTGTTTATTAATGCTAGTTACACTCTCGTCAAACACATTCCTACAAGTTAGCAATATAAAGGAAACGAGTTAAAATGTTAGAAATTAATGAAATGAAAGTTATGCAAATAATATGTTGGTATACAGATATCGTTATTGTTGATTATGTACTACCAAACGTGACAGAATACCTCTGTGAAAGAATGTCCAAAAAAGTCGCCAGAGAGAGTTAACGAACACGCTAGTCGTTTAAGAAGGGATTTATGGATGAGTTTAGAAGTCTTATCTCTGTGTGAAGCATAATCCTAGCACCTGCATCCCGGGCGGTTACGGAGCTACATCCTCATTCTGCAGAACTCGGTGTTCTGTTCCGTGAGATAGCAGAAAAAAATTAAGGTTACGTAAGCGTTGCGCAAGTGGACGTATAAGCGAGATTTTTCCAAAAATAAATACTTAATTCTACTTGTATCCAATACACATAATAAGAAAACACGAAAATACTAATCGTGTAAACGTTTAAAGTTACAAGACACGATTAATGCCGTGTGTGTTGACTAATTAGCGCAGGTCCCGATATCCGCGCGTTTTAAACAACGGGACAACGAAACGCTAATGTAGTTGTCATCAAAAAACAATTAGGGTCGCGTGCGCGGCGGCGAGTACCGCCGGCGACCGACACACGGTGCAGTGTGGCCGGCGATAGTCTGTTCGGATATGGTCTATTATTATTGTATTTCAATCAAAGTCAAAGTCACGGTCAAGAGTCAAATTCAAACTTTTATATCTCAAATAAACCAAATATTGGCACAGATGAAACGTCAGAATTTAAGTTGCACGGTTCCAAATAGTTGATCTCGTGGACAAGAGCCGGCAAGAAACTCCATCCTGGGTTGATTCCGTGTAGTTTCCGCTCGTTGCGGTAATCGTTGGGAGGCCCGTGTTTGTAGATGTGTCTGTGTGTGTGAGTTGACATCCTCACTATAGTAAGCTCGCGTGTCAATTTATTCGTGTCGAACAGTTTTTAAAGAAAGGAGAATGGCAAAATTGGTCTCACTAATAATGAAGCTATGTTGCAATAAGAATTTAGGTACATTATAATAACATATTTATAAGGCTTTAAAACAACATTGGGTTTTTAGAAGCCCGGGTTCAGAAGTTGAAATGTTATAAAACAATATTTATACAAAAACTAGCCGTACCCGCCCGCTACGCTAGGCGCAAATTATATTTACACCTATTCATGTATTCTGGACCCTGCTGCAAGATATAAAATTGGAACACACATGAAAATTTAAGTTATAATTCATGTATCCCGAAAATTTTCATTGAGAACCGTTGAGCCGTTTCGGCGCGTATTCGATATAACATTCAGTATAGTAAAATGATAATTGTAAACGTTACTATTACGCTTGATGCATAAATAATAATATAATGGCCGAAAACTGTGGAGGGTGTGAGAGAAGGCTTATTGTGTGAGAGAAACAGGAGACCGGATTCGGCCTCATCCCTACTCCGTGCTGTTTACTGGGCGAGAAGTGACACCGGGGGGGATAACTTACCAAGTGATAATAATTGATCAGTTATCGAGCGGGATGAAAAATTACTAAAACAACTATTAAAAAATAGGGGTTGGTGATAGAAGGGTGAAAATTTAGGGTTGTATGTATTTTTAATGCCACATTATAAAAATGTGAAAATAAAAAAATGTTGTCCAAAAAATTTAAAAAATCTTAAGGGGTGGACAACCCTTATCACATAGGGGTATGAAAAATAGATAGTAGCCGATTCTCAGACCTGCTGAATATGCATATAAAATTTCATAAAAATCGGTCAAGCCGTTTCGGAGGAGTATGGTAACTAACACTGTGACACGAGAATTTTATATATTTTGCCAAAAAATTAAAGTTTATAATTAACAAATAAAAAATAGGAGTTGATCGTAGAGGGGTGAAAATTTAGGATTGTATGTATTTTTGTATGCTGTGTCATAAAAAAATAAAAACAAAAAACTTTGCCTAAAAATAAAAAAATAAAAATTAGGGGTGGACTACCCCCTAAATGGTAGGGGGATAAAAAATAGATGTTGGCCGATTCTCCACCCTGGCCGACAATCACGCTAAGGATCACAAAAATCGGTCGAGCCGTTTCGGAGGAGTTTAAGTTCGAACCCCGTGACACGAGAATTTTATATATTAGATGAATATAAAAATAGCTCCTAGCACCGTTTACCCCTACATCTTCTCGACACGCATAGGCATTATCAAACTGTATTAACGGGACAGCAGCGCATAAATCGTGCAGTAGGGGTTGCACATTACAGAAAATATGCAAGCCAGTGTGCCCCCATCTACACAAAAGCCACGCTGCCTGACCTGTAAAGTCATTCTTACAGCGTAGTGCAGGGTTATCAGTCTAGGGAGATGTAGTGTATATACGGAATAAATCTAATCAAAATCATTTCGTTATAAAATACATCACAAATTAAACAAAATACATTTATCGTGTTTATGTTTTATACAATCTTCTAGCTTTCATATCTTTTTTCTCCCAGGTCTTTCAACAAATCATTTTCAATTAGCTTTTTGCTTAGTTTTATATAGTTCTACAAGTATTAATAAGTTGCCTTAGCCCACGCTATCCCGAAGGCTGGGTCCCATATTACATGCAATCTCGCCATTCTCCTTTGCCACAGTGATGAGACGTGAAATCCATCAGACAGCCGCCAGCTCATCTAGTTAGAACCCTCTTTTACAAATACGTATTGCTGTCCAACAAAACACTGCTACAACTCCATTGACTGCGTCATTATCTAATTTAATGCTCGTAAAGAATGCATTTTCGTTTACAATAATGGGATCTAGTAAATTTTTATAGGTGGGAATGGGGGAGGCCTTTCTTCAGCAGTGGAGGTATAAATGGCTGATATAATGATGTACTGAAAAATCAGTTTTACTTACTAAAACTGTAATATCATACGAAGGAGCTGAACTGTAGTCAGGTGTGCCAATTATTGTAGTTAACTACAGCTAGAAACTGGATTGGCTCAAGCGGCGAAATGCCGGCACGCTCTCACACACGTCGGCATTTGACGCATCTGTTATTGCAGACGTTCGTGCGTAGTGGTAATCGCGTACCACTAAGGGGGGCGCGCTCCACCCACATCAAATGCTAACAAAAAGTGTTTGACGAAATTGCAAGCCGCATGGTAAATACAGACGCGGTCAAATAAAAACACTTAACCAAAATAATGCAAAAGTCGCATCCATCAGTAAGTGATTCAAAGAGTCCAACTCGTTTTATTGTAATATGTCAAATTCATTAAAATTTAGTGTATCATTATTATCGTAGTGATATTTCCACCACGTAGATATAATCTGTACAAGTGGCGTGACGCGTCACAGTGACGTGGCGATGGCGTGACGGTGGCGTGTCGTGGCGGACACGAGTTAAAACCTTAAGAGCGAGTACAAACATTATTTACATAAAATCAGATTTTGATACAGATAACGATGAATAGATTTACCTATTGTAGGACTTATTAATTGGTAAATTTATTATCTAATTTCGTAGACATGTAAAAAAGTGGCAAAGACTCAGTCGCTTAAACTCTACTATTTACAATTACACATCAAATTAAATTACAGAATTTCCTTGAAGAGAGGCGGAGAGGAGGTCCGACTTCTAAAACAGATATAACTAACCACTCAACGGAGTTATGTACAATATGGGTACTTTTATAAAATAACAAAGAAAAAGTACAACCAATAGGTAACCGAAATGACATTCTGGAATACAATAATAAAGTAAAATAAGTGAGGTTATAAACACCTGCATGCAAGCAGTTTTCCGAAATATTTCTCGTATATCATTTTAAGTGTACAAGTATCTAGATTAGGGCTGCTATATGTCCAGGTACACCGGGACCCTGTGTCCTAGCGCGAAGTCATTGTCCCAGTTTGTGAGTTACAATTAGAGATTTGTACGCGGCCAGAAACAAGAGCCAGCTCTGCGAATTGTAAAATTACATGCATAGAATTGTATTATTATGTTGAAGGTGAGTAGGAGTACCTTAAAACGACTTCGGAAAATATGAATGGGCTAAGAGTTGTGGCACCAAGGAGTAGGCCTAAGAAAATCAGGATGTTGATTTTTCGATATATAGAATCGTTAATTTGTGCATTTTATTTTCAATAAATATATATATATAATATACAATAAAAGTGCTTAATCTAAATTCTGAAAGTAAAATAGTCTATTTTAACTAGTTTATTGATTTAAACAATGTTTTGAATTTCTATTCGAAATGTCCAGGTTTGCATTCTAACATTTATGGCAGCCCTAATCTAGATGGAGAACGCTCCCGGTGTGCCTCCGGACTAAACTCAACGATCCGGGGTTAACCACGTGGTTGGGGAGCATTCATCGTAACGTTATCACATAATATACAAAATTGTTGACATCGACATCGGGCATACTGTGCGCTGAAACAAATGGTTGGGTTCAATATCACATAATGACAGCAGACATGACATCGAGGAAATACTTCTAGCTACAACATTTACACGCTTAGGACAACTCCGCGCGACGACATGACAGCCGCTCTCACAGATAACTAACAGTACACACACAGTTCAGCGAATCACATAATGTTTGTAAGAGCCGCACCGACGGGACAGCTCGCTCAAGTCGCACAGTCGCACGCCCCACGCGGCCATCAATATAGTCACACACCCGTACGGGTTAAGGACCGTTTCAGTGGCCGCAACGCAGTTCGACTAACACAGATATTTCCAATGGCTCCAGTGGCTGGTAACAAAACCTACTTAACTTTTTTTGCCTTTGATGTACTCAAAGTGTGACGTTTATGGTTTGCGTATTTCCAGTTTAAATAGTGCGTAGTTTACAGTCAGTGCGCAGGTAGTGTTGTGCCAGCTTGGGAGGCGACTAGACGCAGGACTCGGGGATCCGGTGGTCGAGCAGCTTCTCCTTGATGGCGTCCACGTTGAGGTCGGGCGCGGCGCGCAGCGTGGCGGAAGCGCTGCGGCCCAACCACGCGCCTCCCCCCGCGCCTCCCCCCGCGCCTGCCCCCGCGCCTCCCCTCACGCCTGCCCCCGCGCCGCCCCCCGCACCTGCACCCCGCGCGCCCCACGTCCACGACGCGCCCGGCCCGTTACACGCCTGCAAACAAAACCACACCACACGTTATAATAACCTCACCAACCTAGACTTGCAGTATACTGGACAAAAACGTTTTAAAAGTAAAAATCGTTGACCTACTCCTCTCACATCAGTGAGGCTACCACTCGTCATTGGACCGGGATACTTCAGCATGCAACTTGGGTGGTTATAAATGGTAGGTAATAGATATTTATCAGAAAAATAAATGGAATTCTGAACGAACTGTCTTACCCAAAATTTCGAGAATAAAACTTTATCAATAGTTTGTATCTTCAATAAAATACCCAAAAATATTAATCAAGTTACCGATCAGGTTGTTCACTACAAAACTAAAAGAGTTAAAAGCTAATGGAGGAATTATTTTACTCTGTGGTTGACTTTTTAAACACTTAAATAATTTTAATGTATCTGACATTTAATTTAAACTTACAATAAATATTTGATATCTTATGATGTAATCAATTTATTGTAAGGCCAACGTTAATTGACCAACGTCCGTACGTGAATTAAACCTCCTTAAGTCGCTAGCCCTACTAACTTGTAGTTTTGAAGGCAGGGAAACCTGTTACCAGGAGACCTAAGGTAACAGGCGGAAGGTGGGCGGGATCTGGGTGTGTGGAAATGGTTTTCTCACTGCCGGTCAACCAGGCTCACAAGACCGATCGTACTGACGGCTAAAGCTGTCTTGGCCGCAGTGAGAGGTGGTTTGACGGGTAATGAGTCGGATTCAACATATTGACTGATTTTATTAACATTATTTACGTCTTATATACAGGTTGTCCAGTAAATAGCACGACATACTGCAGGGGGTGAGAGCTTGGGTCAATACCTACCAAAAAAACGCAATATATGTTCACCAAAATCTTACGGATTTACAGTAGTACAAAATTTTCCGAAATATCGAAAAATCTCTATCTTGACACAGATTTTTAAGCATCTTGTAATGAAAAATTCCTTTTCTAGTTTTTTTTTACCTCAAATTATTTGTGAATAGTTACTTTACTCATTGATAAGTCTTTATTCTATTAAAAACTAAAGTGTTTTCAAGAAATACAATTTTTATTTAAATTTTCACAGTACAATTTTCTTATTGCTTAACTTTTTTAAATTTTGTACTACTGTAAATCCGTAAGATTTTGCTGAACATATATTGTGTTTTTTTGGTAGGTATTGACCCTGCAGTATGTCGTGTTATTTACTGTACAACCTGTATAAATATTAAACTATATACACATCTACGCTTAATTGCTAGTGTGCCGTCCATGTATAGTGCGGGCTGCGGCCTTGTAGAATCACAGTTTGTATGCTGACGCAGAACCACGGAACACCTAATATTTCATAGATATGGATTATATACCGTTGCAGCAAGTACTCTAGTAGGTTAGTTGTAATGGTGATTTTGGATCGTGCCCCACACTAGGATTTCTCCTGTGTCGTGGGTGCGTTTACAAACATGAATTCCACACACAATACACCCAGACCCGGAACCACTACCTGCAGATCGTACAAATATTTGTTCCGTGCGGGAATCGAACCCGCGACCCGGAGCGCAGCAGTCGACTGTATCAACCACTGCACCAACCGTGCCGTCAAAAATTACTTAAATTATACACAAAATGTTAAGATATTTGCATGTCAACCGAATTGATTAAATTTGTAAGAGCAAATCCTTATACATATGAGACCAACTCTCTTACGTGACAGGTTCTATACGAATTAATTAATTTGAACTTGAATTTAAATGCTGTTACTTAGGAAGTAGGTTTCAAGAAACATTTTCACTTGTCGATAAATTTAGATGAAGCCGAGATTTCTTACCGACATATTTTATGGCTATGTTATTCAGAGCTTCGTTGATAATCAGGTCCTCATATCATCCACGAGATGAACGTTTAACAAACAAAATAACTGTGACACAACTGGAGAGCAATTCCTTAAGTTCAAACATCCATACATCCTTAAACACAGAATCTAAATAACGGTGTAAAACCAATTTTGGTAGTCGCTAAGACATGATTGAAGCTATTCAAGGACACGTTGCAGAAAGTAAGCCATCAGGATCAGTCTTAGCGAACACCAAATCAGGTTATCACCATTATTTCCATTCTGTATTCAAGGATGTATGGATGTATGAGCTTAGGAGAGGAACCCGACGAAACGATGGAACGTAGTGACTGAAATACGCGCCAGATACACAGCCACCGTGAAATGTTATTATAGTGTAATGATAACGACGCCACAGACAAACGCGGTCATTATAACGAGATTATCACTTCGCGTATCTACAAATTAATGAACTAGCGGCACACGCGACAAACACTGCTTTGTTGTAATGGTCCAGTGTGCGGCGCGCCGTACGGGGACAATATAAAGAGGCACTACAAAAGGTCTGCTCCCCCCAAAAGACCTTTTTATTTTTATTGGTGCCCAGTGGAAATTCTTCATGAACTTCCTTCGCCCCGGAGAAGGACGAAGGGGTATGCCGGACTCCTACCGGCTAAAACCACTGGGGCGGTCATCTTCGGCACCTAAGGGAGGCTCCAGGTCCTCGTATGATCACACTAGAGCCGCCCACTGGTGCCACGCCTATTGGCACATCTCGGAGAGGGTGACTGTAAAGCGGTCACCCCCCCAGGGGGATTGTAAAGGATCCCCCAAAGCGTCCCACGGCAGCGCGTGACCACATGCGTGCTACCGTCTTCTCTTGGGTCGCTTGGTGTGGGCACGCAGATTCCCCAATCTACGCACCCGCGAACCCAGAGGTCCCCCACCTTATAGCAATGGCAGGAGTTTTCAGGCGTATCGGAATTAGGCGCCAGAGCGGTTGTTACCCCGGCGCCGTCTCCTTCTTCTTCGAGCGGGATCGGCCCTCTCCCGATCCCGCTCTGCGTTCTCCTTCTGGAGCATGACGCTCTCACAGAAGGAGACCACTGCATTCCAGTTTTCGTGCTCTGCCAACATAGCCGACACTACAGCTGGCAGAGAGAGATCTTGCCCGATCCGATCGACCAGGATCCGCCGCTCGGCGGCCCACGCAGGGCACGCCTCGAGCGTGTGCTGTGCGGTGTCCTGGTCGCTATCACAATGGTGGCATTGTGCCGTGGCCTCGCGGCCTATCCTGTGCAGGTACGCACCGAAACAACCATGCCCGGTGAGCACCTGCGTCAGGCGATAGGTGACGCGCTCGCTCCTTCTGAGCCAGGCTCCGAAGAGCGGCAGGACGGCCTCGACGACGCGCTTGGTCGCAAATTGCATCCGCAGGCGGTGACGCCACTTTACAAGTGCGCGTCGCCGAGCCAGCCGCCTCAGCCTCTCCAACGCCCCTGGAGGCGCGTTTTCGCCGCTCTGGCGGAGGGAGCGTGTCTGATCGTAGACCCACGCATCCATCTCCGCCAGGATGTCAAAAGGCGGAAAACGCGCCAGGAGGGTTGCCGCCTCGTAGGAGACTGTTCGGTAACCTCGTGCGATCCGAATAGCCACTCTGCGCTGCAGACCGTGAATTTTGGTTCTGCAGCGCTGGGCGCCTGATAGTCGAGCTGACCATACAGGCGCCCCGTATAGGACCACGGACCGCACGGCTCCTCCGTAGAGACGGCGAACTTCCTCACATGGTCCCCCGAGATTGGGCAGCAGCTGGTGTAGAGCACCCACTATCCTCTCAACTCGGGGGACGAGGCGCTGGAAGTGCTCTTCGAAGCCCCAACGACTATCCAGGGTGAGCCCCAGGTATTTCATGTACCGGCCCACCCCGATTTGCGCGTCACCAACGCGTATCCACGAACTGGGTGGTTCTCTGCTTCTCGGTAGTCTGTGGAACCATAGCGCCTCGGTTTTCTGAGGCGCTATCCGCAGACCCAGGGCGTGGATTTTGGCCACGACAATTGCCACCGCTTGCTCCGCAAGCCGGATGGTTCCCTCGAAGGACTCCCCGCTGGCCAACACCAGAGTGTCATCAGCGTAACAGACTAAGCTGACGCCAGCAGGGAGAACGACACGCAGGACCGCATCGTAGGCGAGGTTCCATAAGAGAGGGCCGAGAACTGACCCCTGCGGAACCCCGCACGTAATCTCCCTCCGCTTTACGCTACCGTCCCTGCCCACGTAGCGAATGTGCCTATCGCGCAGATAGGCCCCTATGATGCCTTGCAGGTAGGGCGGACACCGATGATAAACTAGTGCCGCCCTAATAGCGCCCCACGGGATGGAGTTGAAGGCGTTGACGATGTCTAGACTGACCGCCAACGCCACCCCACCCCGTCGGGACACTGCCTGTTCCGACAGCGAGCGGACGCGAAGAATCGCGTCGATGGTGGACCGCCGCTGCCGGAAGCCATACTGACTTTCGGCCAGGTCGGGGCCAACTCGCGACAGGTGCTCAACGAGTCTTCGGGTAATTATTCTTTCGAATAGCTTCGAAGCCTCGTCGAGCAGGCAAATGGGACGGTATGCAGAGGGAGACTCTGCAGCCCTTCCTTCCTTCTTCAAGAGAACCAATCCGGCTTCCTTCCAGCCGGACGGGAACACGCCACTACGGAGGCAACTGGTGAACAGCCGCCTCAAGCGGTCCCCAAGAGACTGTAGCGCATACACCCACGCACGGCCCGGAATGCCGTCCGGACCCGGTGCGGTGTTGCGACTCTTCAGGCGGCCAATGGCTCGGCCCAGCTCCCCATCTGAAACCCCCAACTCCTCGGCCCAGTCCGAGGCATTTGGGGGTGGAGAGGGACCAGGATGGTCCCGAACCGCCGGAAAGAGCGTTGAAAGTACTCTCTCCAGCAAATCCGGGGCCATGCTTTCGGTCACCGGGGGGACATACGGGCGCAACTTGCCCACTACCATACGGTAGGGTCTCCCCCACGGATCCCTGTCTAGTCCCTCTAGGAGCTCGCTCCAGGACCGAGCCTTCGCCTCACTGATGGCGGTCTGAAACGCCAGTGTGGCCGCCCGGTAGGCCCTATAGGCCTCTTCAGTCTCTCCGGCTGTAGCGCTGTGCCGGCGTCGGCTTCGTTGGTACCGGCGGCGGGATGCCAGGCAGACCGCGCGCAACTGCGCGATCTCATCCGACCACCAGTACACTGCCGTACGCCGGGAGCGCCTGGCCCGGGGCATGGATGCGTCGCATATTGACGTCATCGTCCTCCGGAACCACGACGCTTCCTCTTCCGGATCGGGCAAGATCCCTTGATCTACCTCTGGCCAGGCCGTGACGTTGGCAGCTGCGACGAGCAACTCTCGATCCAGCTGTGTGAGGGCCCAACGCCGCGACCGCGGGCTGGGACTAGAACGGCTCGGGCAAGGCGTGCGGAGGGCCACGTCGAACATTATGTGGCGGTGGTCCGAAAGTGTGACCACTTCCTCCGCTACTCGCCAACCCGACACCATGCGGGCCACAGAAGGAGCCGCCCATGTCAGGTCCACGACCTACTCCCCCTGCCACCGAACGCAGGTGCTAACGGACCCCCGATTCAGCAATCGGAGGTCAAGTGACGCCGCCCAGTCTTCCATTATCCTCCCCCTCGGCCCGTCCCGACGGTTGCCCCAAGCTCTAGAGTGAGCGTTGAAGTCCCCCAGGACCCCCCAAAAGACCTGCTAATACGACCCAATTAGCACTCTTCGCCGATGACACGGCCATTTTCTACTCTGGTCGCAATCCCGATAATATAACTAAGATCCTCCAAGCCACAGCCAACGCCAACGGGAAATGGTTTAGGAAATGGCGGATCGAAGTTAACCCTATCAAAAGTAAAGCCGTCCTATTTTGCAAATTAGGCGACGACCACCCACGCTTCAGGGAGATCTCGATGCTGGGCCAATCGGTTCCTTGGGAACCGCACGCCAAGTATCTTGGAGTCACCCTAGACAAAAAACTGACCTTCATTCCCCACACAAAGATGGTGCGTGCCCGCGCTGCCTTTGTGCTTGGTCGCCTTCACTATATTCTGAACGCTCGTAGTAAATTATCCCTTAGAAATAAGGTGAGAATTTACACCACATGCATTTGACCCATCATGACCTATGCCAGCCCAGTGTTCGCACACGCCGAATCATACCCACTCCGTAGATTCGAAACCCTCCAAACCCGGTTCATGCGGGTCGGTTCAGGCCACCGGAGCGCCTCTGTACATGCGAAACGACCAACTCCATTTCGACCTTAACTTGCCGACCATCAGGCAATTTATGAAACAAGCGTCTATACGCTATCTCGATTCTGCCCTGTCCCACCCAAATCCCCTTGTGGTATCAGCCGCCGACTACGAACCCTCCCGTATCAGTAGAGTACGCCGCCCGAGGCACGTTCTGGTCGATCCAGACGATGAAATCACGTTAGATCACATGAAGAGACTCGCGTTGTCTCGTTCACTAAACACCCGACCGTTGTACCGCCCTCGCCGCCGAGGATGCCCGCCTCACCGACGTCGCGGAGGCCTATCGCCGCGTCACCTTCCCGTTCAAGTTAGCACTTCTCCCTCCCGTCTCTTGCTCGCGCCGGCCCGTGCCGAGCCTGTAGCTTTAAATGTCCCTTAAAACAACTTAAATAATACCGATCCAGCTGTCCCCAAAACAATAGCTTGTTGTCCCCAGCAACGCCCTAAGCCGAGGTCCGTGTCCCGCAGGGGGCGCCCTTAGCGAAAGTTGCTTAGTTTTTAATATTTAATTTAATTTAAGCCTGGCTGGAGGCCTCTTTTGGCTTCGCCAGCAAATGACCGGTTAAGCAACCACATTTCCCAGAAATATATGCGAGAAGCCCTGTTAAAAAAAAAAAAAAAAAAAAAAGGTCTGCTCCATACTGCGCCAAATAACAAAAACAAATTGACGCACAAGAAGAATACGAGCCTACCAAAAAATATCGGTGAATCGCCGATGTGATTATATACGCAGATAAAAACTTTTTTATTTTTTTAATTGAATCTCTTACATTGGATTTTATACAAAATTTACATTTCTAGAAAGTAAGAATAATATCTACTTGTGTTAGCGGCGGTATTAGGGTTGGTTAGGGTTAGGTAGTATATAAGGGAAGGAGCGATCCTTCCCTTATAAACTAAACATAATGTTAATACTATATTTTAAGTATCACAAAGTATGAAAATGGTACATATGATAAAACTTTTTAACAAAAAAAACTTCTTTTTGTTAAAACTTTTTATTTGTTTCTTTTTAGTGTAAACAAATTTAAGAACTTTTCCCAATTTGGTATCCGTATCTAACACTAAAAATAATTCTAAGAATCGAAACTATTAAGACATCATCTAGGTAAGCGCAGTTAAATTAAACCTATTTATTGAAGCTGGTTAAAAAACTACTCAATCAAATGTAATGAAATTTATATGGGACCAATTCCAAAGCATTCTGCATCTATTAAAAAAAGAATCGCTCAAATCGGTCTACAAATCTCGGAGTAATCGGTGTACATACATAAAAAAAAATACGCATCGAGTTGAGAACCTCCTCCTTTTTGAAGTCGGTAAAAATACTGATACTTTATAGGATTTTTTTAACAACAGTAGCTCGGATTGATGTTGCTTGTGTCTATGAGATTATGTTTGTGTGAGTGAGAGAGTGTGCGTACGAGTGGGAGTGTGTGGGTGTGCGCACATGATTGCGTGTGTTTATGTGCATGAGTGAGTGAGTATATATGAGTGTAGTGTATTCGCAAGTCGATATTGTGTGTGCATGTAAATTTGTGTGTATCAATGCTAGCTTGCACTAAACTTAGATGCTCCTAAATCATTCAAAGTTCTCTGTGCTATCATTTAGAAGCGCTAAGAGTTTCCTAAACAGATAGTACTTAAGCTGTGTCTGCATCAAGCGTTGTTAGTAATGGGCCTTCTGCTCCTTCTTATTTGTGCAGGCGGTGTCCATCCAATCAGCGTTGTGTAATTACATGAGCATGTCCCCCTGCGACGAATTACATTACATTAGCCGGCGTAATCACCGCTATCGCGCGACGCATCTCGGCCGAATTAGCCGCGCCATTGTCACGCCGCCGCCGCGCCGCGATTACGCTAAATTAAAACTAATTCAAAACAGCGACACGCACTAAAGGGGTGCGAATGACGTCACGCGGCGCGGCGAGCGACGAACGGCGAACGGAGGGGACGCGACAAAAGAACGCGCTGATAAAACTATCACGACTTAATTAAAACGTCCCTTGTTCGCGGCGCGTCCCCGTGTCCCGAGCCCCGGGCCCGGACAATGTGGCACTCGCTACAAGTTTGTGCAGTTAATCAGGTGGAGCAGATTTATTGCCGTCGCCTTTCCTTGCCCAGCTTATGTACATTCTTATTCAAAATTCAGAGTTAAGGCAGAGAAACTTGGACCAGATGAAATGACAGCGCTTTAATAGCGTTTGTTTCAAGCTTCCATTGCATAACATTAAAGTTTCTGTTCATTTCATACATGTGTACTAAGATGTCATGCCGGTAATAGACGCTGTCAGCGCTGTCTCGTCGTGTTGACGCGCTAAGCCGTGCCGCCTGTGGGTGACTGATCATCCCGCGCCCTTCGGGGGCTGTTACGTAACTTATCGACGCGGCGCGACGCTCATAATATCCCACATTTGGGATCGTGGAAATGTAGTCGTCGCCGCTGAGATATGAGAGAAACATAATCGAAAAGTAGAAATATCCGAGGTCCAGATGCATTTAAGTGTGGTCCAGTGCGTGATATACCGAACGATGGGAGTGAAAAATGAGTTTTTACTGGAGCGCCGGCCGCGCAATCTCGAAAATTGGACACACAAATCAAACTCATATCTCATTCAAACGATTGCGTCTCTCCTTCATCTCTCGGCCGTGCGCTGCTGCGCACACGTGCAGCGGCCTGTGAGTGTGAGTGTTGAGTTCGCTGCTTATTTAATCAGATTCCATGTTGTTGCAACACCGGCCCGTTTACCCTTTAACTTGACTTTCGCCGACGCTCGTTGACTTTCGTCGGTATTAAAATTCAAGTCGCTCGTTACTTTATCGGTTCGTAACTCAGTTAGATGAACTTCCATGTTTCTGTTTGATGAGGACTCGGCAAAGTAAATTCTTGATGAAAGTTTCGTGTAAATACGATAAAGTTTAATGCCGTGGAGATCGCGCGATGTTTTAATCTTAGGCGCGAGGCTCGCGTGCGGTTACTTGCGGTAACATGTTTTAATTAAGGCGCTGCCACGTAACACCGCCCCGATTCTCCTCAGAGAATGTGCGCTGGTTACGGTAATCTTGTATGCAAACAAAACGCAGAGCTTGTCAGCAGCCTGCCGTGCTATGCAAGTTATGCAAGTCGTAGAGTCAGCTAAAGGTAATGGGCTATAACTATACCGGCGCTCGTGGAGCCACCTGTTCTCCAGTGCCTCTGCAATATTATGATCTCTAAACCTTCCCGGCATAGATATATTAGACAATTAAGTGCATCTATTGATGTAACTATACAGTAGTAGAAGTAAAAAAAAAACTAGAAAAGGAATTTTTCATTACGAGATGCTTAAAAATCTGTGTCAAGGTAGAGATTTTTCGATATTTCGGAAAATTTTGTACTACTATAAATCCGTAAGATTTTGCTGAATGTATACTGTGTTTTTTTGGTAGGTATTGACCCAAGTCTCACCCCCTGCAGTATGTCGTGCTATTTACTGAACAGCCTGTATATGCAACCGACGAAGCAGATGATGCTGATACGGATAATATTATTCAGAGAAAGAGAGCATTATAAACGGTCAAATATTGTCTCACTCAAACTATATGTCTCGAGTCCAAAGTACTTCAAATTTTGTGTAACATTTTGCCGGAGTATCTCACATGAGTAATGATGAGCTGTGACCGGCGTAACGGAATGTGTCCCGCGGGGCTCGTGCGCCATGTGACGACACGGGTAACTGACGACCAGGGAATATGGTGCCCTTCAGAAATATGATGTTCTGATCTGTGATAGGACGTAAAATAGACTATCGGCTTAGACCGTAATAAAGATGCGCCGTCCACAGTCTGACTCACCGAGCGTTCACATAAAATAAACGACAACTTCAAGTACCTAGATAAAATCGCGCTAAGTTGCACTTGTTCGGGCGAGGACGTGTTAACTTTATATGGTGCACGGGTACTTTTACGAGCGCTTCGCACTTTAGTGATGTGCGATTAAAGAAGGAAAAGATAATGAAGAAATACTTAGCGCTGGCCATCCGAGCACGAGCAGTAGTGCTGAGGAGATTAACTAAGTGCGCGCAGGTGTTCAATGTTGTTGTAACGAGTCTTAGAATAATGTAATATAACCATTCCATTTCATTCACTCATTATATAACTCTTTCTGTTTAAATAAACGAAATGTGATTACCTACGTACTGGTATCTAACATATCTGCATTTGTAGGGACTCATCTCCATACTTATTAGACAGTACGCACGCGTACGCAGCACGCGCGTAGCCATAGGCCCATATATAATTGCGCGTAGCTCGTAGCTCGTAGCTCTTAGCTACGCGGCGCACGCCTACGCTTTTACCAGATGAGAACGTATGGATTGATGGCGAGCGTCGTTCGTAACGGCCGATCGGGAACGAATCGTTTTGTTTATTGAGTGGCGCTCTGATCCTCCACACACTACTTATTTATTTACCCTCTTACCCTGGAATGTTGTAGCGTGTCTTACTAAGTGTACTTTTGCGTATTTTTGTCTGTTGATGGCTTTATTTTTGTTTTGTTCGTGATATAACACTACAACTTATTGTAAACTTTACGTAGTTTGACTCGTCTGAAACTAATTTCAACGCATCAATACAAACGTCATAAGAATTTGTAAAAAAGAAAATGTACTCAAACGCTATTGTTAGGTCTTTAAAGTTTCAAGAACTGTGAGTAGCTTAATCAATCGTAAACTTTTACAAACATTTAAACAAAACCCATTCATTTATTCTGCTGCGTCATGGAAGATGAGCCATTTTTAATTTCTTTCGAACATTAAAATGAATTTAGAATATAATATTTCTATGATCTTAAGCCGCTTACTAAGCTCCTGCTTACTGAGTGGAACTCTTACCATGACTCATGCACAAGCTGCAGTTGTACAGGAGGGTATTATATTAAAATATAGGTATACGTACTGGCGTGGTGAGCGGCGCGGGCGCGGTGCGGCCCGGCGACGCCGCGGCCAGGCTGGGCGCGCTCACTGCCGTCGCCTCGCCTGCAACACATACACCAAATATAAACAACATTATGAAACAATTTATGTACTAAATAAAACATATGGCACGGCTGGCGCCGTGGCTGAGCGGTTAGCTTTCTGCAATACGTGTCGCGGGTTGGATCACCCCACGGTACAGATATTTGTATGACGTACAGGTAGTTATTTTGGATCTGGTATTCATACACGTGAGATTTATGTCTGCAAACTGTACCCACGATAAATGAGAAATACCAAGTATATTATCCTTAGATTTTAGGTTTCCGAAGGTCCGAAGGAAAAAACGACGGAACCCTTATAAGATAAGATAATGTTTATTTTCTCGCCGACTACTAGTGTAGTCGTAGTAGTAGTCGCCGAATTTATTGGACCGATTAAGTTGAAGTTTGGCACACATGGATTTCTGCGATCCAAACACGTGCGTGTAACGTAAGTAAATTAATGTCGAATGTAGGGGTCCTTTTTGATATATTTAAGTAAATATACGTAAATTTACCATTCCCCCCCTTATCTCCAAAACTACTAAGTCTAAAATTCTGAAAAAAATGTAGGTGATAGCTCTAAACCTATAGATTATACGAAAACTATGAGACATCTTAAAATAACATGGTGAATTTTACAATATAGTGCATACAAACTTTCGTTTGCGGTTGGTATGCATGGGAAAACATGTTTTTCGAGTACGATGTTAAGTTTGTTCTTGGGATAAGTTATTGGTACAACACCGAATTCAACAAAAGACAATATATTCAGCAATTTCGGAACCCTCTCCACGCGAGTTCAACTCACACTTGACCAGATTTTTAAGCCATAGCACATCGCGCTATAAGGTAAATATGACATTACCCATGTGGAGTCCGGATTAAGAATGTAGCACCACTCCATCTCCCGTGTATGTCGTATAAGGCAACTAACGGACTCTTTCCCCGAGGGATAGGCCGCAGCATCCCTTCTGCGGAACAGCAGCCATTATGTGCTCACCAACCCACCCGCCAACTGTGGTGATTTCCTACTTTTCAAATTGTCCCCCAAAGTGATGACACAATTGTTGTGGCAATTTATAGTGGAGGCCTGTGATCAGCAATGGACGTCCTGTGGCTGATATGATGATGATAATGATGATGAAGGTAAATGTTATCTATGGGCTGGAGTGATAGTGTCAATGATCTTGTATCTATGTGTTTGAGCTTATCGACACTGACAAAGGCCTCAGACTGGTATACAGGCGCCTTCTGCCTGGACTGATCAGCTATAAGCTGGTATTTTTTATTTAATTCCTTATTTAGTTGCTGTGAATCTAGCCCAAAATTTTAACCTACATTGCTCTCACATAACTCATGATAAAATTTTACACGATAAAAAATATATTTAAAGAAGAGTAATTATAAAGATTCTTACTACTTCTTCTCCATGGGAATGACTAATTGGAGCCGTGCAAGTTAGGATGACTTCTGAGAGCTCCTGTAAATTGTTTATTTGATAATATGTTGTAACTTTCTACATATATCCTGATATAGAAAGTTATATCAGTTATATTAGACGCCACCCATATTCTTATATTAGTCAGTTTATACCAATTACCCTTTACTTTATTGGTCCCCAGCGGAAATTCATCATGAACTTCCTCCGCCTTGGGGAAAGGGGAAAGGGGCATATCGGACTGCTACCAGCTAAAACCACTGGGGCGGTCATCTTAGGCACCTTAGGGTGGCTCCAGGTCCTCGTATGATTACATTAGAGCCGCCTACTGCTGGCATGCCTATACGTATACCTATACCATCTCGGAGAGATCACCCTCCCGGGGGGATTGTAAAGGAGCCCCCCGAAGCCTCATTGTGCACTGTGTAGTGCTGCGCACACGGTATACCAATTACCCGACTAGGTATGATGATTATGCAAGGCATTTTCTCATAACCTATAGGTACTACCACCAGACTTATGTACCAAGTTATACAAGCCTAATTCCCACAGCTTGCAGTTCCTAAACAATGTCTCGACAAAGATACCGACATACTGTTTGTACTCATTGCGCCAGTGTTTCACAAATTGGGCACGTTGATGAGGGACGGCCCTGCGTGATCACTCCCAGCCTCTTATTAATCGGAGCCTCCAGTGACGCAATGCACCGTCACCGTCACCACTGTAAGAAGGAACAAAAGGCCCACTCCTTACAGAGCACGATACAGAACTCAGATTCTTGCATCACATCGCTGGGAGTTTGTTGTGTTGCTTCTTCGTGCCAGATTAAACATCAGGAAGTGGTGAACGTTGAACGGTGGGCATTTTTGGGAGCTGTCTAATATTATGTGGACCTTCAAACAATACTATATTTAGTCAATTTTATTTTATTTCATTAATAATTGCTGCTATAATCGCTTGCTATAATCTTACTGCAGCCATTTATCGCAGTCGACTGTACCAATTTTTTTTTTTAAACATTGCTTCACACTTTGATTTCTCCTGTGTCGTGGGTGCGTTTACAGACATGAATTCCACAATACACCCAGACCCGGAACAACTGCAGATCATACAAACATTTGTTCCTTGCGAGAATCGAACCCACGACCCGGAGCGCAGCAACCGACTGTATCAGCACCAACCGTGCCGTCGACATTATGTCTTTCACTACGCTGGGTTATGCGCCGTCAGTGAACAGAAGTCGCACGCTTATACTCTTGGTAAAGACTGCGATTCACACCTCTACTTGCACCTCAGTTCTGCACACAGGTACATGAACCTTTGCGCGTGAACTTGTGTTCGCGTATTTTATCAAATGTACTTTCTGTAAATACCTGTGCAGTGTCACAGAACCACTTGTTATCGAAATAGATCGGCGGTGACTTCCGACGCGCTAATATAACGACGGAGATTGATTGTCGTTCTGATTTATAGCGATATACTGGTGAGATTGGCATCAATATTATTAGATTATGTGCGCTTTCGTCTAATTCTAATGATCATGAACATCTGCTATGATAGCACTTATAGTTTTGAGGCATTGTGTATATCTACCTCAATATAGTAGTAGCAGTTGGGAGCTCAGTCGCCCACAATGCGCTGGCAAGAGAGGCAACCGGAGAGTTGCAATCAATATAGTTTAAAAGGAAAGCAAAATATTTATACATTAAAAACGCATCATCAGAATATGTACGGCAGCTAAAAATAACAAAGCCATTATAAACGCGCACAAAATCGAGTTTATTCTCAAACAAATCGGCATCCATCTTTGTACAGACTTGACATCTTAAAATTAAGTGCGACATTTTTCATGGTTCCTGTATTTTTGTGTGGCGGAGGCTGCGGCAGCCCGGGGCGGTCCAGCTACGAATGTTTAATAACCTTCGCTTCTCATTGTGGGCGCGTGTCAGAGCGGCTGCACCAGTGAAGCTACATAAATAACGCCAGACTCGGGCGCGTGTGCCCGCAGCCGCATAGATCTACCGCCCGAGATTCATCCCGCGGAGGGAAAAAACCTGATTAATCACTACATTCAAAGACGGAGGCGAGCGTAAGTCAGGACACAAGAAATAATTAATTGGTGCGCGCATCGAGCACCCCCACCTCTCCCCCCTGCCGCACCGCCGCGCCGCTGCCCCGCCCCCCCGCGTCTCCCGAGCCGCGTCTAATGTGCCTGAGTTTATTCAAATTGGCTTCATTAATAGGTTAGCTCGCGCACCTCCGCGCTCCGCTCGCGGCGGTATCGACGACGCCCACACCTTGAACGATGCCGATCTTATTTTATTGCGGATATTAACACAAGCGGTACAGCCATTCAGAAAGGGACTTATTAATCCTCGTAAGGGTGGAACCACTCTACCACCCAATATATACGGAAGTGGTATTAGAACGGACTACCGATCCGCTTCACTTTGGTCTGTCAAGTTGGCGATAACTACAAAAATAACTCATTGGGTTATTCCTGCAGTTATTACGAAAATATCAGTCTGAAAGTGATGTGGATAAGGACGTCGTTCGATAATATCTGCGTATTGAACACGCACAAAGTGCTGCCAGCGTTTGAGACGAAGCTCTTGAAATCGGATCATCTCTTATTATCGTGCTAAGCCGAACGTTTGAATTTGCTGTTTTCGGCCTGTCTGACGAATTTATTGAAGGCTATTTTTTGCGATTTTAGCATTTATTTATATGATTACTACTCAGTACCTTTTCATACACAACCTTCGAATTTCCATTGAAGTATAGTACAATGAATTACAGTAATAGTAGTTAACCAAAGTTCGTGTACTGCACAGTTCAAAACCAAAGTGACACATTCAAGTTACAAAAGATGGCCAGCCGCGTGTGTGCGGGCGCGCAGGGCGGCGCGCACTTTGTGGCATGTTTTCAATTGCGAGTGTCGCCACGCTGAATATTCACGATGTCGCATCAATATTCATGAAGATACCTGGGCCAACTCCCCCGCACCCCGTGTTTCTCCGGCCCTCGCCTGCGGCTCCGTGCGGGGATATTGTCAATATAGCTCTTGAATTGTTGTCACGTGATTGTAGCAGCGACTGCTACGCTCGCGTTGTATCGCGTCGCGCCTTCAGCTACGGCAGTGAGGCCGCACCTACAGTGGTACTTCCTGCGCTACGAG
This sequence comes from Diloba caeruleocephala, assembly GCA_947459985.1. Taxonomy (NCBI): domain Eukaryota; kingdom Metazoa; phylum Arthropoda; class Insecta; order Lepidoptera; family Noctuidae; genus Diloba; species Diloba caeruleocephala. The sequence goes on along the minus strand of OX381606.1, from coordinate 31,953,131 downwards.
TGCATAATGGCCGGACGATGAAAGACAATACTTTTTGTTGCACTATTGCTCATATTGACGGCACGGTTGGCGCACTGGCAATTGGCTTTCTGCGCTACGTATTGCATGTTCAATCCCGGCCCGAAACAAATATCTGTAGCTGTACCCACGACACAGGGAAATTATAGTGTAAGGCATCGTTCAAAAAATAAACTGAAGCAAAAATTTAATTATTGACCGACAGTTTCTTTTCTTTTTCTTTCTTTTCCTAGATATGATTCTGATTTACTAGTAGTTTTAATAAAAAGTATGATACTAATGAAGTAAATCACAAAGTTTATGTTACAGAACAAAAACCGCAACAGCTCGGCCTAAGTTTAAAATTGTAAATCAACATAATTACCAATTAAAATGTAATTAACACATTTCTGAACGATATCCGGTATATCATTATTAATATCACACCATAAAACAATAACGGTTTAGTTTGAAATTTAAACCACAAATTTTCTAATAACATGATAGGTAATAAATAACAACATTATAATTACCGAGCGACTGCGGCAGCATGTACGCAAGTCGTAGAGTCGGAGCTACACGCAATATTAACAACAGTAAGCCGCAGTTCGCGGCGCGCGCCATCTTCTTTGTGAGGGAATCTAAGAAATTCCGCAGTCTGGCAATCGCTTCCGCTTCGCTGATTGACCTCCGCTGCGTCTTCTTTATACATTTAGCGCTTCACTACTTATTTTAAAATATTGAAATTAAAATGTTTGCTTATTATTACAATACATAAATAAATATAGGGATTGTGTTGCGTTATTAACGGTGTACATACACAAATCCTTTATTAAAAATCCGTGCAGTAAAAGCATAATGCACACATGCATTCATGAACTATAGCTATTTCTTATTTAACTTGACGTTTCGAACCGTTTAAGTATGTCAGTGAATACACCACTCATGGTCATGGATATCATCATCATAGCAGCCAAACGACGTCAACTGCTGAACAAAGGCCTCCCCCATACACGAGCGGGGCTACATGCTGTGTATTTTGAGAGGAATTGGTCAATACTCAGCATTCTTGGCCTTAGGTAGTTAAGGCTACCTTTATTTAAATTGAAGATTACCTTGACGGCGCGGTTGGTGCAGTGGCTGATACAGTCGGCTGCTGCGTTCCGGGTCGTGGGTTCGATTCCCACACGGAACAAATATTTGTATGATCTGCTGGTAGTTGTTCCGGGTCTGGGTGTATTGTATGTGGAATTCATGTCTGTAAACGTACTCACGACACAGGAGCAAATCTAGTGTGGGGCAACGTTATTAAAAAAAAAAAAAGAAGAATTTAACCCGGTGGAAGTAAACCATGTACTTCCTCCACCCCGGGGAAAAGCGGACGGGCATACTAGACAAGTACCGGACCGAAACCGAACCGAACTACCGAACTCCAGGAACTCGAAAGATTTCCATCTAGAGCCACACACGCACACACACTACACACACCTCGGTCACCCCCTCTAGCAGGGAGAAAGCCACTTGCCTGAGCCATAAGGAGGTTCCCCTCCAGGCATATATCGGGGAAAGGGGATTGTACAGGATTTCCTGAAGCCTCGCTATGCGCTACACGGCTTTTGCCGGGGTCACTCGGTTTGAGTACGCAGATTTCCCGTACTGCGCGCTCGCCACTGCACCATAGAATGTGTTGTCTGGTGTTCACCAACCCAGTTCGGTTCGTGTCGGACCGGTCGTGCGAGCCCGCGGTCGGCGCATAAATCCTGTATCATATAATGTGGGATGGTTTTTATTGAGGCGAGAACGGCATTCAATACGTCACAATTGATGGCGCCAGGCCGCGGGCCACCCCTCCCCCTCAACCCGCATTGCATGACCCGCGCCAAACTCCATGACACGCTCATGAATACCGGATGACTTTATTTATTATCATCGTGCCTCCGTCGATCATGCCGCGAGGATTCATAACTGGAATATTGTTCAAACTTGACGCTATAAGCAAAAAAAAGCTTTGTTCAATTATACTTTATTGTTAACATAGAGCTTTCAGATATTTCACTTGGTATATATGCCTTGAATACTCTCACTCTGTCAGTCTAGTGAGCTGTGAGGTGCTTTAGTGAGCTCAGCGACGAAGCCACTAGCATTTGTAAGCTGCGTTTGTGCAACTTATCCACACAAAGGTATTGCTCACCGCTTACTATTTTCCCACTATTGTAAAGACCAGCACGCGACTGTAATGCGTTTTTATCGTACATTTCGGGCTTTTGTTCGGCGTCGGTGGCGCGGAGTGGGCGTGACGCGTCGCTGGAGTTATGACAGCAATAATTCCCGTATAACGTATTATTATAATAGGAGGGCCTCGCCGGGCGCACGGCCGCGCGGGTGGGCATTAAACTGATTTACAAGGCTTTTTAATTGTTAACATGTACGCGGTGATTGGTGGAGCTTACTGTTTACTGTCCTGATTGCGTCATTTCCCTCGGGTAGCTTATTAGCAAGCACGTGACGTGGCAAGTACTACGTGCACTCGAATCGACAGTTACACCTATGCCTAATGTTAGACTGCAAATCTAGGAACGTCAGAAATACCTGTCGACTGGACAATCAGTCGTAAGCGCGGCTGTCTCGCGGGAGAGGCACCGGAATGTATTTTTTTAAACACAAGGTTTTATCCTGTGTCTTCAGGTACAGTTTACAGACAAAAATATCATATTCACAAACAGAACCGGAACAATTATCTGTTTACCATACATATATTTTGTTCCGAGCGAGGATCAAACTCGCCATCTAACGGAAACAGCCAATCGATTTACCTGACAACCTAATAATTATGACGTACTGAATAGTTGAACATTTCTTTCCAGGGCCCTCAGGGCACTCACCACACCATATGAAACAATTTCACACACTATTCGCGCACGAACGTGATATTTTTATGTTTTTAGGGTTTCGACCGTCCGAATGAAAAAACGGCAGAACCCTTAAGGATCACTCGTATGTCTGTCTTTCACAGCCAATTTTCTCCGAAACTAGTGGCCGGATTAACTTGAAATTTGATACACATATGAACTTCTACGACCCAAACACGGACGTGTAACGTAAGTAAATGAATTTTTAAGACGGGGTCACTTTGAGTGGTTCATAAAAACATTAAATTAAAGTTTTGCAAATTCTAATGTTTAATACACATATGAAATGGAAGGTCTTGTTGTGAGGGTCTCAAATATATTATCTATACAATTTTAAAATAAATAGTTGCAAAGTTATTTAAGAAAACAGATGGAACATTACTATTCCCGGCACTAAACTAATAAGCCTAAAATTTCGATAAAGATACATATAATTGGTTTTACTTATATAGTACATATCGGCCATTTATACGTCCACTGCTGAACAAAGACCTCCCCCATAGATTTTCAAAACTGTGTCATAATTTTGGGGGGTATTTGCCAATACTCACCACGCTTGGCAAGCGGGTTGGTGAGCGCAGTATGGCTACCGTTTCACAGACGGGACGCTGCTGCCAATCCCTCTGGTTTAAAAAAATAAAATCTTTTTAATTTATTTAAAACGTTGCCCCACACTAGGATTTCTCCTGTGTTGTGGGTGCGTTTACAGACAAAAATTCCACACATTACATCCGGAACAACTACCTGCAGATCATACAAATATTTGTTCCGTGCGGGAATCGAACCCACGACCCGGTGCGCAGCAGCCGACTGTATCAGCCACTGCACCAATTGACTACAGGAAACCCTAAGATAAGTCTATGGTCTTAAAAAAACACGGTAAATCTTTCAATATTGTGAGTACAAACTTACATTTGCAGTTGGAATGTACGAGAGAACATGTTTTTCAACTACAATGTTAAGTTTGTTCTCGATATAAATTATTTTAGTAACCACAAACTTAGGTCAGATTAAAAACAACATGGTAGATAACACATTCATCGTACGGAACCCTCTCCATGCGAGTTCAACTCGCAATTTTCCGATTTATTTGATGGAAAAATATTCCGTCACTCCGTCTTCTCCCGTGGATTTCGTAAAAGGCAGCAAAGGGTCTCTTAGCTAGACAGATGGGCAGCAGCGTCCATTCTGTGAAACAGTGACCATTCTTCCCACCAACCCGCCTGCCAAGCGTGGTGAGCGCGGGCGAACTCCCCAAAGTGACGACACAGTTGTAGGAATCGATAGGGGAAGCCGCTGTTCAGCAGTGGACATGATGCTTGCTTCACTATCGCGTTCCGTGCATGGAATTATTTCACATGGCATAGCGAGTAAGAGCCCAGGAACCTAGGGTTTGCAGAATATATGAACGGGAGTTGCTACTGCTGAGTACAGCTAACATACATAGGTATACCTAATCTGGGGTCGCGGGCGCACCAATTAGGGAGCCTGCGTGCTCACACCAAGTGACCTTCGGAAAGACGTGCCGTGTGCGCGCCACAGCCTACAGCGAGGCTTGGGGGGATCCTCTACAATCCTCCCCGAAAAGTGCCTGGGGAGCGACATTTTTACAGTTGCCTTCTCTGCGCTAGAGGGATTGACCGCTTTTCAGTCACCTTCTCCACGATGTGCCTAAAGCCACCAATGGGCGGCTCTGGTGTGACCTTACGAGGCCTTACGGATTCCCTTCGTTGCCGAAGATGACCTCGTCAGTGGTTTTAGCCGGTAGTAGCCCGGTATACCCCTTCGCCCTTCCCCGGGGCGAAGAAAGTTCATGTAGAATACGCCCTGGAGACTAATAAAAAAGGTATACCTAATTTACTATGCAAGTTTGCTACAAATTAAGAACTAACGCTTATATAGAATCAACAACCTCAAGGCTTCTCCGTCTCTAATCTTTGCAATTTCCTGAGAACTTCTAAATCAGTTCCAGGTTAGTTACCATTCATCACGGAACTATGTGGGAACTATGACAAGAACCGGTTCGACGACATTCTGAAAGTCGTTAATGTGACGCAGAGTGTTTGGCTCGTGCAGGAGTTAATTTGGGATCGATAGTTAGCGTGGTTGCGTACTAACTTAGTTGGGAACTTGGATCTACATTAGCTTTTAATTAGGGACGTCGTTAGCGGGCGGTCGCGTCGCGGGGCATCAGCAGTTCTTTGGCATGTCGGAATGTTGGAGTGGTCACTGACAGTAGATGCCTCATCTTTGGTTATCAGCATATTTATCGCATCAGACAAAATATATCCACTGCTGACCAAGGCCCCCGATAGATTTCCACAATTATACCATAATTTTGGGGGTAATTTGCCACTACTCACCACGCTTTGTGGGTGAGTTGATGAGCGCAGAATGGCTGCGTTCCACAGAAGGGACGCTGCTGTCCATCCATCTGGTTTGAAGTCCTTTAGTCACCTTTTACGACATCCACGGGAGGAGATGGAGTGGTGCGATGTTCTTAATCCGGACACCACGGAATTAAATAATGATATTGGTTGAAAGACTGATATTATGAAACAAGTTAATGAGTTAACGTTGAAATGTTTGAAAATAAAAGACTTTAAATGGCCAAAGACATACATTATAACTATTAGAATGTGGCAAACAATTTATTTTTATAGTTTGGGGAGGCCTTTTTAAGCAGTGGACGTCTTATGATGATGATGAAGAAACTTTTTTTAATATTTTGTGAAGGTCGGGAGCGAGTTGATGACCATCTATACCTGCTGTATTATTAGTTTATGACGGATTTAATATTATATTTGTACATTAAAATTTATCGCTTTTAAGGCTCCACATCTACCAACTTATTCGAGGTGATACTTATATATTGTAATTCGAATCTGTGGTAATAAGCCGACGAACAACCTCAAGTAGAGACCGCACCCGAGTTTAACGCCAAAGGAGCCATAATCCGACTTACGCCACTCCGGCACAATATTAGTTCGTCCCTAATCGTGTTGTCCGACTTAGAAGACCTCCGACCTTCCCTCGTTAGTTGCGGCTGGCACTCTCGTGAGCCTTCTCGTTGGATTCATTAGCGACTGTTTGAATACGCGACTAATGCAGTTCTGACGGTCGATGAGGAACGAGACGACTGTCAGGCCGTTTGATTTTATTTCCTGACTGTGAGACATTATAGTCATGTAGATGTGTCTTCGTCATCATGATTAATAGAATATTTACGTAGAATTGTATGTAATATGTTTTCACATATTTTATATATATTTCATTATATGTATGTGGGGATGAAAGGATGGAGTGCCAAGGTGAAGATTGAGTGTATGAGCGAGAGGGGGAGTGTGTAAGGGAACGAGAGAGAGGAATGGAAAAAATGGCGTGGTGTGCGATCTAGAGTTAGGACGAGACGGTTGTATTATTAAGAGGTTAAGGGAAATAAATTAAATAGTTCTGTGATTGAAGCATTTTGGTTTCCCAAATGTATGTATATATATATAGGGTCTAACAGAAGTAGAGCATTTATTTGAAAATACAAAAACAGGGTAGATACGAATTGAACTCGCGTGGAGAGAGTTCCGTACGAAGACCATGTTATTTGCCATGGTTTTTTTAATCTTACACAATTTTGTTTGTTACTAAATAAGTATGTATGGTATCGGATTGTAGAGACAAATTGCTGAATATATATTTATCTGCATGCATCGACGCAAAATCCTGACGCTTACGTCTCCAGATTCAGGTACTGAATCCATAGTATCGGTTTTCGTTAAGACATCATTTAGTGTAAGGCCGTCATGTGATTATACTATTAAAAATAACATAATTTTTAAACATGTCAAAAGCCTTATCCACCTAACCCATAATTTACGCTACAAAGAACAATTTCACGAAGCTTATATAAACAAAGTAGTGGGCTGTTAGTGCTAATACAGATATGAACTGTGCTCTTAATGGCGGAGGCTTCTGACGAGTAATTACGTTACAAGGACAAAGGCAGCAGCTCACCGGGCGCCAGGCGCGCGTTTAGAAAATTCAAATGATCAAACCGAGAGCGAGTGGTCGACAAGTTGTGGTGGTGTGCCACGTCGAGGTGTTTGTGTCCGGCACTTCATCCCCGCGGACACTTCCCGCCGTATATTAAGCTTTTATGAGGATTGCCTTTTAAACCGCGCAGAGTGCCACCCCTCCCGCCTGCCCTTCGCCTCTCTCATCCACCCTACGCTTTTTCCCTTGTTATGCGCTTAATATGAATATTTGAATACCCTCGACATAATCTGCGCGCTTGCGAAACAAACGCTGATGGCAATATCGAATGAAAAACAATTGAATGAGAAAGATAAAGATAAAAATATTTTTTATTCATGTACAACCATACACAGGCACTTGTGAATAGTCAGACTTGAGTTCCTATTCCAAGATGTGAATGTGGATTGAAATAGAGAGCTACAAAATGTTATAGCTTATACTGGGTTCAGATGAAAACATTGTAAGTAGATATAATGTTGCCGTGAGAAGCTGTATTAAAGCCCGGGATGTTTCAGAGGACGGCGCTGTCTCATATTTCTACGCGAGCATTGCTTACGTGCCACTGTATGGCTGTAATAAAGAATATTACCTGTGTTTTGTATAATATTAATTCATCACAAAGGCTGGGTAATACAATACATGTCGTTTGACAGTGAATGACGTCATGTCAATGCTTTTATTACACCTACGCGGCCTACGATATTTTGCGTTTGTGTATAAAATTGAACTTCCTATAAGCTGGTTTCATTAATTGAATACAATCTCAAGTGAAGGCGGTTTTGCCGAGGTGTGAGTAGGAAAGCCGTGTGGTGCCGGCTCAGAATACCACCACCCCATCTCCTCCCGTGGGTGTCGTAAAAGTCGACTAAGGGACTAACCGGAGGATGGGCAGCAGCGTCCTTCGAGTACATTAACAACTCAACTGCGATCGCCAACCCGCCTGCCAAGCGTGGCGATTATGGCAAAACCCCCCAATGAGCCCACAACACACCCATATCGGTCATTGTGGTGATCTTTGGGGGAGGCCTATGTCCAGCAGCGGACTTCATTCGGCCGAAATGATGATGAATGATGAGTAGGAAACACAAAGTAATTTCAGAGTTTTAAATTTCGTGTTTATTTTATTTTTGTCGCATAAGATTATACTAGATGTTTGACCGAGCTTTGCTCGGTATTTTTTTATTTTTAAATTGTGTTTTCTGGAAATTATATTTAAGTACGAATTACTAATAAAATAATGAAATATGAATAATATTTTTCGATCTTACCGATAGAATAATAAAAAATATGAACTGGTTATTTAAAGAAAAAAATCATGAGTGCAATTAGTTTAATCTTATATTAGAAACAAATACTTAATTTTTTACAGTTTATCAATCAATTACGTAAGTATATATATATAGTATTATTATTCGCCAATAGATGTCTGGAAGAGTCATATTTTTCAGTTGAGACTACTCAAATTTAAAGATATAAGAATAAGAAAACTTGAACTTCAATATTTTGAGTTTAGCGCCATCTATGCGGCAGTAGTGGTACCACTAAGCACTCCATGGTCTCAAAATTAGACTACATAGCTAACCTAATAAAATAGTTCTTAGAGTATGTAACAGGTGCTACTTCTCCAAATTAATTTTTTTGGACGAAGTATTTAATATTGAATGTCAGTGGTACCTAAACAAAATTATAATACTTCCATTATAATTAACTTTTATACTATAATGTGAAATAATACTTGACATTATAGTATAAAATGAACATGGTGTTATGCTCGATTATTAATATACCTGGATGACCGAGCTTTGCTCGGTATTTTCGTGTTACTTAACAACGCCATTTGCTGTTGTGTCGTTAAAGCAATTAATTGCTCACAAAAAATAGTATTATTATTCGCCAATAGATGTCAGGAAGCGTCATATTTTTCAGTTGAGACTACTCAAACGCCTATAAAATGACATTTTCTAAAAATGATTCCTAGCTAGATCGATTTATCGCCCCCGAAACCCCCTATATACTAAATTTTATGAAAATCGTTGGAGCCGATTCCGAGATTCTAATTACATACAAGAATTGCTCATTTAAAGAGATAAGATATAGAAGTAGCATGAGGTTTTACTTTTTAAGCAAGAGATCTTGAATTGTATTTCGTCCTGAGTACCACGCATCACTCATTTCATCATCATCATAATTTCAGCCGAACAAAACCCACTGCTAGACACAGGCCCCTCTCAAAGATCACCACAACGGCCGGTTTGGGTATGTTGTGTGCTTATTAGGGGGCTTTGTCTTAATCGCCACGCTTGGAAGGCGGGTTAGCGATTGCAGTTGAGTTGTAATGCATTCGAAGGACGCTGCCGTTCGTCCTCCGGCTAGTAATATTAGCCTTTTAAGGCACCCACGGGATAAAAAGGGGTTGGTGCTGTTCGTAGCCAGCACCATACGGTCTCATTACTCATTTACGCCTTTACTATCAGTCAGGTCCGGGATCGCGAGTCGGGAGGTGTATTGAGTTTTATCACTGTCATTCTGTATACTATAAACTGCTCACACACTATACATTTTACACTCAGTTTATAACTCGAGTATTCTTTGTCGGTATTCGACAGAAGCTTTATTGCTGCTCGTGACATCCTAGTATCATCATAGTTTTCGTGTAAGCCTACTTACAGTAGTTGTTGGGTATGAGGTCTGGCTCCGCGTCGTCGTGCTCGTGCTTGGCGGGCGCGGCGGGTGCGGGGGGTGCGGGCGGCGGCTTGGCGGCGCGCGGGCGGCGGCGCCGGCGCAGCGCCAGCGCGCACGCGCCCGCCACGAGCGCGCACACGGCGCCCGCGCCCGCGCCGAACGCGCCCACCACGCCGCTCACGCCGAGCTGCGCTTCCGTCGCTACACACGAACACAGACGTCATTAGCAACATTAAAGCGGAATATAATACCTACTAATATAACCGGATCTGGTCAGATTAGGCCTGCAGCTGACTGTAATATTCCTTAGAGAATATTTTCGGAAATGTTTTTAGTTGACCTGTGTCAATCTCTATCTATTCTATTGTAATCATCGTTGTTGAGACACATTTTGTTAAGTTTAGACTAATAAATAACTCGCTACTGGTGCCTGACCTTTTCTCTGAAGTGAAACTTCTTTTGGGACGGTGTGAATTGTATTTTATCAAACGTATGCCAAACTCCAACCAGCTTAAACCACTGGAGAGGGCATCTTCAGCACCGAAGGAGGCTCCAGGTCCTCGTAAGATCACCCAAGAGCGGCCCATTGGTGCCACGCCTTTGGGCACATCACGGAATGACTGTAGAGCGGTCACCCTATCGGTATTCCCAAACCCGGTAAGCCCAAGTGCGAGCCTTCTAGCTATCGGCCCATAAGCCTTCTCAATTCTTTTGCGAAGATTTATGAGCGGATTATCTATTCCTGACTAAAGGATTTTGCCGAATCCAAGAAACTCATTCCCGACGAACAGTTTGGTTTTAGAACCAAACACTCGTGTGTACAACAAGTCCACCGACTAGTTGAACACATCAAGTTCGGATTCTCACGCGGCATGATGACGGGAGTCCGTTTTTTCGATTTTGCGAAAGCATTTGACAAAGTCTGGCACAATGGCTTATTATATAAGTTGTATCAACTCGGAGTGCCTGACCGTCTCGTTCTCATCATACGAGACTTCTTGTCAAATCGTAGTTTCCGATATCGAATCACGGGCGCTCTCTCTTCCCCCCACCCCATTAAAGCCGGAGTCCCACAAGGATCCGTGCTAGCCCCACTACTGTTCACACTGTACACCAGTGACCTCCCCAAAAGACCTGCTAATACGACCCAATTAGTACTCTTCGCCGATGACACGGCCATTTTGTACTCTGGTTACGTTCCCGATAGTATAACTAAGATCCTCCAAACCATAGCCAACGCCTACGGCAAATGGTTTAGGAAATGGCGGATCGAAGGACCCTATCAAAAGTAAAGCCGTCCTATTTTGCAAATTAGGCGACGACCACCCACGCTTCAGGGAGATCTCGATGCTGGGCCAATCGGTTCCTTGGGAACCGTACGCCAAGTATCTTGGAGTCACCCTAGACAAAAAACTGACCTTCATTCCCCACACAAAGATGGTGCGTGCCCACTCTGCCTTTGTGCTCGGTCTCCTTCACTATATTGTGAACGCTCGTAGTATTTACGTATATATATATATTTTACGCTTGTTACATAAATTGCCTGATGGTCGGCAAATTAAGGTCGAAATGGAGTTGGTCGTTTCGCATGTACAGAGGCGCTCCGGTGGCCTTGCGCATGAAACGGGTTTGGAGGGTTTCGAATCTACGGAGTGGGTATGATTCAGCGTGTGCGAACACTGGGCTGGCATAGGTCATGATGGGTCGAATGCATGTGGTGTAAATTCTCACCTTATTTCTAAGGGATAATATATATATATGTATATGAATCATACCCACTCCGTAGATTCGAAACCCTCCAAACCCGTTTCATGCGCAAGGCCACCGGAGCGCCTCTGTACATGCGAAACGACCAACTCCATTTCGACCTTAACTTGCCGACCATCAGGCAATTTATGAAACAAGCGTCTAAACGCTATCTCGATTCTGCCCTGTCCCACCCAAATCCCCTTGTGGTATCAGCCGCCGACTACGAACCCTCCCGTATCAGTAGAGTACGCCGCCCGAGGCACGTTCTGGTCGATCCAGACGATAAAATCACGTTAGATCACATGAAGAGACTCGCGTTGTCTCGTTCACTAAACACCCGACCGTTGTACCGCCCTCGCCGCCGAGGATGCCCGCCTCACCGACGTCGCGGAGGCCTATCGCCGCGTCACCTTCCCGTTCAAGTTAGCACTTCTCCCTCCCGTCTCTTGCTCGCGCCGGCCCGTGCCGAGCCTGTAGCTTTAAATGTCCCCTAATACAATTTAAATAATACCGATCCAGCTGTCCCCAAAACCATAGCTTGATATTCCCAGTAACGCCCTAAGCCGAGGTCCGTGTCCCGCAGGGGGCGTCCTTAGCGAAAGTTGCTTAGTTTTTAATATTTAATTTAAGCCTGGCTGGAGGCCTCTTTTGGCTTCGCCAGCAAATGACCGGTTAAGCAACCACATTTCCCAGAAATGTATGCGAGAAGCCCAACAAAAAAAAAAAAAAAGCGGTCACCCGCTCTAGCGGAGGGAAGGCGACTGTAAAAAGGTCGCCCCCCCAGGCACTTCTCAGGGAGCATTGTAAAGGATCCCCTCAAGCCTCGCATTGGAATGCCTGTTGTTTCAGCAATTTTATTTGCTGTTCTTACCGTTCACCTGGAATGCAACTGCCCTTACAAAGTACTGCTCCAGTCGAGCCCATCATATAGAACTCCGCGACCACTATATGTTTAGAATGTTACTATTGCACATGTTACATGTCTTAGTCTTTTCGCAGGAGTTGTAGGTAGTTTAATCTAGCCCGTATTCAGGATCAACTCTATTGGCTTCGTTTCAAAGGATTTTCTTCTAGAAATCAGTACCGCATCAAATGGTAAACGAAAGCAACATTTGAACCCATAGACAATATGCCAGGTATACTGTACAGTAATTAATTTACTTTACAGCGCTGCTACTTGGATTGTAGATAAAGCTCGGTATGATTTTCCTCGTCTTTTCAGATTAAAAGTGCAAGTCGATATCCAAACGCGAGTCAGCCGGCGCGGAGATGGAATTAGCATTTCGTATAAATAGACCGGCCGGGGTGTCCGGCGACCTTCGTAACTTAATTGAAAGGTCCCTATCTCTCCGATACCGTACGGCTCTCCGAACAGAAGTAGAGCTGTGTGTAGTTAGCGCTCGCTGGTCCTAATGTACATCTATACATCATATCGGCCATTTATACGTCCACTGCTGAACAAAGGCCTCCCCCATAGATTTTCACAACTGTGTCATTATTCTGGGGGGTATTTGCCAATACTCACCACGCTTGGCAGGCGGGTTGGTGAGCGCAGTATGGCTACCGTGTCATAGAAGGGACGCTGCTGCCCATCCCTCTGGTTTAGATTCCCTTAGTCGCCTTTTACGACATCCACGGGAGGAGATGGAGTGGTGCTATATTCTTAATCCGGACACCACACGGAATCATATATCATCATCATCTATACAAATAAATAAAATTGAAGTGTCTGTTTGTAAATTTTACTGAATGCATATAAAAGTATATACGGTACATATAACAAAAAAACAATTTTTAAATTTTTTGCCTGTCTGTCTCTCCGTCTGTCTGTCTGTTTGTTTGTTCCGGGTAATCTCCGAAACGGCTGGACCGATTTTGACGGGACTTTCACTGGCAGATAGCTGATGTTATAAGGAATAACTTAGGCTACTTTTATTTTAGAAAAATAGTTAGGGTTCCGCGCAAAAAAACAACCCTTGAAATCCAGTATATATATTGTATGTCAAATGTCTATGTCGAAGTACTCTAAATTTCTTTTAAATTAAACGCGGGTGAAACCGCGGGTCCCAGCTAGTCATATATATAAGTATCAAACGTACTTCTACTCCGGCACAGTCACGTATTTCACCCGCATATGTCATTTTTGTGGCAAGACGTTAGCAGTGATCGTGATCTAGTAGCCACGTTTAAAACGAACACCAATATTTCGGATCTGCACTCTGTATTTCACTGGAAGCCGATTCGAGTCTTATAAATACTTAATTTTGTCCTCGTCGTCCGCTCCAAGAAATACGGTAATTCGAGCAACTATTCGGAACTCCGTCGCCATTATCTCGGCAGTGGCCGAGTCACCGGCGCGGGGGAACACAATTACGAAGCACCTAATTAAAATTAAAACGGCACAAGAATGCTTTTCCCCCTTCTTCCCGGTGCTCCTCGCTGGAATCGAAAGATGAACTTTCAGCTTGTGCCAAGTACTGGTGACTCGAAGGCTTCGCTTTTGAAATTACTCCTACTTTTCACTCTCAGGTCATCGCTACGAAAGGTAATGGAAAATAGCAGCACAACAATTTATATTCAGTCGGAGCCACTCAATTTTATTATTATTGCGTTGTTTATGAAACCCTGTTCATTCTACAAAATATCAACATTTCAAAAAGTCTGGCACTGGGTCATCATTTCGGCCGAATGAAGTCCACTGCTGGACACAGGCCTCCCCCAAAGATCACTACAACGATATGGGTGTGTCATGGGCTAATTGGGGGGTTTTGCCATAATCGCCACGCTTGGCAGATGGGTTGGCGATCGCAATTGAGCTATTAATGTACTCGAAGGACGCTGCTACCCATCCTCCGGCTAATCTCTTAGTCGACTTGTACGACACCCACGGGAGGAGATGGGGTGGTGGTATTCTGAGCCGGCACCACACGACACACCACGGTGTGATCAAAACTATAGCACTCTTTTTACATCTACATTTTTTTATTTTTCTGCATAATCTCCTTTCAACTCTACGCACTTAGTCCAGCGATGTTCCAACCTCTTCAACAAAACAAAAAAAAAATTTTTGTCAAACCCTGAAAAATAGGCCTCAGTTTCTCCTCTTCGCAGTTTCCAAATATGAGACAAATTTTTTTATTAAAAAAGTTTTTATTCAACCTTAAAGTCATTGAGTTGCCAAACTGCCCTCGTAGATATAAAACTATACAAATGATTATGTAATTACTAATTGAGGTATTATTCTCTAATTACTATTCTTTTATTTCATGATTAGGTTGTTATTTTGTTTTGCAGTAAATGGTTGCCGACTGGCTAATATATATTTATCACACATTATTATTTCTTGTTATTATTCCGGTGGCTGTTCATTTACGTATAAAAGTGGCGATACGTTTATCAGTTCTTTTTTGTGATTCACAATGTATTGGAGACAAAAATAATATAATTCATTGCCTGCTATTGACGAGCATGTACTTATATCTTCATTTATTCAGTAACGTTTGTAGGTTTTCCCGGAAACGTTTGACAATGTAAATAAGTATAATATTTTTATAAAATTCACAAATATGTCAGATATTCAGTGAGGAAAATCTATTTTCGCTCTACGCTATGTTTATTTTTGGATACCATTAAACTTTTGGTAGAACTGTACAAGTAGGTGCAGACGACGGCAACTCGCGAGATCTCGTTAATTAGTTGAATGTATGCCGTGTGGTGCCGGCTCAGAATGCCACCACCCCATTTCATCCCGTGGGTGTCGTAAAAGTCGACCAAGGGATTAACCGGAGGATGGGCAGCAGCGTCCTTCGAGTATATTAACAACTCAACTGCGATCGCCAACCCGTCTGCCAAGCGTGGCGATTATGGCAAGACCCCCCCCAATAAGCACACAACACACCATATCGGTCGTTGTAGTGGTCTTTGGGGGAGGCCTGTGTCCAGCAGTGGATTTCATTCGGCTGAAATGATGATGCCGTAGTTGTTAGCGAGCGACCACGACCCGCGGCCACCACTTGTGATCTCAAAACTATTTGTTCGCTCGCCCCAACTGACGAATTAAGAAAAACATCATAACTGATAGAGAAAATGGACTTTCACAAAATAGAATATATTTAATCATTTACTCAGTAATTAAGTCCTAACAAAAACATTTATTAATTATTATTTATTGCCGTGTGGTGCCGGCTTTGCCGTGTGGTGCCGGCTCAGAATACCATCACCCCATTTCCTCCCGTGGGTGTCGTAAAAGTCGACTAAGGGATTAGCCGGAGGATGGGCAGCAGCGCCCTTCGAGTACATTAACAATTCAACTGCGATCGCCAACCCGTCTGCCAAACGTGGCGATTATGGCAAAACCCCCCAATGAGCCCACAACACACCCATATCGATCGTTGTGTTGATCTTTGGGGGAGGCCTGTGTTCTGCAGTGGACTTCATTCGCCGAAATGATGATGAAATACATTTATGCGTTATCATATTGAAATATTGACACACACATAGACATAGTTACGAGTCATCATTTTTTTAAACTTTGATTCTCACGATGATTTCTCCTGAGTTGTGGGTACAGTTAACAGACATAAATCTCACATGTACAAACACCCAGACCCGAAACAACTATCTGTAGATATATATCAGACAAATATTTTTTACATGCGGGGATCGAACCTGCAATACGTGGCGCAGCAACCGTGCCGACAAAGAGTCAGTACCTGATAGAAAACTGCATTTTAAGTACTTTGAATTAATGTCATTATAATAGTTATGTGGTACAGCGGTATTGGTCAGGTTATAGCTACAAATATTTGCTATAGCCTGACCAATACCGCTGTACCACGCCCTAGGTACGCACGGGGAAGCGGGGAGTAGGAAGGAATGAGCACGAACTATACGAACAATTGAAATGGAGCGGCTGCTCGGCCTCGCCACCACGCCGCTCGCATATCTAAGGCGCGTTACAGCGGTATTGGTCAGGTTATAGCTCAAATAACTATCACGGGAATCTACTGATGGCAACCATCGTAAGCCTGTCCGGAATTAGTTTGCCCAAAAATAAATTGGCTACGAATGAACACCGCATCGGTGGATAATACACGCGGTGCCTTCCTACAAATAGATCATTCAGATTTAAAAAAATCGCTAAAACATAAATGTATCGATTTACCTGAATAAAAACAAATGATTTGGAGATCAAAGAAAAACGCGCAACATTTATTATTCTCGTTTATTGTAGGGATCTTCCTCCGTCAGTGTCTGCGGGGTGATGCGGGGCTATTTGTAACTTTAATAATTAATTAGGGGCAGGTGCGCCTGCGCGCACCATATCCACGGGATTTGCTCGCATTCTCATTTTTTTACATTTTTCAAGGAGCGTGCCATCTTCGGAATCCACCTTAAATTAATATTGTATATATTCTGGGAACGGCCTAAATGGGACAGCCGTGATTAATTTTGTGTACTTAAGGATTCGGAGCGAATAGTACAGGAATGTATTCAGCCACCTTTTATTTATTTACCTATGGAAATTGCATGTGAAAAAGGTGAGAGCAAAACTGTCAACATTTTTCAAACGCCCTACGCGAAGTCCAAAAGAGCACAGATTTATCAACTGCACTCGTCACCTACTATGCCTGCCATGCTTACATCTGGCTCAGCTATGGTATAATCTTATGGGGAAATAGTACAGACGCGCCCACTGTCTTTATCATACAAAAGAAAATAATAATAATCTTAGTAAACATAGAAGAAACCAACACTTGTAAACATGCATCTATATTTTAAAAATATGTAAATTTGTCCGTAAGTACCCTGAATTCTATAATAAAGGTGGAAACTTACATACCAAAATTATACCTTGACAAAAATAGATTAAATCTAGCAACTTCTCGACTAGCTATAAACTCCTCGGGTCCCTTGGTGATTTCTATAAAAATTTATAACCAAATATCATAAACAATGAAAACAAATTCAACATTGTTATATTTAATTAAAAAAATATTTGTTATCAAAAGCTACTATAGCATAAAAGAATTCGTCGACGATAAATTATAATTACAATTTATTATTAATACTCTTCCTCTCTCCTGATTAACTATGCTGTGCCTAGCAGGGTCCATGATTGGTCTATAGATTTAAACCTACAATCTGTTTTATTTTATTTACTTAAGGAATGCAATAAAGAATCGAATTGAATTGAATTTATTAACTTTGACTACCGACACTAAAATAAGATAACTATATTGGTCACAAATCACTGGGGAAATAAACATGCAACTGGTCAAATCTAATTCAAATAATTAATTTCAAGAATATAGTAGTTCTGTACAAATACAAATTCAGTATTTCTCATTCATCATCATTTCGGCCGAATTTCACTGCTGGACACTGGCCTAGCCCAAAGATCACCACAACGACCGATATGGGTGTGTTGTGTGCTTATTGGGGGGTTATGCCATAATCGCCACGTTTGGCAGACGGGTTGGCGATCGCAGTTGAGTTGTTAATGTACTTGAAGGACGCTGCTGCCCACCCTTCGGCTAATCCCATAGTCGACTTTTACGACACCCACGGGAGGAGATGGGGTGGTGGTATTCTGAGCCGGCACCACACGGCGTTCAGTATTCGTTCGGTGCATTTTACCGTGATAATGGTGTGCAAAAATAATAATATATACATAATATAAGTGTAATTTAAGTGTATTACCTTATATATATATATATATATATATAAATATATAAATATATTTCTTCTGTACGTGTGTATGTCACTGAACTCCTCTTTAAACGGCTGGATCGATTATGATGTAATTTTTGTGTATGTTTGAGTGGGTCCCTGATTGGTTTAGATTCACAATTGGACCCGGTAGGTGACTTGCAATCGGATGGCATGTACCTAGCTGTGCCCGAAGCTGGGCTGGGCAGCTATTTATTAAAATGTTCAAAATACGTAAAACAAAACGTATTACGTATTTTGAAAATAGTTATGTCTAAATTGTTACAAATTACTTCTTTCACGAAATAATATCACTAAGTATGCTTTCTATTGTAAAGCACGTTGTAGATAAAGTGCGTATCACACACATCGGCCGCGTGGTGAATAAAGCGCGATGGTTCTCAGAGTCGGGTATCGTTCGAAACAATAATCATAATTCATAAATCCCCTCCGGAACAGTCAGTACTCACCATGGGACACAGGCAATCCTGGCTCTCAATCAATCTATATTACATCAGCTTCATCCAAAATTCTGATAAAAAGGTATCATAAGGATAATTCATTAAGAAGTATACAAATCGCAGGGCAGCCTGCGGCGAGTGCTGCATCGTTAAATGCCGCAAGAGTCAGTCAGGGCCTCGTCTGCGACTGGCTTTTTATATTTGTTGCCTGATGCATCCCACAAATGCACGCAAGATCCTCAACTCTGTCTCGCTTGAGAATATTTGCCGTGGCATATTATGGGGAAAACCCACTTCAAGTCTTCGAGAAGCACGATACCGCATTACACCCTGAACTGTTTATAGCTCAAGCAACACCAAAATATTTATGTATAATAATGTTGGTGCTGCTTCCGGTCGCTTGTAATAGTGGTAATTTTAGAGGCTAATCTTGGAAGTAGCGAGTCAATGTCTGCCACAAAATATCAATTCAAAGAGGTTTAAACACAACGCCGTTGTTTTCGTTTTTATTTTTCATAAAATTTTCAGTTCAGATAACATGTATTACAATATTGCTTCTCGTTGTAGCTTTCATCGCATACAATTCATGACTGTATTTCATATAGTACATAATAAATTTAAGATAAAAATTATCTAACTCTCTAACTTCAGCATATTGGAACATTCTTTGTGCATAACTCTATCAAAAGACTGGGATCCTGTTGGATGTTGCGCGTGATGAAAGACACAGAATATATATATTAAATATACACTTAGACTTTCTGATCCCTCACCTCTACATAAAGAAAATGTTACGGTCGCACTTCTTTGGCGGCCTTAATTAAACTACTGCGAGCTCTGTAATTCGGCGCTCCTAAGCAGTGCAATAATGCATGAAGCTATCACGATGAATAACTACCGGAAATATATATGTTATATAATTGTGAAGGATGAAGAAGTGCCATGGCTGGCATCTGTTGGCCATCTGGCCTCGGAGTTACGTGTAATGCTGAAAGTATGTTCCCAGGGACATACTTTTAGCATTGTACTCGAAGTATTTAGTACTGTACCAGCTCCTGAGAATGATAACATTAATATGTCACATTGTATTGGGATCGCTCTTCGTGTTACAACCTCGGCCATCGATACTTTTGACGCGGTACCCGATGCGGTTGGCGATTTTGTAAAATAAAAACATTTGTATTTATGTATTTTTCTAAAAAAAATATACTACTGAATAAACTACTATAATAAACTACTACAGATACGCTGCTAGCCACGGTCTAGTTTATAATTGTATTAAGAGTGTTTGCATGATCTTTAATGCCCCCGGTAGGAAGCAGACATATGAACCAATTATCACTCTCAATGGCCGGCCCCTGCAAAGAGTCTCACAATTTAAATACTTAGGGAACTACGTAACAGACGACCTTAAAGATCATGCAGACATCGAACGCGAGCACAGGGCCCTGGCTGTAAGAAGTAATATGCTGGTTCGCAGGTTTGCTTGCTGTAGTAGGGAGGCGAAAATGACATTGTTTAAGGCATATTGTCAAAACTTCTATACGAGCAGCCTGTGGGCCAGTTACACCCGGAAAACACTGAATGCCCCGCGGGTTCAATATAATAACAGCTTCAGGATGCTTTTGGGACTCCCGCGCTTCTGTAGTGCCTCGAACATGTTTTCTCAGGCGCGCGTTCATGACTTTTACGCCATGGTGAAGAGAAAGACGGCGTCCCTTTTGGAGAGAACGCGATCAAGTTCTAATGGCATTCTGAAGATGTTAGTAGATAAATTTGACTCGCCAGTCATGAATCACTTCGTGCAGGTGTTAGTTAGGCAGGAGTGACATTATTACTAGCCGTCTGGCTGACACCTTGTATGTAAGTTTATTGCATTTTGCGCTTATAGACGTAGGTAGTACTAACATAGCTTTAAGTAATTTAAACTAACAACTGGATCATTGTTGTCTGATAAATAAATAAATAATTATTATTATAAAGTAAAGGAAAATTACATTGTATTTTTATAAGCTCTATTATGGGTCGGCACTAAGTCACCATCATCCACGCAATTAATTATTACTGCTTTATAAATTTCCTTATCATTATTTACCTCAGCCTGGAGATCTGTTTACAAAACTCCAAGAACAATTTAATAAATAACTTTGATGTTGTATTGTTCAGCGACTTAAAATTCGGTCCACAGTTGTTTTTTTATATTGGACTCGGTCGATTAATTAAAACGCTCGAATATGTAGGCAAAGAAGTTTAAATGAGAATTCTTACAAGCTGAATTTTTAATTTCGTCTGACGTATAAGTTGACACGCCAACCTCCTGAAGGCACACACAAATATTTTTTAATACGTGTTAATCAAACTAATAGGTATATATACTCGTAATACTTGCGGCTGTATAAACTGGATGTAGAGTTGTAGTGTGGTGTCTGCGCCAACATAAAAATGATCGGCGATGAAATAACTAAGCCATTGTGCGACGCGCGCTACTTTTTTACATCTCGCTATAAAACTAAAAAGGTATTCTATTATGCAGGTGTTCTCGTTCTAGTCGAGGTTCCATTTATTGCTGTGACAATTGACATTGTCTTATAGATGAGTTGCAAAAGAACATGAGAATAGAATTACTGCCGCTAGTAAATTCTGTGGAAACCTTTGTGTACCTCCAGGTTTTATTCTGTGTGTGGTGTGGTGTCCGCATTAAGAATATAGCACCTCTCCATCTCTTTCCGTGGATGTCGTTAAAGCATCCCTCCTTTTCTCACTAGAGCCACCCACTGGTGCCACACCCATAGGCGCATCACAGAGAGGGTGACTGTAAAGCGGTCACAATGCCCTTATTTAAAATTAATTTATTTGCGTTACACGTCCATGTTGGGGTCGCAGAAATTCCAATGTGTACCAAATTTCAACAAAATTCCTATAGATTCGAAATTTTTAGTTCCAACATCATCATGCCGGCCATTCATTTATAGGTCCTCTGAACGAAGGCCTCCCCCATAGTATTCAACAACTGTGTCGTCATTTTGGGGGGTATTTGCCGGTATTCACCACGCTTGGCAGGCGGGCTGGTGAGCGCAGTATGGCTACCGTTTATCAAAATGGACGCTGCTGCCCATCCCTCTGGATTAGATTTCCTTAGTCGACTTCCACGGGAGGAGATGGAGTGGCGCTATATTCTTAATCCGGACACTACACGGACGATATTCAGTTAATCTATTCATGATAATGGTCATTACTATAACATAACAAAAGGCAACTGATTAAGATCGCCAGTCAGACAAAATTTACTTGTTTAAAATGAAATAAAATGAAATGTAATCAAATAAAATTAAATCAAATAAAATGAAATGAGATGAGATTAAATTAAATTAAATGTCTGTTCGAAACGCATTAGTGGTGCAGTAAGAATGTGTAAAACCGTCCATTTGATTTCGGAGAATTACTCGACAGAAACACACGAGTGTTCGTTGAGTGACAGGAAGCTCACGCAATAAAGGGACGTTTGGCACTAACGCAAACTGAGCCGGAATGATCGGACGAGTAAGGCAAGTCATGCGGTCATGAGATTGAAATGAGTGAACGAGAGTGCCAAACTAGTGAGTCTTAGATAACTGGTCTCTTTCTACTCGTAGTAAGTGATCGTGCTGGTACTGTCTACATTTGACTATGTTTAGACATTTCTCACTGAGTTTCAGACTGTCTACGACCATTAATTTTGGGATCAGCTTCAATAAGCCTAGTTATGAAATTTGATATGGCCACCAACATTGAGCTAGATATTGCCAGTTAGTCAAAGCTCTATATCTCCTCTGAAATAACTGAAAGCCTGTGTTAAGGACCGTCTCATAAAACACAATATTTTATTCCTTTGACAATAAAAGAGCCTTTGTTTCTTACAGTCTGCGAAATTAGTAATTACGAGGAATCACATAAACTTTGGAAATTACACGATATCGTTCTTAAAATACTAAAACAAAATGGTGGGCAGGGATGTAGTGATTAACGTATATACGGGGTGAGCATATCGCGTGCCGCTCACTTGAATGAGAATTTCATAGCCAATAAACTGCATTTATTTTTAATACTGAATATTTTTTATTGATCAGGCAATTTCCCGTAATTTCATGCTCTACAGGTGCGCGATAAGAATAACAAGGCGATAATGAAAGTCAAATCGTTTGGTAGTTTTATTAAGTATACCAATATATATATATCAATTCTGCTTTGCAATCATGTCCAATATAAATTCATGTACTCGTTGACAAGGAGACGCGCAATATGAAAGGAGAATTTTATATCTACCACTAGAATATATTACGTTATTGGTTTGTTAGTTTTATTCGTGTCTCGAGAGGCCCCGTGCGCGGCGAGCTGATATTTGCTCCTGTAACAATATACACGATCGGCTCCAACTCTCTGCCGGCAGCCGATATTATTCCTCACGACAAATAAGCTTTTTATTAAAATAAAACTCTACCATCACAATGGTTCTCGATATTCGATTAAGGAAAATCGTTATTTTGCTATCAAATGCTACCTGAAATCCTATCATATTGTTTTGGCTCGAAGGACCAAAAAGTTGCAGCGGGCTTTCATCATAAGTAAGTTGGCGCACAGCATCTGTAAAGTGACTCAGTCGTAAATAACGTTAAGTTGTCCTTACTAGCAATTTGCATGAAATTAATGTAAATATTAATCATAAGGGCCGCTGGTAATGATTAAAGTTGCGGCGCGGCCGAAGCCGGCATCACTAATGCTACGCGGGCGGACCGCGCCCGACGCGGCCCCGCGCGGCGCTACACATCACTATGATACGTTCTACTGCTGTTGTAACTTGTTAAGCGAAGATTATAACTTGGAAACTATTCACGACATGTTAGGCAATTGAAACTACGTGTAATCTGATGTTCGTTACTGTATGGATGTGTTTGCATGTAATTTAATTCACCCGTGCGTCGTTGAAATTAGTATTAGGTATAGTTGTCTTCTTACGATTCATAATAATCATCATCATTTAGCCAAGAAATGTCCACCAGTAGACCTAGGCTACCCCAAAAAACACACACCGCCACAACGACCGGTCAATGTTTGTGATGTGTGCTTATTACGGGGTTGTGCCATGGTTGGCGATCGCAGTTGAGTTTTAAGGCCCTTCTATCACAAGGAAACGCAACGCTAATATTGCATACTTACGTGGCGAACAACTTCTAGCTCACGGTCCGGACACATGGCATTAAGTTACGAGACGCGGATTGCCATACTCGAGCACACAAGCTAGGCGTAGCATGCTAACAGCTCACACGGATTGTTACAAAATATCTGACACGAGTGACCATGAGATTATCATTTTTGCTTACTATATTTATCGAACGAAAAGAAAACGTTGTAACAGAAAATACTGGGTTCATCAATACATAGAAAGGAATATTAGCTGCAGTGTTTGTTGCAGCGAAAGAATTACAACAAACAAATGATAAATTCTTATCATTTTAAAGGATGTTCAAAGAGAGATATACGTATTTGATATTTCTCAACCTTAGAGACAGATTTTATATTTATTTATTGCTCCGCCATCTTGAAAATCTCAGCTACGTGAGTAGTGACGACCTCGTGCCGGCGACAAATAAACAAAATGCCGGCGACGCGGGCCTGTGTATGAACCTGTATATTTGTATCGCGGTAGTCGCCTAGATACTATAGTCGTATAGGCATCGGAGATTTGCGTAGCCTTGTGTACGAAGGGCCTAAATATACTCGGAGGACGCTTCTGCCCATTCTTCGGCTAATCCTATAGTCGACTTTAACTACACCCACGGGGTAAGATGGGGTGGTGTTATTCTTACCCGGCACCACATTGCAATATTATTTATAACAATACTGTACGAGTTTAAGAATCTGACGTAATAATATCCATAGGTAAAAACATTTCGAGAGTAGGTATTGAACTTTTTCTTGGAACTTCAGATGTTTTTACTTATAAGAATTATGGCAATATGTTTGATATGACTCTGTGTAATTTTCTTACTAATAGGTAGATAACATATCTCTAAACGCTTCATTGTTAACGTCGAAGTTACTTTTATTGATAAAGTCAACAATATAAATCTTAGCCTCGGCTTCAGCAGGTATTATCAGTCCAGTTTTTAGTAGATTGCTTTTGTTTTGCAGTACCAGAGCACACATGTCTAGTAAGAAAAGCGTTTTTTTTAGATATATAGCATGTGTTAATATAACGGTGTTGTTCGAAAGATGGGGCATTCGCAAAAGTAATACTGGCGCGTTACAAACGAAGCGCAAGATGCGCGTGCTACGCGGCTACGCGACGCGACCCACGTAGCGGTGGCGCTGTATGCGGCCGGCCCGCGCCCGTTGCACTCGCCGATAAATCATCGCCGACGCCGCGCTGCGCCGGCCGATTCGTAAAAACGACGACGAAATGAATAATCATTATTCATTGCACTTCATCAGTGATTTATTGCCCCGTTATTGTATTTTGCCACGCCTCGTAATTAATTCGACAAATTTGATCAAAATATTGCATATCTGCTCATCGTAAGCGCGACCGTGTACCGGATTCAGTTCCATAACATAAGTTTATTATTCATTGATTAACATCTTAAATGGCGTTGGACGGGACATGTGTTACGAGACAGTAAAGAGAAATGGACTAAGTTAGTAACAGAATGGTACCCAAGAGATAGCAAAAGAAATAGAGGCAGACAAATCAAAAGATGGGAAGATGACTTAAAGAGAATAGCTGGCCCGGTATGGACCCGTTTAGCAAGAGCCAGAAATTTGTGTAAATCTTTAGAGGAGGCCTTTGTTGACAGACAAGCTGTTCCACAAAAATATCCAGTCGCCGATTATTCAAATGCAAGTTAAAACTGATTAAATTAAATTAGTTCTTTAATAAGTAAGCATTTATTAATTTTAAGGAAGGAACCAGCAATAAAGGCTATTTTATTTATTTATTTTATTATATCCTGTCGTAGCACAGAAAATAACACAGAAGACACATAGGTAATACAGTGCACGTTCTTTATATTAAAAAACAAACCTCGTGCAATATTTGGCATCGGTCAATGGCTAGGTACGTTTCCTCACCGTTGCTTAGCGATGAATTTATATACCATTTTGTGTGATAACGCGTTGTTTTAAGTGGGTCTTCTGTGCCTTCTTATTTTATGGTCTTACTAACCAACGGTGCACTACATATTTTAGCGTACATTATATCTACACATAATCCGCGCATGAATACAATGTCACCGTGCACACCAGCAAAATAACGCGAAAAGCTTTCTAAAATGACTGCCATAATACTTCTCATAATTTCTACCTACAGCTTTGTGTTAGTATTATCATTCGGTTCACAACGAATATTAGTTATGCTTTGTTAACATTCATAGTATTATGTTTCTCTTAATACTTATTAGAATAATCACACATTTAGTAAACGTTTTTTTGACCTATCACAATAGGATTTCTCCTGTGTTGTGGATACAGTTCATAGACATAAATCTCACACACACAAACACCCAGACCCGGAACCACTATCTATAGATCATAGAAATATTGTCAGTGCGGGGATCAAACCGACGCATCAAGGGAATGAAGCGACGCGTACGGCCGCAAGTCAATCGCTTAGTCACTGCACCTGCCATGCCATCAATCGCTATAGATTTAAGCATTTCCTTTCATCTAACACTAACGCCGTTCTGGGTCAGTCCCTTGCGCTTCCTTGTGACTGATTATGCGGATGTTTGCTACTCATATTTATCCCAAGACCTTCTCAACAAATTTTATTTTCATTAACATTATTCATTTTTACAGGCTTAACCTTGTATACTTGTCATTACAAAATTACGGGCATCGTAATAATGATTAATAGGATATTTTTACATATTGTTTACAGTATATTTTAGTTTATGTGTTTGACCGTATTATATATGTTACAGTGAAAACCAGAAAGAGAGGCCTTAGCCTTCTAACCCAATCTTTTTTTTTATTGGTGCCCAGTGGAAATTTTTCATGACCTTCCTTCGCCCCGGGGAAGGGCGAAGGGGTATGCCGGACTCCTACCGGCTAAAACCACTGGAGCGGTCATCTTCGGCACTTAAAGGAGGCTCCAGGTCCTCGTATGATCACACTAGAGCCGCCCACTGGTGCCACGGCTATAGGCACATCTCGGAGAGGGCGACTGTAAAGCGGTCACTCCCTCGGGGGGATTGTAAAGGATCCCCCAAAGCGTCTCACGGCAGCGCGTGACAACATGCGTGCTACGGTCTTCTGTTGGGTCGCTCGGTGTGGGCATGCAGATTTCCCTCTCCCGGTCCCGCTCTGCGGTCTCCTTCTGGAGCATGACGCTCTCGCAGAAGGAGACTAACCCAACCTGTCCAAGATTGAATGGCGAAAATGCGTTTTGTCTGGTTAAAACATTTACATTAATTTTTACTAGCAGTAAATTCCAGTTTTATCGAAGGCATTCAATACTCCTAGTACGAGTTTCTTTTCGAATCGAAACTTAATAGTAAACTACACGTTTTCCACGTTCGGCGCTCTGATTGGTTTGATGAGATCAGAGCGGGGCAAGCGCAGCACCAAACGCAGTTACGTTTCGCTTATGAAAAAAAACTCTTACTAGGGGTGCAATATAGACTAGTTTTAACTAGAAACAAAGGGTTTTCATGACTATATTTATATCTATATATATATATGCTATGATAGCTTACTGTTTTCTATAAATGCATTTATATCGAAAACAGAAAGATGAAATGTATTTCGTTAAAAAAAAAAAAAAAACAGTTTCAGTTACAAGAAGTACGTCGAAAATGATTTGCATCAGGAGCTCCCTGAGGAGATTACGCCATTTTCTCCCAAGCTCTACTAAAACTGCGCTTGCTCAATGCCATCTCCTTCCCATCCTTGAATATGCTGCTGCCAGTTATTCGATCATCATTATATCAGCCATTTATACACCCACTGCTGAACAAAAGCCTCCCCCATAGATTCCATAACTGTGTCATCATTTTGGGGGTATTTGCTAATACTCACCACGCTCGGCAGGCGGGTTGGTGAGCGCAGTATGGCTACCGTTTCACAGAAGGGACGCTGCTGCCCATCCCTCTGGTTTAAATTCACTTAGTCGCCTTTTACGACATCCACGGGAGGAGATGGAGTGGTGCTACATTTTTAATCCGGACACCACACGGACTTTTAGAGCTTACTGAGGCATAAATAGATAAACTTGAGCAACTCCAAACCCTTTGTATTCGATTTATATTTGGTTTACGCAAATATGATTGTTTCAGAATTTCGTACAAAGCTCAAGTGGTTTTCAATACGTCTACGCCGGGATTCTCATAAAGATACTATATGAGAATCCCGCTTAGTAATGCTTTACAGTATTCTAATTAATCCTACAACGCCCTCACCTTACAGAACGTTTTAAGTTCCTCACTGACGCACATTCGAGATCCTGGGATCATCGGGGAATCGGAGACTTAAGATGCCAATGCATTTTACCGAATTTTGTGGTAAATCCATTGGGTCGTTCAGGCTGTCCGATTATGGAATGCACAATTACTACTTGTACTTGTAAAATTACTGTTCATAGAATTATTCCTAGTACTTGTTTTTGTACTGGTGTACAATGGAGGATATTCTATTCTAGTCTATCTAAAATAAATCATAAAATAGTTCTACTTGCCGGTGATCTTAATATAGATACGCTATAGAATAATGATGTAAGTCAACGCTTAAAAAGTATATTATTAATTTATAACTTACAACATCAACACACATACATCAACCTACACGAAACCCGTCTTGGATAGATTATTTAATAAGCAATATCAACGACGTAGCATCAATTATTTCTATCTGACCAAAGACAAAATCATTCCCAGTTAACAAACCACAATCAAGAGTGACACACTAGTATACCTATAGCGAAACACGACTTCAGTCAGGACAATATTTCATATCTATGAAGAAAAATATTGCAACCAAGCCCTTACTTTGCTTTATGAAACCTTTTGAATATTTTATAACCTCTGTTTCCCCATCAACTAAGTAACAATTACAGCACAAAATAAGAGCTCCTAAGTGGGGAATCAAATTAGTCTTTTATTAGTCTTTTTTTTTAAAAACGTTGCCCCACACTAGGATTTCTCCTGTGTCGTGGGACATGAATTTCACATACAATACACCCAGACCCGGAACAACTACCTGCAGATCGTACAAATATTTGTTCCGTGCGGGAATCAAACCCACGACCGGGTGACTTGCTCTAAAAAAATATAAGGAGAACAACAAACGTAATCACTAAACTGTGATAGACAATTAAAAAAGCATCTACGAACAATAAAAAGTAATACTCACATTATACAGAAAGCAAAAAACTTCATGTTAACCTTCATGGCTATTAAGGACAATACACAACGTCCAGGAACAAGAGTAAGTACATAAAAAAATAAAATATTATGGCACACAACTAAGAAGCCTAATAGAGATCGATATATCATTTAATGAACATTTAGTCACAACAACAAACGTACACAAATATATAAGCCCAAACTATGCGGTTAAAAAACAAATCGAGTAAGTACATCTTGCTAACCAATCTATTGATCAAGGGGTTTCCCCTGTAAAATTAATGGACTCTATCATGAAGCCGTTGTATAAAAAAAGTTATCAACTACATAGATATGAGTAGTTGTAGGCCTATGTTTACTATCTACACTGTCTACTAAAGTATTTGAAATATTGATGCGCACTTGCATTATAAACTTCTTATTAATAAAAATAATATTGATGTTAAAGTTAATACAGCAGAATGGATTTCAGAAAAACTAAATCCTTGACTCTCGCTTTTCTGATTGGTTCAGGACATTACAAAAATATTGATATAAAACGTCGGGTTACAGTTATATTCTTTGATATAAGCAGAGAATTTGACGTCATTAGCCATAAAATCCTGCTCAACAAATGTGAACGTTGCGAGTCAGAGGAAAAGCTTTAAACTTGATACAAAGTTACCTTAATAACAGAAAGCAATTTGCTGAAAATGCTCAAATTAACGACAAACTAATGAAAAATTCGCTTAGATCAAAATGTAAAATCAATGGATTTGGTGTACCTAGGGAAATGTATTGGAGCCGCTTTTATGTCTGCTATGTATATCAACGATATACCAAAAGTAATACAATTGTAAAAAAATGCTGAGCTCTATGGTTGACACGGCAACGAACTGTACCCCTAGCACGAGTTTATTTTCACAATCGAAACGTTATAGTAAACTACACGTTTATTGCGTTCAGCGCTGCGATTGGCCCTTTACAACCTCTTCCAGCAATCGGA
Source organism: Diloba caeruleocephala (assembly GCA_947459985.1). Lineage (NCBI taxonomy): Eukaryota > Metazoa > Arthropoda > Insecta > Lepidoptera > Noctuidae > Diloba > Diloba caeruleocephala. The sequence goes on along the minus strand of OX381606.1, from coordinate 31,923,235 downwards.
GCGTCGAAAGCGGTAAACATGTAGTTTACTATTACGTTTGGATTGCGAAAAGAAACTCGTGCTAGGGATACTGGCTAGAAATAAATAACCTCTCACCAAACTTTTCCAAACTGTCGCACTCCTGCGCATGGTCTCTTTCTCACGATGAAAAAGGTTAGGCCTTAGTCCACTACGCTGCCCTAGTGCGGGTTGGTGGACTGTACACTATTGAGAACATTTTGGAGCCCTCTCAGGTGTGCAGGTATCCCCAAGCTGTTTTCCTTCACCGTTAACGCTAGTGATAATCAAATTCTGATCCGCACATGAATCCGAAACGTCAGAGGTGCGGGCCGGGATTATACTCAGACCCTCTTGTATGTAAGGGTAGCGTTCAACCACTAGCCAATCACTGTTTCACAGCTATAAAAATAGATATAAGACATTAAAAATAAAAGGACACGAAACAATTCAACATGTAGAAGACATAGCTTTTCTTCTTATAACGCTGGAAAAACATTGTAATTGGAAAGCACAACGTAACATTGTTTGTACTCACTAAATTAATTTGTGAACGCACTCAGAGAGCTAAAAAAATACGTAGGCGATTAAAGCTGCCCTGCTGAATGGCTCGGTATTATGAGGAAATTCGTCCGATGGTAAATAAAATTTGTGGCGCAGGTCCGCTGGAGTCCTGCAGACCGTTATTTAAAAAACAAAACTACTTATGTACAGTAACTTCACTATATATATGTCAACTTGCGCTGTTTGTTAAAAATCATCAAAATCTATTCGAAAAAGAAAAATAAAAAACGAAGCACGCTGTACCATAAGAATGTAGTTAGGTAAGTAAGTGGTTAAGATATACAACAATAAATTTAAACAGCCTAATGGAATTACCTGCAAGGTTCTTTAGAAAACAGCGTGTTTTTACAAAGTTAACGAGTTGTTAACCTACAAAGATTTACAATGAAGCTATTTTCCCTAATTATTGAACTAATTACTATTAATTTTGCTTATTGGGTCCGGATTAAGAATATTGCACCACTCCATCTCTTCCCGTAGTCGTTAAAGGCGAGTAAAGTACGATTAAGAGTAACGGGCAACTAAGTGGGCAGACAGCGTCCCTTCTGTAGCACAGTAGTCATTCTGCGCTCACCATGGTTGCGGCATACCTGGCCCCACCCGACTCCATAAATAAAGTTTTTTCTGTTCAATGGTTTTAATATTTTTTATATCGTGTAGGGTTTTTGAAGTCGGTTTTATTTGTTTCTTTTTAGTGTAAATAAATGAAAGAACTTTTTCCAATTTGGTATCATTATTTAACACTATAACACTAAAAATAAGAATGACTCAAATCGGTTCTCTGATCTGAGAGGAATCGAAACTATTAACACATCATCTAGATAAGCGCAATCAAATTAACCTGTTTATTTAAGCTGGTTAAAAACTACTCAATGTATTGAAATTTATATGGGACAAACTAGAAAGTGTTTTGCATGTTACAAAAATAATTTCTTTAATCGGTCTACAAATATCGGAGTAAAAGGTGTACATAAAAAAAATAGGCATCGAATTGAAAACCTCCTCCTTTTTGAAGTCGGTTAAAAATGTTAAGTGTTGGGTTCGCCGAATGGCTCTAAAACAAAAGGCGGATTAGAGTGGCGCGCGATCATATTTCAGTGCGGGCAGGACGGCTCGAAGCGGTTGATTTATTTGAGCTAGCAGCTCGACTCCTCTGAATACGGCTCAAATAGCCAGCTAACAAATGGCCGCTCCGGCCGAACGCCAACCAAATAAAAATGATATGTTTGGCGGCATAATTTTTGCCTAAATCCGATTCAAACGTGCTATTACTACTTTGGTTGAGCTTGCATAAAGTGCATTTATGCTACAAATGACCAGATTAAGCCAATGGGTAGCAATGAAAGAAAGAAAGAAAGAAAAAGTATTTATTTCTAAACACCATAGAGACGCGCATTAATTTTAAACACCAAAGTATAAAACATATTATCGTGTTTCCCCTTGCAACACTCACGCAATTTAATACAGTACCTCGCCAAAGGACTTGGAATCCAGGCTATCATTATTACCAAAAGAAAAAAAAGTGATACAGTACGTACTGCTCTGTTTAGTACGCGAATGTTGGCAAGAGATTTAAATTTCTACTAAAGCAATATAATATTCATTTATACTATATAAAACAATGGATAACGTAGTCGTCATCATTTCTCACGTGAGAATGCACTCGGGTGCGTGAGGCCACCCTGCGTCAAGAGGTTAACGGTTATAATTCACACCCGAGTCGCACCGAACATGTATTTTTATATCCATTCAAATTTACATGATTAGGTGCGGTGTGAATCAGGAGCACCATTATCTCGTCGCGTATTTATGAAGACAGGCGACGTGTGCAGCCGTGTAAATCATTCATGGAGTATGCGGAGCGCGTTACTATAGTGTTACGTTGTGTTGCGACTACCCACCGCACCGTCCTAGGGGTGTCCGGTACGGAGGTCGCGGTGTGTGTGACGCGTCACACGAGCATGTCCGTTACCGTGGTGTCGCGAGTTGTGCGGCCCTCCTGTCATTTGTTGCTTATGCATGCCGCTGGGACATGGCCCACTTGTATACCATGTTTATGGTTATATACTGGAAGCTGCGCTTACATTTATAACTAGCTGGGACCCGCGTTTAATTTAAAAGAAATTTAGAGTACGTTGATATAGACACTTGACATAGAATATATATATTGAATTTCAAGGGGTTTTTTTGTGCGGAACCCTAATTATTTTTCTGAAATAAAAGTAGCCTAAGTTATTCCTTATAACATGAAAGTCTCGTCAAAATCGTTCTAGCGGTTCTGGAGATTACCCGGAACAAACAAACAGACAGACAAAAAAAATGATTTTTGTTATATGTTCCGTATATACTTTTATATGCATTTAGTAAAAAGCTGTTATTTTGACATTATAAACAGACACTTCAATTTTATGTATTTATGTAGATTACGTGACGATCATATATGTAGATCAAAGGTAAAGCTTGTCTGTAAGAAACTGCTAATAGGGATACACCAATTTATCTAATTACTGCTTTTATAATTATCATTTTACCAAGCAGTATATTCGAATTGTGTACAATGATAAAAATACTTTTCTGGGTCAGCTTATACAACAAAAATAGTTGTGAAACCAACCACGACGTAGGTATAATGGACCAATGATTATGTAAAAATCCTCGTAGACCTACAAACGGTCTGAATATTTTAATGTTAGGTGGTAGAAAACTTAAGGAAAAAAAAAGTGTAAGGAAGATGGCGGCGCGCATCTGGTCATGCGCCACCGTGTGCGCAGATTAGGGGACATACTTTACAATCCTCCCCGACAACTGCCTGGGGGTGGCCTTTTACAGTCATGTTCCCTCAGCTAGAGGGGGTGACCGCTTTACAGTCATCCCCTCCAAGATTAGCCTAAAGGCGTGGCACCAATGGTCTGCCCTAGTGTGATCTTACGAGGAGCTGGAGCCCCCTTCGATGCCGAAGATGACTGCTCTAGTAGTTTTAGCCTGTAAGAGTCCGGCATGCCCCCTCGCCCTTCTTCGGGGTGGAGGAAGTTCATGATGAACTTCCATTGGGGCCAATAAAAATAAAAAGGTATGCGTAAGGTGCTCTAGTGTGATCATACGAGGTCCTGAAGCACCTCTTAGGTGCCGAAGATGACCGCACCAGTGGTTTTAGCTCGTAAGAGTACGGCATGTCCCTTCGCTCTTCCCCGGGGCGGAGGAAATTCATTATGAATTTCCACCGGGACCAATAAAAAAAGGTATGCGTGAGGTATTGAGAATGCCATATTTGTTATTATAACCATTTCAATCGTCTGCCCAGGACATTGCTCCGACAATACAAAACCATGTACAGTATCGAATTAATACCGTTACAGGTCCGTATCATACGCTAATTACATCTGCTTTGTGTTTCAGTTAAGTACAATAGCATTGTGATTGTCCCTGGATTAAATACTACTTAGATTATCTCGGCGAAGTCGCACCGCGTATGAATTTATTATGAGTTCTCTTTAGGGCTGACTGGCAGTTTTTCCTATTCTACTAAGGAATTAATAATTGACTTCCTGTTTGACTTACTTCATTTTGCCTCGCTGTATTGGTCACTTGCTATCATAAAGCATAACTTTTACTCGTCCATCTAAATAATACATGACAGCTACATATTTTTAACCGACTTCAAAAAGGGCGAGGTGTAGGAAATTTGTAGACCGATTTAAGAATCCTTTGTAAATAGCTTCAGAATGCTTTCGAATTGGTCCCATATAGATTTCAATACATTTAATTGAGTGGTTTTTTAACCAGCTTCAATAAACAGTTTTAATTCGACTGCGCTTATCTAGATTAAGTCTTAGTTTCGATTTCCCGAGATTAGAGAACCGATTTGAGACATTCTTATTTTATACCCCCAATATTTTATGTGTTTCTTCATCAGTTATACGTTGTACGTACGTATTATACGTGTTAATAATATGCCGTAGCCGCCCGTGGCATCAATATATGGGCCCTATCAGATGACCAGTTCTGTAGCATGAACTGCTGCAGCATATCCTAAGATAGGGACTTTTTTTGGCCTCGTACAGCACTACTAAGCCATATACTTTTATATTATTAATATTACGTTTTCATAGTCATTATGTAAGAGTCCAAAATAAAAAAATCTTTTCCTTTCTTTTGTTTCTATTTTCTGTGTTAAATACTTATACCAAATTGGAAAAATATCTTACAATTTTTTGCACTAAAAACAACAAATAAATCCTTTTAACAAAAATAATACCGACTTCAAAAACTCAACACGATATAAAAATATTAGAACCACTAAAAATAATTTATTTATGAAGTCGGGCGGGGCCATCAACCGAAGGTAATGGTTAGGTTTGGCTAAGGCAGGTCGGCAGTGTGTGAACAGCAAGTCCTCGCGAAAAAGCAAGATCCTCAAGTCATCGCGAAAGAGAACCGATATGTACCTAGAATGTTTCGTGAGGCTATTGAAATTAAATACATCCTAATTTTAATGGAGAAGATGGTTGGCCACCACTACCTGTTTGGAATCCAGTGGTTAAAATAATAAAGTCCCAAACAGCAGACCGCACTAAGAAACATCAAGACACCGTGAGTGATTATTGCGTGCATTGAAACTAATTTTAATAAAAATTGTACGGTTGATAAAATAAAATCACTTTATAAAATCTGCAACAACACCTTAGTCATCCTGCGACCACGAATGCTGCAAAGTGTTCGAAACGTCAGGAAAAACAAAATTCTAAAATTGGGATAGAATCCGTTATAAATTGCGAAAACCTAAGACATTACTATAGTAGTTTATTTTATAAAACTTTTTTAATTTTATATAAAATAGTAGCAGTAGCAATCTTCTAAACCTATGCAGCGTTTAATCCTAGTTCAAACTAAAACGACTACGGCTTATCTGTATTCGCGATCAATTACCCAGCGCTCTTGAATCCCAACGAACGGCGGAACCGCTTCATAAATTATAGATAATCCAAATTGGTTGTTGTGTGAAACACAAATACGCTGAGTGGTCGACGGCACCGCGGCGCTGGTATACTACCCCCTTGTTTACTTTCAATTTCGATCAAAACTTATTACCATTTGTTTATGGGAGACGATCTGGTCGCTTCTCTCCCCACCCCTATTTTTATAATTCGATGTGAATAGATGAAGATACAATAACTGAAGTGGTATAGCGAAACTTTAGAAGAGTCATTAAATGCATAGCTAACTTGTTAAAACTTTTATTGAACACAATTAATTGCTGACAAATATAATAAATCACTTTTAAACGGATTCTATCGCGTACATTTTTGATTTTTCTGACGTTTCGAAAACGATATGTACCTAGAATGTCTCGTGAGGCTATTGAAATTTAAAAAACATCCTAATTTTAATAGAGAAGATGGTTGGCAGGTACCACCTGTTTGGAATCCAGTCATTAAAATAATAAAGTCCCAAACAAGATACCGCACTAAGAAACATCAAGACACTGTGAGTGATTACTGCGTGCATCGAAATAATTTTGATTATAATTGTACGGTAGATAAAATAAAATAACTTATTAAATACTGTAACGACGCCTGTCACCTTAGTCATCCTGTGACTACGAATGCTGCAAAGTTTTCGAAACGTCAGGAAAATCAAAAATATACGCGATAGAATCCGTATAAAAGTGTTTTATTATAATGCCATTATGGCAAAATATTTTAGAATCTCACATAAAATATTCTGTTGTACCTATTGTAAGAAAATAATAAAATAGGCGATGTAATAAATATTCATCCATGTATCGCCAGCTCTAAGCTTCGATGCAGATGAACGTGTTTGTCACCGAAGATGAATGGTCTGGTATTACCTCGCCATAATAAATATTTGATGACTGCACATCCTAAAATGATCGTTCAACGCTGAAACATATTCATTACATGAATAAATTACATCGCAGCGAGTAAGGGGCCCAAACGTGTCAACAATACGAAGTCTATGTGTTGTTGTGGTCCTACAATCCGCGACCCATAGACGGTGCGTAATGAAATTTATAAATTGATTTCATCAAAAGTTACTTGTATTGGTATTGCCGTTGAGTTAAAAAAGGTGAATTGTGTAAATCCTGACAATTTACCACGAAATCAGGGTCCGCGGCGGACGAAATCTAACAAGCGACATTAAAAAAGCATTGGCCGAGCCTCGGTCCTTCGAGGCGAGAAATGAAGGTCCCACATGTCGACGTCGATAGCACGCACATTAGTTTTTCCGCATCAGTTCGCGGCTCGAGTGATGGCTCACTTATTTCTGTCGAATAACAGAAGATTTTTCACTGAAGCCTTTCAATGTTCTACATGAACAAATAAATAAATTGAGTTTGAATCGATGGCATACTGAGATACTCGGCGGCCAAATTGAATGTTGTTGACCTTTTTACTAATATTAATGTTTATTGTTATGAGTTTATGACAAACTCGTGGCATGTTCATCTCGAAGTAGCAAAAGTAATGTTGTTTGGTATGAGCCGTCTCTATGTCTATATTCGGTGGTTTTCAATCTGACATATTATAAGATGGTCCAGACTCGAATAATTCTTAATATGAAAATGATATCAAAACAGGCTATAAACTTAATTTCGTTTATTTGACTAGACTAATGGTGTTAACCGTGTTGTCCCGGCTAAGAATACCACAACCCCATCTCATCCCGTGGGTGTCGTAAAAGGCGACTATGGGATTAGCCGGAGGATTGAAAGCAGCGTCCTTCAAGACTCGACGTCCTACATTTATAACGCAATTGCGATCGCCAATCCGTTTGCCAAGCGTGGTGATTATGGCAAAACCCCGCAATATACCCACAATACAAAACCGTACCGGTCGTTGTGGCAATATTTGAAGGAGGTTTCTGTCCAGCAGTGGACGATTTTCGGCTAAAATGATGATAATGATGATGCATGTTTTATACTATTATGAACTGGTCACTTATAGGTGTACATAGTTTCTGATTAAGTGTCTAACAGATGAGCTGCTTTATATATATAACTCTAAAGTGAAAAAGACAAGAACTGTCACTGCATCATTTGGGTCGTCTACAATTAACTATCTAAACTTTCCCTTAATTATGGTAGTTTAACAGTGGGGTGGATACTAGCGCGGATGGGCCATGGCCGGCCGTCACTCAGCGCAGGCGAGGCGAGAGGCGACGCACACACGAGGCACTCCGAGGAGAGCCTCTTGATTAATCTCGCCGGTAAATCCGAGCGCGTTTAATTAAAATGGGATTATCTTGAGGTTGCAGAACGCTGCGGCCTACTTCTGCACCGATCGATGGTAAGACAGGCAGTGACAACTTTAGTGTTTGTTTGGATTTGATGTGATCCGGTATTTGTACTTCCGGCAGATAAAGAGCTTGAGATAAAGAGAATAAGACCCTCCGGAAGCAAAAACGGGTCTTCGGTGTGGTCGTTTGTACGATTGTTCATGATGGCGTTAACTGTTGTGTAGGTAGCTTTGTAAGTAACTTCTTTTGCAAGTCAGGAGCAACAACACTTTCATTGTGCGCTTACTTATTTAAACCTGGTCAGTGCTTTTATTTAGAGTTGTTCATCCTGTCATTCTTTTGACTGCCAAGTTTTATTGTCCATCTTACTAGAAACAAGCCTAATATACTGCGATAGCTAAGAATATAAAATCATAATTCCATCACGGATAACGTAATACTAAGTTATCACGCATGGTGGCACGCTCGTATACGGTGTGACAAGAGTCAGCGTCCCGCACGCGGAGGCGCGCACGCGACTCCACCAAGTGCGAAAGTCACTCCGTTTGGTATCAACATCAAATGCTCAACGTTTTAGCCGCTACTTTTCCTCGTTACTTATATGTTCCCGGGCGAGGCTAATGTTTTCCCTCGGCTAATAATTCGCGGAGGATAAAGGCCGCTCGGCCGCCACTTAGTGCGCCGCCGTTGGCCTCGGCTCCCTCGGGACCCGCCCTTTACCCTCCAAATTGAGTTTCGCTGAGTGATTTAGAACAAAAACTAGTTATAGACGAGTGCCGCCGCTCGTATGTTTCAATGGCGAGTTAATGATTATACTTAAATGTCGTGCCGGTATTCTATTCAACGCTCTTTACAACGCTAAGCGGAGAACGTACTTTATCGCTTAAAATTTCCACTATTTGAAATCTTTTCAATCGAGCAAAGTGGCGGTTCAAAGGGTTTTGTTGGGGACGGATGTTAAACGAACGAGACCGGTCGGATGGACGCGGGACGGTCAGATCGAAGCCAATGTATACAAACTAACATGTTTTTATAACCCTGCTGATGTCTTAAGCGCTTTATACATAGTCAAACGCATAGCACATTGCAAGGACAAATATGCTTCTTTTGCTTTTATGTATAAATACTGTGCTGAAGAAATGTTAGAAATGCCACTTACCTGTTCTTTTCTCAGGATCCCTGAACAGCACATCATCGAGCTTGGCGGGAGTGGAGCGGCCCTTGGAGTTGAAGGCGACTGCGACGAGCCGGAAGCGCACATCCCACTCCAGACCCCGCACTGTCCACGACGGCTCGTCGGATGACAGGTTCACTCTGTTGACAGTGTTGCAATGTTAAAGTTTCACTTTAACTGAACTGGCTGAGATGAAATGAAATAATCATTTAATTCAAAATAGACTAAATGATTAGTTCTTTTTGAACGTCAACATTAGATAGCACCCATTAAGCCCACACTTCACTGCTTCCTAGTGTTTAAGCTGGGGAGAAGAAACGGTGCAACATACTCCACAGCAACACGTTAGTCTGTCATATACAAAATTTATAAATACATGAAACAAACAACTCAAAAATTACAACAATACTAAAATATGTCAAAAATGTATGTAAATTAAATGTCACAAATATAGACCAAACGTAAAAATACTAATATAAATCACATGTCAAAACTGCGCCATCACTCCCCTGATTGTAAATGTCAGTTGCTTTTTGCGTACTCCTCTCATTCCCAGTCTCTAAAATCACTGAATGGGTTCGGATTGGGTTTTCGCTGTGGAACAGTATAGTTGTTCGGCAAGGTAGGACACTGTATTTTAGCTCGGGAATATATCGTTATAAATGACAAAAGAACTTTATACATGCAGCTATGTGTATTCTACTGCTTGTACAACGGACCGTCCGTTCTAAGAAATTGTTCGTTAAGATGCCAACGGCTGCTTTCTACCATCGCACCTCCCGCCATCGGATGGGAATATATTTGCATACCCTAGAGCCAGAATGGTCTCATACCGTACGTGTTCAGAGGAACTTTCCCCCACGGCCGCCCAGGCTCCCGAGCTTTTCCGAGGTTTTCCCAAAAGACTACGCCTCCACTCTTTAAAAAGGGCATAAAATAATCTCTACAGGGTCGGCAATGCGCTAGTTATACCTGTAGAGTTACAAGCGTACATAGGTTACGGTGACCGCTTCATCATTTCGGCCGAATGAAGTCCACTGCTGGACAAAGGCACCAAAGATCGCCACAACATAACTGATATGGGTGTGTTCAGGCCTCTTTGGGGGGTTTTGCCGTAAACGCCACGCTTGGCAGACGGGTTGGCGATCGCAGTTGAGTTGTTAATGTACTCGAAGGACGCTGCTGCCCATCCTCCAGCTAATCCCTTAGTCGACTTTTACGACACCCACGGGAGGAGATGGGGTGGTGGTATTCTGAGCCGGCACCACACGGCACCGCTTGCTATCAGGGAATAGTATGCTTCTTTGCCACTTTTGTGGTAAAAATATGTATAATGCAAAAATATCTAAATCGAAGTAAAGATTCGAAAAAAGAAAGAAAACGAAATGATTTTAACTGTAAATTAACGCAACGCAACCCCCTTCTTATTCGATATTTGGTAACTGGAGCGTGGACATATTGGTTTGCGTTAGAACAAGAAGTAAATTGTTCCACTCGCCTAGATTACGACAGTGGATTAGAAATGCGATGACCAAGAATGCTTTCTCCATGTTCGACAGATACCCGTTGTATCTTACTGGTTGTACACTCGGTACTGTCCTCTATTGTTGCTATTTGTTTATCATTCAAAGGTTTGCTGGAAGAAAACTCAATGTTGAATTGAGCTCGCCTTTGTAACATCATGTTGTATTTTATTGATCAATTGATATTTTCTGTTTTATTTTGTACATTATAGAATAAGAATAGAATAGGAACAAGCATTTTCCTTACAGAAAGTTTCCCGAACTTCAACAAAACTGTTGAACTTCATATATTTTTATTAATATCAACATGTCAGACCCAAAAAAAAAATCAAAATCTGTAGACCGTTGAAATTAGTTCAGTGCCGAGGATCAAAACTGTTTCCCATAGTATAAAACATCCACGCGCTTAGCTACTGGGGCGCAATTCTCTAAGCTCAAACATCCATACATCCTTGAATACATAATTGAAATAACGGTGAAAACCAATTTGGTAATCGCTAAGACTGGTCCTCATGGCTTACCTTCTGCACCGTGTCCTAGAATAACTTCAATTATGTCTTAGCCAATACCGAATTGGTTATACACCGTTATTTCGATTCTGTATTCAAGGATGTATAGATGTTTGAGCTTAAGGAATTGCACCCCTGCTCAACTGCGGAAGTCGGGCCTTCGAATCAATCTTTCAATACAATTCCAATTTTAATTTAATGGCTCCATCAATATGTCGATGGTTGTGCCAATGCCATGGTTGGATAAAACAAAAATGCTTTTATGAAAGACCAATATATTAAATAGCCCTTGATAGCAAATAGTCTAGTGGTACGCAGTGATAGCCTAGTGGTTGAACGCTTGCCTTCCATACAGGAGGGTCTGAGTTCGATCCCGGCCCGCACCTCTGAGTTTTAGGATTCATGTGCGGATCATAATAATTTGATCATCACTTCCGTTAACGGTGAAGGAAAACATCGTGAGGAAACCTGCATACCTGAGAGGTTCCAAAAAAATGTATACAATGGTGTGTGTAGTCCGCCAACTCGCATTAGACCAGCGTGGTGGACTAAGGCCTAACCTTTCTCATCTTCAGAAAAGGCCCGTGCCCAGCAGTGGGACAGTAATGGGTTGATTATGATAGCAAACTGAAACCGATCTGGTTGATTATATTAATTCAAAAAGTGTTTTTATAAATGTCAATTCACAGTATTGTTAAATACAAATCAATGTTACGTAGGAATTCATTTCGTTTCGTTAATCTCCATCAAACAGTCACGGTGGAACAGTACAGGTATTTTTAACATCATCATTAACGCGGCTTGTACTACCACATCATTACTGCCACGTGTAAACATCATTTCACGTATTTTAATACATAATTCCCACATTCTCAATTAATACTATTTTCTAGTAACGAGGGTCATTATCCCCAAGCCAGCGCTTGTCAAACTTTTAATTTGTCAATGTTTTTATTTGCGACGGCGATTATTATCCGTTCGGGCGCTCATTACGGGGGTGTGTAGTAAGGTGAGGGCGGGGGATGTCACCTCGGTGGATTTGGGAATAGCTGGCGGTTCGGCGTACGGTGAATATGATTTCGGGTCTGGGTGTATTGTGTGTGGAATTTTTGTTTGTAAACGCACCCACGACACAGGAGAAATCATAGTGTGGGGCCACGTTTTTAATAAAAAATAAATACCTAAGCGCTCAAGTAACAGGTATATCCCATTTCTTTTCTTCGATAGTGAACAATAGTAAAAGCCGAGATGAATCTCTCTTAACAGATACTACCTTCAGAAAACCTTTTTGGTGGTTTATGATACAAACCTATATTACTCAAATATTAGTTATTTTGAAATAGATCAAATTGTGTTAACTTTTAAATGGTGTCTTATGGTTCATAGTGGGCATGGTGTTCGCACAGGCCGATGCCCTAGAGATGTCCCGCCAGAACAAACAATGTTATCGCGCACCGCCCCGCGCTCGCCGCTGCCGGACCAACAGTAACGAGAATAACATTATCCTCGCCGAGGGAATTATATCGCGCACTTTGTTCCGTTTTATTATCTGTCTGTCCGCTCGAGGTATTTGAATGAACAATGAACAATTCCTGTTGGGAGCAATCTGGATAGGGGAAATGATACACGTAGATGCGTACTGACACAAGTATAATCACTGAGGAGATCTGACACCATAAGTACCTTCAACACTTTTATATCAATAATCTCAATTTACCCACAATAACTTATTACATACATAACACCTCCCCTCTTATTCTTAGAATATTTATATTCTTATAATTATAATATTTATGCCTTACATAGCTACATACACTTTTATGAATACCAGATACAATGCTTATACAATTAATCTATTTCAAATCGGACGACTGGTCTTCGTATTCGTTTGGTGTGGGTCACCGGTGGCGTCGGCTCAACATTACCATTAGTTGGTTCAGTGGGTGGCGATTTCGGAGGCATGACCATAACTTGAGGATCACTACAACTTTTACCTAACATGCTTTCCTCTGTTGTATCTTGCTGAACTTTACTCAAATGTCCTGCCTCCGATGCCTCCATCAGCCCATCAGCTTGTAACGGCACAACAGTCTCACTTCGGTCGCCTAATTCTGTGTTATCCTTATTTACTTGACAAGGCACATCGGACAGTCGAGAACGGCGCCTAATTTGATCAATGTGTCTTTTGAGAATTCGACCATCACCACTATCCACCACATACCTACGAGTACCTTCTACCTCTCGCACAGTTCCTTTCACCCACTTATCTGTCGCACCATACTGTCTCGCCCACACTGAATCACCTTCGCTCAAAGCTCGTGGCTCGAGTCCTTCGCTCTCTGCCTGGCGAGCCTGTACCTCACGCACCCTATTTTCTAATGACCGTTGTCCCCGTAACAAATCGAGCCGAGAGCGAAGTGAGCGCCTCTGTAGCAGTGACGCAGGTGTCTCGCCCGTAGTGCTGTGCACTGAATTACGGTAAGCTAACAGAAATGTTTGTAAAGCTGTATCCACATCAATATTGTCCCTATACGCCTTTTTTTATGGCCCGCTTACAAAGTTTGACCGCGTTTTCTGCCGCACCATTAGATGCCGGGTGGTAGGCAGGTGAGAAGCTTTGACGTATACCATTTTGTTTTAAAAAGGAACTAAACTCCTGACTTGTGAACGGAGGGCCTTGATCTGAAACTAACTCTTCTGGAAGACCGAATCTAGCAAATGTAGCTCTTAAGACCTTAATGACGCTTAAAGCATTTGTGAGTTTCATTTCAAAAATTTCTATCCACTTCGAGCTAGAATCGACTAACACAAAAAATTTTGTACCCTGATATGGCCCCAAAAAATCTACATGCAACCTAGTCCACGGCTGCGCTGTATAGGGCCACGGCTGCGGCGGCGCCCGCGTCGGTGCGTCGGCCTCCGCGGCGCACGTCTCACACTGCTTACACATTGCTTCTATATCTGCGTCTATGTTGGGCCACCAAACATAACTTCGGGCTAGACTTTTCATTTTCACGATGCCCATATGACTACTGTGTAGCTGTCTTAAAACAAGATTTCTTAATTTTGTGGGTATTACCATTCTATATCCCCACATAAGGCACCCGAATTCCGAATATAATTCGCGACGCCTATAGAAATATGATTGTATTTCTGCCGTAGCCGGACACTCGTTTGGCCAACCAGACTGTACGTATGACATTATTCTGCATAACTCAATATCCTTTTGCGTAGCCTCCTTAACATCCCTATGCGTGATAGGTAAAAATTCTTCTACAAAATGTACATACGTACTGTCTTTCCTATCTGAATGTGAGTTTGTCATTTCAGGCAGACGGGACAATGCGTCCGCACAATTTTTCTTTGATACGACGTACTCTATGCTGTAGTTATATGCGGTCAACAGTACTGCCCATCTCTGTAAACGAGAAGCCGCCATAATTGGTATTCCTACTTTATTCCCGAAAATATAAGTTAATGGTTTATGGTCGGTTTTTAGTACAAACTTCCGACCATACAAATACTGATGATATTTTCTGACTCCGAAAACTATCGCCAGCGCTTCCCGATCAATCTGAGAATATGCTCGCTCAGCTACAGTAAGTGACCGCGAGGCAAAGGCTATCGGACGCTCGCCGCTCGGAGTGATATGAGACAACACGGCGCCGACGCCCACGCTGCTGGCGTCGGTAGTCAGCACGAGTGGCAACTCAGCCGAGTAGTGTGTAAGTACCTCACTGCTAGCTAACAACGTTTTAACCTTCACAAATGAATTCTTACATTCCTCGTTCCATTCATACTTTACTCCTAATTTCAATAAATTGTACAAAGGGGCTAAAATTGTACTAACGTTTTTTATAAACTTAGCATAATACATGACCATGCCTATAAACGCCCTCAGCTCCGATATGTTCGACGGTGCCGCCGTGTTTATAATGCCCTTGACCTTATCCGAACAAGTATGTACACCATCTTTACTGATGACATGCCCCAAGTAAACAACTGATTTAGCAAAGAATGCACATTTGTCCCTCTTCACTCGCAAACCATACTGTTCTAATCGGTCAAAAACTTTGCATAGATTACTCATGTGTTCGGAAACTGTGCGCCCCGTTATGATGACGTCATCAAGGAATACGCCTACCTGTGGCAAATCTGCAAACAACTGTTCTAAACGTCTCTGGAATATCGCCGGACTAGATGCCAGACCATACACCAATCTATTATATTGGAACAATCCCTTGTGCGTGTTAATCACCGTGTACTTCCGGGAATCATCCAGCTCAAATTGCGCGTAAGCTTGGGACAGGTCTACCTTACTGTAATGTTCGCCCCCATTTAACCGAATGAGTAAGTCTTCAAACCTAGGTAGTGGATAGCGATCGATCTCTATTACCTTATTCAATGTAAGCTTATAATCGGCGCATATTCTTATGCTGCCGTCCTTCTTTACGACAGGTACTATAGGCGTCGCCCAGTCGGAACGCTCGACCGGCGTGAGAATGTCGTCCCTTACCAACTGGTCCAGCGTGTGCTCCACCGGCTCGCGCAGCGCATACGCCAGCGGGCGAGCACGCATAAACACAGGCCGCGCGTCTGGCCGCAAGCAAATGCCAACCTTACCACCGGTGAATCGCCCCAAACCGTCCGCGAACACTTTAGAGTATCTGGAACTAAATATGTTTATATCAAAATTTGATTCCTTACAAATGTTATTGTTATTTACATATGTGTTATAATTCAATATTGGCAGCTGTATTTTTAACGATGCCATCCACTGTCTACCAAGTAGCATTGTTTTACCATTTTTTATGACGTATAAGTCTAAATGCATACATTTATCTTTATATTGGACAAGTGGTTTAATAACTCCCAGTGGTTTTACATACTCGCCCGTATAATACCTCAATACAATACTACTCTTTATAATTTTGAAGTTATTAAATAACTCTTTATATGTGTGTTCATTTATACATGAGACAGCACTACCTGTATCGCATTCAAATTTCATTATTTTCCCTTGAACCTCTAATGACACATAAACAGGTTTACACTGAGTTACTGACAATTCATTAAGTTCAATTATTATTACCTCGTCACTATCTTCGCTGTTCACTACGTCCTCCTTGAACTTGGCTTCGACGGAGTAATGATGTGTCAATCGCGGACACATGCGTCGCAAATGGCCCGGTTGATTGCACACCCGGCACACGTAGTGCCCGAACTTGCAAGCGGCCACCTCATGTGGCCCACCGCACGCTCGACACTCTCGCTGTTGCCGCTCCCGCTCCACAGGTCCGGACGTAGGCGGTGGCGCCGCCGACCGGCCTGCCTGCGGTCGCCTGCGCATGTACTCGCCTGGCGACAAGCGGCCCACCGCGCGCCCTCTTCCTGAACCGCCGTCTCGTCGAGTATTCATCATCAGCTGACAATCTACTGTTCCCTTCGCCTCACTTGTTGCACTAACCGACACTACCGCCGCTGCATCTTTCTCCGCCGCCTCCATGCTTACGGCCAGATTATATGCCTTCATAAAATCTAATTTGTTCTCTGCAAACAGTCTTTGTCTAATGGTCTCGCTCTTAATCCCGCAAGCCAGTTGGTCTCTTAAACTTTCTTCGAGCCACGCCCCGAACTCACAAGTTTTTGACATTTTCTTTAAAACAGCCACATACGCCGAAATACTTTCACTGTTAATCTGTTTGCGATTTCGAAATTTGTAACGTTCAGCCAACTCACTCGGTTTTGGTTGCAGGTGTTTTTCCATAATAAGGGTAATCTGTTCCAACGTTTTTGTCTTCGGTTTCAGCGGAGTACATAAATTCACTAACAACTCGTAGCTAGCCGCACCCATAACGGTAATTAACGTTGGCACTTGTAACTCGCTTGATATTTTATTTACTAAAAAGTACTGCTCAAGACGTTCAACATATAACCTCCAATCGTCCTTCAGAATATCGAACTCAGCAATCTTGCCGACAGACATTTTTATTTTATTAATCCCGACAATCAACAAGCCTAATCTCGTAGTTTATCCTCGTCGCCACTGAACAATTCCTGTTGGGAGCAATCTGGATAGGGGAAATGATACACGTAGATGCGTACTGACACAAGTATAATCACTGAGGAGATCTGACACCATAAGTACCTTCAACACTTTTATATCAATAATCTCAATTTACCCACAATAACTTATTACATACATAACAATTTTTACCTTTCTTCAATGGCTTCAACGTGTGACAAATGGACGTAGATGACAAAATATCCTTTCTTTGTACTTTTCATAAGTTTGAATAACAGGCTGGTAAGCAAAACACGTCCGTCCGGTCCGTGTGGTGCCGGATTAAGAATATAGCACCACTTCATCTCCGCCGGTGGATGTCGTAAAAGGCGACTAAGGGAATCTAAACCAGAGGGATGGCAGCAGCGTCCCTTCTGTGAAGCGGTAGCCATACTGCGCTCACCAACCCGCCTGCCAAGCGTGGTGAGTATTGGCAAATTCCAGTGGAAAGTGAAAGTGAAAGTGGAGTCTAAGGGGGAGGCCTTTGTTCAGCAGTGCACGTATAAATGGCCGATATGTAGTATATGTAAGCAAAACACCTGTGATGCTTTTTGGAACGATCCCAAAACAGACAGCAATACAAAATCTTGTCGTTGAACTGATTTGTCGATGGAGTGCTACTCTTACGTCTTCCGTACATGTTTATGTAAGTAATGTAATAACGGCAACCGCTGACGTCACGTAATTATTATTTTTAATACTTTATTGCGCGTAAAAGTGTACCACGCACCCGATTTCGAATTTTACGAGGCAATAAAAGTGTGTCATATTTAAAAAAAAACTCGTTATCCTCGCTTTATTGTTGCTAATGGCGAACCGAAACCCATCATCTGTTACTCTTTATTGGAAAATATTTAGATGCTTTAATTCTCCAGTAATTATAATGACGGCGCATGACGTCATGCGATGTCCAATTTTCATTTTACGAGTCAGCTCTCAGAAAATATGCAAATTTTGTCGCGTACTGTTATTTATGCAAAATATGTGTAACTTATGGGGACCGTCGTTTGCCAGTTAAGTTCATTTGATTCTGTTATCTGATAGGCAGATTTTTTTCCGGTGGTAGGTTTCTTATTACGAGACGCTGGCTAGGTAGATACCACCGCTAGTAGTGTTCAACAAAGCTAAATAGCAAGAGCGCGCTACACACTATATGTTAAAAAAAATATTTTACACGCTATATTTTTAACGAACTCGGTGGATGCGTATGACGAAGTAAAAGCGCGGTGAATATTCTTGCATCGCGCTAAATGTTGTTGGACAGATAGCGCGCTGGGTTTTGACAGCGCGCTTTATATGTTCAGCGCGCTGTTTCAGTTATAGTATCTTCGATACGTAAAATAAAATGGAGCAGTAAAGTTACTGAACTTTCCTTCATACTTTCCGTGCTTGAGATAATTAATTTGAATGTACTGATCAGAGTAGGACATATTCTTTTATTATTCATTTCTTATATCAGTTGTCATGGAACGGAATCGTTGATGTTGTGTATGCCTATTATTGACGTCATACAAATGTTATATATATATTATATATATGTTTGAATTTACGAAATATTAATGTAGGTAGTTATACAAATTTGTTGACGCAAAATCAATATTATAATCATAACGCGCTATTTAATCGCGCTAGACGCTGTATTATCCACCGCAGTGGATAGTACCTCACAAAACTAAAGCGGTATGGTTTCGCACATTGCTGAGAAGAAGAGAACCCCCCAGTACAGTACGCGTTGGTGACGTGCAAATCAGAGCGGGCCTGTACATGAAGTACCTGGAGCTAACCCAGGACAGTCGATTGAGGATCGAGGATTCAAGCGTCTCGTCCTGTGGATCGAGTGCCTTGCACCGACTGCTGCCCCATCTCAGGGTTCGAGAGAGGAACTTCGCCACCTCTACGGAAGAGTGGTGCGATCTGAGATCTTACTGCACTGTAGCTATTGAAATTACTGAGAATAAGGGAATATTATATCGGCCATACAACGTCCACTACTGAACAAAGGCCTCCCCCATAGATTTCCACAACTGTGTCATCATACTGGGGGGAATTTGCCAGTACTCACCACGCTTGGCAGGCGGGTTGGTGAGCGCAGAATGGCTACTGTTCAACAGAAAGGACGCTGCTGCCCATCCCTCCGGTTTAGAGTCCCTTAGTCGCCTTAACGACCTCCACGGGAGGGGATGGAGTGGGTGCTATATTCTTAATCCGGACACCATACGGATTATATAATAGTCAAAGGCTCGAGGTGAGGAGCGCAGTACGATGCCGCGCAGGACAACTCCTTACATTACAACTTTTTGACACCGCCTACCTTTTGATCTTGTTTTATTAATTTGATCGTCCGATAAATTATTATTTATATTAAAATGGATCGTTTGCTTTATTTTTCTTTTCTACACACATTTTATGCATCGCAACATTGATTTATTATTACTATATTATATACCATATACTTATCATTATATTACATACCTACGAATTACATAATTACATTCATTCAATGCATACACGATAGCTGATGGTGAATCAGTAATTATTGGGTAAAATAATTATTGGACTGTTTGCTCCTTCTATCTTTTCTACGCCTATTTAATTCATCGTTACATGTATTTATTATTACTGTAAACTAAACAAATATCATTACATTATGTATCTAATTATATCACATACTTTTACCTACATTATATACATACAGAATTATTAAAATTTATTCTGCTAGATTCGTGCATATGGCACTCGTGGGTTGCAGCTGAAAATCAGCGTTAAGTAGTGGTACTTGGTACTACCGCCAGACATCATGCTGAGCTGTTGGCCCTTTTGGCACTTTTGTTTTAATATTATGTTTTGTTTGCTGTGTAATTGTTTGTGCCAATAAATACTTTTCTTTCTTTCTTTCTTTTCAACTTTACAAGTGTTATGGGCACGACGCTTACCACCACACGAATGACATCCTCGTGTCGACGTGATGTCGTATAAAAAATGCAGTGTAACTGTAGCTACGATAGCTCCGTAATGAGCGCCGCTAGGAACATTATTAGTCTATTTCTAGGCATATTAATCGCTGAAATACATGAATACAAAATAAGACATGAGGTGTGCGTCGTGTACCGTGTTCGGGAAGGGGCGCGGCGCGGGGCGGGGGCCCGGGACCGGCCCGTCATGTTAATTCATAATTAACGTTGTTTCACCAACTTTAATGAGGCCCCGATGTTTACACGGGATTCCACTTTGGGACACTACCTGAGCGCACCGTATCACCACTAATTTTTGTGTTAAGAAGGAATGTGTCACTGGCATAGGGAGCAGCTCAGACCTTCCGCCCACGGCCGCTGGTCTCATTACCCCAATTAACTCGTGTTACAGCCCCAACGAACTCGCAGTGCGTATTTGATTACGTCACTATATATTCGTAGGCAAATGGATCTAAGTGCGTCTCCACGTTATGGGTTCAGAATAAGGTTTTCGTTTTCAACAGATCCATAAAAATAATAAAATATCTGGGTCGCGCGGCGTTTCCATATCCATTACGGTTCCGATACACATTATTTCACTTAAGCCGGTGCGTTCGGGGAAATATAATAAAGGAATTTTGTAATAATACGGTGTCGTTAAGTCTGCGCACGTCACCGGGGGCGCAGCTTGAGAGGCCAGATTGCCTCTGTAATATTAAAAACAATGCTTGTGCCTCCCTCCCCCCGCACCCCGCGCTGATACTGCGTGGCCTTGCCTTGCCTGTTTCGTAAGCTTAATGATATGGCTCGACTTGACATGTCGCGATGACAGCCAAGCTTAAGATGCACAAAGGGGGAGATAGAGATGGTCGATAGAACAGTACGGTGATAATTGGGGTAGATATTATCCGAATCAATCGTCGTCTATACATAGGCTGCACTAAAAGTATCGGGAATGGAATATTTCCACTGTTCCTGTCATATTAAAATCTTTTAAATTGAAAACTCCTTGGTTTTACAAATCGAATACCATTTATTTATTTAAAAAAAGATTCACGGTCTTGTCACAAGGTTTTGTCAAACTTGTTTAGTCGTTGAGAAAATGGAATTGACTCGAGAAAAAAAAAAAAAAAAAAAACAATTGAACCGTACGACGTTGCCGACATATTTTTTAGATTTTTTTTCATTTTTGAGAAATATTTTATGAATATGTAAAGATTTATTCATCTAAATACCGTACGACGTTGCCTTAAACTTGACATTGGCGAAATTGTGGAAGATAACCTACAGAAGCCATAATCTAAGAGAAGAAGAAGAAGAAGAAGAAGACTCGAGAAAATTCAAGAGCGATGATTTATTATGACTTTCGAAGTGGTTTAACACAAAAACAGTGTGTTGACCGGATGATTTCTGCATTTGGTGATGAAGCCCCATCCAAAACCACAATTTATCGCTGGTTTGCTGAATTTCAACGTGGACGTGTCAAGCTCAGTGATGATCCTCGTCAAGGTCGTCCAAAAACTGCAGTCACTCAAGAAAACGTTGATGCTGTGCGTAAGCTGATTGAGGAAGATCGACATATGACATACCGCGAAATTCAGGCAACTTTAGACATTGGCATGAGTCAAATACAAATAATCTTGCATGAACAATTAGGTGTAAAAAGTTGTTTTCCCGATGGATACCGCATTTGCTATGTGAAGAGCAAAAAGCGGCTCGCGTTACTTGGTGCGTCAGAACTCTCGAAAGATTCCACGCAGGATCCTCAAATGCTGTATACAACATCGTATCAGGTGACGAATCCTGGATATATGCGTACGAACCCGAAACAAAAAACCAGTCACGAGTTTGGGTGTTCGAAAATGAGTTAAAGCCAACAAAAATTGTTCGTTCACGGAGTGTTGCAAAAAAAATGTTGGCCACGTTTGTCTCCAAAACCGGCCATGTTACGACTATTCCTCTTGAGGGACAAAGAACGGTTAATGCAGAATGGTATGCTAGCATTTGTTTGCCACAGGTCGTTTCTGAACTCCGTAGAGAGAACTGCAACCGCCGCATCATCCTCCATCACGACAATGCGAGTTCTCACACCGCGCACAGAACAAAAGAGTTATTAGAGCAAGAAAACATAGAATTATTAGACCATCCGCCGTACAGCCCCGACCTAAGCCGTAATGATTTCTATACTTTCCCTTAAATAAAGAATAAATTGCGTGGACAGAGATTTTCATCACCTAAAGAAGCTGTGGACGCCTACAAAACGGCCATTTTGGAGACCCCAACTTCCGAATGGAATGGTTGCTTCAATGATTGGTTCCATCGTATGGAAAAATGTGTCAAATTTCGCGGAGAATACTTCGAAAAGCAATAAATACATTTTTAAATCGTAATGTTGTGTCACTTCCTTGATTCCCGAAATTTTCAGTGCCGCCCTCGTATACCTATTTATCGGACAATCGACTTATGACCGATATCGGGCATTCCAACGATGCAAACAAAGCTGATTAGATGGATTAAAAAAAATACAAGAACTACTACGGTAAACTGAACTGTTTGATTCGCAAATGTGACTATCAGGCAATTTAATGGTATTACTTTGTTTATATTGTACGAAAACTGTATTGATTTCAACTTTACTATGATTTGAACCTTCCCTGTGCCAGATCTGTAGACTAAACTCAGAAGTGATTACACCCGAGGCATTAATTAGTACTAAATGTTAGCGTGAATACGTCTTTTAATTGAACTCTGTAATTGTGAAACAGGATTTGGTAGAAGTGAAGCCTCCGGCATGTAGATCGCGATCCCGGAGCGTGTAGCTCAGGGGTCGCGAACGGGGTGTCACCGCGACTTCCGTAGGGGAACACGGTATCACGGAGGCATCAGCAGCGCCGCTACTAACGTATTTCCGTTTCGATACTACGGGTACGGAGTACGGAAATAGTCACCACGAGTCCCGAAACATTACGGTTAGTACGTGCAGCTGTCTGTTTATTTATTTATTATACTTTATTGTACATCAATCAGTTAAGGATACAAAAACAGGAGCGCTCATGCTGTCGCTGCTACATCGTCGTGATTTTCTATCGCGATAACAAATGAAAAAAAGCAAAATGGCCAAAGCGGTCGCTCTATATTTTATGGCGGCAAATAATTAGTTGTTACATTTTAGTCTTATCAAAAAATTCTGAGATATTAAACGGCTCCGCCTCGTAATATTTATTGACAATAAACTAAAAGAAAATTTCATGTCTCCAATACATATCTTATTTTATGTCTTATAACCTAATTTACGCTGACACTACAGCTACAATCAATGTATGTGCGCTAACTGAACCTGTGGCCGAAGTTCATCGCAACGAAATCCTTTGATGTGCGAAAGTTTTTCGACATCGGAGCGAAGTGTCTTCGGCTTCGCACAAAACGCCGAACTTTTCGCGAAGGTTTGGCCAAATAATATATGGCGCAAATATTCGCGTTAGCGCGATGACTGAGGCCTAGGCAAAGGTATATTTCAGACTAAAAATTGTGGCCAAAAATCTAATCTATCTACTGCTAATCGCACTCGGCGGCCCAATGATCACTACGATGAGCGATGATAGGGGATATTGCCATTGGCAGATTGCTGATCGCAGTATGTTATTAGCACACGGGAAGAAGCTGCTGCCCATCTTCTGATCCATCCTTAGTCGCCTTTTATTACACCAAGTATATACTGATCTTCAACATCAGAGAAATGACGACACGGTTGGCACATTGGTTAAGCGATTGGCTCTCTGCGTATCGCGGGCTCGATTCCCGCACCTAACAATTATTTGTATGATGTACAGATAGATGTTACGTATCTGGGTGTTTGTGCATGTGAGATTTATGTCTGTAACCACGACACAGAAGATGACCTACAGGTATATCGTTTAAAAAGTCTTATAACCACAGATATTCATCGAGGCGAGAGCTCACTCTTCTAGAAGCAAGGTTCACTTGATCAGGGGAGCTGTCCGAGTTTGAGCAGTTGTGGCAAGCCCCAGTTAAAGCCTTGTCATACAAATTCTCTGTCAAAGTCAGTTCACTTAGCTGTGCTCACCTGGGAACGGCGCTGTCCGAGTACACCTCGAGCAAGAACCGCTGCGGCAGGCCGCCGTCGAAGCCTGCCACACATGAAACCTCCACCGAGTCTGCCGTCTGATTCCAAAGCGTGCAGTTGCGAGGTGCGTGCGGCTTGCCTGCATATGAACAAGAATACACATTGTTATCACTCAGAAGAAAACGGAATGCTAAGGAAGTGCTCTCTCATCGGTGAAGGAGTTACCCGTCCCCACTTGAAGTATTTCGGCTGCCAAATATGATAAAAAACCCCGGCGTTTCGTCGACTCCTAAACTTTGACGACCAGTGGCAGGGTGTTCCACGAACAGATAAAAACGCTGAACACTGCAGCGAGAGCAGTGTTTTATACTCAATGTTAACGGTAAGGTCATCATCATCATCATATCCTGCCCCATAGATTTTCACAACGACCGGTGATATGCCGCCCGCATGCAACGAATCCCAGTGATCTGCACCAGGTCATCTGTCCATCTCGCTGGAGCTTTTCCAGTGCACGGTCTCCACTCGAGAACCCTTTTGCCCAAATGGCCATCAGTTCTACGAGCAATGTGCCCCGCCCATTTCCACTTCAGCTTAACAATCCTTTCAGCTGTGTCGGCCACTTTTGTTCTTCTACGGATCACCACGTTTATCTTTTTAAACGTTTCCCCACACTAGGATTTATTCAGTATCGTGGGTGCGTTTACAGAAATAAATTCCACAAGCAACATTTACATCCAGACCCTACTACTTCGATCTCGTAGAGAGATACCAAGCATAGCTCTCTTCATAGCTCGACCTTGACCTTGACCTTGACCTTGAATCTCCGCCACCACCACGTCTTTGTCCCATATGTCATTACTGATAACACACACTGGTCCTTTGATCTAACAGTTTTTTCACTAAATACACAGGAAGTGAACATGTACTCACCAGCCGCAACCATCTGGAAGACACACGGTGCGAGCTGTGTGCCCACCTCGTTGGACGCGGAGCAAGACAGCGTGCCGTAGTCCAGGTCTGCTACTGGCGTATACCTGGGAATGGACATTTTCATCTGGTCATTAGGAGCCAAAGAATAAGTGAAAAGAAGCTATTTTTTAGCTATCGTTCGCATAATTATGTATATTGATTTATTCTACCTATATTATTTATAGACCACAGAACCATAGTCTTTATCAGTATTATCTACGAGTATAAGTAGGCACTCTTCGTGTTGGACCTGGTATCAAACATGTCAGATCGACAAAATGCCATTTGGGTCAGTTTGACATACAACAAGATGCAATATATAGGTAATATAAACTACTTGTGCAACTAAATAACGTACATTATTCATTATTGGCAGGCTGCAGGTAGCTAAAGTAACATCTTCAGTTATCCATCGCTACGTTGTAATATCAATGAGTACATTGCTGAACTTAATATTTTCACTCCATTTATTATTTTATCACTTAATTTTATTACCTCACGTACTATTGAATGGGCAGGAGAAACGATTACAACTGCAAGAAATAACAACGAAAGTCATTTTAACACATAATCTGGTTTGTTTGGGTTATTACATAAAACAGTTGTGAGATAACACTCTCGAATCAAGCGACGCTTACACAATCGATAATGGCTGCCGTCTGCCCGAGTGTTATGTATGTTACATAAATAGTATAAATACGTGTGACAGCGGCGCCTGCGATTTCATCTTGTTTTATCAATTGATTACACACCACTTAGTTTTAGATAATTGTGTTTTAATTTTAATAGCTACACAAATACTCTGTTATTTTTCTTATATAATTTTTTATGTTTACAAATGTATAGTAGTAGTTTATTCGTCCATACGGATAGGCGAAGGTATTAACAACATACTGCCAATATAAATTTATAATTGTGGCACCACTGCTGGGGGACGTCACTACGTCACGAAGGTTGTCACTGAAAATCAGCGCTGGTGTCGATGGATCTTTTCAACGTCACAGCATTATGCTGAGTGACAACCTTTTTTTGCACGGGCATGACGCAATAATTTTTGGATTTTTAATGGTTAGCATTATAAAACTTACATATAAATGGTAATGTAGTTTATATTTTATGTTGGGCCTGGATTCCGAGTCTTTTGGCACATACCCTTATCATAACTTTGTGTTGCCATTTTATTGCATTTTGTATGTTAGTTTTTGTGTTTCTTATAAATATTATGCCTAATTTTAATTGTGCGTCGTTACTAGTGCAAAAATAAATAGTTTTCTTTCTTTCTTTCTTTCTTTCAATATGAACGATATCATTTAAAATACAAAAGCACGACATTTTTCCGTTCCGGCAATATGCCCTTCTGGATCTGGGGCTTTTCTAACTGCTGCGTCTTGAGCTTCGTCGAGTGTATCTATATATGTATCTTTCACAGAGAGGCTATGTAGATATCTAATTAATGTAAACTTGCGGAGTTTACATTATCTCTGCCGAACAAGTTCGACGAGTAAGATCCAATCTACAAATGAAATAATTCCAAACGCTACTGACTTGAGACTGCTCGCGCTGCCGTTGGAGGTGTACCGGTCGGCGGCCACGTCAAGGGTCTCGCCGGAGTTGTTGAACTTCCACTTGAACACGGCGGCGGGCGGGTCGGCGTCCACCTCGCACACGATCAGCACGGCCTCGCCGCGCGCCGCGCCCAGCACGGCCACGCCGCGCGAGCGGCACGACGGGGAGTCTGCCGAACGGACACGGTGCCACTTATTGTGATAACATTGCACTTGTGCTAGCTGCAGGGAACTGGACAATAGAAGCAGGGCGTCGGAGGATATACGAAAGACAACACATCGAACGAATTTATGGCACATAACATAAATATTTGTTACGTTGATTGTGCACTATTTTTTACTCTATTTTGTTTATACTTATAATATTAAATGCAGCTTTTGCTATTTTTTAATTAAGAATTGAATGTAATGAATGTATTATGTCAATGAAATTACCAAAACTTTGTTAATTTAAAAATATTTAAGTTAATAATACAAACGTATTTTTATCGTCGTGAGTGTCCGTAGGTCACTAAGGTCCTATCTGAAAATCAGCGTTGCAACACTTCGTGTTGTAGCATCTGCTGAGATAGGTTCCATTTTTGGATTCGTACAGCAATTTTTCTTTCTTTATTAATGTATTTCATCTATTCTATATATCTGTTGTATGCCTATTTTTTATTGTTATTGTCAAGTATCTTATTTGTTGTGCGGGGCCAAAATAAATATTTTTCTTTCTTTTCTTTCTAATATTGCAGTCCCCTGCTGAACACGGACCTCTCGATGACCACTACAAACGGTCATAGGCGATATTGCCATAGTCACCACGCTTGGCAGGCAGTTTAGTGTTCGCGGTATGATATTAGCGCAAGGGAGGATTCCGCTGCTTATCCTGTTGATTGAGGAGCCTTTATTCGCCTTTTGCGACACGCATGGGTCGAGAGCGGTAGTCTCTTCTTTACCCGAAACCACACAGAATCTGGAAACCACGCAAAGTAATATTGTAAGTACGACCTGCGGTTTTACCATTCGTTCAGGGAGTCACCGAAAGAATTGGTCATATCTTGAAGCGTGTTTCCATAAAAACCTACTTCAAGCCGCATAAGAAGATCAGCCAATTTCTCAGACCGATGAAGTGTCACATACCTTTACAAGATGCAGAGGTCTATAAGATTGACTGTGAGTGTATATGTATATATATAGGGCAAACAAAGCGTAGTATAGCCACCAGATTAAAAAAACACATAGCTGACCTCAAGCATAGTCGCTTCACAAAGTCTGCAGTGTGCGAACATGCCTTAGACATACCCAACCATTTTCTTCGTTTTGATCAACCTCAAGTACTCGCGAAAGAGAACCGATATGTACCAAGAATGTTTCGTGAGGCTATTGAAATTAAAATCATCACAACAACAAATCAACATCCTAATTTTAATAGAGAAGATGGCTTGCACGTACCACCAGTTTGGAATCCTGTTATTAAAATTATACCAAACCAAATACCACACTAAAAACATCAGGAAACTGTAAGTAATTACTGCGTGCATCGACACTAATTTTTGATTATAATTGTACGGTAGATAACATAAAATAACTTTTTAAAATCTGTAACGACGCCTGTCACCTTAGTCATCCTGCGACCACGAACCCTGTAAAGTGTTCGAAACGTCAGGAAAAACAAAAATCTAAAATATACGCGGTAGAATCCGTTTACAAGTGTTTTATTATAATTGTAGGTATATTCAATATCAGATAAAACTTACAGTGGTCTACATCACCATCGACGAAGACCGATCAGTATAGTCATACATTTGACCCAGCAAAATTGTACAATAATTCCAATCTCATATTCTAGGGCACTGAACACAGATTTGTAACTAAAAATAAATCGAACAGTACGGCCTACATCGAAGATAACTCAAGTCTAACATAGTTACAGATTTACCGCCGCTAGTTTTATCGTGGCCTAATCAATTTACAGAGGGATCTACTAGTTATCTAGAAACAACAAATGGCTAAGTGGCTGCGGGTGAAGTATGGCGGTCGCTTCATTGAGTGGCGTCGCCGAACTCACGCCGCGCCCGCCCCGCACCGCCCCGCCCGCCCGACACGTCTGTAATGCTGTCATGTGACGGTGTGTGGGATGACCCGATGGGGAGCTGCGTCTTACCGTGTGGGTAAGGTCTACTATACAATACAATAGGAGCTATTGGAACTTAAATACCTTTATATGTCTCTCTATTCATGGGTTAATAGCCTCTGCAAAGAGGAACCCGGTGTTTTATAGGCTTACGCGGGGACATGGGTCCAACACGCAGAGAGAATTTTAATCTAATCGGGGACTCTCCATAGCTGCACTATAAAATGAAGTCGCGGATTGTCCCCGGTGGTGTAAGGCTCTTGTACGAAACGCAAATATTATTATTACGCATGAGAATTCTAAAGTGAATGGAGAACATACATCCACATAAACGCATTAGTACCGAGATCATTTATCATTATTTTCTAGAAATATGATGTAATAAATATAGAGAGATCTAATCATTTCATAATGTCCAATCTGGGGATCGAATGTAGGAATCCAAGATCAGCAACCAAGCTTGCGACTGTTTTAGTTCTTTTTTATTGATGCTGTGACAGGGTTTTAGTGGTACGTCAGTTAATTATTGAAGTACATTGAAGCGTCCGTTGTGGTGTGTATCAGGTCGTTCGGTTCCCTACAATAGGGTTAAAGCTAAGCTATGCTGATGCATGCGTCATGCTCGTGAACGGGTACCGGGACTGGTCAGGCGTTAACTGCCACGGCAGATATATTATTTTTATTAGATTATTGTGCTATGTTCCATGTTTACATATTCACCTACCTTTTTTCGGTATATGTTTTACAATCTTTTGCATCAATCAACATAGTAACTTCAATTATATTAAAAGAGTATCCAGGAAGTTTCTTGCCAGCTCTCTCTCCGTGATCAACTATTTGGAACCGTGCAACTTAGATTCTGACGTTTCATGAGTGTCAATATTATTTGAAATAAAAACTTTGACTTCGTCACTTGTGATTGCAGAAATGTACGCTTTTATATCGCTTGCTGCAGAACGAGTCAGGTGAGGGGCGAAGTCGCACGTCGTCGATATCGCGCGGCGTCATTTACAACGCGCGCTTATTGTACGGCTGCTCCAGTCGATCATTATTATGTGCGCATGCTAATGTACTGTTCGACATAGGTTAGTGATTGATGTAAAATTACTAATAAGTATCTGCTTACTGTAAACCAAAATGAGATATAAAGTATCATTAGCAATAATGTCACATAACTAAAAATCTATTGGAGTACTTCAATTTTTTTTTGTTTTTAATCACCATTGCCGCACTAGGATTTCTCCTGTGTCGTAGGTTCATTTACAGACACACATTTCACACACAATACACCCGGACCCGAAACAACTACCTGCAGATCATACAAATATTTGTTCCATGCGAGAATCGAACCCGCGACCCAGAGCGTAGCAGTCGACTGCCGTGAAAATATAGAGATCATTTATAAAGTATCAAATTTGTCAGACTATTAAAACAACTCGTAGCAAAATGTGTAAAGGTGACGAAGGGTGAAGGTCAGGGGTATCGTTAGTCGGGAATTAGGGGCAAGGAGTAATTATGTGGCCGCAGGTCGCCCTACAGCAGACAGCCGCGACACCGCGCGACACGCGGCCTGCATCCCGCGCTCACACTAATTAACTACTGAATATCAATTAACACGGGAGTGATACAAAGATTTAAGGCCGATTCACACATTTCCGTGACGACAAAGTACCGGCACCGTGATAAAACGTCGGCGTCAGTGAAAAAATATTGTTTCATACATTCTGTATGGATGCGTTCACACTCGTCGGTGTTAGTAAAAAAAATATTGTTTCATACATTCTGTATGGATGCGTTCACACTCGTCGGTGTCAGTAAAAAAAATATTGTTTCATACATTCTGTATGGATGCGTTCACACTCGTCGGTGTTAGTAAAAAAATATTGTTTCATACATTCTGTATGGATGCGTTCACACACGTCGGTGTCAGTAAAAAAAATATTGTTTCATACATTCTGTATGGATGCGTTCACACTCGTCGGTGTTAGTAAAAAAAATATTGTTTCATACATTCTGTATGAAAGCGTTCACACTCGTCGGTGTTAGTAAAAAAAATATTGTTTCCTACATTCTGTATGGATGCGTTCACACTCGTCGGTGTCAGTAAAAAAAATATTGTTTCATACATTCTGTATGGATGCGTTCACACTCGTCGGTGTTAGTAAAAAAAATATTGTTTCATACATTCTGTATGGATGCGTTCACACACGTCGGTGTCAGTAAAAAAAATATTGTTTCATACATTCTGTATGGATGCGTTCACACTCGTCGGTGTTAGTAAAAAAAATATTGTTTCATACATTCTGTATGGAAGCGTTCACACTCGTCGGTGTTAGTAAAAAAAATATTGTTTCCTACATTCTGTATGGATGCGTTCACACACGTCGGTGTCAGTAAAAAAATATTGTTTCATACATTCTGTATGGATGCGTTCACACACGTCGGTGTCAGTAAAAAAAATATTGTTTCATACATTCTGTATGGATGCGTTCACACTCGTCGGTGTTAGTAAAAAAAATATTGTTTCATACATTCTGTATGGAAGCGTTCACACTCGTCGGTGTTAGTAAAAAAAATATTGTTTCCTACATTCTGTATGGATGCGTTCACACACGTCGGTGTCAGTAAAAAAATATTGTTTCATACATTCTGTATGGAAGCGTTCACACTCGTCGGTGTTAGTAAAAAAAATATTGTTTCCTACATTCTGTATGGATGCGTTCACACACGTCGGTGTTAGTAAAAAAAATATTGTTTCCTACATTCTGTATGGATGCGTTCACACACGTCGGTGTCAGTAAAAAAATATTGTTTCATACATTCTGTATGGATGCGTTCACACACGTCGGTGTTAGTAAAAAAAATATTGTTTCCTACATTCTGTATGGATGCGTTCACACACGTCGGTGTCAGTAAAAAAATATTGTTTCATACATTCTGTATGGATGCGTTCACACACGTCGGTGTCAGTAAAAAAAATATTGTTTCATACATTCTGTATGGATGCGTTCACACTCGTCGGTGTTAGTAAAAAAAATATTGTTTCATACATTCTGTATGGAAGCGTTCACACTCGTCGGTGTTAGTAAAAAAAATATTGTTTCCTACATTCTGTATGGATGCGTTCACACACGTCGGTGTCAGTAAAAAAATATTGTTTCATACATTCTGTATGGATGCGTTTTTTGCGATCATTGACAGTTCCGTATTAGTAAATACCGCCATAGCAACAATTCATCATTTCGGCCGAGTGAAGTCTACTGCTGGACACAGGCCTCCCCCAAAGATCACCCACCACAACGACCGATATGGGTGTGTTGTGTGCTCATTGGGGGAGGGGGGGGGGGGGGGGGGGTGTCTTGCCATAATCGCCACGCTTGGCAGACGGGTTGGCGATCGCAGTTGAGTTGTTAATGTACTCGAAAGACGCTGCTGCCCATCCTCCGGTTAATCCCTTAGTCGACTTTTACGACACCCACGGGATGAAATGGGGTGGTGGCATTCTAAGCCGGCACTACACGGCAATAATTAGAATAATCAAATATCGCAAAAAATGTGCCTCCGTAATAATAAACATGTTTTTGCCTCAAGATCCACAAAAAGTACTGAGACATCGCTGAAAGCACTGATACGGAACGGTGCGGACATGGTGACGCCACTGTGTCGTCACTGACATGTGTGAATCGGCCTTCAATCGAATTGCGACCTGCGTCCGTCTTTCTGACTCACCGTTAGTGAGCCACAAAATAAAATGTTGAGCTGGAATTAGGACACACACAGCTGCGATGCCGAGATCTAGAACATTAAATCCGAGACAAAACCTATTTAAACAGGTAATGTAAAACGTAATAGGATAATCTACCTCCAAATAGGATTCGCAAGTTATTTCCACAAAAACCAGTCGAGACTAACGACATCGGGTCATGAATAAAATAGCTTCGATCATAACGAGCTATAACAACAACTTCATTACAAAACATTTTTTCTTGTGAAGCAGAATATTTATTGCGACATTACTCGCAGTTATGTTTGCTATTAAAAATTCCCATCTTATTTTGTCAGGGCCATATCTTACAATTGGCAAAATAGATCGACAGCCATTAAGGGGGCGTGGGTGAGGCGAAGGCGGGGGGATGGAGGGGGCAGATGGTCGATTTGAAGCAACGAGTTTAGAAGTCTCACCTGTGCCAGTGCACAACACACAAACGGGCTTATTTAATTATTTCGTTTATTTATCGCTCGACATCGGCGAGACGAGTTTAATGGTTGCAATTCAATCCGTTCTAATTGACTATCGGCCGGGGAGGACTATCAATCGGGGCTCGGGTATACTTATCAGTTTATGCTGTCGTCCCCGACTACTTTGTTTCCATTGTTCGCTTGTAGCGGTAGAAGCTCAAAGTTCCTGGAAAAAATGTTGCTTTTGATTGTATCTAGCTTACTTATTTATTACACACTAGCTGGGAACCGCGGTTTCACCCGCGTTTAATTTAAAAGAAATTTAGAGCACTTCGACATAGACACATGACATAGAATATATATGTTGGATTTCAAGGGTTTTATTGTTTTCGCGCGGAACCCTAATTATTTTTCTAAAATTAAAGTAGCCTAAGTTATTCCTTATATCGTCAGCTATCTGCCAGTGAAAGTCCCGTCAAAATCGGTCCAGCCGTTTCGGAGATTACCCGGAACAAACAGACAGACAGACAGACAGACAGACAGACAAAAAATGTAAAAATTGTTTATTTGTTATAGGTACCGTATATACTTTCATATGCATTTAGTAAAAAGCTGTTATTTTGACATTACAAACAGACACTTCAATTTTATTTATTTGTATGTATAGAGTATAGATTAATGTTTTCAATTAGAAGAGCTGTACGGTCAGCACAGTTGTCCGTGTGGTGTCCAGATTAAGAATATAGCACCACTCCATTTCCTCCCGTGGATGTCATATAAGGCGACTAAGAGACTAAACCAGAGGGATGGGCAGCAGCGTCCCTTCTGAGGAACAGTAGATTTTCTGCGCTCGCCAACCCGCCTGCCAAGCGTGGTGAGTACTGGCAATTTCCCCCCAATATGATGACACAGTTGTGGAAATCTATGGGGGAGGCCTGTGTTCAGCAGTGGACGATGTATGGCTGATGAGAGACGGTCAGCATCCGTACATTGTACTTTGGCACTTTAGCTTAGTTATTTATTTTGCTAATAGTGTCATAGTATAGATAGTAATAATTGAGTACCATCACGTAGTTAAGTACGTCAAGGTTTCGGTTTACATCGAGCGCGCGCTACATTCAACATTACAATATTTTTATATAATTTAAGATACAACATTATTTAACATTTTTATTGATCAACATTATTTATCAGTTAACTTTTTGGGTTAAATTAATTTAGTGAATCATTTAACTAAACATTACCTTTTACTTTGAACTTTAGAATTTATTTAATGGGGATACCATTCTAACAATCAACATTTAACATCATATGTATAGGCCCCAGGCTGCCCTTACAGAAGCATTCATTCTTTCTCTCTCTTCATTCTCTGATTAAACTAGTCACCATCTTATTTTTAACATCATACTATAAAACAGACGACAGCTGTATTTTTTGTTGACGTGATCGATCAGAGCGATGTATCGACACATCGCGACTCCAACACGCTCCGGATATCAACAACCCCACCGGATATAAGCTTTCATCGCACTCTATACAACCGAAAGTTTCGTAGTTATTACCACATATACAAATACAGACCTAATATGTCTAAGATATTACAGTAAAACCGATCAATGTAGAAAAAATAAAGTAGGTCGTTAAACTCGAATGAAAAGGTACAGACTCCATTTAATCTTAAATCGCAAAACAAGAAGTTTATCCGCTCAGTATTTCCTTTCAGGAGGCATCAAGGCAAACGTCGGAGAAAAAACAATTAGTGAAAAGTTTCCCGGCCGCGGGGCGAGACGCGATAACACCGACGAAATGCGGCGCTAGAGGCAGCGGCGCGATGTGGAGCGAGCGAGCGACCGCAATGCTACTTAATTCGTGCGGCGTATTTGCGGTGACACAATGCGCGGACGCCATGATTAATTAATTCTGAGCAATTTAAGTGTGGGTCGGCGGCTCGCATTGTTCCAGATTGATGCCGATTGTTTTGAATGAGCTTCGAGAGGTGGCGTACCGAACCTGGACCCTTGGCGAGTTTTCTATTTAGCGCCAAACTTTTACCGCTCCAGCTGTTGCTACGTTTGTTTTAGCGCCAAAATATGTTCTGACCGCTTCATCGTCATCATTCGTTCAAATCTGGACCACCAACCAAACAGAATATTTTTTGTGTAGTACTAGTAACCGAGTTCGTTTCGGAAACAACGTTTACAAACGTCGGCCGGTTGTGTTGGCCTCGCATATAGATCATGTCTTGGTGGGTAAGGGCTTGCGGTTATGACTCTAGAGATGTGAAAGTGGTCAGATTATTACGTAAAGGTCAAAGTTGAGGTGGTGTATTGTCTCCCGTACCGGGCTGCGGTTGCGGCGGCCGGCTGCCGGCGCGCCACCGGATCTCCGGACCGTCCGATACCCACCAACGTTCGTAACTTTCAATGAATTCCAATATGTGTGCTTTATCTTCTTGCATAATTCTGTTTGACGCGAAACGACAAGGCCGGAATGGCGCGTGAATATTGCATGAAAGTGTCGAATCCTTCGGAGATTTAGTGAGCCAACACTGAATCCAAAATGCTAGCAATGAGATGAGAATACATCCCCATTCATCGGGTGCTGAATCGTTTCTCGAGACTTACTTTACGCGGTAAAATAGAAGTGAGGTGGGGAGGAATAAAAAAGATTTGCTAGATATGGAGATAGAAAGATGTGCGTTATCTAGTGGCTATCTATCTTACAATTATTTAAATTACATTTCTTGAATTAAGAATTCGTGAAAGAAAAGTCAACGATGTCGATTCGCCTTTTTTACTAGCAAAGCTGTGTTCCTACTTTGGTCATACATTGAATATTAATCATAAGCTTTAGTGTCAATAAGCTTGTGATGGGTACGGTAAGAAATTACATGTGCATTGTGTGGTGTCCAGATGAAAAATATAGTACCACTTCATCTCCTCCCGTGGATGTCGTAAAAGGCAACTAAGGTACTCTAAACCAGACCGTTAGGCAGCAGCGTCCTTCCCACCTGCCAAGCGTGGTAAGTGCTGGCAAATTCCGCCCAAAATAACGAAACATGTCATGTAACAGATTGTCTGATTGTTCAACACGAGCGCAGAGGCGCATCTTCTGAAGTACCAGGCAGTAATGTCAATGTCTGTGTACTAACATTTGACCCTGAAGAGCAGCTCGTTGGACACGGTCTCGCCCTCGGCGTTGAGTGCGGAGCAGGCGTACCGGCCGCTGCTGTGCCGCGTCACCTTCTGAAGGACGAGGCTCTGGTTGCTGTGGAACACTCGCGCCGTCGCGTTGTGTGCTAGTGCCCGGTCCTGTAACAACCAAGAGAGATTACCTGCCGATACTATTATTATATTGTTTTTGGGTGCGACTCGTTTTAAACCAAAAAGTTAGCGTAAAATAGAAGTTACTTTGCTTCAGAATTTTAGGGTAGTTAATGAGATGAGTAAGATTATAGCCACCATACTTCGTATATACACCCCCCAGGCATCTCTCGAGGGGATTGTACAGAATTCCCCCGAAGCCTTACTATGCGCTGCGGTACGTGACCTCATGCACACCGCTGTCTTCTCGGGGCTCACTCTGTATGAGCGCGCATATTTCCCAATAAGCGCGCTCGCGACCCCCAAGGCCCCCCGCCATATAAAGACGACAGGGGGCTCAGGCGTGTTGGACACGGGCGCCGCGGCGGTTGTTACCCCGGCCTCGTGTCCTCCTCCTCCGAGCGGGATCGGCCCTCTCCTGATCCCGCTCTGATGGGTCTGATTCCTAATGATAATTACTTTTCAGTCACCAATCATCTCGGCAGGCGTATTGATTTACATCCTACCTCTAGAACTACATATTTGTGGCCACTAAACACTTACTGAATATATAGTGTGCACAATTTTGGTTGACGGTGGTACCCTTGTGGAACAATGAATTCCGTCATATTATATAGGACTGGGGTTCACACACATATCACACAGAAAGAATCCTATCTCAAACAACGGATAAAAGCTAATAACAAGAAAAAAGGTAGCCAGTAACATTTTGGAGTCCACGTCGATCACGATGTAACACGAAAAATATTCCTGCAATATTATGATGACGTAAATGTTCTTTTTTGAGGGCCTCGGAGCCGGGTGGGGGGCGCGGGGGTACAATTACTAGAATATATTTACACAAAGGGTCCGCCCATTACCGCCGGCCCTACAAAAGGCGCCACTCCAGCGGACAAAGGTACTCGTTACGT
This sequence comes from Diloba caeruleocephala, assembly GCA_947459985.1. Lineage (NCBI taxonomy): Eukaryota > Metazoa > Arthropoda > Insecta > Lepidoptera > Noctuidae > Diloba > Diloba caeruleocephala. Next base: position 31,886,043 of record OX381606.1, on the reverse strand, counting down.
AGTGGAGGACTGATTATATTTTTTTTGTTTCTAACAAAAAGATTTTAGTATCAGTGTAGACGTGTTCCTGTCTGTACATTTTAGATTTGTTCGTGATTAGTTATCTATTGTTTAGTGCTGATTGTTTTCTGGGTGATGAATTAGATATTCCGTCTCTGTCTCCGTCAATTTGTACAAATATTATGGTCAAAAGTGCCGTGACATGACAACCAAAACTGACGGTGCTCGTATACCCATTACATTGACTTCACTGGAATATCGACTTTGTACTAATCTTGGTCTAAGCTAATAATAGCTAAATTGGTTATTTACTCGATTCGGGTCACAATATTTAAAAACAAACAGCTCTACTAATTACTAGAAACGTGTATATAGAACCGAATACGAGTACAACCACGTCGTTAAATCTCAGTTAGGTTCAGATGTACTCTAGTGTGATCTTACGAGGACCTGGAGCCCCCTTTTGATGCCGAAGATGACCGCTCCAGTGGTTTTAGCCGGTAGGAGTCTGGCATACCCCTTCACCCTTACCCGGGGCGAAGGAAGTGCATGTAGAATTTCCACTGGCGAACAATAAAAAAAAAAGGTTCAGATGTACGGTTTAGGCCGAGACCTTCCACAATTTAACATTGGCCTAGCAATTACCTCCATGATTAACGGGACATTGCCTTTATCACCACGCTTTCATTCATCAAGTCATTGTTTTTTTTGCCTCCTCTAAAACAGCTCTTGAGACCTGTAGCTGCTTAACTGGACAGCATTTGCGAAGCCACAAGATCTTCCACCTTAACACTAAGCAACAAAAATAAGGTCACCTACTAGTGGGACTTGGGCCTCGAGTTAGGGCAATTAGAGCGATGCTGGGAAAGAGAGAGAGAGCTAGATCAAGAATGATTAATTAAAGGATACATTTAAAGCTAGTGCGAATTCACTAGCTATAGCAGGGATCACTGAGGGGATAACAATAAAATTCTGTTACTATTAGCATCTAGATATGGATGGACAAACCCTTAGCCACCTTTACGGGTAAAGATTACACTCGTGGGGAAAGAGGTGGCTTATTATTTTTCGAGAATCATTCGGACACGGACGGACTATTTGGTTCGAAATCATAAACTAATGATTAGCAGTCATTATTTTCAAAGCTGTCATATATCAACTATGTGGAACATTTTAAATCAAACTAAATTAGTTTAGCTATTACACCTCTTCATCATTAAAAATATACATCAAACCGCTCTTCGTACGAGACAGTATTAATAAAATGTAATACTTACAAATGAAGTCGTCGAACAAAAAAAACTGCTTAGCCCCGATGACTCTGTTGTTTCCTCTACAAAAGGGGAAATTAAAAGAGACATTTTGAAAGCTGCGTGAAATTAGTACTACAGCCTGTTTGGAGCGGATGAAAAACACATAATTTTGCTTTTACCTTTGTAGTGAGGTTCCACAGTTTGGGTACGGCGACTTGTTATTTGTGGTTACTTCACAGACTTTATAACGGTGCGATGTTTACAACGGATTGTTGAAGTTTCGAATTACTTGTGCTGTGTAATATCACTTCTGTGTCGACACGCCCCGTCTCGAATTCGTACGCATAATTAAGTTGATCGGTTATTTTTAGATAAACATGATTTTTTATGTGTGATAATCCCGCTCAACCACGCCCGTTGTCCGTGCCGTTTCCGTGCGCGCAGCTTACACCAAAGGCGCGCAGTGACGGTTTTTGTCTGTTGAGCTTCTATAATACATAAAGATTAAGGAAAATTTGTCTTTGGCTTTGCCGTGTGGTGTCGGCTCAGAATACCACCACCCCATCTCCTCCCGTGGGTGTCGTAAAAGTTGACTAAGGGATTAGCCCGAGGATGAGCAGCAGCGTCCTTCGAATACATTAACAACTCAACTGCGATCGCCAAATCGTCTGCCAAGCGTGGCGATTATGGCAAAACCCCCCATTGAGCCCACAGCACAGCCGGTATATATCGGTCAGTGGACTTCTTTCGGCCGAAATGATGATGATGATGAAGGAAAATTTGTATTAAAAAGAACGCTTGAATTTACAAATATAATAAAATTATAAGTATGTCCATGAATTCAAAATAAATTCGAAAATTTAAGTGATAAGTGCTATTTATACGACGATATTCATAAATTACCGTTTTTAGAAGTTTTGTCCGTCTGTCTGAAAGTTTGTCTCGAATAGGCTCCGAAACGGCTCAACGGATTTCAATGAAAAATTTAGGGATTAAAAAAGGAATTTTAACTGAATTCTTCGTGTATGTTCCATTTCGATATGTTGCAGGAATCAGAAGTTATGAATATAAATATAATTTACATTGAGCGGAGCGGGCGGGTGACGACTAGTTGTTCATAAATTGACTGAACTTTACATCAGTACGTATATTCGATGCCAGAAAATTACTAATACTGTTACCGTGACTTGATTATAGAAGAAAATTCACCCGATATAATAGTTTTAGGGTCAAAATTAATAATAATCTAATGCAAAATCTTTATTTTGAGTTTCATCCGTTTTTGTGTTGGAATCACATTTACCTAACACAAAAAACTAACCAATCCTTATTGCGTATCCTTTGGATTTCTGTTAAGATTGATTATTCATTTTGGCCGTTAGTGTATCTGTAGTAGTTTTACCTGCGTTTGTCATGAAAGCTTTCGAAGCAGCGAGCTCTCTTGTTAGCATTATCAACTAGATCTCCAAAATTATCATTTCCTTCTGGAATAGCCATTGATGTTATTTTTAGTACTAATATTGATTGTCTTTTGCCTGGCTGTATTGGTCTGTCATGCTCACTAAAATGTCTTGCTGGCGGTGGCGTTGTGTATCGGGTCGTTCGGTTCCCTACAATATGGTTGAGCTAAGCGATGCTGATGCATGCGTCATGCTCGTGAACGGGTGCCGTCTGTTGGGACTGGTCAGCCATTAACTGCCATGGCGAATAATAATTATATTACATTAGTATTTTTATTTATTTTATAGATTTGCCTACATCATGCTCGTTATATGTTTAACCATAATTTGTATCAATCAACATTGTAATCTCAATTATTTTAAAAGAGTATCCATGGAGTTTCTTGCCGGCTCTTCTCCACGAGATCAACTATTTGGAACCGTGCAACTTAGATTCTGACGTTTCATAAGTGCCAATATTTGGATTATTTGAAATAAAAAACTTTGACTTTGACTTTGGAATCGTATAGGTTTCTAACGGCGAGTTATTGGAATTCAACACAAACTTTGTCTCTATAATATTATTATAGATTTGTAATGTTTCGTCCAAAAGCAATTCAATTAGCTTTCTCAATAACAGCCAATCAATCCCAACCTCAGCACATTCCTCATCGTCTTCAAATAACTTTCTTTGGTGTAAACAAGCTGTCGGGCTGCGGCCGCGGGCGGTGCGCCATCCATCTCGCGGGTCCCAACAGGTGAGGCGGACGTTTCATTACCGCCCTGCTGAATTCTGCTGCAGTCGCTGTTGTTTGTCCGTAGAACGCGGACGGGGCTTCGCAAACACGGCTCTGGTAGCTGCTTCATTAATATTATGTACTCTCTAACTTGTGTGGACTTGGCCGTTTTTATAGATCTCTTATAGCCAAATACAATACTAACCAGGGTCTAGATTTAAAATATTCCTGCATTGAATAAAAAGAGTTTCTTACTTAGCCACATAAACAATTGTATTTTATACTTGTTGTTCTTAACCGATTCAGGCAAGTGATAAAAATATCGGACTGACTATATGCAAAGTCCGTTTTGAGTACATAAATCAGTTTTAATATTTGGAATACTCAACTTATTAGGACACTTTGCATAGAATTTACAAACAGAGAATTTTTTTTATGTGAAGGATCAGGATCAGGATTTGCTTTACTACAAATTTCTATGATATAAAAATATGGTAGGGCTCCATAAGCAAACGCTCTTTCCTACTAAATTGAATGTAAGCAAATAATAACAATTTAATCATTAATTGAAGAAGACACATCAAAGGTTTGCTGGAAACAGTAATAAAAGCCAATAATCTTAGGGTCAGACTAGAGATTTTTTAAATTAGAAAAGTTGAGGGATGTTGTAGAGCTAACGTAGGCTCTCAGCGTTACAGGTTATCCGGGATGATTGATGAAGTACTTCCAACGGGTAGAGAAAAGTACTTGTTATGAATTTTCCTGTAAATAGCTTGAGAGACATTCGTATTACCTCATATTGAACTATTTTATACTAGCTACTCTGTTGGTGGGGAAGAAATAATATTGGTATGTTTATTACACGTTGAACTTGGTGGTAGATCTTACCAGTAGATTGTGAAACCAGCCGCATACACAACATTATGCACTTGAAGTAGTGGCTAAGTGATTGGTTTGCTACGCTGTAGGTGTAGTTGTTCCAGGTCTGGGTGATTGTGTACTTGCGATTTATGTAAATAGTAGTTTGCAAACAGTGTCAGTTGCTGTCAAAATTTTCTCAATAATTGGTATACAAACTATACGGGTGTCCGTATAGTTTGTATACCAATTATTGAGTTAAATGTCTGACAGTTGATAATTGTACTTGACCATATAAATATAATGTATATTTTAGACACTGGGATGACGCTTTTATTGTGGGTACAGTTTAGTGCCGTCAAATTATTATGTAATTATGTAGAGTCTTTTCGTTTGCTCTCGGTAACTAATGCGCTCGGTTAGCAAGCAAAGTAACTGCGAAAGCCTCTGAGAGAAGGCCCAGGGCGACGCTATCAGAGCTATAACTTTGTATTTATGTTCTGTGTACTAAACTTTTACTCTCAAATAGATTAAAATCACATATTACTAGATAGGTAGAGTGACATATATATGAAAGGAGACAAGTCAACATTCACATCTATATAGTATAGAACATAATGAATCTATTTTCTAAAAGTCAAGAGGCTTTGCCGGGCCATATTAAGCCTGATACTATACGTAGTCCAAACACTGATTCCAAACTCTGCACACAAAACACTTCCAGACTGAATCGACCTAAACCGAACCCAGGGCCACACACTCAGTAGTCGCATTTGCAAACTAGTAAAATGATTTTCTCGTCTCATCATCATCATCCGAATGAAGTCTACCGCTGGACACAGGCCACTCCCAAAGATGACCGCAACGACTGATATGGCTGTGCTGTAGGCTCAATGAGCGGTTTTGCCATAACCGCCACGCTTGGCAGACGGGTTGGCGATCGCAGTGGAGTTGTTAATGTATTCGAAGGACGCTGCTGCCCATCGTTCGGCTAATCCCTTAGTCGACTTTTACGACACCCACGGGAGGAGATGAGGTGGTGATATTCTGAGCCGGCACCATCTCGTCTAATTCATTAAAAAGAACCATGCGTCCTGCTGTCGCATGCATTGCGTATTTCGTGCAGGTACCCGCTTGCGTCGTGTCAGCTCTCGTTAGAGTCGGGCCCTAGTCCTTTTGTTAATTGTTCAGGTGCCCGGAGACCTTCATCTCCTGATAAACATTTTAACGACGACCCTTGTTTGTGAATGAACTAAACAGAAGCTTTTAATGAATGTGTTGAGCTACGAGTAATTTCGAGTAGCAATGAGGATTAGTGAGGATGGATTTAGAATTTTAAATTTGTTTTGGTCACGGATGTTATTAAAACAGAGAGTTATTGAAGTTGTTAGTTCAACAGTGGACTATAATATGCTGAGTGTACTTTATTATCGGTGGTGTATATAATTGTATCTAACCTGATTGTAACCGTGTGTATATCTAATAATTACTTGATCAATTTACTGCACTTATCTACGATACAGACACCGGTATTGTCTTCTCCATTAACTTATGTTTGTATCCGCGAACTGTCATGCCGCATAACACACACGTGGCAAAGCAACTTTTACGTTTGCTTAAACGAATGTACATCGGAACGTGTCCGGGCGATTTTCTCATCAACACTACAGGAAACTTTTCGAAAAATCTTGATCTCGGAATCCATCCCGCATGAATGGAGAGCGACTGATTCAATCAGGCTTGTCCATTATGAGGCAGACGAGTTTCATTGGAGCACAATCTCGTGGATGATCACGGGAGGTCGCGAGGGACCCCCCGCACTACACCGCGTCTCACCCCCCGCCACTCCTCGGGAATAGCTGCCATTAACGAATAAAGAGAGGTATTTTCCACCTGATAACATTGTTTACTTACGTTCGGCGCGAGAAGTTCGAGTGCTCTCTGTTATAGGATTCAATGCGAGCGTTTCAGAGTGTGAGTGTACTTGAGACGACGGTCGTGTACTCGTAACATAAATCATCATTGTTGGAGCTGGTAGCTGTCACCGGCCATCACTTGCTGCGCAGTGCGCTCACCGCGACACGTACACTTAGAGTGGTCTCGGAATAAATTATGAAACTATCACTGACTCAACACGCGCTGTCATATCACTACTTAGTGCTAACCTGAAAGCTGTTGGCTGCACAATATAACGCTAAATACACGGGACAACAAAGTGTCGTGCCATCGAGTTTGCGTGTTCAACTGACGGGAGAAACAACACCGGCGTGGCGATCGACAAGATTGTTGACGAACAAATGCAACATTAACTGAACTGTGACAGCCCACAGCTCATTTATTACTTCTATTTACGATGAGCAGTGCAATCCCCCTTTTTTTATTGGTGTCCAGTGGAAATTCTACATGAACTTCCTCCGCTCCGGGGAAGGGCGAAGGGGTATGCTGGGCTCCTACCGGCTAAAACCACTGGAGCGGTCTTCTTCGGCATCAAAGGGGGGTCTAGGTCCTCGTAAGATCACACTAGAGAGTGTAATCCCCTCACAACAGCTACAAGTAAATTTTGTATTCGCTAAGACTGGTCCTCATGGCTTACCTTCTGCAACGTGTCCTTGAATAGCTTCAATCGTGTCTTAGCGAACACCAAATAAGTTTTTCACCATTATTTCAATTATGTATTAAGGATGTATGGATGTTTGGGCTTAGAGAATTGCACTATAGGAAACAATAGTTGTAACTAAGGCAAACAACTGCACCTTTGGGTGCAAACTTTTTTGATCACGAAATGCTACTACCAAAAGGATGTTTCCTGCTATCTAAAAGATGCCAACATCCATGTGATTACGATACTGCGGCTGAACGCTGTGCGACGTTTAAACTTGGGAAGTTGCAGACGTAAAATCATTGATGACCAAAGTACATAGATGACGTTCTGCTTAGATGTAAATAGAATATTCTTTATCGGATTACATCGCGTATTTATTTTTGTCTTTACTAACGTTTCGAACACTGCAGCGTTAGTGCGAAAGAACTGCGCAACAAGATCATTGAAACAATTTCCGATCAGATTTTTTGACATGTTATAGTCCGTTAAAAAGTGTTTTATTACAATGAGTAATAATAATAAGACTATGATTTCGGGACTTTTCGCGCTCAGATAAATCAATACAATATTTTGATTTATCTGTGCGTGAAAAGTCCCGAAATCTTAGTCTAGTATGAGTGAAATTCGCGATAGGTTAAAAACTTATATGATTAATAATCTCAAAAACCTAAGACATTACTGCTTTATATTACTTATATAGGGTTGATTTTATTTCAAGGAGAAAGAAGAAGATATTAGTTTATAGGGATCGTGTTTGTTAAAAAACTAGTGGTGCTTTGCATTATTTTATATTTATTGCAATAATTAATTAAATTTTTACATCAAGTTACTAATTGAGCTCTTTTTTCTTTACCTTTTTGCTACGGCGGCTGTGCGTATCCTTTATGAATAACAATTCTTATCTCAGACAAAACAGACCACACATCACCGTTACATATTATATGAAATTAAAAATTAAAATAACCATTAATAATAACTGTCAATTGTATAAAATGCTAACTTAAATCCCACGTAAAATGTAATTTTAAATTATACTAAAACTAATTAATTAAGTATGTATCTAAATAACAAAGTTACACTTTTAATCAGGCGTGGCCGAACCCTAATATATTCACCTAAGTACACGGTTGACGTAAAGCTCAGTAAACTTTATTTAGTCACTCGGTAATTGTTATTAGTGTGTTTTCGTAATAAAACGGTAAATAAACATTATTTTAGTTCTCAAATAGCAAATTTATTTATACATCATTACATTTATAAAGCGGAAATCACAACTCATTTTGTAATAAACGCGATCGCGAATTGTACCTTTGAAATAATTTAATTAATTATTTTTGCAGGCCCTATATATACGCGCACCAGCTGAACAGCAGATCCTGATGTCGGAACGTATAACGCTAAAAGAAAGATGTGAAACGACCAAACTGAAAACATAACAATCTCCTAAGTGCGGGTACTAATCATAATGTCTGCACGATAAAATACTGCTACTTATGTTTCGCACTATCTCCCCGCAGTATTAACGAGTGGTGGCTTGTTGAAAATAACTCGCCACTGTCAGCGGGTAACCCGTGGGCCAGTAGAGACCGCACTTTATGTGTACTGCCGTAATGAGTCCACACCTGTACACCCCCTCCCCTCCATCCCCATTAAAACTTGCCTCTATTTTATTCGCTTTAAACACATTCTGCCTCTGATAGTTAAGTGAGATATAAATTTCAATAGTAATTTAAACGCTTCTTCTCGTAGTGCAAATTTAACACTATTTTATTGGCACAGACGCTGCTGCTGGAGGAGGTTGTGCTGATTGTGAAACACGTAATGTGTTCGTTTACGCGAATGTATCCCTGTAGTGATGTGTCATAGTGTGCGGCCCGCCTGTATTGAGATGTCGCAAGTTCAGGACTTTTCATGGATGTTACATAACTTGAATAAAGCCACCCAATTTCCGTGACATCTTTCAAGCAAGGTGAGCATGCCGCGTGGTGCCGGCACAGAATGCCACCACCCCATCTCCTCCCGTGGGTGTCGTAAAAGTCAACTAAGGGGTTGGCCGGAGGATGGGCAGCAGCGTTCTTCGAGTAGGTACATTAACAACTCAACTGCGATCGCCAACCCGTCTGCCAAGCGTGGCGATTATGGAAAAACCCCCCAATGAGCCCACAACATGTTTGGGGGAGGCCTGTGTCCAGCAGTGGACTTCATTCGGCCCAAATGATGATCATGCCGATAATTTAAATATGAGTAGTGTCATTGATGGGGTCAATCAAATCTTCTCTCGGTTAAATGAGCTTCAGTTATCACCAATAGAATGTGTCTATTACGTTGTTGAGTCGTATGTCCTCACTACTTGTGCCCAATATGCCGTTTCGTTAAGAAGATACCCTAAACCCTCGCATCGCTAATAACACTGATGCGATCGCGAGTCAAATTCTAGGAACGATCGCTTCCAAATAACTGCCGTTCGTGACTTCCCAATGACTATTCGAATTACATTTGGTATTCTGTATAACTTTATTACAACTATTAAGCAGTAATAACAATTTAAATGAGATCTGGGTATCGGAACTGGTGCGGTCGTAACCGCTGGAGTTGTGGGCTGGACTCGGGGCCGGGCGAATTTAGCACGATATAAATACTCACTTGGTGGGGCGGACTACCACCGTAGTCTCGACTTTTATTGCCGATGGTTCTTCCTGTACCGTTTCCTCATTGTTATGGGTTGTGCATTCACTGACAGCACGTTAATCGTAGAACTATAGCGCAAATTTTAAGTCCACTGATAAACTAGAAATTATTATATATAATAAATCCGTCGGGGTGACACAAAGGTTTATGGAAGCGCATCATAAGCACAAGGTTGTTAGTTCAAAACCTGGCATTTATCAATGTGATTTTTGAAGTGAAAACTTCTTTTAGCGCGGTACGCATATTTTTAGATAAGATAAAATCTCTGGACTCGCGACACCGTTACGAGACGCTAGAGGTTTAGTTTAGCGTTTTGCCTCGGGATCGCATTAACCCTAGTACCCATCTAAAAATGTCTAACGCGCCAAAATAAGTTTTTACTTTTGTCGGCACTCCCGGTGTGCAACCCGTATATTTTTAAAAGTCATAATTATGTACTTTCTTAGTAAATCTTAGACACAGCTGACTATAGGAACTGAAGGAAACATCGTGAGTAAAGCTGGATTTAAATCACTAATGTGACCAAACGTCATCAAGCTCGTCCTTCCTTGCAGGAGAAGAGACTTTTGCTCTACAGTAAGACAATTATCGGCTGATGTTATTATATTAGATCCAAATGGCGTCGGCCATCACTTTATATAATTGAGCAAACAACAAATCCGTTACAAATCCCAAAAAGAATCCAAATCCTTTTGACTGTTAAACGGCAGGTCTTGATCCATTAAACGACTCTGTGGCTAACAGCAAGTATTAATTTAATAAGGAGAATTAACTGATTCCGTCCCCCGTTATATCTTGTACAATAAAATATGATTTTGCATTAACGGGGACCGGCGGCAGCTGCCCAGTGAGCGGCGGAATAAGTCATCGGCTCACCAACTCCGCCCTGAGTAATTGTTCAGATTATAATATATATAAATTTGGCTGAAATTTATGATGGCTTAAGACGTGAAATTTATGCGGCGTCTTATTATTGTGACAGCTCATCGGGCGTTGTTAATAGAGGGTGGGTAGAGCACGTGGTCGTGGTTATTGATGACGTTCTGTTAAAGGGTGTTTGTGAGAGGGATACAGCTTCCGGAAACATCAAACTCATTTGCACGCGCTACACCCAGCTGCTGTCTCCCCATCATACGAAGTAGCTTCACCTATGGCAGAGATGTGTCTGCAGCGTTATGCCGCCGTCTCTTAAGGACTAAATTTACTGACATTATTCAAAGAGGATTTTCTTCACCTTATGAAAGAGACATGTGTCTACGTTCCAGAACTTCGTACTTTGAACTGAGCCTATTCAGAAGAGTTCTGCAGATTACTTGTGCTAGAGCATTTGTATGTCTAAGGAAAATTGTAGGTACTTAAGTTTATCTGTGTGCTCACACCAAGCGACCCAAGAGAAGACGGTAGCACGCATGTGGTCACGCGCTGCCGTGGGACGCTTTGGGGGATCCTTTACAATCCCCCGGGGGGTTGACCGCTTTATAGTCACCCTCTCCGAGATGTGCCTATAGGCGTGGCACCAGCGGGCGGCTCTAGTGTGATCATACGTGGACCTGGAGCCTCCCTTAGGTGCCGAAGATGACCGCTCCAGTGGTTTTAGCCGGTAGGAGTCCGGCATACCCCTTTGCCCTTCCCCGGGGCGAAGGAAGTTCATGTAGAATTTCCATTGGGCACCTATAAAAAAAGGTACTTAAGTTTGATATTGTGTAGATACTAAAGTCTAACCCTATGAGACGCACAGTTATGCGCGACGGTTAATTAAAGTGCGTACTATACTTTGAATGACAAAACAGGCTGTGTGTACACAGTATAATTATGAATTAGTTCACGTCCATTTACACTGAGAACTGGTAATTTTAACCCTGTGAAGTAGTTATCATAAGGTACTGTGCTTTGTTCCGATTAATGTAACTGTAAAAATAGATGTGAATTTACAGGAATGTTCTCAACTGAACTAACACCTCCGTTGACAGACATGCCTAGTTAATTTAAAAAGGTATACCTTCAACAGGTACATAATTCATAATTTCCACGTTCAATGCCATTACATGTGCATAGCATAGCGAAACCCTTCCAAGTACTCGCAATACCCCTCAAGATGCGAGGCACGACCTCCCTTTCCTACCAACTTTAATACTTCCACCTTGATTGACGCCACTCCGCCATATTGAATTGCGAGCAATATTGTAATACAGGTATTCGATCCGCGAGATATTGATACTCCAATCAGAATGGGGACTTGCTTTGAACATGATAGTTTAATCAAATTATTTTGAAGAAAGATATTATAGACTTATAAACAAATTAGCTCTTCAAAGGCCTGTCACCGATATTGATTACGATGTATACCAGCATTTCATCGGCTCTTTGGGAAATTTCTACAGCAATGAATGCTAAGAGTGATGTAAGTCACAGCCAGCACGCCTGGAAGCCTGACCGATGATTGAAGTTCGCTCGTATTTAATGTTCACATTTTCATCATTTACTGGTCACTTATTGCAAGGGTCCAGCTAGAGTCTGCGTGCTCACACCAAGTGACTCCCGGAAAGACGGCGGCGCGCACGTGGTAACGTGCTGCCGTGTGCGCAGAACATATAATATTCTCTGAGAAGTCCCTAGGGGGCGGCCTTTTTACAGTCGCCTTCCCTCCGCTAGAGGGGGTGACCACTTTACAGTCATCCCCTCCGATATGTGCCTAAAGGCGTGGCACCAATGGGCGGTTCCAGTTTGGTCTGACGAGCCCTCCTTCGGTGCCGAAGATGACCGCTCCAGTGGTTTTAGCCGGTAGGAGTCCGGCATAACCCTTCGTCCTTTCCCGGGGCAGAAGAAGTTCATGATAGATTTCCACTGGAGACCAAAAAATGTATAGTGAAGGTTACTGTAGTTATTGAAATTATTGGACATAATAACTACTACATAGCTATTAACTAGAGGTGACGAAACATAGCGTGGTACCAGGCACTAGTGCTGGGTGGCATAACAATTGTCATAGTGCCGCTGGCCATCACGAGAATGACTGCTCGTCTCGTCACCAGGTGGTATAATTAAGACCTGGATGACCAAGCAGCGAATACCGGTTGTTGTATGACTACGTAATATGAGGGGAAGCAATGTGTGGCGTTCCTCCATGGTAAAGGGAGGATCCTCCACCCAGGCGGGTGTAATGCCTGGCGGGGCGAAGCCCAACGGTTGATTTTGGGCGTCTGTATATTTGCAGCGTTGCGCGAACTCTTTAAATGCGCGATTCAGGATTCTTTGACGTCATCGGAGAATTGCACTTAATGGTTCAAGTAAGTTGTAAGTAGTTGTTATAAAATGGCGATGTAGACACCTACTTCTTAAATTGGATTATCCTATCTATACATAGTCACCTTTTCGACATTATCTAGGAAAGTCTAATTATGTATGAGAATTTAACTGTCGAATAGTAAATACACTGTCTTTAACAAAATGATGCATCTCTTGTGCTCTCACCAGCAATCGTGATACGATGGATATTCTAATCGACGGAGTTACGGACAAAAGTAAGTAATAAACAAACTTAGGTAATATGATTACTCAGCAGTGTCTTCTCGAGGTTCACTGACGTCTCTCCCCAAAAGCGCAACACGATTGTGCGAATATGTGCGCGATGAAGAACTCAGTGGAGCCAAAAAAATAAATATGTAAATAGAAAATGACAATTGTAATTTACTCTCCCCAAATGACCTCTGAGTACCCCCACAGGAATACAAGTGGAGGCCTGTTATCACCCGAAAACAACCCAGCCATCGCTGGTTGTATGATTTATGAGCAAATATTTTTATTTAAACTTTGTTCGGCAACAACCGGCAGCGTCACAAATACGCGCGTCGGACCGCGACCGCTCGCGCTCTACTTTCGACTTCGCGTATAAACTTTATTTTCTAACAAATCGCCGACGTGGGACGGGTTTGTTCCGATTTTCGGGTAGGTGGCTGTTGTGTCATATTTATGTTATTTTAGTACCTCGATTTACATAAAACTTGTAAAAGTGTCACTGTGTACATTATCGTGTTTTCTGGTAACATTGAAATGAGGAGCGATGGTGCGGTTTGGAGTTAATGATTCTAATGGTTAACGACTGAAGACGGTTGTTGAGAACCATATGTAACAGGAGCGGAAAGATGATCGGCTATTTTATAGGATACGATAACTTCTTTAAGACAATTTTGGAAGGAAACATTTAAGTAGAGACAGGAAAGGGCAGACCTAGATGGAGCTTTGTACAGCAAGTGAAGAAGAAAGTAGGAGTCTTGTCATGGTTAGGTCTTGTCATGGTCCGAGACGTATATGGACGGAGAAACACTTCATTTTTCACAGTCAGTGGTAGGTCTCTTATTGCTGCTCTAGTGTGATCATACGAGGTCCTGGAGCCCCGCTTGGGTGCCGAAGATAAACGCGTCAGTGGTTTTAGCCGGTAGGATTCAGGCATGCCCAGGGAGGAGTAAATTCATGAAGAATTTCCACTGGGACCAATAAAAAAAGGTATCATATTGCTAGAGACTGGCTAGGTAGGTACCACCGCTCTAGTGTGATCTTACGAGGACCTGGAGCCCCCCCTTCGGTGCCGAAGATGACCGCTCCAGTGGTTTTAGCCGGTAGGAGTCCGGCATACCCCTTCGCCCTTCCCTGGGGTGAAGGAAGTTCCATGTAGAATTTCCACTGGACATCAAAAAAAAAAAAAACAAAAACTTGGTACCACCGCAATGACAGATATTCATCGCCAAGTAGTGTTTAAACAGTAAACATTAGTGTTCCGGTTTGAAAGGCACTGTAGCTAGTGACATTACTGGGCATAAGAGACTAAATAACGAACGCCTCGAGGTGACGAGCGCAGTGTTGTGCCACGCAGGACTAGCTCAGAGTGGTTTAACAATTTTATTGACATAGGAAAAGACAGAGTATAGAGAGCAGTGACGAATACTCCACTGACAAAAACCGAGATCTTAAATAAAGAAGAATAATGCGGCTAATTTTCCAACCAGCTACAACAGCTACAGGAGTCAATTAGGGCATAATCGGCGGCCATTAAAGTGCGCCAACGTAATGACGGCTACGTTCCATTATATACGCGTTTGTGGCGAAATTCGAGATTTTGTTATATATAAGGTTCCCCGGGGGCTCAGCTACCCTATGTGAAGCTTCATATAAATAATGACCTGTATAATTCAATTCAATCACAATTTTTTTTACAGATACTTAAGTATGGTTTTGTTAAACTACATCATTAACAAATATCTCGTCTAATTATTTCATTGGGGCTCAAGTCGGGGTGTAGTGCGCACGTATATAAGTAAGCTGTATTTTGTGTGATGTACGTTACTATTAAAAACTATCTACTTTTTTTTGAGAATGGGGTATTCACAGTAAATTGTGATGGTGGAATGTTAAAAGGAGACAATTCTGGAGATGAAATGACTGTCGAAAATCCTGAAAGGAGTGTGGAGATGGCGAAAATACGAGAAGACAGAAGAAAACCTAAACGTCTCATCGGAAACAGAAATAAATAAGAGTTAGGGCATAGAGAAAACAGACTAGTGCGAGTTGAATTCGCGTAGAGAGGGTTCCGTACGATGAATATGCTATCTACCACTTTTTTAGTAAAAAAACTTGTTCTGCGATACATTCCAAATGCCGTTTATACTCACAATGTTGAAAGATTTACCATGTTATTTTAAGACCTTTAAGACCCTTGTTGTAAGTAATTTGTAAAACAAAGTATTAAAAAAGAAAATTATTCAAAAAAGACAGATCCCTGAGTTTCTTTCGGCATTTCTTCTCAGAGGTTGTCATGTAGTGAAATGCCCTCCGTCGTTTCAATATGACGTGTAAAAGTGTTTGTTATGACCTAATCGAATCGAATTGAACATCGAATTCTTATAGTTTATCCTGTAGTCTTTAAGTAAAGAACTAATTTCAGTTTTTTTTTTTAAACATGCGCCGTAGTTCCGCAGATAAGCGAGAGAATGGTCATCTATTCCCTTAACAACTGTAAAACTATTATTTAAAAACAACAATAAACAAATTCAGACTCTCACAACAAGCCTTTTCATTTGTTACGTTACATAGTACAGTTTGCAAAATTGCTATTTTTATTTTCTAATTCTCTGAATATGACTCTATTTATTTATTTTGTAGGGTGCAGTTATTCATATGTTTACCAAATTTCAAGTTAATCGATCCAATAGATTCGCAGCAAATTGGCTGTGACATGTGATCTGAGTTCAAATTGAGTGCGGTTCGGCACCATTGACTTTTTGGATTCATCATTAGGAAACCCTGAGAGGGCTCCAAAATGTCCTCAATGGTGTGTGTAGTCCGCCAACCTGCACTAAGCACAGAATTAACGCCTAACTTTTCTCCGAACACTGAGAATCTGATCTGATCTGATCAGATCTGACCTAGATCTGCCTTAGTGGGACAATAATGGGCTGAATATGATATATTTCATTTCAAAATTGTGTCCTGGTTGACATTCTAACATATCTGTAACCCTAAAACTACAGGCCACATTTGAACATTGTGCGTGTGCTTGTAGAATCTTTAATAGGGTGTGTAAGCAACATGATTTGGATCCTTTTGCCTAGTACGTCCTAGATCAAAAACTGTATCATCATTTCGGCCGAATAAAGTCCACTGCTGGACAGGCCTCCCCCAAACATCACCACAACCACCGATATGGATTTTTGGTTTTTGGATTGGGAAACCCCCCAATGAGCCCACAACACACCCATATCGGTCGTTGTGGTGTACTTTGGGAGAGGCCTGTGTCCAGCAGTGGACTTCATTCGGCTGAAATGATGATGATGATGATGAAGTAATATGTAGGCTCTGTATTTTAATTACCCACCTATAAAGTTAGCTTATGTAGCAGAAATATGTGGTACTTTGTTAACGTTCCTCATATTATTGTTTGAAGTACCGTGAAACTGGGCTATTTGTTAACCACGGGGCTAATTGGTAATTTGAATAAGGAAAACTATTTCGACTTCTCATATATGTAGATAAAATACAGATCCAAACCTATTTCTTCGATTAGTGGACTAATGTAAGCAAGCACTATTTATACGCCATAGTTTATGGCAGACATGATTAAACCACCAAACTGCAATTGTTACATCTGGCATGCACTGATCTGTATGACATACTCATGTTTGAACAAATAAAATGTATCTTATCTTTTCTAGCCATTTGACGTGTAGTATCCGGATTAAGAATATAGCACCACTCCATCTCCTCCCGTGGATGTCGTAAATGGCTACTAAGGGATTCTAAACCAGAGGGATGGGCAGCAGCGTCCCTTCTGTGGAACAGTAGCCATTCTGTGCTCACAAACCCGCTTGCGAAGCGTAGTGAGTGCTGGAAAATTCCCCCCAATATGATGACAGAGTTATGGAAATCTATGGGGAGGCCATGATCTAGCCATTTGTACGTATTAAGAACGATTTAAATTAGACACCAATTTTCAGTATAGAGGTATAAAATGTGTAAAGAAATTGGTAAGTTCTTTTTTAGATGACTAAATCTATATACAGGCTGTCCAGTAAATAGCACGACATACTGCAGGGGGTGAGAGCTTGGGTCAATACCTACCAAAAAAACACAATATATGTTCAGCGAAATCTTACGGATTTACAATAGTAGAAAATTTTAAAATAAGAAAATTGTACGGTGGAAATTTAAATCAAAATTGTATTTCTTGATTTTTTTTTAGTTTTTAATAGAATAAAGACTTATCAATGAGTAAAGTAACTATTCACAAATAATTTGAGGTAAAAAAAAAATTGAAAAGGAATTTTTCATTTGAGATGATTTTTCGATATTTCGGAAAATTTTGTACTACTATAAATCCGTAAGATTTTGCTGAACATATATTGTGTTTTTTTGGTAGGTATTGACCCAAGCTCTCCCTCCCTGCAGTATGTCGTGCTATTTACTGGACACCCTGTATAGACGCGAAGAACTGTAATTGACTGGCAGTCTAACTTACTATCGTTATTATTTTGTCTTCCATAGAAGTTAAATAAATGCATAAATGTTGTCCTTGAGCTCGCGTTATAAGGAATGGGCCTTCTCCACCTTCGTGTGTGACGGTAAAGGCGGATGGCGAAGGTATTTCCTTGCAAGGCCTGCGGCGGCTCGCGGCCCAGATGACGGCCACAACGCGGCCCGGTTGATCGTACGGCCCGTTATTACGCTATTACGGCGTGTTACAGTTTCATCGCAGACGCACATATTACACAGGGATGTAGTTTGATGGATGTTTGGGTCTCTGTTGCTGATCTCTTTTGTTTACTTATTTGCACAATAATATAGCGTTTAGTGCACATAATGAAACGATTACAGTAACAATTCATGTTTGTATAGAATGATGATTGCGGTATGGTTCCGGCTATTAATAGCTACACCCCATCTCTTCCCGTGGGTGTCGTGAAAGGTGACTAATTTTTTTAAAAATATTCTGATGCACATACCTGGCCTACATCGCTGAGATTACGTAATTCATCATATCAGCCAAAGGATGTCTACAAACAACAAAGGCGAAGGCTTTTGGTTATGGCTATTGGCTATGGGAAGCCATAGGTTTCGACATTTTTTTATCATTTTGTTGGCAATTTGGTGCTACTCATCACTACTATCTCTTGATGAGCAGAATGGCTGCAGTTCCATAGAACGGACACTGCTGGCCAATCCTCTGGTTAAGATTACCTCAGTCGCCTCTTACGATCCTTACGGGAAAAAATGGAGTGGTGTTATCATCATTTCAGGCATTTATACATCCGCTGCTGAACAAAGGCCTCCCCCGTAGATTTACACAATTGTTTCATCATTTTGGGGGGTATTTGCCAGTATTCACGACACTTGGCAGGCGGGTTGGGGAGCGCAGTATGGCTACTGTTCCCCAGAACGGATGCTATTGTCCGTCCGTCTGGTTTATAGAGTTCCTGAGTCGCCTTTAAGACATCCAACGGGAGGAGATTGAGTGGTGCTATATTCTTAATCCGGACACCACACGGAGACGTACGAAGGTTTATTAGATTAGATCAATTGAGGATAAAATTTATCAGAGATCGCGTCAGACGGCTTAACTAGACAATGAACTTAGGTGTCACTTAGTGCAACATTATGTAAGCTGCGGTCCGAGCGGACTACTTTGAACCGTTGCGTTATAAGGCACTGAACATGACCACAATTTCCCAACTACTTAGTTACGGAGAGTTTTTACTAAATGCGACTGAAAATCAATTTGAAGCGACTGCAATTTGACCATATTACATATACATACTTACATAGTATCTCATAGTCAGTTGCACTCACTGATCGTTAAATTATCTATGGGGTTAAACAAAAATTGACGCATTCGGTCTATGGATGGGTGACGTATAGTGATACCAGAACTACGTGAAGAACCAAAATGAAAACAAAAACCAATGACTAGACTAGTCACTAGAGTCTGCCGTAATCCTGATTTCCAAGGTAAGAGCGATTCGATTTTCTAGATTTTGACTTGATATGTGGTATGTTTGTAATGCTATCGCAACAACTGGTACTCTAATTAGAAGTTACACTTCAAACAAGTTTTGGCAAGTTCATACCAGCTTTGACTTTTCATATTATGACCAGAAGCCTGAGGACACTTCGACAGCGAACTAACGTGAAAGTGGGCGCAGGTAGACATCAAACGATGTTTGCAAAGAACAACTACGGTGACAAGGAAATACATTTTATTTGGGACATCAGCTTAAAAAATAAGGGATTTTGGTTGACAATCCGGCACTTCCTTCCTCTTCAGCGTTCTTTTCATTCTTATTTCTGTTAAAAAAGAACGACCCTCCCTATCCCTCACTAAGATTTCTCCTGTATCGTGGGTACAGTTTACATACATAAATCTCACACCTACAACCACGCCAGATCCGAATCAGCTCTCTGTAGATCATATAATATTTTCCGTGCTGGGATCGAATCCGTTGCACGTAGTGCAGAAAATGTGTGGAATTCATGTCTGTAAACGCTCCCACGATACAGGAGAAATCCAAGTGTGGGGCAACGTTCTGTCTAAGAAAAATCATTCATCTACTTAGCCACTGCACTAATGGTGTCGTCGATCTGATCTCATCGAATAAACGAACATATTTAAAAAAACAGAATCGCTTTTTTACGTCTAAAATTACATGAACCTGTCCGCCTCTTTCACTCATTCAAGGTTATAGCCACCTGCATGTTCACTACCCTTGTACCACTGCATCCCTTATATCATGCACATGTTGCGCATCGTTCGAAATCCAGGAAAATGTACTGCAGTAGATTTTATTAGCGAAATATTCATGGCTTTTTGCCTTGGGGATGGTAGAAGAGCGTGTCGGACTACTGGGTAAAACCACGTCGGTGTTCGTTCAGCCCATCTTGCGCCGCGGGCAAGGCATCACGCGTAAAGTACTTACCTATCCTGTGTGTAAAGTGTCCCATTAGGACACTGTCAAACTTAGTAGAAAAACAGAGCGTCCTGTAAAATACGCCACGTCTGGTCAGCCTTGTCAGTTCACAATATTTCATAATCTGTGTTAAACGAACAGTACATAAAGAATGTAGATTGCGTGGAGGCGGCAACAAACACCTTCACGAGGATGCATCTAACGATTGGCGCGACACTTGTGATCTCTGTGTGTGTTTCAATTGGTAACTTTGTAGTTACAGTTTAGTGACATTGTACGCAGATTAGACAACCGGTGACGGTTTTGGGAGTCATTGAATGCAGGCGACATATTACCGGTCGGTGTCAAAATCTATGCGGAAGTGTTTGTTAACCAGTGGACGGCCTTCGACTGGATGAAGATGATGATTTATTAATATTATATTTGATTGTAATAATTGTTTTGAGTGTACTAATTAAATATTATAATATTTATTAGTACAATTCATGACTTTTTCTTGAATTTAAGTGTTAACTACATTGTTGCAACTGTCCGTTACGACGGTCAGAATTATATTCAGCAGTGGGTAGTTATATGATGGTGGCTAATACTGCTTTTATTTATTTACTGCAAACCCTTGTTAGAAGCCATAAATTGAAAACTAAAATCATCATAGAATTAACGACTTGTTACGATCACAGTTTCATTTCGGCCGAATGAAGTCCACTGCTGGAACAGGCCTCCCCGATATGGGTGAGTTGTGGGCGCATTGGGGGGTTTTGCCATAATCGCATCGCCACGCTTGGCAGACGGGTTGGCAATCGCAGTTGAGTTGTTAATGTACTCGAAGGACGCTGCTGCCCATCCTCCGGCTAATCTCCTAGTCGATTTTTACGACACCCACGGGAGGAGATGGGGTGGTGGCATTCTGAGTCGGCACCACATGGCGTCGTTTACTCCAGAGAAAACTTTGGATTGAATTATTTCATGATACTAGTGATGAAAAAGCCTCAAAATTTACGTTATTCCCAATTTGCACACATTGCGCGGCAACGACAACACGTTCACATATGTGTATTTTAATATGACGTACCTATACGAGGGCGGGTCGTCAATTTGCTTTTAATACGTTGGACAGTGTTAACGTTAATGATGAATAATTTAGGCGGTCCCGGGGCGCTCTCAGGCCGCAGCCACGGGCCGCACAGCAGAGCACCCCAGAAGGTTTAAGAAGGCAAAAACAATTGTATGCAATTACGACTCTACTTGTCGTAGGTCTGTTATTGTCTCTAGTGTGATCTTACGAGGACCTGGAGCCCCCCTTCGGTGCCGAAGATGACCGCTCCAGTGATTTTAGCCGGTAGGAGTCTGGCATACCCCTTCGCCCTTCCCCGGGGTGAAGGAAGTTGCATGTAGAATTTCCACTGGACATCAATAAAAAAAAAAAAAGGTCTGTTATTGTAAAATGCGGCTAGATAGGCAGTGCCAAGCCACCAAGCAGTACAGCTGTAAAATTTTACTGTTGCTAGTGAAATTACTGGACACAAGAGACTGATCTAATGTCTGGAGGTGACAAGCGCAGTGTGGTGCCACGCGGGACTGGACCTGGGTAGCATTACAATTTGTTATGGGCACATGAGCAGGTGTGACGATGTGAGGATGTGTGGCGACAGAAGGGCTCATATTAGACTATGGTTTCGGGACTTTTCGCGCACAGATAAATCAAAACAATATTTTGACTAACCTCAACGTTTCGGCCAAGTTGCATTGGCCGTGGTCACGAGAAGACTAAAGTCATCATATCAGCTATTTATACGTCCACTGCTGAACAAAGGCCTCCCCCATAGATTTCCAGAATTGTATAATAATTTTGGGGGGAATTTGCCAATACTCACCAAGCTTGGCAGGCGGGTTGGTGAGCGCAGTATGGCTACCGGTTTACAGAAGGGACGCTGCTGCCCATCCCTCTGGTTTAGATTCCCTTAGTCGCCTTTTACGACGTCCACGGGAGGAGATGGAGTGGTACTATATTCTTAATCCGGACACCACACGGATTAAGAATTATTATTGCTACGCTTTATTTCATCAATATATCATAAAAATTAGATAGAGATACATTTATCGTGCGTCTTTTATTGTGGACCCACTGTACCTTCTTCTTCTGTGTCCCGAGATGACCGCGCACCAATAGCCCGCGCCCGCGCCGCCATTACTACGCCTCCAATATAAATTACAAATATAAGTGCAAAAATACACGGCGCTACAAGTACAAGAGACTTGCGAGTGGCGCACTGCGTCTGTGAAATGTGTACCGTGTGTGTACTGTTATTGTTAACCTATGGCATGCCATAGCAGCAAACCACTACCACATTCACCTTTTTTTTATTGGTGCCCTGTGCATGAACTTCCTTCGCCCCAGGGTAGGGCGAAGGGGTATGCCAGACTCCTACCGGCTAAAATTACTGGAGCGGTCATCTTCGGTACATAAGGGAGGCTCTAGGTCCTCGTATGATAGGCCCATCTCGGAGAGGATGACTACCTAAAGCGGTCACCCCCCCGGGGGGATTGTAAAGGATCCGCCAAAGCGTCCCACTTACACCATTCATCTACACTTTCATTTAAGCTTAAAACATGAAAAAAAATCTTTGTTTTTATGTTGATACGCGTTTCGACTTATGCGAACACATTATAAGTACGAGTGAAACATAATGCCTTTATAATTAAAATGATACAAATCTAATACAGACATAGCGTGGCTGATACATTAAGTAAGTTTGCAGTTAACCTTTATAAATTTTATATTGTCAATAACAGTAAGCATGTCTTCGACATTCACATTAATTAGACAAGCATGAAAGATAATATAAGGTATATTTTAAACTACAATTTTCATATTTTCGATGGATGACTGTTGATCGTAAACATTCGTCGTGTATTCGCGTCCTCGGAAATGACCGCCGTAAATTACGTGCGTTTTAATTCGGGCGGCAGCGCTGCGTCCGCCATTTGTCAAAAACAATCACACAAAACAATGAGGCGTGTCATCGCCGCGCGACAAATGGACGGCGTGCTGCGCCACAAAAATCACGCGACTAATATCGCGCGTCACATGTCACACGAGTACAATGCCATAGACGCGATACACGCTTCTATTTAATCATTGCGGTTCTCAAACCAGGGTCTTGTATTTCTATAATATTCAATACAGTTGATTTAGGACTATAATACGTTCATATTATTATTAGTAATTACTTAAATAGTGCTAGAAGGTATATAAAATACATATTATCAAGTAATAATTTCCTCCCAACTCCAAGCACCCGCTCAGAGGTGCTGGGGTAGAACGATACTTCAGAATAGGAATGTTGGTTAAGTGCCCCTGCACTTCTCCTAAGTACTAGCAAAAACATGCGGAATTCGCTACAATTATGCAAGAAATTACAAAAAGGAGATAATAGCCGGGAATAAATAATTTATCAAACTCGCAGGATATTGTAGGCTTAGACTCACAGATTGCAAGTGCAAAAAAGAGTGCCAGTAAGCCTTAAATAGAGCAAAACTGTGAGTTAACATAAATTGTCTTTGGCTTTGAAGCACGCAGTAGGAAAATGTGTGCGTGGTTCTGCTCATATGAGGCTTTAAATTCTAGTTTAGATACAACCCTCTAAATTCGAATTCAACTTTACCCTCCGGTCGGTTCTCTAGGAGATCTCGTTGGTTGTTCCCAAAATACTGTTCAGCTGAAGTTGACCTAGTAAGTTACCGCATGCTTTGCGAGACTGAGTATATAGAGCGCCACAAAACCACGGGGAGCTACGCCCGAATAATTTGCTCATAATGTGTATCATTACATTGTTTGAATAGTGTCGTATTCAGCATTTAATATTGTGAAGGAATTACAAAAGTAGGTCGCAAAGAAGCGAAAGGTATTACGGAAATTGAAATGCGCGTTAAATAAGCAGCGTATCACGCATCAATGTCACTCGGATAAAATGTAATGTCAGAAGATGACGGCACAGTTGGTGCAGTGGCTGATACAGTCAGCTGCTGCGCTCTGGGTCGTGGGTTCGATTCCCGCACGGAACAAATATTTGTATGATCTGCAGGTAGTTGTTACGGATCTGGGTGTATTGTATGTGGAATATAAGTCTGTAAACGCACCCACGACACAGGAAAAATCATAGTGCGGGGCAACGTATACAAAAAAAAAACGCATTTGGAGCCCGTGCGAAACGGCGCGGCCCGGTGCGACTCGGTGCGGTGCAGTGCGTTGCGGTGCGGCGCGGGCAGATAAGTGGGTCGAGTTGCCGCATTGACAACAAAACGTGAAAACAATACAGAAAAAAGCAGCGGAGTGGAGGCGGGCGCGGTGATGCGTGTCGCGATCCGTGTAACAACGCGCGGCTGATTGCCCCCGAAAGGGTGAAGCGAAACAAAAAAAACGTGTACCGCCCGTCTGTATATTGCTGATTAAAACAGAGCGACAGAGTACAAAGCGATTATCGGACCGTACATCGTCGTCTATTACTTTACCTCCGCCCCCCAGCTCCCGGCCACCGCATCCCCACCGCGCCGCCACTCGTCAACTGTTCTCCGCATTGTTGTTTCCGCATTGACGTTGGATTAATTTATTAACATTGTGTATATTTATTTTAATGGACGGTGTACGGTCTCAACATCACATCATTTGCATGGGTACCAAATAAGTTTATTATTATGGAGCTCATACCTACTTCCTCCATAACAACGTACTTATATATAACAGACGAAAAGTCATGATACGCTTTTGTAACATTACTACAATTACACGCTTTTCTTATAATTTAATTCACAGCACAAATAAGGTACTTGTTTACGTTGGAAATAAGTACCGTAGCTGCGTAGCTGTGATACTCCGTTTTCGAACGCGTAACCCGTGCTACGCGCGACGGAAAATGTGCTACGCTCAAATAAGCAATAAGAAATAAGCGTGTGAAAGTATTAAAATGCTTAAATAAACTTCATGAACCGACACTGCATCAATTAAGTGCCATTTACGCGTCACTGGTCTTTAGTCGAGGAACAAAAATCTACTAAACAGCTTCCACAATTGACCGCAACATACCCGCTGATTAGTTGTTTTACATAGGCCTTCTCCCATTACCTCACAAAGTAAGACAATAAAAGATAGTAAAACTTTAAACAAAAATTTGATATCAGTATTTAACACAAAAAATAAGAATTACTAAAATTCAAATTCAAAAGACTTTTATTCATATTAACCATCTACGGGCGCTTATGAATAGTCAGAATGTAGTTGCAAACGAAAGGCTCAAATCGGCCTTCTGATCTAAGAGGAATCGAAACTATTAAGGCATCATCTAGATCAGTGCAGTAAAATAAACCTGTTTATTGAAGCTGGCTAAAAAACGAATCGACGGCATGGTTGGTGCAGTGGCTGATACAGTCGCCTGCTGCGCTCCGAGTCGAGGGTTCAATTCCCGCACGGAACAAATATTTGTATGATCTGCAGGTAGTTGTTCCGGGTCTGGGTGTTATTGTATGTGGAATTCGTGTCTGTAAACGCACCCACGACATAGGAGAAATCCTAGTGTGGGGCAACGTTTAAAAAAAAACAAAAACAAATCAATGTAATGTAATGAAATTCATGTGGGACCAACTTGAAAGGATTTTACATCTGTTCAAAAAATTTATTGCTCAAATCGGTCACCAAATCTCGGAGTAACAGGTGTACATACAAAAAAAAAGTACGCATCCAATTGAAAACCTCCTCTATTTTTACGGTTAAAAAGAAACCCTCATTGCAATTCCATAATATGTTACAGAATCAGCCCCTAAGTATGTATAAATACTCTCTCTTATTGCAAGAGGCCGGCTAGGCATGGACCGCAGTGTCAGATATTAGCCGCTAAGTAGTAGTGTTTAAACTTTAGACATTACTGTGCTCCGGTTAGAAGGGCGCTGTAGCTAGTGAAACTATTGGACCTAAGAGATGTTAATGACGTAAGTGTAAGTGTGGAGAATTTGAAAACATTGTATTTTTGCTGGCATAAGAATTTCGGATTACTTTTACACCACACCAAATTATCAAACAAGAGAACAATCACGTCTTTAATTCAATTCTTATTTTCGATTAGATTTCACAAAAAGGAGGTTCTCTAGACACTACGATATTCGATGAAAATACAAAAACATAAAGTAATGGATGCACATACTAAGAATGTAACCCTAACAACTTTTAATTGTAAAAACGTCATGCGGTCAGCTGATTGCGTACGTAGATTATGAACTGTTGCTGACCTTATGCTTGTTTGCGATATTAATCGTATTATTGTAACTCAAACTTAAATTTTCTTATTGTATTTGTATTATTTCATATGGGTGTACTTGCCTGAAATAAATGTTTATTATTATTATCTACATGTCTCTCTTTTCACGGGTTTATATCCCCTGTAAGGGGGAACCCGGTCTTTTGACAGGCTTACGCGGGGACATAGGTCCAACACGCAGAGGCCCTTTAGAGAATTTTAACCTAAAATGTAATGGGACACCAACCGGGGACTCTCCATAGCTGCACTATAAAATGAAGTCATGGATTGTCTTATTATTATTATTCCTTTATTTTAAATATATACATATAAATTACATTTTTAAATACATATAAAAAAAAACAATATATATTTAAAAATATAAAAAATAGTAGCCCACCGGCATCGGGAACAAGGTCCAAGCTACCGGTGGTTAGGGCTCCAGAGAGAGGAACCTCCTAACAATACGAGCCGTGTCCAGGAGTACCGCTTTCTGTATCAAGCCCTTGACCCAGCTGCCTAACGAGAGCCTCTTAAGGTGTTGGTCGAGGCTCTTGGCCATAAGGCCATTGGCCGTGACAACTATCGGCACAATGATTGCAGAGTCTACCTCCCACATGTCGACAACCTCGTGCGCCAAGTCAAGATACTTAATTTGCTTATCTTTCTCGGCCTTCACGAGATTCTCGTCATGCGGGATAGTTATATCAACAATCAT
The DNA here is from genome assembly GCA_947459985.1 of Diloba caeruleocephala. NCBI lineage: Eukaryota > Metazoa > Arthropoda > Insecta > Lepidoptera > Noctuidae > Diloba > Diloba caeruleocephala. Next base: position 31,859,010 of record OX381606.1, on the reverse strand, counting down.
TGTGCGGCGCTCTACTCGATCTATCACCACTATATCAGGCTTATTGGCTACAATAGTCCTGTCAGTAATGATAGATCGATCCCAGTACATTGTGACATGGTCATTCTCGAGAACTGGGTCGGGCACATACCTGTAGTATGGCACTTCTGAACTCACAAGGTTGTATTGCAGTGCAAGTTGCTGGTGGATAATCCTGGCTACTTGGTTATGCCTGTGCAAGTACTCGCCGTTAGCAAGACGAGAACAACCGGAAATAATGTGACGTATAGACTCGCCTGGACGGTGGCATGCCCGACAGATGTCAACCGTGCCGTCCTTCACAATATATTTTCGGTAATTATTCGTCATGATAACTTCATCCATAATTGCACAGATAAAACCTTCGGTTTCCCCAAACAGGTCACCGAAGCGTAGCCAAGACACGGACGCTACTAAGTTTACATCAGGCCCATGAAGGGCCCGGTAAAAGCGTCCGTGAAGCTCCTTGTTCTGCCATACCTCCATACGGTCATTAGTGTCAAGCACTACGGGTTTATGCCAGTTCTCTTTAGCCAAGGAGAGCGGGGTGAGTCCCTTGTCCATCGCAACCACATCTCGATGCATCCCCACTTCGGCATGGAGAAAGTACTCCCTGAGGCTGCACACCTCACGATTGTGGAGGGTCTTAGCATTTAAAAAGCCTCGACCCCCACACTTTCGTGGGATGTATAGCCTCATTACCGACGATCGTGGGTGATGCATCCGATTTGTGGTCAACAACGAACGGACTCTTCTATCCAGAGCGTCTAATTCCGTCTGAGTCCACTTGAGTATGCCGAAAGAATAGACTAAGACTGGCATGACCCAACCGTTAAAGGCGCGTACCTTGTTACCGCCTGACAAAAGACTTTTCAGTACTTTTTTCAGGCGGCCAAAGAATCGCCCCTGTAACGATTGTTTCATGTCAGCTGCGTTGACACCTAACGCCTCCGACATACCCAAGTACTTGTAGGTTTCAGATGAGGAAAGGGATCTGATTTGTATGAAATCCGAAAGTTGTAATCCCTCGGATTCCATAATCTTCCCTCGTTTTACATGCATGACTGCACATTTGTCCACACCAAATTCCATCCTAATTGAGTTACTAAAAGTTTCAGTTACCTTCAGTAACTCTATTAGCCGCAAATTGTTGGGGGCAAAGAGTTTCAAATCATCCATGTATAAGAGGTGAGATATGATCTGACCACCTCTTCTCATCTGGTAGCCTAGCCCCGAACTCTCCAGCAGTGTGCTCAGAGGGTTCAAGGCTAAACAGAACCACAGGGGACTCAGGCTATCGCCCTGAAATATTCCACGCTCGATCCTGATCGGTTCAACGTTTCCTTGAATCTGTCTACATCCCGGATAGTGAAGTACCGTCCTCCATTGCCCCATACATGTGAACAGGAAGGTGCGTAGGGTTGCATTTATTTTATATAACTCTAGCACCCTCATGAGCCATGTATGTGGCATCGAGTCGTAGGCCTTCTTATAATCTATCCAGCATGTAGACAGATCCTTGCGGTTACGTTTAACCTGTTGGCTAATGGCCATGTCAATAAGGAGCAGCTCCTTTGTACCACGGGACCCATTCCTACATCCATTCTGAGAAGTAGACATGATGCAATTGTTATCAATATGTGTGTTAATTTTGACTCTCAGGATGGATGTAAGAAGTTTATAGACCGTCGGTAAACAAGTGATCGGTCTATAATTTTTGGGTTCCGTGGTACTACCTGATTTATGGAGCAGGTGGGTAATTCCTATTGTAAATAACTGTGGTAGCGAGCCCGACTCTAAGCATGACTGGAACTGAGAGGCCAAGCGAGCATGTGAACTACATATCCATTTGAGCCAAAAATTGTGCAGCCCGTCCGGTCCCGGAGATTTCCAGTTAGGCAACGGACGGACTGCACTGGCTACGTCTTGGGGGCTAATTACTATTGCCCCCATTTCTGATATTGGTTCACAAGCTCGTTCAACCTCTCGTATCCAATCACCTTCGGTATGGCTGACGGGCACCGACCATATGCTGCGCCAGAATGCATTCATGGCATCATCATCTGGTCGGTGGACTTCATCCATACCTTGGTCAGGTTGCTCCCAAGTTCTATATACCCACCTTTGGTCACTCTGGAATATGCGATTCAGGGTATACCGCTCCATTCGCCTTCTGTATCTACGAATACGGTTCGCCCATGCATAAACTTTCTGCTTCAGGTAGTCGATGCGCTCCGTGACACGAGACATATATTCTAGAGGGCTGATATCAGTCCCCGAAAATGCTCGTCTCACAAAGCGCATCACTCTTGGGCGGGTATTACCCTCCCTGAAGCAGATTAGCTTGCCAATAAGTGCCCTAGCCTCATTAATACGATGTTCAATCCTGTACTGCCAAGCTGGTACGGCAGATTTTGGTTGTGTAGCTCTGTCAATATTTGGAAATTTGACATTGGCTACACGACATGCCGCAACAGCCGAACAGTACAGAATCGAATGCGTATCGCCGAGGTCTTCGCTGCTGTCAAAATAATCTAACAGCAGCGAATCCAGGGCACACACTAGCGCTCTATTCTTTTTATGCATAGGCAAACGTGGTAGACGTGGCCTATGGGTAGGTGGAGTGTATCTATACTCTCGAATCGCACAGTCCAAAGCGCTCCTTAAAGTTTCAATGCACTGGTTACCTGCAGTAATAGCCCCATCATCTTCTTCTTCATCAACGAGGTTGGACCGCGGTGGAACCGCAAAAGTTGCTTGCGGTTGCACCGCGGTTTGTGATGCAGGAGAGATGACACGGTTAGTCTGCACCTCAGAGCGTAGCCGATCAAGTGCAGCATCATCTAACCTATGATTACGTTGTATGACCCGCACTTGATCCGATAGTCGTTGTGCCGATACGTTGACAGCCGGTTCAAGTACCTGAAACAGAGAGAGCATCCGACCACGGTACGCAGTCAGGTTAGTTCCCCCCTCTGTCGCTCCAAAGTATGCGCGCATGACATTTTCATTAATGGCTGTGGTCCATCGCATGCGCTGCACACTTCCACCGGGAGCGGGGACCCTGTCAGAGGCAGGTGGGCCTCGAGGTCCCAAACTGGCCGGTGGTCGGCCTCTTCCACGTCGACAAGCTGGTGGTGGTGACGTCGGTGGAGAATAATACTCGTCGCTCGAGCTCGACGCAACTGCAACTGCCGGTGGCGCTGTACATACGACGGGGCTGGATTCCGGCGGCTGCGAGGCGGAGCTGAGCGACGAGGCCGAAGATGTAGGGCGTGCGTTTTGCATTCTGGCACGATTTCGAGTAATCATGATTTGTTTTATGTTAATTTCATGTTCATTTATACTCGGTCAGTCATGTCATCATCTGTCAGATACATCGTTCTTATTTATAATTTTCCGTATTTGTGGTCTAATCTTCTTGTAGGTAATATATATATTTCTTCATATAATTTATCCATTGTAGTTTTGTTGTTTATATTTGGTGCTTATAGTTGATATTATTATATGTTATTTAAATTATTTAAAAATCCAGAGAAAATTTTCTGACGTACTTCAGATGTGTTGCCAGTTCCTATTGTTATACGTAGTATATGATATTAATTTCTGCTGATAACTTGATACCTCTGTCGGTTTCTAAGAAAAAGGGACTTAGCCACAAGTGAGATGGAAGCAAGCCGGTATTATTTTAAAAACGTATGTGGAGTTATTATCATAGACTTAGCTATAATGTAATACAATTAATTAGTTTGCGGTTACATAAGACACTCTTGTCTTAATATTGAAAACTAGATTAGTTGATTGAAAAGCTTTTGTATTATGTGTAATGTTTTATTTTTCATTAAATTTTCACTGCATTCATTATACTAATCTTTTTCTATGCAAATCTTCATAGTGTCTAATAATAATATCTAATAATGTATGTATACCTAAATTTTACATACGTATTCATTCATATTTATTGCATCGACTGTATACTATGAAGGTATACTATTATGACCTTCATAGTATAAATCGACTTTATCGATATTGAGAGGTACAGCACTAAGGGCGCCGGCGGGTGGTGCATTTTTGGTGACATTGTTGCATAAGCCAATTATAGTTGCGGATTTTTCTTAGTTCCTCCGGCCCACTGTAGTGAGTCGTGTGCCTAGATGAAATCAGCTCATTGGCTCTCAAGTGGTTTGATTTTCTTTGGGTGCCACGCATGAAGCAATTGTTATAGGCAAGCGTAATGCTTCCCATCAGGCGAATAAGTAATCAGATCTCCCGACAAGGCTGTGAAACAAATTGTTCTTTCTATGATAGTACTTACGTCATGTAGCCAGGACAGTTTTCTGGCTGGTGGATTGGCGCGGACGTGGCACTCAAAGTACACGTCGTCTCCCTCCTTGATGTCACCAGCAGCCAGCGAGCTGCCCAGCCTCAACCGCACCACCGGAGGATCTGTAAATGAGTGATTACTGCAGGCTCCTTGCAAACTGAAGAAGGATGCTTGGCTTAGATGTATGCTGAAGGTATTCAAGGCAAACTTCAGCGTGATATTACGTCTGATTAGGGACTGCGGTAGGCTAAGTTAGGGGAGGGGACATAGTGGAAGTTTGTAATTAGACATAAAATGTTTCGAACAAGCTCCATAGGGAATTTTCCATTATTTCGTCCCATTCGCTTGTAACTATGTCACTAGCTCTTCTAATTTCTTAGAATGTTAAATGTACTCGTAATAAAGATAAGTAAAGCAGAACATATTCCGTTAAAGTTGCTTCATTTCAATAATTAAGTTGCTTTTAAACTACACTACTTGAAAGGCAATAAATTAAATGGCTGCGGCTGCTCCGGTACGCCACAGTGCTTATTCTTTGAGAATAGAACATTTGTGAATAACAGCTTCATTTTTAGCCTATATATTATCAGCGTAGCTTTATTTTAAACTAAATACCTGTTTGTTTAATGTCCTTATTTTTTACACGTGTTTAACTTTACCAGTAGGTCATCATGTCTGCTTCTTCAAGATCTTTCATATCTACTTTGGACCGCACGTTTGATGCAGTGACTAAGGAATTCGATTTATGCGCTAAATGTTGCAGGTTCAATTCCTGCACGGAACAAATTTTTGTACGGCCTATAGGTAGATGTTCCGGGTCTTACCCGGGTTCCGGGTACTGGGTCCAGGTAAAATTTTATTTTTCATAACCATGCTTTACGCTAGTTATTTCTCCTGTGTCGTGCGTATAGTTTTACAGACTTAAACCTCAAATGCACAAACTCCCAGACCCGGAACAATTATCTGCAGGTCATACAAATATTTGTCGGGAATTTCCCATCTAATGAAATGAATGAAACAAATTCTACGTGAACACACAAACAAGTAAAGCATTACTTTTAAATAGCTTCTCATTGCACATACAGTGAAACTCCTAGTTATTAGTTTGCATGTTGTTTGAGTAGCGCTGTCATGCGACCGCATTCACCCACAGCGCTGTGGTGGGACGCGCTGACGCTCTAGCCGTCTGACCGACTGCACAGGAAACATCTCATACCAACTTTGATAATTATTTAACACTGTGACAATTGATATATGGAGGGATAGTAAGTCTGCAAGTTTCAGGTCATGGTATAAGCATTGCCGGCTGGAAGTAGTCACGTTATCATACTGCTGCGAGCTGATGTCTTCCTCTGCAGTGTGAGCTCTATGTAAGTGTCAAAGGTAACTCACAGACAACGTTGATGGTCCACGAGGTATCCATGTTGAGGGTGGTGACGTTGGGGTTCTCTGCCCGACAGGTGATGGGCTTCCCGTCGTCGTCCAGCGTTGGGACAAAGCTCATCACGCTTACTGTGAGGTTGTCGCGGAGCTCCTCCTACAACAACATAAAACATAATTGACTAAGGGTCGCATTTATCTAACGGTAGAATATAATATATAGGGCAAACAAAGTGTAGTATAGCCACCAGGTTAAAAGAACACATAGCTGACGTCAAGCATAGACGCTCCACAAAGTTTGCAGTGTGCGAACATGCCTTAGACAAACCCAACCATTTTCTTCGTTTCGATCAACCTCAAGTCCTCGCGAAAGAGAACCGATATGTACCTAGAATGTTTCGTGAGGCTATTGAAATTAAAAAACATCCTAATTTTAATAGAGAAGATGGTTGGCAGGTACCACCAGTTTGGAATCCTGTTATTAAAATAATAAAGTCCCAAACTAAATACCACACTAAAAATATCAAGACACTGTGAATGATTACTGCGTGTAACAATTTTTGATTATAATTGTACGGTAGATAAAATAAAATAACTTTTTAAAATCTGTAACGACGCCTGTCACCTTAATCATCCTGCGACCACGAACCCTGCAAAGTGTTCGAAACGTCAGGAAAAACAAAAATCTAAAACATACGCGATAGAATCCGTTTAAAAGTGTTTTATTATAATGTGTAATAATCGCGAAAACCTAAGACATTATAACGGTAGAATTGATATAACAGTGATATGACTTAATGTAGGATTAAAGACTACGTTTACAATAGGGACATATGGCGTTAGTTATTTTCTGCAGATATGGTTTTCTTGGAAACTAAGTGTATTTGTATTGTATAACTGTTAATATGATTTTTTTATCAATGTTTCGTGATCCATAGTTTTTTTTTTTTTAAAACGGTGCCTAGGTTTTCTCCTGTGTTTACAGGCATGAATTTCACGCACAATACACCCAGACCCGGAAAAACTACCTGCAAATCATACACATATTTGTTCCGTGCGGGAATCGAACCCACGACCCGGAGCACAGCAGCCAGCTGTATCAGCTACTGCACCAACCGTGCCGTCAGTCTTTGTGAAGAATCAATTTGTAAAACACAAAAAAGAATACAAAATGAACTAGCCCAGACTTTCTTTCGGCATTTCTTCTCAGAGGTTATCATGTAGCTAAATGCCCTCCGTTGTTTCAATATGACGTGTAAAACTGTCTGTTAGGACTTATTTACTGAATAAATGATTCTATTCTATAAAGTTATTTTACCAAAACGAGTAACACTTCTAAATATTCTAAATGTAATCTTTCAATATATTCAGTATATTATTACATATATCCCAGTGAAGTCTTACGTAGTAAACATAAATTATGAGATCTATCGTGGACCCTGTCGGGCACATGCAAAGTAGGAAGCGAGAATGAGGACAATTCTATCTATATTGCTATAAACTATAACAATTATTTTTTTCTTTTGCTTTTTTAGTTTATGTGTGAATGTATTCGTTTTATTTTCATCTTTGATGATTTAGGGTAACCTATACATTTAATCGATATACCAAAGGGGCTAGTAGAGTGCATATTTAAACGTGAAATTAGTTTCCAGAAACAGTGAAGAATTAAGTGAAGATATTACAGATAAAGAAGAAGAAAGAGAGGAAAAGGTGTCCACAAATAACTCTACTCCGCTTTAACAATAACTACTCATCATACAGGTGCGAACAACTAGGTTCTCAAATACCACATATATACAAACAAGCAAATAAAAACTCACGAAACGCCACTTTATTTTTATTAATTGTATAATTGCAATAAGTGGAAAATTTATGTATTATAGATAATCATAAATAAAAACAACAATTAAAGTGAAAACAATGTTCATCTTCACACCTCATCGTTCAAGATGTCATTTCTTCATTTCTTCATTTTTGTTTGCAAACAAAGTTAAAATGAAACCGCATTAACCCTCGAATGCACGCGGTGTTGTTCGGCCGCGAATCAGTGTCGCCGGTTGACCGGTTTGTTGGCTCGCGCCGATTACGAATCAATCGGCCGCCGACACTCACGCTCCAGCCAACCGGTGATGCGTTAGCGTGCGCTGACGTCACTACTCTCGCTTGATATACCGTAATAATAGTACATATTTAGACGGATTGAAATTACTACACACTACTTCGTAGACTACATCAGTCTGGTCATTCATCACTATGGTCAGTGCAATTTATCGAAACGTCACGGTTAGTTAAAATTCTATTAAGGTATTAATCTCTGCGTGAATGAACAGGGGTGCAATTCTCTAAGCTCAAACATCCATGCATCTTTAAATAACGAATTGAAAAAGCGGTGTAAAACCAATGTTGTATTCGATAGAACATGATTGATGCTATTCAAGGTCACTTGCAGACGGTGAGCCATGAGGACCAGTCTTAGCGAATACGAAATTGGGTTATCGGCGTTACTAATTCTGTATTCAATGATGTATGGATGTTTGAGCCTAGATAATTGCACCCCTGAAATTTAGAGTAATTCCTTTATGGTATGTTTTTCTATAGTTTATAATTTAAGAAGTGGAGGACGATATAATGAAGCCAGTTTATAATTTCAGCCAAAACACGTCTACTGCAGCAGCAATTTTTGGGTTAGGATTGTGTCTTTGAGCCTAAATTAACTTAAGAATTGCCACAAATACCGGTCTTGGGATATATTTTTTTTACATATTCCTGCCATAATTGGCACGCTTGGCAGCTGGTGCTGTCAGTTGAGTTGTAAATAATATGCTTTAAGGATGCTGCTGCCCATCCTCTGGCTGATCCCATAGTGGTTTTTTACGACTGTCAGGGATGAGATGAGCTGGTGCTATTCTTAAATATTGGTTGCATAATTTCTTATAGCAACAATAATAATTACGAATCACCACATACATACTTCGAGATTTTTGTCGTCACTTAATCGAATAATTATTTAGAATTTGTCTAATGATGTCGACTGGCAATTTATTGCTTCTATGGACATATTTTGTCCATCGAATCTTACCCGTCAGTCGAATATCTCGTGAAAGCCATGACGTCACACATGTCATGACACTAACTCTAAGGCCACAGCGCGCGCTCTCGCCAGCACGCAGGCACTGAATACTTTGTTTCGATTCAAATTCATTTATTCAGTTTAATCTCGTTACGAGCACTTAATGAACGTCGCTCCGTTGAATAATGTATACGCCCACCACCACTCGAATAACAAAAGATTTCGCTAGATTGATATGTGGAAGTGTAGGCAGTACTCTTCAAACGCAATTAAAATCGCATGCTATAAATGTTTAAACACTATGGTAAATACTAAGCTTACACAGAATACTAAAACACTTAAACTGGAAACAATAGGTTTATAGCTGGTGTAAGAGAAGGTATCGATGTTTTTGTGGATCACAGAGCAGCCCGTCGTGAAACCGTGTAGCAGGCGAGGGTTACTCGTTAATAAGTAGCGAGCGAAGTGTTCAGTCAACACTAAGCGCTCGGTCCTTTCGACCGGCGTACTCTACGAGAGCCTCCCGACGACAGCACGCTCCCGCATTTTTTCGAGCCAAGCGAGCAAAATCCTGCTCAGTCGTTGAAAGGGTTATTGTTAGAAGTTAACTTGGCAACCGTTCGACGAGATTATGTAGTATTCAAGTTTGTTTTATTAATTAGAGAATGGTTGGAGTGCGGATTTAAACTTGCTCGTCATTTCGGTTAAAATTTGAATTTTTCTAGTAAATCAGTAAGTGTAATATTTATTACATATCTGAGAATATTATAAATAAATTAAAGAAAAGGCTCGGCCGATCCTTATTTATTATAACACAATGGTTTATTATTCTATTTAATAACTAAAAATGACAATATATTAATATTTAATGTAAGAAAATTGCGAGGCAATACGTTACGTTGTTTTTCTGTAAACTTCCCGATTTTGCACAATCGGGAGCAATGAATTCGTTCACCGACACATTAAACCTTAATATCTCTCTTTGACGGCACGGTTGGTGCAGTGGCTGATACAGTCGGCCGCTGCGCACTGGGTCGTCGGTTCGATTCCCACACGGAACAAATATTTGTATGATCTGCAGGTAGTTGTTCCGGGTCTTGGTGTATTGTGTGTGGAATTTGTGTTTGTAAACGCACCCACGACACAGGAGAAATCCTAGTGTGGGGCAACGTTTTTTTTTACACAACAAAGAAATAACAATAAGCTATTATTTTATTAAAATGAATTTTATAAACTATTTCATCATCATCATATCAGCCACAGGTCGTCCACTGCTGAACAAAGGCCTCCCCCTTAGATCTCCACAACGAACGGTCACCTGCCATAACTACGTTTAATCGCAAAATCTGTGTTTCAGGGCTGTTATATTTTCCTTATAATATACCGTGCAACTGTTGTTGCGATATGCGAGTCCATACCGAGTTAACAGTGGGTCTTCTGTACCATTATCATTTCGTGGTGTTTCGTTCGCATAATGTTGGCGAGGGTGCGGCGCGCGGTGCGGCTCGCCGCGGTCGCCGTCGCACCGGTGGGTAGGAGTGTTCGATATATTAGGTAGCCGAATAAATAATCTATTATTTTAAAATATCATATCACGTATTATTTATCAAACCAGGTAACGGTTATTTATGTTGCCCTATTATTTTTATTACTAAACGACCACAGCTTCCCCGACGTCACATATTTCATAAGGTGCCACATGCAAAATTGTGCTTTCACGGCACAGATATAAGCGCTAGATTCTTATTGATATTGAATCAAAACTAATAAATAATAGGAGGACCTAATATAATTATTTTTATTCGACAGCCGTTTTGATCTACGATTATATTTGAACATAATCAGTGCGGACGACTCGCTTGACGTCATAAGTTTTATTTTACGGGAGATTGCGTAATGGTTTTAAATTTTAATATTATTTAGTTACGAACTTTGAAGGTGTTAACATCTTTAGGATGTTATTTACGTAAATAAGAGTTATATTAAATTAAAATGTTTCGAACATAACAAATGTGGAACTATTTCTCTGTTGTGGACCGCGACGGTATCAAAACCACGGCCCTCGACGAAGTAATAAAATATCATACTAATACATTATAACGTAAAAAATAATACAATATTTTCTGAAGTTTACGCGAATAGTATTCATCGAATTGAAAATAGTTTACGGAAATATATCGCGTTTAATTAATTCATTCTATATACTTACGTACGGCATCTATACGTGCAACGTGCAGCCCTAGCACATACAATTATTACGCCATTAATACACAAATATATTATGTAATACAAAATAAAACAATATTATATTGTTCTACCCTATACACTCATACTTGTTCATAATAATACCTGACATAATCATACGTGCAATACACAATTAAGCAACACCTTTATATTGTGGAACATAAATGGATGCACCATAATAAATAAAATAAAATACTAATGTTAATATGCCCGACGTTTCGACCACTTTGCAGCGTCCGTGGTCACTATACAAAGGTGTTTGCTTAATTGTGTATTGCACGTATGATTATGTCAGGTATTATTATGAACAAGTGCGAGTGTATAGGGTAGAACAATATAATCTTGTTTTATTTTGTATTTCATAATATATTTGTGTATTAATAATTGTATGTGCTAGGGCTGCACGTTGCACGTATAGATGCTGTACGTAAGTATATAGAATGAATTAATTAAACGCGATATATTTCCGTAAACTATTTTCAATTCGGTAAAAAATAATAGTTGATTTTTCAATCACGCATCGTTATAACGCGTTATCAATATATAGTCGTTATGAACACACCTACCGGTGGGTAGAGCGCGCTGATAACGAAACAATCGAGTGTTTGCAGCGCGGCGTATCGCTTGCCTCACGCGCGACCGGTTTGCACTGCCCACTTAGCGGCCTGCTCTGTTATCTTAGTGCACATCACTTGCATAATTAGAATGGGCCGCAGTATTAACCACTTTCGAGTTTCCTGTCGCTCTCCAACATAACAACTAACGATGTATTTTATAGTCGCCCTCGTTGAACTTTAAACACAATTATGTAAATATAATATTTTTAGCTCCCACTTTGAATTCAAAGTAAACTTTGTACTCCATTTGCGCGAATTTCCCGTCGCTTAATATTTTTCTTAGTAGCTTGTACTCAAATTTTATACTAAGCCTCTTTAAGGCTCTGAAGTGGGAATGCGTACAAAGCTCGAAAGAACCGTAGCGTTGTGCGTAATACTGGCGAGAATGGCAAATGGTGATATTGTGAGAGTTCTTATCAATAACACAACGATTATATCGAGGTTTACAGCATAATATCTGTACCCACAGAGATGTAGATATATGTCTAAAAAAGATGCATCCATGCATTGTATACATAGTACTTATTAAATAAAAAGTCTGCTTATCGAATTTTTTACAAACAATTCTCATGATTTAATAACACTGTAACATCGTAGCACGTAGCAGCTACGGTAATATGCCCAGTATATTGGCTACGCAATGTAGTGGAATTACTATTACGCAATTTTCGTAATACAGACCTCGCATAATTTAAAGCAAATCGTCGCAGAGGGTAGTTATGCATCAATGTGTAGGCAACACGGCGGGCGCGTCGCTTCTTCTTCGCGACTACGATCACGTGTACGCGATAAATCGCTGGCCCGCCGCGCGTGCACTGCGCCCCTGTGCACGTACGAACCTCAATGGATGTTATAATGCTACGAATGATTCCGTATTCCTTTTTCCCACTTTTATGTGACATTCTTTTTTACTTATTGTCTTGTGAGCTAGAATTGCGGCGCTCTTCTGATGAAAGCGCCGTCCAAACCTCACTTTGGATGATAGTTTCATTTTGTTGCATGCGGAATGTTTTTGAGGCATAATTAGATTTCAACTGCATCCCTGCTTTTAAAGTTCCCATGGGACTTTTGAAAGCATGATTCTTGAAGATAATTTGTTGAGATAATACATACATTTACGTTACAGTGGTCCTATTTTTTTAACGAGAAAGTCAGTTATATATTTTGCCGAATTTGGAATCTAAAGTTTAATGTGCCCGTATAATGGCGCCTCAGTGGCACTGGGGGTAAAGAAATATTACCGTTATTACTGAGATAAGCTCGCTAAGACATTGGGAACTAATTTTCTCAGTGAAGAAAGTCATAAAAACACAATTCAGAGGAGGAAGCGGGTCGGCAATCCATTCAGACGATGGCGGTACCAGCAAAAATCTTAATCAAAGCTGAGTCAGCGTATGTTGTGCCGTTTCGTAAGTCAGCTGGCTGGCGGCCAACCTGCTGCTTATTAAGCTAAGCGATCACGGCGCATATTTACTCGCGCGACACACATGCACCTGACTCACTGCGCTGACTCCGCGCACCAACACACGACGCTTCGTGGACCGAAAGTGTGCGGGATTTGTGGTGCATCTAGCCGCATAATGTGTATGCTCAGAAGGTTAACATAATGCTGGCTAGCGAATCCAAACATGATGGATAAATACACTCAATGAAAATATGTGAATATTGATGGAATTAATGACTTGCCGTATGGTGCCGGCTCAGAATACCACCACCCCATCGATGAGTGTCGTAAAAGTCGACTAAGGGATTAGCCGGAGGATGGGCTGCAGCGTCCTTCGAGTACATTAACAACTTAACTGTGATCTGTGATTGAGAAAACCCCCCAATGAGCCCACAACACACCGATATCATTATAATAAAACACTTTTAAACGGATTCTATCGCGTATATTTTGATTTTTGATTTTCCTGACGTTTCGAATACTTTGCAGCATTCGTGGTCGCAGGATGACTAAGGTGACAGGCGTCGTTACAGATTTTAAAAAGTTATTTTATTTTATCTACCGTACAATTTTAATCAAAAAATTAGTTTCGATGCACGCAGTAATCACTCACAGTGTCTTGATGTTTCTTAGTGCGGTATCTTGTTTGGGACTTTATTATTTTAATGACTGGATTCCAAACAGGTGGTACCTGCCAACCATCTTCTCTATTAAAATTAGGATGTTTTTTAATTTCAATAGCCTCACGAAACTATCTCAAAATCAAAATATACGCGATAGAATCCGTTTAAAAGTGTTTTATTATAATGTGTAATAATCGCGAAAATCTAAGACATTACTACACCGATATCAGTCATTGTGGTGATCTTTGTAGGAGACCTGTGTCCAGCAGTGGACTTCATTCGGCCGAAATGATAGATTGATTGATTGAAAGGTGTAGACGGTCTATTCCTTGCCGGGAACCACACGAGGTTTTCAACATTTGTCGTGGCGTGTTATGATTAGACCTTCTGTGCTTTACGTTGTGGTGTGGTATGCAAGTGTGCGTGTGTCGGTACTGGCCGCGGCGGCCGGCACATCGCGCCGAACGCTCTCGCCGCCGAGCATAACTCCACACTTTATGACGGTTGCAACGTTGTTGCTTAAAATGTGCTTCTCCCGCCGCGTTATGGCGGGTTTTAGTACTCGCTACTTTTAAGTTTCGCTGCATTATTTTATCACGGGCGCATAAACATACGAACACACTTACATTTTAAATATTAGCTTCATTATTTTCAGTTCTTCGAAAAAGCAGGAACGTAAAGATCATCTAGTAGGCGCCTATTAGATTTTCTTGTTACTTTTTTCAATCAAACTCCTCTTTTGGACAGTATTTCGCCGAAACCTTTTGATAAAAACATCGCAAAATATTTTCTTTTGAGTTGCCAATATTCTTCGATCTGCCTTTTATGACAATATTAAATATAAAATAAAGAGAAGCATTGGAAACGGTCACGTTTTCATTGATCAGTTCGGAAAGAATCGAAATTAAAATAATAATGCTTCAATAAGTGCGGTACGTGCTGCAGTACTCGCGAACGGAGCTTATATTACGTAGCTTCGGCTCCAACCGAGACGCTCAGCATTTGCACCAATTAAAAACAATTAGTTAATTAACATCATTATGCAGTATTCTTGCTTTTAACTTCGTCTAAGTGTAAGTGGATTTTGATAACGAGGAATTCAATGAACAGTGAATTTCAACAAAATTATTTTGCTCTAAGTTAGGGAAATACATAGTGCGGTGTTTTATCGAAAATCCTTTTCGAATGTGCTCATGCAGCATGCCCATGGGCCACTCGATGATCATTACAATGAGCGATCATCATGACCACTATACTGAAAATATTACCACGCTTGGCAGGAGGATGGGTGATCGCAGGATGTTGTTATTAGCACACGGGAGGAACCTACTGCTCATTCTCTTGATATCAACACTTAGTCGCCTTCTAGGTACGATTAACATGGATGGATAGAGGTGGTCTGTTCTTAATCGGGCACCACACGGACATATACCTATTATATACCATGCATTATACTACACTCCTCGTAAATATCACTAGATATTTATGAATTTAACAACATAGGCTGCATAATTAAAACCAAAACGTTTATATGCTATCAAAGCCAAAGTTAAGGTTTTTATTTCAAATAAACTAAATATTGGCCAGTATGAAATGTCAGAATCTAAGTAGCACGGTTCCAAACAGTTGATCTATGGAGAGGTGCCGAAAAATATTTGTATTATCTACAGATAGTTGTTTTGGGGCTGAGTGTTTGTGCATCTGAGATTTATGTGGAATAACCCTAATGTGGGAAAAAGTTAAAAAAAATATACACTGAAACCAAATTACAGCGATAAAATAGTATAATGTAGTACATACCAATGATCGATTTGAATATTTAAATAAAGTGACAAATTTTTATTCATAACATTGAGTGTATCAAAAATATGTCTAATAGCTATGGCTTTAGCAGTAGGGCTGCTATTGGCTTGACGAGGGCACCATGCTGGTGGATAAGAGACGAGTCTCTACTGCCGCCGTGCAATGCCACGCATGTCATATTGATCAGAGTATGTAGCACTTAGCTCTTCCTACATCTTTAACGAGAAAGATTATCTATAAATGTATGAGACAGAGTTTGCTGGACCAAGTCACTTTTCAGCTGGTTGAGCTTTAAAAAATTGAACTTTTGTCATAGCATCAACATTAGGGATAAACGTGCTCATCGGGTGAGAGAATATTAGAAGGAAATCGAGGAGTATGTAAATAAATGCTCACTTACAGCTACTCGTTCTTAATACAGATGTTGGACATGACAGCTGCTACTGCACTGATCCCATTACAGGACATGGCTAGTGGTATTTAAGGACAAATTGACAGTTGCGTCAGTTCTAAGGCTAACGTTACACACCTTTTAGCATTCTCTTGTTCCAGGAATCCGATCAGGTAGCTATATTGCAGTGCCTGGTATGTAATCAGTAGATTGTGGGCAGAATATTTTAAGACTTTAAACATAATTGTGTTCCGCTTTGAAGAGCTGTACTACTGTAGCTAGGGAAATAGACACAAGAGACTAAATAACTAATGTCTCGAGGTGACTTTATAAACCCACAATTCCACAGTAACGGAACAAGGGCCCATAATTAAGGTATATCTAGCAGGGCACCACTCAATGCACAAGTTAAACCGGGTCAAACATGAAATGCGTTACAAAAAATGCTCCTAATTCATTACACTCCTCCCCCACTAGTGGAGGTGACCGCTGTAAGTTATTTACTCCGAGAAGAGCCTACAAGCGTGACACCAATGGCTTCGATGTGATTGTTCTGGAGACCCTGGAGTCCCCTTCGGCGCTAAAAATAACCACTCCGGTGGTTTTAGCAAGTAGGATTCCGGCATGGCCCTACGCCCTTCCCCAAGGCAGACGAAGTACATGATGTTTTTAGGTAACCGGTTTAAAAAAATGGAAAAAAAGGAGCCACATGGTCGACAAATATATTTTCAGACAAACCAATGAACTTAGCTTCATATGTCATTATGTAATCCTGTCCAAACTCTGCTTATATAATCTACATGTTTTGTGTTCATATAACGAATGTAGTTAAAAAGGCAGGTGTGTTGTAGTCTGTAAGATGGGGCTGTGGAATAATAAAGTGAACAGCTCAATATCGATCATATTAGATTAGATTATAAGGTTCATGATAGGAGGATATAGGAGTTACATCATACTATATATGTATACTGAATACAATATCATATAATAACCACGCAACGATATTAGCTAACGGACGCCTACTTCTGAATAAAAACCTCCCTTTCAGATTTCCGCAATTGTGTCGTTATTTTGGGGGTAATTTCAGCCAGGAAAGGCCAGTACCACACTTGGCAGGCGGGTTGGTGAGCGCAGTATGGCTACTGTTCTACAGAGGTGACGCTGCTGCATTTCCTTCTGGTTAAGAATCCCTCAGTCGCCTTTTACAACATCCACGGAAGGAGATGGAGTGGTGCTATATTCTTAATCCGGACACACGATGATGAATTATACGAGGTTTGTTTAAAAAACAAAAAACGTTGCCCCACACTAGTAGTAGTTTTATAATAACATTTACCTAGAATTCGGCTGGAGTTTAGTGTCGGTCTTAGAAGAGCATGGACCTTCTTTGTTCGTCGATGCTGGTCTTTGCTGGATGATCTCTCCATCTTCCTCCACTCCCAAGAGTATATACCGTTATTACTGATTCGTTTAGCAGCTTGGTTATAGTGGTATTCCTTTTTTATTTTATTTTTTTATTGGTATCCAGTTGAAATTCTATCTCCGGGCCTCTATCCTACCGGCTAAAACCACTGGAGCGGTCATCTTCGGCACCGAAGGGGAGCTCCAGGTCCTCGTAAGATCACACCAGACCCACCCATTGGTGCCACCACCTTTAGACACATCACAGAAGGGATGACTGTAAATCTGTCACCCCCTGTAGCGGAGAGAAGGCGACTGTAAAAAGGTCACCTCCTAAGCAATTCTCGGCGAGGATTGTATAGGATCCCCCACATGACCACGTGCGCACCACCATCTTTGCTATAGTGGTATTCCTTAAAGGCCGTTTGTTACAGTTATCTTGTAAGAGACCCAAGGTCATTAGTGAAAGTTATCAGTATGATGAAGCAGCGCAAGAAGCAGGATTATATAAAACATATTCAGTTCTAATATTATAAACGAATTTTTTTATTCTTATTCAATCTAAAGTAAGTTTGATAGAAAAATCCTAGTATATTTGCGTTCTATCTGCACCACCCAACACCTCGCCGTAATAGAAACTCATCAATTTACGTAACTGACTCCAATAAGAGATCGCTCGTTCCGTCCTTCAACAAAAAAGGCTGCGAAGGTAATGTCATTACAAATTGAAGCCAAGTCCGACCGGGGTCAGCTTGGGGCGCGTGTCCGGGGTGAAGAGGGGTGTAGGCAGGCGAAGTGAGGGGTTCGGGGGCCATTAACGAATATCTCCGTTTAATTAGCGACATTTCCGGACGGTAATTGCATTTTAAATTGTCCGGGGTGTTTGTTATGTCCGCTGCCGTTGATTACGTGCGCGCGGAATACATTTATCAATAGTGACATGGTCATCAATCTGTCTTCGCAGCTTCGCACCGCTGCGCGCCTTCGCCCGGAGATCAACCAAGGGACCAACACTTCTTATCTCATCTGTCTTATTCTTCATTAGGAATTCTATCATGATATAAGGAGCTAGTTCAATATAAGACATCTGTATATTTACTGTTCCAACTAATAAAAGCGGTCCAAATAACGCCCCATTACTGGCATTTGCGTTAAAAATAACCAATTTCGACGTAAAAAATACGTAAAAGTTATGATTTACAATTTATCGTCAGGTTTTAACTGCGTTTTAACAATAAAGCCTGTAATGAAGGGTCTCTGTTTGATGGCGGCCACGGTCCGGTTTACGAGCGATGCGCCGCTCGCAGCAAGCACTCGCGTTGTTCATGTAAATACATAACGCTTATTAACAGTGTGCGCTATAAAGTGGTTTTAATTGTGCATTATGATGTCTGGACTTTAAAAATACCTTTGACCTTTGAAATTTCTCTTTATAATATGGCTTCTATTTAACTGCTCACTGAATATAATCAAATTGACGTAGGAAAGATTGTTTCTTCTCATCATTTTTTCATCATTTCAGCCGAATGAAGTCCACTGCTGGACACAGGCCTCCCCCAAAGATCACCAACCACAACGTTCGATATGGGTGTGTTGTGGGCTCATTAGGGGGTTTTGCCCTAATCGCCATTCTTGGCAGACGGGTTGGCGATTGCAGTTGAGTTGTTAATGTACTTGAAGGACGCTGCAGCCCTTCCTCCGGCTAATTCCTTAGTCGACTTTTACGGCACCCACGGGAGGAGATGGGGTGGTGGTATTCTGAGCCGGCACCACACGGCATTTCTGAGCCGGCACCACACGGCATAGCCGGCACTATACGGCATAGCCGGCACCACACGTGTTTCTTCTCAATAATAGTAAATTTTTATCGAAATTATATCTCCAGTATATTATAAAATGTTACTATATGTATTTAACGTTTTGTTATTCTAATAAAGCATCTGCCTCTCTCTGTGTTCCGTCTGGTTCTCGGTAGAGAATATACTACCCCACTCCACCTATTGGTATCGTGAAATAGACCTGGTTTTTTAAAGAGATGGATTAATGTGGCCCATTGCGCCCATTGCTACTTCAGCTTACTAATATTTTGAGCTATGTCAGAAGCTTTAGTTTAGCTTTACTTAGTCATTTCTTAATGTACAGGGAACTTAAAGCCATTATTGGCGATCCATAGGTCCTAGTAAATCTCTAAATGAGTATTGGTTAAAATAAATAACCGTTTTTGTTTTTAAAAATTGTTTAATTTTGAGATCCTTCTTGAATCGAACGGCCTGTTTTTTTTACTTTTCTGCCCGTCCTCTTGATACTTTTAGTCACTTTTTACGGCAATCATAGATAGAGAGGTGTGGACTATTCTTGGTGAGAAACCACACTTCTGGAACCAGTCATACTCAATATTATATTTTAGATATAGATATTAGATATTTATTTCTCACCACAATAACGAAAATGTTACAGTATTATACAAATTTACTGTCTCTCTTTAAACTCTCTTTTTTTTTTTTTTTTAAAACGTTGCCCCACACTAGGATTTCTCCTGTGTCGTGGGTGCGTTTACAGACACAAATTCCACACACAATACACCCAGACCCGAAACAAACTACCTGCAGATCATACAAATATTTTTTCCGTGCGGGAATCGAACCCGCGACCCAGTGCACAGCAGCCGACTGTATCAGCCACTGCACCAACCGTGCCGTCTTGTGTGACTGTGGGAGACTGGTGCCTAAACTAGGTTGAAGCCTGTATTTCAGGTCACCAGGCCTTCCACCCCAGAAGTCCAATTTCATAGTCCTTGCATAAACTGTGCCAAGCGAAAATTTTCCATTTTCCTGTTCTTTGTGTATCTGATTCTATCAAGTTGTTTTCTCTTGTTAGGGTTATCTTGATGAATACTCTCCAATACGTTGCTATAACTTTATCAGACCCCGATACTGGTTGATTTTGTCCTTCATACCCAGTTATCATCTTGCACCCCATGAATGCGCATTTTCACTGCAGACAACATCTTGATATAACAATAAACTCGCTGTTATAATAAAATGTGTATATTATGGCTTTGATACACCCATTAATGACGATTTATCAAAATTTCTTTTAAATTTTTCATATTTTTGTTGCACCTTGACACTTGACGTTTTGTGACATGTTATACCATCAATACGTTTTTGTTTTTTATTACTAGAGTTGTAAAGCACCACAGGCGCCTATTGAAATAGTTAAAGAAATATTCGTCTTACAGCGTGACGGAGCCAGTCAGTGAGTCAGTCAGTGAGTTTGTCAGTGAGTCAGTCTGTAAGGCAATCAGTGAGTCAGTTATGAGCGTAAATGTATTCATAATATGATAAGTTACTTTTGTAGTTAAGTATTGTATTGAGAGAATTGCTGAGGACTGCTATTTGAAGTCCTGCAAAGGTCAAAGGAGAAAGTTATCGAAATTTGTAGATATAAAAGAATCGTTGGTCATAGTTTTATTGCACCAGAAAGGAACTGTCTCGTCTATCTACGCGTAGGGATGTCATTGCACTGATATATTCGGAAATTCTTATAGTTCCTGTAATATAAATTAGGTCAAAGAAAACACGACTTTATGCTCAAGAATCGTTGAACCGATATCAAACATCCGCATTAAAGTGGTAGCTTCACAATATTAGTACGACACTTGCCATAATATGTGGAAAACGTAACTTTCTGGATTATTTTGCGCTCACTCTATTTAAAACGCCGAGTCCCTTCGGTGACGACCCCTTGTCCGACTGTTGTTTGTTTATTGTTACTTGCAACAAAGAAGTTTGCGGACTTTTGTCAACAATGCTCTGACCCTACGTGTCGTTTTTCATCAAGGCTCACGTCATCATCAACTTCTCTTGCAGGATCTACTGAAGTGTTGTTACCATTACGTTAAATATTTTCAGATACAGTTTTGTGAGAACACACCCTCCCCGCCCCACGCCCTCCTCGTATTCTTGCTGCTACGGTTAACTATAGCCTTGACCATTTGTAAGTGGTTTAACATTTTGATTTCGATTTTAACACCATCTTACAAATGCAGCTGTTGTAATATGTGTTTCATAATTGATCTAATCCTTAGTATAACACCGTCAATATTTGCACATAATTCGAGGCGGCTCCCCGACATCTACATCGTAACTGAGCGGCTCTTGAGGGTTTGCTAAACACAAAGCTATCATAACGTTCTCGACTAAGTGGTTGCCTAACAGTGCGTCGACAATGTTTGTGATGCTATGCACACGAACAGATACGATCTGGTGCCACAGATAACACGCACATAGGTACTTGACTCCCTCTATACATCGCGTGGCGCACATACATGTATGCAACGCTTGGTTGACGCTTAGATCAATGGTAAATTAAGAAAATCTTCACGCGCCAAGTAAGATGTTGTTCTAAACCGATGTTCAGTGAAGGAGGATGGTACCACAAACGAATAGAACATCCCAATTACCAGACAAACTTAAAAACTTAAAATAGTGGATAAGGTAGACTGGATAGCTCAAAAATTTGTTGACCGATCTGGCTCTGTGGTCACTAGACCCTTTGCTCATAAGCATGTCCATCAAATGTTTAATTATGTTTTTGTAAGTTATGGAAACTGACTCGGCTGGGCAGCGTTTGGAAACTGCCCAACGTCTTTTCGTAAACAATACTGCGATGCGTCAAGACTCAAGTCCTTAACCAGTGTGTGTTACCAGTGATGACATATGGGACAGAGACGTGGTCACTCGCTATGAGCCTCATAAGAAAGCTCGAGGTCACTGAGTGAGCTATTGAGATATGCTTGGTATTTCTCTACAAGATCGGATCAGAAATGAGGAGATCCGTAGAAGAACTAAAGTTGTCGACATAGCTGAAAGGATTAGTAAATTGAAGTGGCAATGGGCAGGGCACATAGCTTGCAGAATTGATGGTCATTCGGGCAAAAAGGTTCTCGAGTGGAGACCACGCACCGAAAAATGCAGCGTGACCGAGGTGGACAGACGACCTGATGAAGGTCGCTGGATGAGGGCGGCATGTAACCGCTCGTTGTGGAAATCTAAGGGGGAGGCCTTTGTTCAGCAGTGGACGTCCTGTGGCTGATATGATGATGAAGTTTCCTAAATTATCTACTAGCATTTGAGTTGTACAATACATAGATCACACGAACTAACTTGTTCTACGAATACAGAAGATTAAGTAAATGTACTAACTTCTATTATAGTCTGTGGTGATGCGGTGCGTCTTGACAAACAACCGTATTTGTCCGCGTGCGGGTACACACAAACATCGCGTAATTGGTGTCCACACCTGACGACCGCGGCCGGCTTCGTATTACAACCGCGAGTGTGCAAGTGTTTACTGAAGGTTTTATAAACTATGCTTTATAATTGTTGAGTATGTACGCGGAGAACATTACTATTTTTATCGGTTAAGTTTTCGGATAAATTAAACAACATGTGTGCCAAAACTCTTCACTACTAAGCATGAGGTTTTTTTAAAGTATGCGTATTTTGACATAATATAATGACGTGTGATGTCAGCTAAGAATAGCACCAACCCATATCATCCCGTGGGTGTCGTAAAAAGCGACCATGGGATTGCCTGGAGGATGGGCAGCAGGGTCCCTGGAGCACATTTACAAAACAACTGCGATCGCCAACCCGCCTGCCAAGCGAGCACACAACACAAACCGAGTCCGGTCGCCGTGTCGTTCTTTGACGTACGCTTATGTCCAGCAGTGGTCGTCTTTCGGCTGTAATGATGAATAATATAATTTCATGCTTAAAATGTAGAGCATGATTATACGATTATAATAAAAAACATGTAACAAAAAATGTCCATAAGACATCAGTTTTAAATTGTTATTCCCGTCTTACAATTTGATTCGTGCGGATTGAAAGTAATTTTACTGTCGTGGCTGATAGTCCATACCCCGGGACACTACCCTCAACACTAATAGAACCCTTTGAGTTGGCTGAAAGGTTCATTATGAACAACTAAACGAACTCCTACTAAATCCATTACAACTTTTCCATGTTACCGCTGCACCTTAACGGTAATATCTCCCTCAGCATCAATTCCACCTGGAGCCTTGCATTACACGAACAACTAGGCATCATCAAATGTCAGCCAAAGGACGTCCACTGCTGAACAAAGGCATCATCATAGATTTCCGCAACGACCGATCACATGCTGCCCAACAACTCCCAGCAACCTTCACCAGGGGTGCAATTCTCTAAGCTCAAACATCCATACATCCTTGAATATAGAATTGAAATAACGGTGAAAACCCAATTTGGTATTCTTTAAGACTCGTCCCCATGGCTCACCGTCTGCAACGTGTCATTGAATAGCTTCAATCATATCTTAGCGTATATCAAATTGGTTTTTCACCGTTATTTTAATTCAGTATGGATGTTTGACGTTAAGGAATTGCACCCCAGGTGGTCTCTCAACTTTCAACAACTTTCTGTGTTGTAGGCATACTAGATCTATCTGTATCTCTTAGTCAGTTTACCAAATATCGGTTCAGCAATCTTATTGATGGCAAAGGAGGACATACGCTCAAAACTGATTAAAAGTTGTATGAAATTATAAACCTAATTTTAACTTTGAATAGGTGGAAAACAGTATAGAGTTTACGAAACCAATTACATCCGTAGTCGCAGCGTTAGTGCATAACATGTTAACTTTAAGCTAATCACACACACTCGGCGCCGGTAATCGAGTTGTGTAAGGTCGTGGCGGCACTGACTTGCTCGCAATCAGCGCTCATTGAGTGGCCACCGCGCCGCAGCCGCAAGCTGTCGCGCAAGTCCGCACGACTCCGCACCGTTGCGACCGTTCGACTTTACCGCATTCACATTTACTTCGAAATCCAATCAGCAAGGAAGTAGTTTAAAAAGAACTTGCAATCCCTGCGCTAGTAAAAGAAAACGGAGAAAATCGTTTCTGAAATTCGTATCGCCCAGACCGCGTTCGGTTAGGATGACAATTTCTGTACGAAAAGGGATCTGCGTATAGGCGTTTGATGACTTTTTCATTATCTTAGCAGGCAAAGGATGTCCACTGCTAAAGAATGGCCTCCCCAAAAACGTCCATAACGACCGGCTGCCCGCTACCAATGACTTACAGCGACTTTCACCAAGTTGACAGTCCTTCTCGTTGGAGGCAGTCTCACACTGCGTTATCCGATGCGTGTTCTTGAAGAAACTTTCTGCCCCAACCGCAGTCCTACGAGCAATGTGAAGTTACTTTTTTGATGAAGAAATACCTAAACTTTCGCTTCACAAATAGCAAATTAGTGTTATTTACATTAAATAATTTCAGACTGTGCAAACGGAGACGTCGGAAAATAATACCGTAGTTACACGAGTGAGACCGCGCTTATCTAACAAACATTGTAGTACGAAGGGTGGTTTTAATTATCATACATTATGTAGTATACGGTTCAATACAGTGACTAGTTTGCAATAAACTACCACAACTAAATCCGCAGTCGAGCTTCGAGTATCACTCAAGTGAATAATTAAATTCACTGTGTGCGATGCGTTCCGTGTTGGTACCGAGAAATAATAGACCACCCGACCATTGTGGCTTGAGCAGCAGCATACCCTTTGTGCTAATAACAACATACTGTGATCATCCATTCGCCTGCCAAGCGTTATGTTTATGGCAATATTCCCTATGACAAGGGTTACCGTTTCCAAGTTTGAAAAGTCCGGACATTTTAGTCACACAATTTTACATTCATTCTATATGAATAAGTAAAAACTCCAGACGAGTTGAAAAGCTGGACTAAGTCTCAACGTGAGGCGGAAACTTAGTCATGTCAGATGAAATTTTTCATCATTCATAATTTCGGCCGAATAAAGTCCACTGAACACAGAGCTCCTCCAAAGATCGCCACAATGACCTGTCTGGGTGTGTGCGCTCATTGGGCGATGTTGCCACAATTGCCGCGCTTGCCTTTGACCTTACCTCTGACAGTTCATTGTTTTGATCATATGGAGTCCCATACTTTTTTTTTAAACTTTGCCCCACACTTATATTTCTCCTGTGTCGTGGGTGCGTTTACAGACATGAATTCCACACACAATACCCGGAACAACTACCTGCAGATCGTACAAATATTTGTTCCGTGCGGGAACCGTACCCACGACCCGGTGCGCAGCAGCCGACTGTATCAGCTACTGCACCAACCGTGCCGTCAAGCTTAGCAGCGGACGTTTACGGGCTGATGTGTGTGTGCGACGTGGTGCGACGCATAGTGGTGTGGTACATGCCAACGCGCTTCTCAACGGCTCGGTCACGACGGGGCGATTGCTCTCAGTTTTATTGTCTAATTAGCCATGTTTCATTCCGATTTATTACGTTTTAAATTATGCACGAAGGTGCTTCATTTTATCTGGCCGCTCCAAATTGCGGCCGTTTTCATTAAGAGCCGGTGCTGGCAAATAAATATAATTTAATTAG
Source organism: Diloba caeruleocephala (assembly GCA_947459985.1). NCBI lineage: Eukaryota > Metazoa > Arthropoda > Insecta > Lepidoptera > Noctuidae > Diloba > Diloba caeruleocephala. Next base: position 31,833,220 of record OX381606.1, on the reverse strand, counting down.
GCCGGAGCTCGCCGCGCGGCGCCACTAGTGCGGCCCGAGAGCTGTCGCGACCTCCACTCGCTTACTTATTGTTTGTTTTGGTTTGCCTTTTCATTAGCTAACATTGTTTCCTGTTAATTATTTAATTACCCACCTCAATTTAGTGCTAGTGTAACGTTTAAATATGTTAATTCAATGTAGACTTCTGAACAACTGAATAGCAGATTCCTTAATTCAGGCTATACATAAGTTATCAGCACTTTCTTTCTTTTGTTTTCGTGTCCCGCTGCCCAAGATAAAAAATATAAATTTAATCAGATAAAACCTTGAGGACTGCTATCTAACAAAAATAACATGTACCCTGACTAGCTAAAAACAGCGACAGTAGACTCGACAGCAGCTATGGCGCAGCCAAGGATCCTCCATTGGTAAATCACCTGAAATTGAAAGGCGGGGATGCAATTTTTAGTTCATTGATCGTATGATAGAGTGTGCGTCAGAGATCATCGCCTGAATAATCACTGTGGGCAAATACTTGATACCAAAATGTGTGACAGCGGTTTGCGCGGTTTACGGCTGCACAAACCGTCTGCGACATACGTAACAAGCCCGCTGGACCGATGACTTTACGTGGCCTCCGAAGCACATTCACATTTGTGGTCACCTATCCATATACTAACCACGACGAGCGTTACTTAACCTCACGGATCGTTCTCCGATCAGTGAGTGCAACCGGCTCTGAGCGCCTCATTTATTAATACCATTATTTATTAGCATTGATTTCTAATATAACAGTCGCAACCTGTCTAATTACACAGGAAACCACTCTGCAAATGAAGCTGAAGATAACAAATGTATTAATAATAATTGTATACATAAATAATTTATCTGTATAATTTTGTCATATGTAGCTGTGCGTGGCTTTACTTCGGGCCCTATCGGAAGACCAGCGCTGCAACATTATTTTGTTGCAGCTTATAGCTGAGATAGCGGCCTTTTCTGGCGTCACACAGTTAACCTTCAAAATCCTGGTGACTCACTGGTGACATACAACGTCATCCCACATATACACAAATAAGGCGATCCCAAATACAAAATTTCGATTCTCTTTCTCTCCATAACATGCCACTTGGCGAGGTGTGTCACGAGTGTTGCTCTGTCTTCTTAAGTTTGTATTAATAATAACAATTTCTGGATGACCGTGTGCGTTTAAGAATAAACGTTATCTTTCTTTCTTTCTTTGTAAGTTTAGAGCAGAGAACACTACAGCGCCCCATAATTTAGTGGTACTTCAACACTAACCATTGTGTGTGTAGTCATTTTGGTCGGTACCGTTGGAACAATAGCTAAGCGATTAGCTTTCTGCGCTACGTGTTCGTACGTTCCGGGTCTGGGTGTTTGTGCGCTTGAAATGTGTGTCTATAAACTATACCCACGACACTGAAGAAATCATAGTGTGGGGCACGTTGTAAAAAAATGATTTTCTAGTTATCGTATAATATATTTGAAAACCATACCCCGTACTTCAATGTCTTTAAGTCCTTGTAAGAGAGGAGGATCGGAGACAGTGTCCAAAAGTTTTGGAAAAACCGAAACTAACAAAATTACGTTATTAAATGATATGTTACAGCTTTTTTTTTTAATACGTTGCCTCAAACTAGGATTTCTCCTGTGTCGTGGGTGCGTTAACAGACACAAATTTCACACACAATACACCCAGACCCGGAACAACTCCTGCAGATCATACAAAATTTTGTTCCGTGCGGGAATCGAACCCGCGACCCGGAGCGCGGCAGCCGACTGTATCAGCCACTGCACTAACCGTGCCGTGCTAAGAGGTCATGAATTATCACTTCCACTTCATACAACCCTAATAGCTAGCAAATAAATCATAACTCCCGTCCAACAACGTGTAGGACGTGTTACTTAATTAGGCGGACATTTGTAAAATATTTGCCATGAATAGCTGGCATTTTGGCACCACGCCAGTATGCTAGGTAACGATCCACCGCCTACTCGCTACTTAGTATTTATACCTGGGAAGTTTACTAATATGCGATGTGATTGCGCAGAAATGACAGACATAACACGAGGGACTATAACGAAATAAATGTTAGCCTTAAAGGTCGGCAACAGAGTGACTCCTCTGGTGCTGCTGATGTTTATGGGCATGTGTGTTCCCTTAACATCAGACGACCAGCAAATCCGATAGATGCGACCTTAAACTCATCATGTATGGTATTCCCGTCGTAAATATTTAGCAGAGGTCTGAATGCCCCCACGGGAATTTTTTTGTCAGATGAACCGAGGACCTGAAAATGCCTTTTTTTATTTGATTTTACTGGTGCCCAGTGGAAATTCTTTATGAACTTCCTTCGCCCCGGGAAAGGGCGAAGGGGTATGCTGGACTCCTACTGGCTAAAACCACTGGAGCGGTCATCTTCGGCACCTACGGGGGCTCCAGGTCCTCGTATGATTACACTAGAGCTGCCCACTGCTGCCACGCCTATAGGCACATCTCGGAGAGGGTGACTGTAAAGCGGTCACCCTCCGGGGGGATTGTAAAGGGTTCCCCAAAGCTTCCCACGGCAGTGCGTTACCACATGCGTGCTACTCTCTACTCTTGGGTTACTTGGTGTGGGCACGCAGATTCCACAATCTACGCACCCGCGTACCCGGAGGTCCCCCGCCTTATAGCAGGCAGGGGGTTTCAGGAATTAGGCGCTAGAGCGGTTGTTACCCCGGCGCCGTCTTCTCCTTCTTCGAGCAGAATCGGCCCTCTCCCGATACCTGAAGATGCCTGCTGGGACAAATTGGATGCGGAAAGACGAGGATCTGGTGTTGTGTTGCAACGGTCCTATGCCGAGCAGTGGACAGCGATAGGCTGAGATAATTGATTGATTGACAGATGATATATGTATGTTCTTTCAGTAATTGCACTGTGTGATCTCATCAGGAGGCCCAACTGATTTGCGGTTGATAATATTGATTCATACAATCAATACGTGATTATTGGAACAATACATTTGTATTGATGTATTTTTAGACAACGTACATATTGTGACGCAGTCTTCAGTCACTGCATTTATCAAAAAAGTATTCTCGATGGGTATTTAAAAAAATCCAACCAAATTTTGGTCCAAATTCTTGTCTCTTCTGCTCGCTACAAGTATTTTCTTAGCGTTTTTGAAATTTCTCCCTAATCTTAACAATATTAATGAGATTCCTTGAAACATCTATTAAATCACCATCTGTCGAACATTGCAACTATCTCGTAATAATTTTATTACGTAGTAAAAACTTTGTTTTGTAATATTCGAAGGGTTCCATTAAGTAATTGTAACATTGAAAATTATACAGTTTATAAACTGTATAATATATAACAAAAGTGGCCGTGATTGATTGGTGACGACAAAGCGTGTTTCGGTGACAACTAATTAATCTTCAAAGCTGTAATTATTTAATTTATAACGTTTTAGTAGAATTATTAACGAATTGTTGTTATTTTGTTTCTTAAGAAGACTTTAAATAGCTAATACTTATTTTTTATTGATTTAACATGCTTTTGTACATAATATGTAGTTCCGTGTGATACCCGTTTCATGTCGTTTCCGGCAAAGAATAGCCCACTTCTCCTAGATCCATGGGTATCATAAAAGGCGTTTAGGAGTTTATATTAAAAAGATGAGCAGCAGCATCCTCCCGTGAAGGGTGAAGGACAATATCGTGAGGAAACCTGCACCCCTGAGAGGGCTCCAAAGTGTTATCAATGGTGAGTGCAGTCCGCCGACCCGCTCAAGGCCAGCATGGTGGACTAAGGCTTAACCTTTCTCATCGTGAGAAACGGCCCGTGCCCAGCAGTGGGGCAGCAATGGGCTGATTATGATGATATGATGATCCTTCCGTGTGCTACTAACAGCATTCTACGGTCACCAATCCACCTGCCAAGTGTGGTGATTATAACATTATCTCTAGGTCAACAGTGGACGTTTGCGGACTGGTTTGTGTGTACGTATGTGTGTACTTAACCTCGAGCATTATAATATAATGTTTTGAAATAGGCGAACACATGATAAATCTAGTCATAATTCTCCGCCTCTGATAACGTGTTGTTTTAGCGATTATTAATTTTTATAATAAACCACTTTTAAACGAGTTACATTGCGTATATTATCTATTCTCTGTCTTTGTCTCTATCTTGTGATATTTTTTTAACTTAGTTTAGTAATACGATAGTCTGTAACCAGTGTATGTTAACATATGATGACACCTGAAATACTAATAATTTTGCTTAGTTTAGGCACCAGTCTCACACAATATACTGATATTGTAAACTATGCAATAATTTGTATTATTATATTTTATACTAGCTGGGAACCGCGGTTTCACCCGCGTTTAATTTAAAAGAAATTTAGAATAATTCGACATATACACTTGACATAGAATATATATATTGGATTTCAAAGGTTTTATTTTTTTTGCGCGGAACCCTTATTATTTTTCTAAAATCAAAGTAGCCTAAGTTATTCCTTATAACATCAGCTATCTGCCAGTGAAAGTCCCGTCAAAATCGGTCCAGCCATTTCAGAGATTACCCGGAACAAACAGACAGACAGACAGACAGACAAAAAATTTAAAAATTGTTTTTTTGTTGTAGGTATCGTATATAATTTCATATGCATTTAGTAAAAAGCTGTTATTTTGACATTACAAACAGACACTTCAATTTTATTTATTTGTATAGATTGTGGTGAGAAAATAAATTATGTTAAAATTATGTTATATGGAACAGAGACGTGGTCACTAACTATGGGGCTCATAAGCTCATATTTGTCTACGAGATCGAATCAGAAATGAGGGATCTGTAAAAGAACTAAAGTTGCAGAAAAAGCCAAAAGGATTAGTAAACTGAAGTGGCAATGGGCGGGGCACAATGCTTGTAGAGCAGATGGCCGCTGGGGCAAAATGTTCTTGAGTACCGTGTACTGAAAAACGCAGCGTGGGACGATCTCTAACGTGGTGGACAGACGTCCTGGTGAAGGTGTCTGGGAGTAGTTGGATGCGGGCGGCATGTAACCGTTCGTTGTGGAAATCTAGGGGAGGCCTTTGTTCAGCAGTGGACGTCCTGTGGCTCATATGATGATGATGACACTGTAATTCTTACTCCATTTACACATCATAAATTAGCTGCTCACAATGTACTGAATATCCATGCCGTGTACTGGAACACACATGGATATATGGTGGTGTAGGACAGGCGGTAGGCGAGGCGTGGCCCTGTGTAGTCTGATCCGACTCTTTCAGTCGCACTCACTTTGTCACGTCGTCACTAGTTTGGTAAATAAACTAGATCTAGTCACAGACGCAATGGCAACAGTAAGCCACAACTTAAAAATAAACACGACGTCGAAGTGCTGTGCCACGCTTCTGTGTTGGCGATTTCAGACCATTAGCTCTAGATTACCTCACGGTGTTTTTTTTCACTGGCAAATTAAGGAATGTCTATGAAATTACATATGACGTCCTTCTTCATCTTTTCGTGTGGCTAGTGGCCAACCTTGTGTCAGAGTTGTTTAAGAGGCTGCCTACTTGGCTCAACGACTGCCTTCTAATGTCAAGAACCGGGGTCAACTAACCATGGAGACGCTCAGTTCAAACACCACTATGCGATCATCCATCTATAGTCTGACCGCACCAAGCATTGCTTTACCTCACCGATCGTTTACCCATCAGTGAGTACAACTAGCTATGAGCCAAAATTGTCAAATTGGTAAATGCCAAGCTTTTGACTCCACGTCCTAGTGCTTATGAAGCCAGTCCTTTAATCTCTGGCCTATCAAAACGAGTTTCTAGAGGGTTCCAAAAATCGCAATGCCCATAATTACAGTGTGCTTAGTTATTAACTCTAACATATTCATCATCATCATTTCGGCCGAATGAAGTCCACTGCTGGACACAGGCCTCCCCCAAAGATCACCACAACGACCGATATGGGTGTGTTGTGGGCTCATTGGAGGGTTTTGCCATAATCGCCACGCTTGGCAGACGGGTTGGCGATCGCAGTTGATTTGTTAATGTAATCGAAGGAAGCTGCTGCCCATCCTCCGGCTAATCCCATAGTCGACTTTTACGACACCCACGGGAGGAAATGGGGTGGTGGTATTCTGAACCGGCACCACACGGCTAAACCGGCACCACACGGCTAAACCGGCACCATACTAACATATTCAATTACATTTTTGACTAGGTACGCAGAAACTAATGTCATATTGTAGAATATAGAAATGAAGTGGATCAATGAAATTAGTCTATCTGGTGTTAGTTATGCTGGATACAAGCCAACCAAAATTTCTTTACACAGAGTAATAATTACGACTACCATTCTAGCTAGCTACTTTGTTTCGTTTAAAGTTGCACTACTGTACATTTCGGGGCAGTGTGGTGCGCGCTGCAGCGAGCGAGGAGCCGGCGACTCGTTACGACAGGAGTGCAGTCCTAAAGAGCCCTCTAACGATACTAGTGCAGCAAAATTAGCGGCGCTACTTACCATCACCGGCGGGGAGGTAAGCGTAAAGTGTAGTGCGCAACACGCTGAATATATTGAGGGAAGATTTTTTATTCCTTCTCCAGATAGAATAAATATTTTAACCCGTTTGTTACAATAAATGCTGTTCGAGTTTCAATCGAACACTCAGCAAATATGCATAATCGCGTCGTACGCAATAATGCATATTCGCTCTTTCGATATAATTATACTTCAGTTCGTGTTCCGCTCTCTTCTGAGACACCGCGTGCTCAAAACCATTATCAGAACCATTTTACCATATATTTACCACATATTAGTTAACCAGAGTTTAAGTGTCTTTTGTTATCATTTCGTGTATATGTGCAAAAGTGTTTTGTTAGATATATTTATCACAAACTCAAGCCTTTATTCCTTAACCAACCAAATCACCACCCTATCACACAAGAAACTACTGTAAGGTCACCATAGCGCCGCACGGTACTCTCTACAAATGCACTTTTGAATGCAGGACCTTCACCAGCTCTACTTAGATTACACTAAACTCTCCCGGTATAGAACACAAAACATGAACAACAGCTAAAATGCTTATAAATGAAAAAGACATGAGAGCACAATTAAGTCTTGAAAATGCAGCGGTTACAGAACTCACAAGCTTGGAACCTTCAAACAAATTAAGAAATCTCTAGTGGTCTACTGCAATGAATATAGGCTCTTTGTTCCATTCTAATTTAACAATATAAGAGAAAACTGGAAAGTGTACAAATAGTGGCAGAGCGTCGGGGAGCGTTTAAAAATAAATATCAAAGTCGGTTTTAATTTGCGCGGAAAGCTCCTGAGGTACTCGAGACTGTAGGGTTGCTCCACCACTGCACAGCGCACAGTATACAGGCACTGTTTTTAACCTTTCTACTTTCTTTCACCAGGATGTCTCCTATATCATAGGTACGGTTTACAGGCATAAATATCACATACACAAACACTCCGACCCGAAACAACTATCTGCAGATCAAACAAATATTTGTTCAGTGCGGGGATCGAACCCACGACACGAAGCACTGGAAGCCAATCGTCAAAGACTAGACTAGGTTACGCATGATACGGAATTATTGGAGAATTATAGATATTCCATATACCGTGAATAATTTACTATAATGTATCACCATGACAAAATATTAACGAATCATCAAACATTCTTTTCGAAATGCTTTCTAGCTTCATTATTTATTTTAGTCAAGAATTTATCACTGATTGTGACCTGTCTAAAAATGATCTGTCAAATGTAATCCAATTCAATTCGGTTCTTTATTGCATTCAATAAGTAAAATTAAAACAGATGGTAGGTTTAAATCTATGGATCAATTAAGGGCCCTATTGGGCACAGCATACTTTAGTAGGAGAGAGGAAAAGCTGCTTGTTCACTTGAATTTTATGTTTGGTTTATTGTTATTACATTATTCCATTGGTCGCAGGTTCCTATTATAGTGACGTATATTATTGTTTAATTACAGTATTGCGGTACTTGGGATTAAATATATTATTAGTTATTTTGTTTCTCTTTTACACGGGTTTATGTCCCCTGTAAGGGGGAACCCGGTCTTTTGATAGGCTTACGCGGGGACATGGGTCCAACACGCAGAGGCCCTTTAGAGAATTTTAATCTAAAATGTAATGGGACACTAACCGGGGACTCTTCATGGCTGCACTATAAAATGCAGTCTCGGATTGTCCCCGGAGGTATAAATTAGTTATTTTATTATTAGTTTATTTTTAAAATCTGTAACGACGCCTGTCACCTTAGTCATCCTGCGACCACGAACCCTGCAAAGTGTTCGAAACGACAGGAAAAACAAAAATCTAAAATATACGCGATATAATCCGTTTAAAAGTGTTTTATTATAATGTGTAATACTCGCGAAAACCTAAGACATTATTATATTTTATTCGTTTTATTTCAATTAAAATATTTTTATCTTACATTATTTTGTTGTGTTTTTAGATTCATTATATTGTACGTGTAAGTTGTTGCATTATTAGGTATATGGTATTTTATTAATTGTATTGTATTATAATTATTGCACAGTTTATAATTTGTTATATTTGAAAAAATTATTATGATATTAGATACCTGTATTTCAAAACATAAGAGGTAACCCTTAAGTGGTAAGTGGGACCCTCGTTTTGTCCGAGTGGCGCTGCATACTTGCTCTATTGCGATACCAACTGTGTATCAGTATGGCGCGCTCTCTTCGCTCTCATCGCTTTGCTCTAACCGCACAAAGTCAATTTTCTGATAGGCTCGTTCGTTACCAACGCCAGCTCATATTAAAAGCTTTATTCAATAACTGTGAGCGCGCGTGTTGACTGCTTATTCACTCGATATTTGGCGGACTTCAAATGTTGAAATGATTGAAAACTACTGCGGGGTTTATTGAATGTCACATCAGGAAATCAATTGTTTGAAATGGGGCCTGTTACTGACACACACAATTATTTGACGCCATTTACAATTGCGAATCGTTTTTAAGTTGCTTATTGCGACAGCCAAGGGAAGTTACTACCGGTATAACCTATACCTACCAGTTTTTTCAACCTGAGGGTCGCAGCCTTCAGATGGGGCAACACGGCCGCCTCGGGGAATCACGGTCGCAAGCCCGGTAAAAGTAAATCGCATGAATAGTGCACTAATTTCCCGATTAGTAGGTATAGCCTCAATAGAATGAGTATAAAATATTACGTCTTTCAAATCACTGATATAGCATAATTGCAGTTCTGGGTCGCGTAATTGTAAATGGGTTGCGTATTCTCAACACTAAGGGCAATGCTATTATACCATAGATATGTTACGTCCATATTAAATGGCGCGCAAAACTCAGTCTCGCTTGCACAACCATGTCGTGAGAAAGAAGATAAAAAATAACAAGAGTAAAAGAGATAGCTATCACAATTGGGGGAGTTTTGGTACTGTTGGCAGGCATGTAACATATCTACTTCTTTTTAATATATAATATCATTGACTACGGGCCACTAAAGTTACGTATGTAAGGGAAAGAGAAACGTTGTGATTTCATCGATTAATTTCAATCGTTTTTAGAGTGGGACTCTTTATAAGTAGATTAATAAAAAAATAGAAATGTAAACAGTCTTGGCTGACATTTATTTACACCACTGAGTTGGCAAATAAGCTTGCGGCCATCCTGATGCTTAGCGGTTACCGTATCTTATGAACGCCTGCGACACCAAAGAGTGCGTAGCCGACCCTATAGTTTACTCTGCGACGTCGCAAGATTCCCTCAACTTCATCATTGACAGTCAAATTACTTATTCGCAATTAATTATTAAAGTTGGCCCAATTCTCTCTTTCACATTCCGTTATCATTATTTAAAATCTTATAACAATATAAATGTGACAGTACTTCGGAGAACATTCGCAATCGTATTTGCTTACCTACATAATTAAAGAAAATGTAAAGCTTCAATTATCTTTTCATTTATCGAAATAATAAACAGAGTTGTGTAAGACTAGGTCGGAATAGATTCAGCGGCAGTCGTCCGTTTGTGCTCGAGGGCTCTCCAGATGGCCTGCACTACGAGGTGTTTAGTTTAGGAAATTAACTTTATTGTGTGCCTTAGATTGCTTGTCGGGTAGACGCATCCTTGTGTTAATGATCTTCGAACGCGGATTTGTAAAGCCTTTTTGTAGTCGGTGCTGTATTGTGGCTTGTGTTTAAATAAGACTTCATACGTGATGCCTGGTGTAAGGTGTATTTTAAAATACGTTATACCTATAACTTCTTGTTTCTGAATAGCTTCATAATATCACCATATCGGCCATTTATACGTCCACTGCTGAACAAATATTCCCCCATAAATGTTCACAACTGTGTGCTCATTTTGTGTGCAGTATTTGCCAATACTCACCACGCTTATAGCTTATTATTCACTAACCTAAAAGTCATTTTAGTTGTGAAGATGTTTATCGCCGTCAATTTGGAGCCCCACTCCATGCAATCTGTCACAATAGACCGGCTATAAGGCATAATAAATCTGTTTACGAAGAGTCGCATCAGCAATTCTTCAAAATATAAATATGATTTTGTATCAGAGGACACAGAAGTTAAATATGCTCTTTAAAGGAAAGCTTGCTGTCCACTGTGACACCCGGGTACTTTATGTGTTTTACGTTCTTAAGTGGCTTACAGTTACAGTTACAATGTAAAACGACATTCTTGTGGAGTGATGGTGATGCGTGATTAATTCCAGTGTTTTGGTTAGCAGTGAAAGTGATGTATTTTGTTTATCTATGGTTGACGTTAATATGTACGAATCCGTAAAATTCCTTTTGGCTGGAACATTTTTTAAATCCATATTTGTGACACATACGATAATAATTGTGTCTGGAAAATATAGGCTGCTCTTGCGCTCACCGCCTTATTTCGCTGTAAAGTTAAATTGGATATTTAATATAGTATACTTATGGATAAGGCTTATTATAGTATTACAGATTATTTAACAGACAAGAGTATCTAATAGCTACTCGTATTAATCAGGTACCCAAGTAATTTTAATTTTGTTTAATTGATTGTTTTGTATATCATTGTAATACTTTATTGATTTAATGTTTTTAAAGATAATTTCATTATATGACATGTATGTGTTGCACAAACAAACATTTGTACACCCATTTGGGTATGTGACAGTGGTCTTTTTTGATATAAACACCTTACTTTGTAATGTTATGCAAATATGTGATAACAAATAAACTGAAATAAATAAATAAATTTATTTTTGCAAGCAATTATGGAATTCAAATTTATTGACTATGCTTTCTGTACATTTTAGTAGATATCCATTTATTTATTTCACTATCTAACACTCTCGTCTAATATCGTTTCATGTTTTAGTGGTAGCAAGATTATAATGCGAAGGGCTCAACTGAGGCGGTACAGTCCCACCTATTGCCTATTGCACCCACCATGCCAACAATGTTGTAAAATAACCTTTATTTTTAGGACAATAGAGAGCGATGACACAATATGCTCTCTGAACCGCAGGGTCTCAGTGACGTGCAAGGCATCATTCATCATCATTTCTTAAGCATGCGTGCAGTAAAAGCAGCCTAATTTTGCAGTGTGATTTCATTATAAAGCATCAAAATTATAAAGCCTCACACAAAGCACGTCCACTGTTGGCCAAAGACCACCATATATTTTCGCAGTTGTGTCGTCATTTTGAGCGGAATTTACCGGTAATCACCGCTTGGCAGGCGGGTTGGTGATCGTAATGTCTGTGCAATGGCTGCTGTTCCACAGGAGGGTCCCTGCTGCCCATCCTTCTGGTTTAGAGGCCCTTAGTCACCTTTTACGACCTCCACAGGAGGAGATGGAGTGGTGCTATATTCTTAGTCCGGACACCACACGGAAACTGCTGAACATGTTGAAGTTTAAAAGCGACACATTACATTATTTCATTTACAACGTTTCATCTAATTACCATAATCTTATTAAGTCCTCCGTTCTTAAGCTCTCCATGCACCGCTACTGCGCTGCAGGTGGAATACTGCTAATGAGGCAGTTCCGCTCTCCCACATGCTAGAGCCTTTTCACAAATGATCGCACGACAACTTATCACCGGCGGCGTTTGAACAATCTTCAACATTCTGATTTATTTGGAGGTTAGAAGTAGTTTTATTAAATACAAAAAACTCATTCAACTGACTCTTTTATTTTTATATATTTGGCATGAATAAATCCTCTCGCTACTGCAAAGGGAGCAGCAATATTCCATTAGTAATAAATTTTAATTCAAATGTAGGTTTAAAAACGAGTAAGTGATTAGTGTGGCTGAGAGCTCAGAGGGGTCACTTCGCCTACGCCGCGCCGCTCAGGGGTGCAATTCCCTAAGCTCAGACATCCATACATCCTTGAACACAGAATTAAAATAACGGCGAAAAACCAATTTGGTATGAGCTAAGACATAAATGAAGCTATTTAAGGACACATTGCAGCCATGTGGACCAATCTTAGCGAATACCAAATTCTTTTATCACCGTTATTTCAATTCTGTATTCAAGGATGTATGGATGCTTCAGCTTAAGGAATTGCACCCCTGAGTCGTGCCGCATCGCACTTTATGGTGATAAAATTATAGAAAACAAAAACCCCGACCGATACTTGCAACCGGCGATGAAACGTCTGTGCACTCTGTATATATTATTAACAGTGCAACGTGGGAGATTTACTGCGTTCCCAAGAAAACTTTAAAGCGATTTATCTGGCAGGCGATTCTCTTTAAAGCACTAATTTGGAAATAGGAACACACGGAGCAAGGAATGGGAGGAAATCACTTTACTTTAACAACTGGGAACATAAAGATTTATACATTCCGAAGTGCTAGGAAGGAAGGAGACTCATCTGGCTTCATGTGACGAGATGACGTTATGGTTTTTATTGATATGCCTATTCTTGTAGCTGAATTATTTTAATCTCAACTTTATGAATGATGCAATAAGTACTAACATAGTTTTAAGATCTTTGGTACTAACAATATACGGACAAATATTAAGGTCTTAAATAAATTACTATAATTTAAAATCACGCCGTGTGGTGCCAGCTAAGAATCCCACCATCCACCACCCCATCCCATCCCGCGGGTTTCGTAAAGGGTGACTGTGGGATTCGTCAGAGGATGGGCAGCAGCGTCCTTCGAGTATATTTATAACTCAACTGCGATCGCCAATCCGTCTGCCAAGCGTAGCTTATGGTAAAATCCTCCAATAAGCGCACTACACAAACCCATAGCAGTCGTTGTGGCCGTAGACGTTTTTCAGCTAAAATGATGATGATGATGATGATAAATTAAAGACCCCATTTTCTGCTTTTTAGTTAATGTTTCATTGTCATCCAGTTCTGATCTTTGCTTAATATATCGGGAACTTAAAATCAATTGCAAAATTTGTAACGAATAGACAAACAGGCAGGAAAGCGAGTTAATAAAAACGTGGTTAAATTGTTTCTATTTCCAAGTAAAAACTAAGCTGTGTTAATAAAAATAAACACGATGAGGTAATGTAGCAAAAAAAACTGCGAATTGGTATTATCACGGCGGGTTACGGACCCGGGTGAGGTGCGCGTTGTGTAATGCACTCGGACGCGGCTGGCCGGCTGCCAACGTACGAGCGACGACGATGCGGTGCGGCAGGGGCGGCAGAGGTCGTGCCGGAGAATGTCCAAATTACATGCCGACACTCACCGTAATCAACTCGGTTGGTTTCAACGCGATTTGAATTTTGTAATTAGAACTATATGGAGTCCGGCCGACCGGCACAACTTTGCCGTCTGTCGCCGATAGATTTTACGGCGTTTTCAATTAAAACTGGGGACAGTCGACAGCGAAGTTCTGGCGGGTCGGTTTAGCGGAACTGCGGCCGGCGGTGTCGTCTCGAATAAGGAACAGTTCGCTAAAGTTCGTTATGGATTATGTTTTATTGCTCACGTCGGGACAGCTACAAAACAAATCCGAGAATCAGGTACAGCGCGCTGTTCGATCACCTGGCCGGTGATAAATCTCACATCGCGACAACGAAGGACGACGTTCATTTGTTTCACGTTCGTCGAGTTCACTCATTGTATTGCTTTTCTATTCCGACTGCATTCTGAAATATCAATAGCAAATAATCACAGTATGTTAAATACTCATACGTAAACCGGGATATCGTATTTAGCTGCTTAATGAAACCGCATACCAAATTGCAAACCTTTGAAATCCTGTTAACAACTTCAGCAGTTTAGCGGCGGCACTTATCCTTGTATACTGGTCTAATATAGCTCAAACTAGTAAATTTCCTAAAGCCAAGCCAGTCCCGGCTTAAGAGCGGCCAAGTTTGGAGCAAACTACACTCGGAATAGAATAGCGACAACGACAGGCGCAGATCTGAGGCGTTTTGGATTACGATGAGGATATTTCCAATCTTTTAAGTCCTTTCCAACCATTAATCGAGCTCACTCAGCTAGCAGCTTCAAATAATCTGAACCAGATGCAGCTCCCTAAATTCAGATGATTTCAAGGCCTGAGTTCCACTATGAAATACGATTTTCATGCTCCATGAGAACCTCGTTAATTTTATACGGTTAAGCAGATGAAGTACCTTTTAGTCACCACACTCTTCATCATTTCATTCGAATAAAGTCCACTGCTGGACACAAGCATCCCCTAAAGATGACCTCAATGACCGATATGGGTATGTTGTGTGCTCTTTGGGGGGTTTTGCCATAATCGCCACGCTTGGTAGGCGGGTTGGCGATCGCAGTTGAGTTGTTAATGTACTCGAAGGAAGCTGCTGCCCATCCTCCGGTTAATCCTATAGTCGCCTTTTACAACACGCATAGGATGAGATGGGTTGGTGCTATTCGTAGCAGGCATCACACGGCAAACTCTTCAGGATCTGTTAACCCCAAACACGCGCAGTGGTAGCAAGGGTAGTGAACGAAAGGTCCACTGAAGACCCCCCCCCCCCCCCCACATGGAAGTCCCTTGTTTTGGCCCCTTGGTTTTCAGTAAAATGAGAAGCAACGTGATAAAACAAACATCTTGCAGAGTGTTTAGCAAACACATTAGCACTTTCACGGACGTCATGGATACAGGTTTTTTTTATGTTTGATTGCTACGGCATACGCGGGGGATCCTTTACAATCCCCCTGGGGGGGTGACCGCTTCACAGTCACCCTCTCCGAGATGTGCCAATAGGCGTGGCACCAGTGGGCGACTCTAGTGTGATCATACGAGGACCTGGAGCCTCCCTTAGGTGCCGAAGATGACCGCTCCAGTGGTTTTAGCCGATAGGAGTCCAGCATACCCCTTCGTCCTTCCCCGGCGCGAAGGAAGTTCATGAAGAATTTCCACTGGGCACCAATAAAAAAAAAAGGGCATACGCGGGTAATTATATCCAGCCAACTCTAACGAACTGTATAAAGCCTAATTTGCTCAGATTAATAAGAAAGCCAGTGATCCCGAGTCGTATTGCATTCATTTCAATTTCTACTGTAGAAATATATTTCGAGCCCACATGAATCCCAACAATTTTTTTGTCAGTTTCAGAATGTCAACGTCATCTTAGTGAACCATCAAAGAGTTAACCCGTCTGCGCGCTGCTATTTAAACTGTTTCAAATACTCATCCCAGACCAATCTGGGATGAGTACCAATGTCAAGTAGTAGAAAATAATTTCATTACTTATATTGTACTTACCAAGGAAATGTAAAAACGTTAAAATTAACTTATTCTGTTTGCGGTGGCACCGGCGCGCGGCTGTGTTTGCGTTGCTTGCCGCTAAGTTAGCAAAATATCGCGCAATGGTCACTAGTGCGTATTTTTAAACCAAAAGCTCGAGATAAAGTTCACAAATCCTAATAACAAAGCGTTAGTTGTAGTTAAGTGTCGCGTTTCCTTGCGCTCCTAGGATTCACACAATTAGACGCAGCAACATATCCTTTTATAATACGTAACTATAGAGATTTGTAAGTCGAGTTGCAGCTCGACGGCGGGTAAAACAAACTGCCCCAGGATTAGGTGGAGTGAAAACGGTTGGTGCAGTGGCTGATACAGTCGGCCGCTGTGCTCCGGGTTGCGGGTTCAATTCCTGCACGGAACAAATATTTGTATGATCTGCAGGTAGTTGTTCCGGGTCCGGGTGTATTGTATGTGGAATTTGTGTCTGTAAACGTACCCATGACACAGGGGAAATTCTAGTGTAGGGCAACATTTAAAAAAAGATAAAATAAAGATAAGATAATTAAAATTCCTGTAAGAAAATTCTCAGATTTAGTGAGGTCTTGGGATTGTTTGAGTACGTATCTATTTGTTTAAGTATCGAATTAAACAAAGTTTTGAACAATATGGAAAACAGCATACATTCTGATAGTTCGAGTTTTTGTAGAGTTTGGTGAACTTTAGCCTTGACAAAATGCCGCAAAAATAACATGGAAGTTAAGTATATCTAAGTATCTTAAGCGGTGAACAGTGAGTAGACACCAGAATCATAGCGTCATATACTACCGTCGTAATAACCAATGGTTTAGTTTTAAACTATAATCAAAATACGTCACTACTTTAAAGACTGTTCGATACTACAGTCTCTATTTAAATGTTACAGATTTAATATTCACTTTGACTGTCCCTCGTATTCCGTCACAGACAAAAAACGAATTAACATTAAAATAAAAAGCTTAGGGTAAACGTAAACCGTGGCACAGCCGGTTACGTACATGGTAACGTTTGAGCGGGGGATACATCAGCGAAAGCGCAGTATTTGCTCGTTTTCCGCGTCCGGTGTTGTGCACTCAGAACATGAAACTAATTATGCAGTTCTGTTAGATATTTGACTCTCACAACTTTTACGTAATAATCATCATCATCATATCAGTCTAAGGCCATCCACTGCTGAACAAAGACCTCCCCCATAGATTTCAACAATTGTGACACGTTCCGGCGGGAATTTGCCAGTACTCACCATGCTTGGCAGGTGGGTTGATGAGGGATTAAGAACTATAACTTACTTAATGTGAAATAAAAATGCGTGTGCGGTTCGTAATGAGGACACTAGTGTTTCGAAATTTAGCAAGAACTTAGAATGAACTTTTCCAATCATATTTTTTGTGAATCATTTAATCAAATTACAATCAATAACATTTAATAAAAATAAAGTAAATTTAAAATTTCTATAACATTGAAAGGTCTGTGTAAAATATGAACTTATCAATATCAACAACCCTTTTCAAACTCACCTTCAATAACATAGATCATGAACTCCCTAACAAATGCAACCTGCACGTACACCACTGCCCTTACACAACAAGTACTATATGTCACGCAGTCTGACCGTCCGAGACGTCACTCTCAAGGTAACAAACAGGACATTCGGGCGGGGCCATAAAAAACGCGCAGGACACAGCGGCCGGAGTGCGGGCCAATTTATCGCTACATCGGGTCTTCGAATATCCCCAGGGTGCTATTCGGCCCCGTTTTAATTTCCTCCGGATTTCCCCTTGACTACAGATCCACTGTTATAATGTTTTCTTTTGTGTTGTGCCACTGAGACAGAATTGTTTTACCATTATGCATAGTGATGTGAACAAGGTTTATTGACTCGGGTTAGTTACCGATTCGAAGACTAATTATAAAATTCAGATACAATGTTTGAACAGCACGACTGGCGCGTTGGCTAAGCAATTGGCTTTATACACAACGTGTCAAGGGTTCGATTCCCGTACGGAACAAATATTTATATGATCAACAGATAGTTGTTTCGGGACTCTTTGAGTACGTGTAACATAGGAGAATATGTTTATTATGACTACAAAGGCCGACTGGTTAGTATGTCTTATATATTAAGGGTTAGTATAAGATATCACCAAATAAATTAAAGTTAATTACAAAGAAAATGACTGTGACAAACTAGGTTATCCCTATCGCACCTAAAACCGGGCCCCGCCCGACTTCATAAAGTTTTTTTTTCCTTTTCAGTGGTTTTAATATTTTTCTATCGTGTAAGGGTTTGAAGTCGGTATTTTTTTTTATTAACAAGATTTGTTTCTTTTTTGTGAAAGTAAATGTTAGAAATTTTTCAAATTTGGTACAGTATTTAACACAAAAAATAAGAATGACTCAAAATGGTTCTCCGATCTGAGAGGAATCGAAACCATTAAGACATCATCTAGATAAGCGTAGTCAAATTAACCCGTTTATTGAAGCTGGTTAAAAACTACTCAATCAAATGTAATGAAATTAATATGGAACTTAATCGAAAACATTTTGCGTCAGTTAAAAAAATAATTGCTCAAATCTCGGAGTAATCGGTGTAAATACATAAAAAAAATACGGATCGAATTGAAAAACTCCTCCTTTTTGAAGTCGGTAAATATAATAGTGACTTGCCTTCAATGATTATGTTGAATAGGCACATAATCATAGTCAGCTGCTGTCCCATTGCTTCGCACGGGCTTTTATTCACGATGAAAAAGGTTAGGCCGCAGTCCACCATGCTGGCCTCCTGCATTGGTGGACTACACGCACCGTTCAGAACATTTTGAAAACCTCTCAGGTGTGCAGGTTTCCTCACGACGTTTTCCTTAACCGTAATCCGAAAAATCTGAGGTGAGGGTCGGGATTGAACTTTGATCTGTATGGAAGGCGAGCCTCCAAACACTAGGCTAATCAACGATTAGGCACGTTACTTGCATAACACATATCTATGAATATAAAACGTTTCGTAATCTCTGTCAATGTATTGAATGTAGTTTAGTTAGCTCACTCACCTGTAGCTATCGGGTGGCACCAAATAGTTCCAGAACATTAGGTTTTAGTGTTCTGTATTGAACGTACAAATTGAAGTCATAGATGGTCGATTCCATTCTATGGTATGCACCTACCATTAAAAACATAATCCGTATCTATAGTAATGTCTTAGGTTTTCGCGATTATTACTCATTATAATAAAACACTTATAAACAGATCACATCGCGAATATTAAACATTTTTGTTTTTTCCTGACGTTTCGAACACTTTGCAGGGTTCGTGGTCGCAGGATGACTCACCTTAGTCATCCTGCGACCACGAACCCTCGGCAAACAGGCGTCGTTACAGATTTTAAAAAGTTATTTTATTTTATCTACCGTACAATATTAATAAAAAAATTGTGTCGATGCACGCAGTAATCACTCACAGTGTCTTGATGTTTTTTAGACCAGTATATTGTTTGGAACTAGGAAAAAAAACTATAATATTCGCGATGTAATCCGTTAAAAAAGTGTTTTATTATAATCCGTATCTAAAGGATTAGTAAGTTTGCATTCACGTGCAAAAAATTTGTATGAATTAGTTTGAACGAGTTTGTTTTATTTTTATATTGACTGGTGCGCACGTGGCACGACCACCAGACAAACAGCACAGGAAAAGACAGTCACTATAATAGGAAACAAATCGCGGGGCTTGCCTATTATTTACATGTACGTCGTTTTAGAATATCATTTATTTGACCTATAAGAGTCATTACCAGGAAATTCTCTCTGGGCTGAAGTTATGGATTGGGGCAAACTAAGAAGTAGACTCTACTGAAGAAGCTGTAAATATTCATACATAATTCATGTTAAACCCGCCCATAGGGAGAGGCAGGAACTACGTGTCGTTCGTGCTACGACACCTTACAAATATCGTTGGTTATTCGACATACCTACATCTTTTTAAACTTACAATGAGGGGAATCGATAGCTAGAATAAAATAGCTTGATTACTGCTGTTACACTCTGTATAATTCAGGACACGTCTTTACAAGCCCAGCAAACAAGATTCGATTGGGAAAATTTACCGACAAGAGCGTGTAGTCAAATGAGAGATTTTAAAAAAAGGTTTAAAAGTAAATAATGTATTATTCTTGTTAACCAGCTGGTTGCTTATAAAATATTTTTAAAACAAGTAACCAACTAACTTTATAGTTGCGAGCACACACCTGACCACTTATATTAGACATCGCCGATATTGTGTTCTGTGGGATTCTACTTAACTTCTTTCGCCCCGGAGAAGGTCGAAGGGGTATGCCGGACTCCTACCGGCCAATAACTACTGGAGCAGTCATCTTCGGCACCGAAGGGGGGCACCACACCAGAGCCGACCATGATGCCCGCCTTTAGGTACATCTCAGAGGGGATGACTGTCTTTTCGTGGGTCGCTCGGTGTGGTCATTCAGATTTCCCATTCTACGCATCCGCGAACCCAGAGGCCCCCACCTTATAGCAATGGTACGGGACTTTAGGCGTATAGGAACTAGGTAGGTGCCACGGCGGTTGTTACCCCGGCGCTGTCTCCTCCGCCTTCGAGCAGGATCGGCCCTACCCCGATCGCGTTCTCGGAATGGGCGTGTCTGGTGCAAGGCAGCGATGCTGTATAGTACATACATTAATAATGGTTCTACCGCTGGCATTTGTATGAAATGTCGGAATACTTCAAATAAATGCCATTGGTAGACGGTTTGGTGGCACTACTCTCGTATATTATACAGCCCACAGCAACAGTACGACTTAATGATCGTGAAGTAATTAAATTGAACTTGTACCGTAAACTTGCCGAATTTTGTTTGTGGACTGTATATACCTATAGGGCCAGTAGGCTGAACCTAAACTCCAAAACGCACGTAACGAAACCCAATCAAATCCACCTACCTTTGCCGTGGTACTTGAAGATGTGCAGGCACGTGGATGTCGGCTGCCAAGGTTCAGGATCCGTGTGGAAAAGTTCACTAACACAAATAGCACACCGTAGTCACTCCAATTAATAGTTTATGCATAAATCACAGCGTTAAAACAAGCCGTTATCAATATTCGAAAATTATACCGCGAGAGGGACCGTTCCGTTTTTGGTTGCAACCGCCATGAAGAGAGAAAACGACTCGAGCGTTTTTGATTGGTCGACGCGTCCCACGTGACATCGTGCCGTTCGGCGCCAAGACATAAGGCGGCAGATTCGAATTGGGCAAAGACGAATACGTGCGTGAACAGAAATTATACTACGCATATTGACACCAGTAAAAGTGATGGATGGATTACGTTAAATTTTATTCTTTTTAATACCTATTATTAATTTTGGTCACGGAATCGTTTAGTTTCGCCTAAAAACATTATAATAACTAAATTTTTGTAATAATTGGTCGTCAAGTCAGCTTTTTAAGTAAGACGAATTCGAAGTAGAAGTAGACAGTACAAGTCAGTAGAAGTCGAAGTCAAGTTGATACTTGGCTAGGAGTGAGATTATCCTACGGGTGGTGGTAGGATTGAAATACCGATAACTTAAATAGTGGACTGTAATACTTAACAAACGGTTCAACAAGGAAGTTAGAATTAATAATTATGAGACGTGGTGTGCACTTGGGAAGGTGAGCGATGACGCAGTGCTCATGTGTCGGCCGGTGAGCGCACGCGCAGTGACGCACCGCCGCACACCCCGCTGCTCCGCCCGCGGTCGCCCCGGCGTTGTGATGTTCTCAACATGCTCGATCGACTGATACATCGCTACAGAATTATGACTGACACAGGTCCGCGTTTGCACATCAAATTATGCATTGCTTGTGAGAACGTTGGATTATTTGTCAACATTGGCGCTCACGTCACGTCAACACGTCTTTGAAGATAGTCTCAAGACTAGTGCAAGACGTGAGATGTGTCACGCTAACCACAAACTATATTTCCAGTGTTACAGTCACACGGGTGTGCACTATGCGACTACGAACGGCCTTCAGAACGATACGTGTAAAGCAACACGCCCAGCATGATTGAATTATGCAGAATTGTTCGTTCTGCCAGTAGTTAGTAAGGCCAGTTTTGTAATTATTGAGTGCTTAAGACACACACACACCCATCAGCCTGTAAACGTCCACTGCTGAACATTGGCCTCCTAAGATTGAGCAGTCCGGAAGGGGGGAGTCTATTTATTTATTTATTAGACCTACAACAAAGGGTGTACAAAATAAATAACATATCACACCTACAACGTCTTAGACAAGTGTACCCTTAATTAAAGGAGGCCACAGCATTCAGAATAATAGTTATAAACTGATATAACGATAAAATAAACAATATTACGTCAATAGATACTGAGTGTTAAACTAAAACTAAATTTAATCTAAAATTAAAGTTTGATCCAAATTAAATGTCAAATTAAAATTCAGTGTTTCGCTTGAAATTAATTTCGAAGTCGTGATTTGTGTAGGAAGACGGAAACTACTTTTGTTTGTACTAGTTAATATTTT
Source organism: Diloba caeruleocephala (assembly GCA_947459985.1). NCBI lineage: Eukaryota > Metazoa > Arthropoda > Insecta > Lepidoptera > Noctuidae > Diloba > Diloba caeruleocephala. The sequence continues at coordinate 31,810,925 of OX381606.1, read as the reverse complement.
CATGTATTAATATTTAGCAGAATTAATAATCAATCTAATCCAAAAGCTTTAGATTTAAAATTTTGAACTTCTTCCGTTTTTGTGTTAAGATCATATTTAACACAAATCAGACAAATCCTTCAAAAATGCAAAGATTTTGGATTGTACTGATTATCTTTGGCCGTTAGTCTATCTGTGTAACTATTGACTTGAGTAGCCAATTGTTGATCGCAGTACGTTGTTATTATTACACGGAATGATGTGGCAGCCTATCCTGATGATATAACCTTAGTTGCCTTTTACGTCACCCATGAGCAGAGAGGAGTGGTCTATTCGTGGCCAGGGACCACACGAAACACTCCATGAGCACTTCATTCTGATTAATGAATGTTTGCCAGCAATGATGAAACATGTATTGTTTTTTATCTATACAGATAAATTAAATTGAAGTGTCTGTTTGTAATATGAAAATAACAGCTTTTTACTAAATGCAAATGAAAGTATGTACGTTACATATAACAAAAAAACTATTTTTAATTTTTTTGTCTGTGTGTCTGTCTGTGTCTGTTTGTTCCGGGTAATCTCCGAACGGCTGGACCGATTTGGACGGGACCTTCACTGGCTGATAGCTGATATTATAAGGAATAACTTAGGCTACTTTTAATTTTTTTAAAAATTAGGGTTCCACTTAAAAAAATAAAACCCTTGATATCCAATATATATATTCTATATCAAGTGTCTATCTTTTAAATTAAACGCGGGTGAAACCGCGGGTCCCAGCTAGTTAAACAATAAAACAATATATTTTCATGATTTCATCGCCATAACACGCACAAAACTGTTTGTTAAAGATTATCGTCAGTACACGTGAGCTCTTAAGCTATGCAAATGCAAGCGCCCTTCAAAACGACACGTGTGCGAACTGTTCCAATATAAACAACGTCTAGTTATGTGGACGACAGGGGCGCGTGCGGTGATTTACAGTGATATTAATAACCCATTATGCACTTCAGTGGCAACAAACATTATGGAGGTAAATCCGTGGTAGTAAGAGATTAGGTATCTACAGGTTTGTGAAGCAATATGGTTTGTTCGGCGTTTGTTGAAATTAGCAATGTGTTTGATTAGTTATACATGTATGATATCAGGCCGGAATCGCTCAATGCTGAGCTGCCTCTAAATAACTGGCATGTTTGGACATAGGGGTTACTGACATTAACACCACACTCGGCAGGCGAGTCATTGACAGCAGTCTGTTTTTCTTTTGACACAGAAAAACGCTGCCCATTCATTAATAATAAATTTAAATAATAAAAATAGATTATGATGATACGTTTGACTCAGTGGCTAATCGCTTGGCTTAAAAACTCGGCATGGAACAAAATTTTTATATGATTTACTGATAGTTGTTCTGGGTCTGGGTGTTCGAGCACGTGGAATTTATGTCTGTAAACTGTACCCTCGACACAGGGAAAGTTTGAATAGGAACTTGATTTGAAAAAACAAACATGCCTCATCACATGAATTTTAATCATATAAGTCTTGAGCTTACAGACTAATAACAATTAAACATGACATTCAACTTTTATCCCTAATGCTATAAACCGAGTTATTTGTTGAAAAAGCTTCCCTCTATAGGGTACTTTATGTTATACTAATAACGTACACTGGTGTGTTAAAATAATCCACTAAAGAGTCACAGTACCACTACCAAACACAGTCTACTAAGTACTGGAGACATGAAAACCAGCTGGAACACACCGTAGCTCCGTAGCGCCGTAGCACCGTAGCTCAATGGCGCTTTTATCTTACAATTTCCCACTAATCCAGCCAACAGTATTCCTCAATTATTACAGCAACATGTGGTTAGCTCCTTTATCCGTATCCATCGCGGGGAGGCTAATTGTCTAATGAGTGGTGGTCGATAGCCAGCGGTGATTCAGAGCCGTATTAATAACCGATCGACGCCTCGCAACGTATTAGTTAAATAATAGGTATGAATAAAGCTTAGACTACTAGGAATTTGAACTTATTATGATATTTGATTGACTAAGGCTATATATTTTGTCAGTAGAGTTGTGTTACATACATGTTGTTTACTTTATGGACTTGCAGTATATGAGGTATTTTATAACAGTAATATAGAACGAGTTGGTAAAGTTTGACCCATAAAACTATACATATACAAGTATATTTACAATAGAATCAGACCTCCGCGAAATGTTTTGCAACCAGTCACGGTGCACACGCGGCTTATTCCGCCCTAATTACCAGTAGTCCTGCGTCCTTGGCTGGACATTAGCTCGATTGCTGTATGGTTTGGTTGAACTTGGGCTACCCCGATATTTAATTACTAACCACTTTTAGGCCCGAATTATAAAATGAAAATAAAAAATTATGTAAACCCAAGTCTAGATTGCACTAATCAAATATAAATTCTACTTTATGGGTCATCATCATCATATCAGCCAAAGGATGTCCACTACTGAACAAAGGCCTCCCCCATAGATTTGCACAACGAGGGGTTACATGCTGCCCACATCCAATGACTCTCCAGTGACCTTCACTAGGTTCATTCTGTCCACCTTGTTGGAAGTGTCCCATACTGCATTTTCCAGTGCGCGGTCTCCACTCGAGAACCTTTGTGCCCCAACAGCCATCAGCTCTACGAGCAATGTGCCCTGCCCATTGCCACTTGGGTTTATTAATCCTTTCAGCTATGTTGGCAGCTTTAGTTCTTCTTCGGATCTTAAGAACATAATGGGTATTTATACTCAACTGATGCAATATCGACTCAAGTTCTACTTGAGTTTAGATTTTCCATTTATACGGGCCATAGAGTAAAATGTTACTATTTCAGAAATACTTCCATCTACAAATTAAAATACAGGAAGGGCACTTAAATTGATGAAATAGGATATCTATAGTATCGATAGAATAGACTGACGCATCTAGATGCGGCCTGACCTCATTAAGTGATTAAATATACAGACCAAGCCGCAGACATGGTTGCGCGGTATAGTGCCATACGACCCCCAGCTGCTAATGGATTAGAAATCAGGGGCGTCTCACTGCGAGCCAATAGCGCGTCAATCTAATACTGCGAGACGCGTGAGCACACTAGGTGTTTATTTACTTTTATAATTTGACCACATCGTTTTTTATTAAGACATCATGTACTTCCTACACTCCGCGGAAAAGCGGAGGGGTATCCCGAACTCCTACCGGCTAAGACCACCGCAGCAGTCATCTTTGGCATCAAAGGGGAAGTCTAGGAACTCGCCAATAACCCACCTCTCTAGAGCATTAACATAAGCCGTAGTGGATGTTCAAAAAAAAAAACCACGAAATTACTTATATAGTATCTATTTTGTCTATGTATTAAGTCCCTTCGCATCGAGTTCAGGTAAATCATGAGAGCTACAATTTAAAAAAAGTTTCAGGGGATACATTCATTCTTCAGTTCTGTATTTATTAACGTTCTAAATCCCATTAAAACAACATCGCTTACATAATTTATTATTGATAACATTTTAAACTGTACATTTCCCCAGCGCTTTTCCTGTTAAAAGAAACTCCGGCCTCTTAAACCAATAATGAATTTAATCATAAGAAAACACGGAGGTACTTGTACACTGAGAGCCGGAATGGAAACCGGTGGCAGTACCAAGCTAAAAATAGACACGTAGTAACAAAATGTGGCTTTGTTACTTCAATCATTGGTAATATTGCTTTGAACAAGGAGCCTCCAATAACGTTGGTTACACAAAGAATTAATGAACGCTACTTAATAGTAATTGGACAGCACACATTATCATTATTAGTTGTTTGTCAAAAAGATATTATCAAATGTAAAATAAATATAAAATAAATGTTATTCAGTTACCTTATGTACCAAATGCCGCATGAATTGTTTGGTGTATTCAGTTTTGTTAAGTCAGTTTCAAGTTTATTCCTTAAACATTTGAATATAGCGATTTTGTTTATAAACTCTCTATTTGCGGGCCAATATTTTATGCATAGAAAAATGTGGTCTTATGACAGTTATGCGAGGAAATAGGCCCAACGCGTAGAGGTGCTTTAGATAATTTTAATCTAAAATGCATTGGGACACTAATCGGGGACTCTACGGCTGCACTATAAATGAAGTCGCGGATTAGTCTAGGACTTCTATGAGCTGGAAATTATTACAATAAGGTGTACAGCAATGGGTGTAACGTGGAATGAAAAGTTAGAAGAAGTGGAATAAAGTTATTAAGATGATTTTATTACTTGAGCAACGGATGATTTTTCAACTTATGTTTTTTTTTTATAATCACCTGTTTAATATCGTCGCTCTGTATATAGCTTTTTTGCATTAGTTACCACCTAGAAGAATATATAATTTTAAGTTTATTGACTGACAAATAATTAACAATTTACATCCAAAATACATATTAATAACATCAAAAGGAACAAGTCATTAGGCAAATTTAACAATGATATACAAGTAAATAAGGCAACGTTTCCTTCACAAAAAGGCTTCCGTTTATAACTGTTTGAACAACCGTAGTCGAAAATATTACGAAATTAATTAACATTCAAATGATATCAAGGATATGAATATTATGTTCATTAAAGCTTATTTATCTATCAAGTATCAGACGGAAGACGAAAAGATAAATAAGGCACAGGGACACTGAAGCTGGCGTCAAGCAAAGACAACTGAGAAGCTGCTGCTGAGAAGGGCAGGTGTTAGCTTGATAATACTATAAAGTAAGAGTGTATTTGTACCTTTGTTTGTTTGTTTGTGTTACTTAACCGTGTCGTACCGGCTAAGAATACCACCACTCATCTCTTTCCGTGCGTGTCATGAAACGCACCTATGAGATGAGCCGGAAAATAGGTAACAGTATCATTCGAGTAAATTTAAAACAGCGTTTGCCAACCCGCCTGCCATGCGTGGTGACTATGGCAAAACCCTCCAATGAGCACACAACAAACAACATAAACCCAGATAGATATTTACGACAATCTTCGGGCGAGGCAGTGGAAGATTTTTGGCCCAAACGACACGGACGGAACGGATCTAGGCTGAAATCTCAGTGACTATTGGACCAATACTGAAAATTCTGTTATTATCGGCAAAGAAAAAACCACCCCTCACCAGCCAAAAAGGGCGCCGTAACAGGCAAATGCGGGTTGATGACATTATTAGGTTCCATATAATAGGGGGCGAGCCATTTATCGTTCATAATGCTAGGACCTGCCGCTGCACCTTTCGACATGCTGACGGAGACGGATGCGTGGGTCTATGATCAGACACGCTCCCTCCGCCAGAGCGGCAAAGGTACGCCTCCAGGGGCGTTGGACAGGCTGAGGCGACTGGCTCAGCAGCGCGCACTTGAGAAGTAGCGTCACCGCCTGAGGATGCAGTTCTCAACCTAGTGCGTCGTCGAGGCCATCCTGCCACTCTTCGGAGCCTGGCTCAGTAGGAGCGAGCGCGTCTGCTACCACCTGACGCTGGTATTCACGGGCACGGTTGTTTCGGTGCGTACTTGTACAGGATAGGACGCGAGGTCACGGCACACCACTATCACAGCGACCAGGATACCGCACAGCACACGCTCGAGGAGCTTTGAGTGGGCTGCCGAGCGGCGGATCCTGGTCGATCGGATCGGGCAGGATCTCTCTCTGCCAGCAGTAGCGCTGGCACAGCATGAGAATTGGAGTCCTTCTGTGAGAGCGTCATACACCAGAAGGAAACTGCAGAGCGGGATAGAGAGAGGGCCGATCCATGACCGAGCATGTGGTCACGTGCCGCCGTGTGCGCAACATAGCACAGCGCACAGTGGTGCCGAAGATGACCGCTCCAGTTGTTTTAGCCAGTAAAAGTGCCCCTTTGGCCTTCCCCAGGGCGGAGGAAGTTCATGAAGAAATGCCACTGGGCCTAATAACAAAAAAGGGCCTGCTGTCAGCGGTTCCCTAACAGTAAACCCCAATAACGCTTTGCCCGACCTAGTAATCAAACCCAGAACCTTCACGCTCAGCAACCGCGCTTGCGACCACAATACTAGTGAGTCAGTATGGGTGTAAGTGACATCGTAAAGAAAACTGGTACTAAGTATTCAGTACATAATTCTGGAACCATCCACGTTAGAATTGTGCGTCGGTTCTTTTATGAAATTTTACATTTTTTCCAGTTTATTTAACTGATTTCAGTATACCATAATGTTTTGCGCTAACGCTACTTTGAATAAAAACACAATACACTATTTATTTTCAAATACAGCTGCAATATAAATAAAAACGAATCGACTACTGTTTTACTACAGTTCACAGATGAGGTCATCGCTCGCAATAGATACGAAGCATTTAAATCGCGTTGTTTACGATACATATCTTGCTTTAAAATGATAAAAACTATAACTTCTTCCCAAAGTTTTCAGTACGTTGTCATAAAAATGTACAAATAACTCAATTGTTTGCCATAAGAAAAATACAGCTTTTGTTTACATTTTCCGTATTGGTGGCAAACATAATTTCGCCAAGAAAAGCTTCGTAGATCAGAAAATATCAACATTGCCATCGGTGACTGCAGTGCGGTTTGTTTAATTTTAGTGGCCGAACAAGCAAGCTGTTGACTTCTTTGTTTCCAATACGATGTTACTACGCGAAGGATAACACACGATGTGTTTTTAATACTTACTGTTATTTGAAATTCGATTCTTATATAAATATTAACATTCTTCTTCTAGAACCACCTTCTGAGATTATAATACAGAACGCCAAGTATTTAAATCACGTACTCTTGGTATAAACGCTGTTGCAACTAACCCTAGTATTTACCCTATTTAATATGCAAGTGTTTAATGACAAGCTACAGTAGTAGTACTTCACTACAATTACGTCACGTCTCACGTCTCCAGATAATACACTGAAACCGACTCCTCGAAGATCACTGCCATGTTTATGTTGCTAATTGACACTTCCGCGACGCTGTGGCAGCCTGGTACTTTGAAATTTTGTTCGTTTCTAGGTTTCATCGTATCGGCTTGTGATATCGATGAAATAACTCTAAGCTGCGCCATTTGGCCATCATACCAGCCAAAGTACGTCCTCTACTAAAAAATGTCCTCACCCATAGATTTCCATAAGCGTTTTTGGTGGAATTTGCCAGTACTCACCATGCTTGGCAGGCGGGTTGGTGAGCGCAGTATGGCTAGCTACTGTTCCACAGAAGGGACGCTGCTGCCCATCCTTCTAGCTTAGAATCGTCGACATCCATGAGAGGAGATGGAATTGTGCTAGATATATTCCTAATCCGGACACCATGCGTAATTTAAACACTAGAGAATATCTGTCACTGCAGTGCAGTGCAGTATCTATCTAGTTGGTGCGAAGAAGTGGTTTCTACGAAGATATAATAGCCAAGCACACTAAAATAAAAAAATACTATGTTATCTTCAACAAAGACCCGCGAGCCAAACTAACCCGACACTATACCGAGGATATCCCGGACATCAGCCTGTACGAGATTAGGATGGCCTTGAAACAGCTTAAAAATAACAAGGCGCCGGGTGGAGACGGAATTACGACAGAGCTTCTGAAAGCGAGTGGCACACCGGTACTTAAAGTCCTTCAGAAGCTATTCAATTCCGTCTTACTCGAGGGCACAACGCCGGAAGCGTGGAACAGAGGCGAGGTGGAGCTCTTCTTCAAAAAGGGTGATAACACCCTTTTGAAGAATTATAGACCCATCTCACTTCTGAGCCATGTTTATAAGCTGTTTTCAAGGGTCATCACGAATCGTCTCGAGCGCAGGTTTGATGACTTCCAACCTCCCGAACAAGCCAGTTTCCGAAAAGGTTTCAGTACCATAGACCACATCCATACGCTGCGGCAGGTTATACAGAAGACCGAGGAGTATAATCTGCCACTATGCTTGGCGTTTGTGGACTATGAGAAAGCCTTCGATTCGATCGAAACCTGGGCAGTGCTGTAATCTCTGCAGTGGTGCCAGATTGACTATCGGTACATTGAAGTGTTGAAGTGCTTATACAGAAACGCCACCATGTCGGTCCGAGTACATGAACAGAGCACGGGGGCAATTCCATTGCAGAGAGGTGTGAGACAGGGGGACGTCATTTCCCCGAAACTGTTCACCGCTGCAATGGAGGATGCCTTCAAGCTACTGGAGTGGAAAGGATTCGGCATTAACATCAATGGCAAGTATATCACTCACCTTCGATTTGCCGATGACATCGTAGTCATGGCAGAATCGCTGCAAGAGCTCAGCACAATGCTCGATGATCTCAACAGAGTTTCCCAACAGGTGGGCCTTAAAATGAACATGGGCAAGACAAAAGTCATGTCAAATGCCCATGTCGTGCCCATCCCAATATCCGTTGGGAGCTCTGTTCTCGAAGTTGTTGACAAGTATGTCTACCTAGGACAAACTATCCAGTTAGGTAGGTCCAACTTCGAGAAAGAGGTCAATCGTCGAATCCGACTCGGCTGGGCAGCGTTCGGGAAACTTCGCAACGTCTTTTTGTCAACAATACCGCAATGCCTCAAGACGCAAGTCTTTAACCAGTGTGTGTTACCAGTAATGACATATGCAACAGAGACGTGGTCACTCACAATGGGCCTCATAAGAAAGCTCAAGGTCCCTCAGCGAGCTATGGAGAGAGCTATGCTTGGTATTTCTCTACGAGATCGAATCAGAAATGAGGAGATCCGTAGAAGAACTAAAGTTGTCGACATAGCTGAAAGGATTAGTAAACCGAAGTGGCAATGGGCAGGGCACATTGCTTGTAGAACTGATGGCCGTTGGGGCACAAAGGTTCTCGAATGGAGACCGCGCACCGGAAAACGCAGTGTGGGACGACCTCCAACGAGGTGGACAGACGACCTGGCGAGGGTCGCTAGGAGTCGTTGGATGAGAGTGGCATGTGACCGCTCGTTGTGGAAATCTAAAGGGGAGGCCTTTGTTCAGCAGTGGACGTCCTGTGGCTGATATGATGATGATGATGTTATCTTCTACAAGTTACGCCACAATTGTCAGTATTCGAAAAACCTTCAAGGGTGGATTGAATACCAAAGACGATCCGGTAATCAATCTACCCTAAATATCCTAGAAGTTTTTTTTAAATTCAAGCATTTTCAATGACATCTATTCCAACCCGGCTAACGTCTTTAGTCAGTACACTAACTTCTTGAAGAGACAAATGCAATTTTTTGAGTAGTTAGTTGTCGCTGTTTAACGCTTCCTGAAAGCAACACTACAATAACAAATACTGTGAGATTCTATCCGATTTGATATGCATCGTTTCAGTATTATGTAATTCAGTCATGTACTATATTGATTTGTATTTATTTTTCTCGCAATCTATGTATGTTATATGCTGAGCGAGCTATATTATAGTTTTGCGGCATGGTTGGTGCAATGGCTGATACAGACGGCTCCGGGTCGAGGGTTCGATTCCCGCATGGAACAAATATTTGTACGATCTGCAGGTAGTTGTTCCGAGTCTGGGTGTTTTGTGTATGGAATTTGTGTTTGTTAACGCACCCACGACACAGGAGAAATCCTAGTGTGGGGCAACGTTTAAAAATATGGATAATTATCTCGAATACATAAAACTATGCTATGAGTCATTTTGTCACGTTATTATTCTGTAATATATTGTGATACAGGTGATGCTGTCGTAACCACGTACTCTGGAATACGGCATTCGGTACACGAGTGTTTCTGATGTCGTCACAGTAACTTAATAACGTAAGCTCTAATTACCTGGTAGTTTAGGTCGTGTTCACGTTCATTATGTATGTAAAATGACATCTAACTGACTTAAAGTGACGTGCAATTAGAGTTCATATTAAACCCCAGTTGCTAGTTGTCACTAATTAGAAATTCAACAGCGTTATGCTAGTCTGGTAGGTACCTTAAGTAACTACCTATGTAGCTAATTATTATAGTGTCACGTTGTGTTTTTAGCCGTTTTATACATATGCATATAAATGTATTTTAATCACTTGTGGTAGATTTCTGATTGCAAGAGCCGACTAGGTAGGTACTGTAACAGCTGTCATACTCCTTGGTGTGGAGTACTGACCATTAAGAAAAGAAACAGAAACCTTTTGAATTTGAGAGACTGTAAATGATTAGACAGTTAAATAGAGATCAGCTGATACAGAGAGATTGTTGGGTGCATTTGTATGAATGTCTTAGAAAATAACTCATTATAAAAACAAAAATTAAGCTGCAATTCAAAAGGATATTTCAATTATCGATCCTGATACCGTCTCTACTTCTGAACGTACCCCATTCGTCCACAGTATCACCTTAATGCTAGATATATTATGTCCCCAAGCAGTAGTGTTTAAACTTTAAACATTACTGTGTACCGGTTACAAGGGCACTGTGTAGCTAGTGACATTACTGGGCATAAGAGACTAAATAACGAATGTCTCGAGGTGTCGAGCGCAGTGTGGTCCTGCGTAGCACCACACTTATCATTTGTGATGCTTCATCATAATAGCAAAAATATGTCCACTGCTTAGCAAGGGCCTTGCCCTTGAATTTCTGCAATTGTGAACCAAATTTGAGGGATTTTTCTAGTACACACCGGGTTTGGTGGGTGGGTTGGTTCATGATGCTTACTACCTGGCGAATGACTTGGTAATCTCGTTCATTCATTCATCATTTTTCATTTCGGCCAAATGAAATCCACTGCTGGACACAGGCCTCCCCCAAAGATCACCACAACGACTGATATGGTGTGTTGTGTGCTCGTTGGGGGGTCTTGCCATAATCGCCACGCTTGGCAGACGGGTTGGCGATCGCAGTTGAGTTATTAATGTACTCGAAGGACGCTGCTGTCCATCCTCCGGTTAATCCCTTAGTCGACTTTTACGACACCCACGGGATGTAATGGGGTGGTGGCATTCTGAGCCGGCACCACACGGCAAACACGGTAATCTCGTTACTAGGAGTATACTTAATACGGCGCGGTTGGTGCAGCGGCTGATACAGTCGGCTGCTGCGCTCCGGGTCGTGGGTACGATTCCCACACGGAACAAATATTTGTATGATCTGCGGGTGGTTGTTCCGGGTCTGGGTGTATTGTTTGTGGAATTTATGTCTGCAAACGCACCCACGACACAGGCGAAATCCTAGTGTGGGGCAAAGTTTTAAAAAAAAATTGTTGCCAACAGAACGCCTCGGTTGACTGATTGATTATACATCGCGCTGCTTTCCAGCAGATTCTCAGATCCTGGTTGCAGATCAGAAGAATACGAGGAAATAGCTCGGTTTTGACTACCTTGACTTCCATATTATTATGAATGTAACTTTCACTACTTTATAATGATAAGATCAAGATAAAAATATTTTTATTCACTTAAAACCACTTACACTTACACATGAATAGTCAGACTTTAGCTGCCGCGTTCTAAGATGTAGGTTTCCTATGGAGAAGAACGGGCAAGAACGGCCGTGGTTACTCTTTTTAAATCTAAATCATTTTGTTAAAATTATTTGTTATAATTATTAATAATTTGACTACAATGTTCTTGAAATGAAGGTTATGTGAAGACAATGTAGGAGAAAAGAGTCTAAATTACATGAAGTCTAACACTAAATAAGCCAAATTTTAATCGTTATCAAAGCTTATGATTAAATTGCCATGGTAGTATTAAGCTGACCAATCCCAACAGACAGCATTTGTTCACGAAAATAGAATGAAAATAAAGTATACTAAAGTTAACCTATCTGACAATATATTTTATTATATATTGTAAAGGATCGAACCCGCAACCCATAGCCCAGGTAGACTAGAATCACAGCTATTACGCCAAATGTGCCGCAAAGTTGTTTGTATTGTTCCAAATATCTTATTACGTCAACAGAACATGTCGAATTGGAAGCTTTACAATACCTGCCTCAGCATTGTTCTACGCTATCGACAGACATATGGTGTTTTTATCCCGAGTCCCATGTGTGATACCGCCATACATCTGCGCGACGTTTCCGTTTCCTGCGCGTTATCGATGGCGTGTCACGAGATGGATGGGCGGTCTCGCGTCACGCTCTGCGACAGTCGCCGACGTAAGACATTAGTTGCGACATAACATGACGAACTCTTTGTCTTAGTTGGCGAGCAGGACGCTGCGGGACCATTTATCAGAAATTGCGCTGTGTGGTCACTAATATGAGGTTCAATCAGTGATATGTCCTTGGTACGCTTGGCACCGTGGCATATCGCTTAACTTCGTGCGCTGGGTGCCGCCAATAGTTGTCATAGGTATGTCTGTGATATGTACCCACGACACAGGAGAAACAATATTGTAGGGTTGTATCATAAAAACGAGCTAACGCAGATTATATTTTGAGCAGTCTAGTGCATAAAACATGTATAGTTTGCAATGAAGCAGCAATTTGTTCGCTTTTGTCGCAGTTTCAATTTTAGGCAAAAATCATCAGACATTTTTATGCTAGAGAAGTCCGTTTGACGATGTTTAGGATTTTCCAGGATCTCACAATTAACTAATCAATGTTAATTTGAGAATTATCATCATATCATATCAGCCATGACATCCACCGCTGAACAAAGGCCTCCCCCATAGATTTGAACAATTGTGTCATCATTCTGAGGGAAATTTGTCAGTACTCATAACGCTTGGTAGGCGGATTGCTGAGCGCAGTATGGCTAATGTTCGAAGGAAGGGACGCTGCTGCCCATACCTCTGGTTTCGAAGCCCTTAGTCCCTTTTACGACATGCACGGGAGGAGATGGAGTGGTGCTATATTCTAAATCCGGACACCACACGGAAATTGAGAATTATAGTATAATACCGATAAACAAAGACAGACGGCGATAAACAAGGGCAAGACCCCCCAATGAGCACACGACACACCCACATGGGTCGTTGTGGTGATCTTTGGGGGAGGCCTGTGTCCAGCAGTGGACTTCATTCGGCATAAATGATGATAAACAAAAAGTATTTCTGATTAAGATTCATAATGTAGAAGTGCACAAAGCTGCCATTTTCAATTGCTTCCGGCTCAAGTTGTAGGCAAAAAATCTGAAACGCGTGATAGACCGTTCGACATTCAAAATTACTATCGCTACACTATATCTATCTATCACTACTGTATACATCATATATTACAGGGCAGTGGTCTATTACCGCGCTAGTGTTTATGTTAATATGACGGGTAGGTGAGCCTCGCGCCCGAGGCCCGAGGGAAATCGACAGCTGTCACGAAACTTGGACACTTCATGTCACGCGGTGTCATTGTATTGTCACGCGCCTCTATTTCGGTACACTGTGACTAAAACATTTAAATATGCCTTGTTCGATCACGTTCAAGTTGCAGACATAGAACAACTTTATCAACACAAGTTGAAATCTGTAAAATAGCTCAACTTACTACTAATGTATATATTTAAGTTAGACTTTTTAAATGTTTGAGAATACCGCTTAAACGGAAAAACAGATTCCATTGAAATTTCGCCTAGACGTAGATTATGTTGTGTATTTGTTATTTGAGTTATAAAACACAATTCTTCATCGTCATCATATCAATAGAGAAGATATTAGATCCACCGCTGAACAAAAGCCTCCCCTATAGACCAGTTACATGCAGTATGTCTTAATGTTTGTGGAAATTTGCCAGTAGGTACTTAACTATGCTTGGCAGGCGAGTTGCTTAGCGCAGAATGGCTGCTGCCCATCCCTCACGTTTAGCGAGGATCGGTGCCTTTTACGAGAGGAGATGAAGAGGTGCTATATTCTTAATCCGGGCACCACAGGGATTGCAAAATTAAATTAAAACGAAACTGTGAAGCAGGTGGTACCATCAAATAAACTCTATAACAGTCTTGCGTCATACGTAATGCCGTGGCCACACATGCGTCTCGCTAGTTTGTCTCACTTTGCGTGCGTCGTTGGCTTATTTCAACCGGTATTTTCTCAGCCTCATCTTTTGTTTTCCGGTCTGATGGAACCCTCGATGATAAAGTGTAGTTTTTCAACGAGAGCGCACAGGAATAGATGCGCAAGTGTGTGGGACCGCATTTTTTGTGTATAAATAGTTGTTTTTGTGGTAATATTTGTTGATGTATTCTTGTTTCTTGCATGTTTGAGAGATTTATTGTCTGTTTTAGGGCCTGAGCCAATGCACGACAATGTATTGCACTATAATATTTGTAGCGCAAACGATGTGATGGTGACGTGTGTTTATCAACATCATTTGAGCCGAAATACATCCACTCCAGGCCTCCCTCAAATATTACCACGATACCTTGATCTCGCCGATCGTTAACCAATTGGTGCGTACTGCAACTGGCTGTGTGCACTCGAAATGTTAAACACGGCTTGGTAATTAACGGGTATTATCGTGATACTGCTGCCATATGATCAATACCAAAAACTTATGTGATTTTAGATATGACGACTTCGGAGATCGGTCTTTCGCCAATACCCCTAATGTTTTATGTATAGAACATAATACCAAGTTTTCACATATAACGTAGAGACCTTGTGAAATCATTAAATTAAACAAGTCATGTTCACCAGTAGATAGTAATTCTTAAACTTTCGCGAATTGAATACATGATTTTAAGGTATCGGGTCTATTCGCGCACAAATTATTATCAAAATAATATTTTGACTAACCTCGATGTTACGTTACGTCTACCCGTGATAACGGTCAAAGCAATTTGACCAAAACGTCGGGGTTATTCAAAGTCAACATTTTTATATTTCAAATAAACTAAATATTGGCACTTATGAAACGTCAGAATCTAAGTTGCACGGTTCCAATAGTTGATCTCATGGAGAAGAGCCGGCAAGAAACTCCATGGATACTCTTTTAAAATAATTGAGATTACAATGTTGATTAATACGAAATATTGTAAAACATCTACCGAGAAAAATGTAGGTCAGTGTGTTAAGACAATAATAATAGTTTATTTGCCGTGGCAGTCAACGGCTGACCAGTCCCAACAGACGGCACTCGTTCACAAGCATGACGCTAGTCATAATAATTTGTGAACGAATAAAATGGATAATATCTTAACTTCAGGATTTCACGAAGCACGCTACTATCGTACGAAATAAAGGATAATTTCCAGGAAGTTATAACTAGCATGAGTTACATACTTCCCGCCAAAACTGAGAGCATTACAATATTGGATCCTGACAGATTATTAGATTTCCTTACACTTCCCTCTTCATGTATAGTTACGAAGTAAAGTGTAATAATTCAATAACATCTCCACCGAGTTATCCGTCGTTCGTCTGTACAACTTTGGTGAGAACAAGGTCCTAGAGTACTGAGTACAGAGCTGAATAGTATGTACCCGCACGTGTGTGGGAGTAATGTAGGTTTGTGTAGCTTAATATGATGTATGTAAATAATAATATGGATGACGCCCTACGAGGTGGACAGACGACCTGGTGAAGGTCGCTAGGAGTTGCCGGATGAGAGCGGCGGTGACCGCTCGTTGTGGAAATCTAAGGGGGAGCCCTTAGTTCAGCAGTGGATGTGCTGTGGTTGATGATGATGTGTGATGATGATGAAACAAAAATATATCAGGTGTAAGTGAGATCGTAACAAAACTGATACTATAGATTCAGTACATGATTTTACTAGCCTTGAGAGTTACAATTTTGCGTCGGTCTGACTTAACTGATTTCAGTATAAAATATTTCCTTTCACATAGAACTGCAATGTTAATAAAATCTAAACGGCTACTGAACTGTAGCGAAACAATCGCTACAGTTAGCGGATGAGGTCATGGCTCGCAATAGCATAATAATATCATATTACAGTCTCTCACACATATAACCTGTGTATGGATTTATGTCCAGAGATTAAACAAACACCTTAAAGCGTCTAATTATCATCATTATGCGAAATAAAGTCCACCGCTGGATACAGGCCTCCCCCAAATATTACCATAACGACCGGGCTAGGTGTGCTGTGGGCCTATTGGCATATTGGCGTGGCGATTTGGCATAATCGCCACGCTTGGCAGGTGGGGTGGAGATCGCTGTGGAGTTATAAATGTTCTCGAAGGACGCTGCTGCCCATCCTCCGGTTGAACCCATAGTCACCTTTTTAAGACGAACACGGAATGAGATGGGGCGGTGCTAATCTTAGCCGGCATCATACGGACTTTAACTATGTTTACAGTTTGGTGCAGAAGATGTTCATAGACTTGTATTTATTTTGTATTTTAACGATGCTCAATCAGTAATATCTTTACTGTGGATACATTATATATCCCACATGCAAAAGCACCCAGACCCGGAACAACGATCTGTAGGTAACTGTAAGTAAAAGTAAAAGTTTCGGTGCGAAGGCGAACCCGCTATCCATCGCGCAGGAAGTCAACCGCTTAGCTCCTGTGCCCACCCTGCCATATCGCCGTTCCGTTACAATACATTCTGATACTATAGTAACTTCTAAGTGGCCGTAAAGAGTGAGGCCTCTCAATTAATTGCAAACAAGTGTTGGGGTGGGTGTGTGCACTGCCGGCGGATGTAAGAATTTGACTGTTAGTATGTGCACGTAGCTAGGTCGGTGTCGTCGCCCTCGCTGGCGCCTCGCCAGCAGCCGCATGCCACACATGGCCGCTACGTGACTGCTGACAACTTCCTGATATAATCGATATAAGCTCGCGAAGCAAACGTGCACACAGCGTAACTTCACAGATTCGATTGCAATATTTATCACACATTCAATATTTGTCGCGGTAGCTGGCACGCTTATTTACTCGCGTGTTAAGCACCGAGTTGTGGGTACAAAGCCAGGCATGTACCAATGGGACTGTTGCATTGTTATATGTACTTCTTAAGTCAATCTAAGACTACTGATTAAGGGTGAAAGAAAATATCGTGCGCAAACCTGATACTATTAATGGTCTGAGCTCGC
This sequence comes from Diloba caeruleocephala, assembly GCA_947459985.1. Classification (NCBI taxonomy): domain Eukaryota; kingdom Metazoa; phylum Arthropoda; class Insecta; order Lepidoptera; family Noctuidae; genus Diloba; species Diloba caeruleocephala. The sequence goes on along the minus strand of OX381606.1, from coordinate 31,794,019 downwards.
CAACACAGAGTGAGCAAGCGGTAGTAGATGCTCGTTCCTTCTCTATCTGCCATATGTATGAGATCTCTGCTCCGTAGTGGGAAAGTATAGCAGACTGGTATTATAATATTATAAAAGTAATTTATTTAGTAAATATATTAACTGCGTTTGATATTTTAGTGTCTGTTCTGTTATTTGGGAACGTGTTAATTCCGGTTATCTGTCCGTCATGATGTTATGTCCGTGTGGTGTCCAGATTTAGAATATAGCGTGACTCCATCTCCTCAAATGAGTGAAAGGTAACTAAGGGGCTCTTTATTAGAGGGAAATTAAAATATTTGTGGAAACCTATGAGGGAGGCCTTTGTTCAGCATTGGACGTTCTGTGGCTGATATTATATGATGATATACTTTCTTAGTTACCAAGATACCAGTGGTTTTAACAGTGACGAAAATATCGTGATTAACCCTGGATAGAATTTTCTGGAATTACTAACACACAGTGAGCAAGCGCGGTCTCAGTACTCATTCCTTCTGTGATTGCCCTGCGATGGGATAGTTACAAGCAGTTTATCGTTTATTTATCACACTTCATCTTAGCTTACTTGAACAAAATTCCCAGACAGTATCACCTATATTGTAGAAAAAATATCATCATCATCATATCAAGCAAAGGACGTCGACTGCTGAACAAAGACCTCTCCTATAGATTTCCATACCGAGCGGTCCCATGCCACCTGCATCCAACGACTCCCAGAGACCTTCACCAGGTCGTCTGTCCACCTCGTTGGAGGTCGTCCCACGCTGCGTTTTCCGGTGCGCGGTCTCCATTCGAGAACCTTTGTGCCCCAACGGCCATCAGTTCTACGAGCAATGTGCCCTGCCCATTGCCACTTCAGTTTACTAATCCTTTCAGCTATGTCGACATCTTTAGTTCTTCTACGGATCTCCTCATTTCTGATTCGATCTCGTAGAGAAATACCTATCATACCTCCGACGAGGTGCACAGACGACCTGGTGAAGGTCGCTGGGAGTCGTTGGATGCAGGTGGCATGGGACCGCTCGGTATGGAAATCTACGGGGGAGGCCTTTGTTCAGCAGCGGACATCCTGTGCCTGGTATGTATAGTGTGTACAAAGTTCTTCATTTATTGTTCAACACATCCGAAAAACTTAATAATCAACATTTAATGTTTTAGGTTTTATTAAAAACTAAAAAACTAAAAAATTAATTATTCCTCATAATAAAACACTTTTAAACGGATTATTTCGCGTATATTATAGATTTTAGATTAATGTTGTACGGTAGGTAAAATAAAATAACTTTTTTTAAATCTGTAACGACGCCTGTCACCTTAGTCATCCTGCGACCACGAACCCTGCAAAGTGTTCGAAACGTGAGGAAAAACATAAATCTATAATATACGCGATATAATCCGTTTAAAAGTGTTTTATTATGAATATAACATTTAATTTACATTAACAATTGCCTTTAACCAATTCAATGCTGGCTCAACTCGATTAGAGGCTAACTGGAAAAATGCCCATTTATCCACCAATGTCACGGTAGAACGCTCAATCAGTTAACTGGATATAAAACGATTCCAATCACCGGCATTCCCTTTATTAAATATCTTGTGAGCCTCTAATACACCGGCTTACGAAGGTTGAAGGGGTTATCAAAAGGAACGGACGTCGGGATTCAATGTATCGTTCGGCGGTCGTCCCTTGTCGCTTCTATGAAATAATCTTATGACAGATCTGCGGCGGAGTGCGGCCGGGCTCGCCGGGCAAGGCGGGGCACGCGGCGGGTCGCTGGGGCAGACTCGCTTTTGTATGTGACAGATTTCGTTTCACCGCGGGCACTACCAAATGCTCGAGAAAGATAGAGATTAAAATAAGTTGTTACGTTGTTGCTATAGCTACAGCAATTTCGCAATAATAAATTATAAGAAAAGCGTTAGTTTAAAGTTATTTGTGTCATGAATGGGATAAGTCATTCATCATCTTGGTTCTCGCTTTCCAACATTACTGTGAAGCAAAATTCTGTACTTTATAAAAAAATATCACTGAAATTATTTATATCCCCGACCGTTGCCCACTCGTGAACTAAAGTACCCATGTGGATATTATCTCTATTTTACCAAAATATGAACACGTTTTTATCTTATCTTGCTACTGAAACCATTTATTAATGACGTAGTAGGTAGTGCAAATTATTGGCCGCAGTAAGCCGACCGCAAGTGTTTGTTTGGGCGATAAAAATAAAACATTGGACTCTTTGAATAAGACACCACGTCATTCTCACCATGTCAACTTTTTCTCAGAGCTCATGAAACATTCCGCAGCTTCTGCATAATTCTGGAAAGGCAATATGGCGTCGATTTCGAGCGAAAGCGTTCAAGATGCGCATGTCGTAGAAATGACTACGGCGTAGGGGACGCAGCGTAGCAATGAACATTGTAGCTTAGTTCTACGAAGATTTATGACTGTTTATATGATATACAGAAAATACAAATAATAGCTACATAACGGACAACAAATATATTTTAAGAATTCAAAATATATAATTATGATTAACATAGCAGAAAACTTATCTCCAGACCAGAAAAAAAAAACAAGGATATTACAATATCTTCAGTCTGCAAAACTCAGTTATTAATATTACACCTTTTAATTTTAGAAAATTGCTGGCCTCATCTTCGCTTACGGCTTTTTTTTATTAGCAATATGTCAAACAACTCAGGGCCAATCGTAAGATCTGAAGTTATAGTTGGAGATTGGAGTTTACCAAACAAATCGCAGTAAATGAGTGTTCAACATATTAAAACCACTAAAAAGGAAAAAATTACTTATAAAGTCGGGCGGGGCCCATAAATATAACTCGTTGGTCTACATGAACCATGGTTGGGGCATACCTGGCCCCGCCCACTTAATATTTTTTTTTTCTTTTTATTGGTTTTAATATCGTATAGAATTTTGAAGTCAGTATTTTTTTTTGTTAAAAAGTTTTATTTGTTTATTTCTAGTGTAAATAAATGTAAGAACTTTTCCCAATTTGGTATCCGAATCTAACACTAAAAATAATTCTAAGAATCGAAACTATTAAGATATCATCTAAGTAAGCGCAGTCAAATTAAACCAGTTTATTGAACCTGGTTTAAAAACTACTCACTCAAATATAATGAAATTGATATGGGAACAATTCGAAAGCATTCTGCACCTATTAGAATGAAAGAAAGAATCGCTTAAATCGGTCTACATATCTTGGAGTAATAGTGTACATACATAAAGAAAAAAATACGCATCGATAACACTATTCCTCGCTCCAGCTTACCTCCCGCGCCACTCCCGCGCCGCTGGCGGCGGGCGAAGAGTTGCGACTGTGACTAAATTATTTATTCGTCTATTTTCCTGTTTACTTTCATTTGCATTTAAGAAAGCAATTTCGGCAGTCATTTCGGGCTGCGCCGAGTTGAGTTCGCCGTGTGTACGGGAAATATTATTTGTACAGCGTTTCCTTGTTCCGCGAGTGTGACTGTTCACGTGTCAAACTGTTTGGATACTTTTAATAGAAGTTTTTTTTTTGTGAATGATATAAAGTAGTATTCTTTTTCATTTTAACAAATACTTTATTTATTTTGCTTGTGTCTACTTTGCATTCAACAAACTAGTTGTTTTTAGTTATAATCAAGCGGTATCAGAGTGGTTAAGGAGATGGACTTGAAATTCATTGGGTTCTACTAGCAAAGGTTCGAATCCTGTTCGCAGCGCTTCACACTATTGGTTACGATGCGAATTGTATTTAAGTAACAAAACACACGTTTATTTGCATATCATATTATAAAACACCACAGCCGTGTCCATATAAAAATATAGGATATTCATGATCTACAAATATATATATATATATGTTTCTTTTTTATAACAATATAATATTTTTAAATAAAAAGTATTAGATTTAAAAGGTGATACAAAAAATTCCTTCGATTCGAATTTGAACCAGTAACCTATGGATTACCACGATGTTAACTCTACAGTCCACCGCTCTACCAACTAAGCTATCGAAGGCTGACAGTCGAAGCAATTTCTTTAGCATATACACATGCTTTTTAGTTAGTTTTATAGGAATGAACCCCTTTTTTTATTGGTGTACAGTAGAAATTCTAGATGGAACTTCCTTCACCCCGGGCTACAGGCTAAAACCACTGGAGCGATCATATTCGGCACCGAAGGGGAGGCCAGGTCCTCGTAAGATCACACTAGAGCTGCCCATTGGTGCCACGCCTTTAGGCACATCACGGAGAGTAAAGCGGTCACCCCCTCTAGTGGAGGGAAGGCGACTGTAAAAAGGGCACCCCCCTAGGTACTTCTCGGGGAAGGGAAGGAACCCCTACGCAATATATGTACTAACCAACAAAACGACCTATTTCCGTAGCATCACAGGTTGTGTAGTATTCCAATAGTTGAACTGCCGAATTGTGGCTGAAACGCCATATGCACTTTGATGTCTTACTTTTCCCCACACTATGACTTCTCGTAGCATGAGTACAACTTACAAATATAAAACTTACATGCACAAACACACAGAAAAAACAATGTGTAGATCATACAAATATTTATTCCGTGAGAGAATCGAACCCGTGGTACGTAGCGCAGAAAACCGATCACTTAGCCACTGTGCCCGACGTCTTTTTATTTCATATCGATAATTACTTTTTAGTTTCTGTTATTTATTAAATCTATACATACAAATAAATAAAATTTAAATGTCTGTTTGTAAAATAACAGCTTTTTACTAAATGCATATGAAAGTAAATAAGGTACATATAACAAAAACAGTATTTAAATTTTTTGTCTATCTGTTTGTTCCGGGTAATCTCCGAAACGGCTGGACCGATTTTGACGGGACTTTCACTGGCAGATAGCTGAAGTTATAAGGAGTAACTTGGGCGTTTGTATAAAAAAGTAAAAATACTGAAATTCATATTCAATGTTTAAATAATCAAATACCCGATTTCTTTTAAATTAAACAGCGGGTGAAACCGCGGGACACAAATCGTAAACAATATAAGCTTACAGTGCTCCAAACTTTTTAAACAGACTTAGTAAAATAATTGTATCTGATAATTGACAAATATTATCAGAATCTCGATAGAGAGAATAAACGAGTTATCTGTTAAGTAACAGTAATAAATTTCTCCTAAATATAAACATAAGTTATGCGTATCAACAAACATGTCGGCATTTGGACTGCTGTCAAGCTATTTATTTATTAAGCCAATCGCTCTTGTTGTGCGGCTGGTACTGATTTGAGGTGAGCGAGTCGTTGGTATGCTGCCGTTGTCCTTTTTTTTTTTTTTTTTATTGATCCGGTGGAAATACATCATGTACTTCCTACGCCCTGGGAAAGGGCGGAGGGGCATGCCGGACTCCTACCGGCTAAAACCACCGGAGTGGTCATCTTCGGCACCGTAGGGAGGCTCCAGGAACTCGAAAGATCTCCATCTAGAGCCACCCACTGGCGCCACGCCTTTAGGCACATCTCGGAGGGGATGACTGTAAAGCGGTCATCCACTCTAGCGGAGGAAGGGCGACTGTAAAGATGCCACCCTCCCAGGCACCTCTCGGGGGAATTGTAAAGGATTCCCCCGAAGCCTCGCTATGCGCCGTGCTGCGCACGCGGCGGTACGTGACCACATACACACCGCTGTCTTCCCGGGGGTCGCTCGGTATGAGCACGCAAATTTCCCAATAGGCGCGCTCGCGACCCCCGAGGGTGCTGCCGTCGTCCTATGCCACGCATATTATGCTGCAGTACATATTGCACATTGCACACTGTTCGGTCTTATAAAGTCTAGACACTGCAAAGTTGATTTGAGACTTTTTAATGGATGTTGGGGGCCTAAGGGTGAATAAACGCTATTTAGAATAAATGCTATTTAAAATACAATTTACATCGAGTCTGCTGCTGCTGCTGAGGTTTGCATTAATTCACTCATTGAGTGACCTGCTGATGAGCTGTTAAACTTTGAAACTTTTATTTCGTACTGCTCTTTTTTGTGTCTTGTATTCTGTTATTGGTGGAATGGTAGTTATCACTAATAGTATTCGTATAACGTCACCTTACAGTAAAAACCGCGTATATGCGAAAAAAGTAGCTTTACAGAGGGAAGAAATAACTACGTCCTGTACAATTAAAATTATATTGTGATAGTTTATTCATGAGTTACTTACCAAGGCTTTCGCTCAAGAAGGAAAGTGAACAATCCATCCTTATCCTTATGGAAATTTATTATAATTACTCCATACAATAAGAATCCCACGCACCTCTGTGGTTCTCATTCTCATAAGCTTATAGTACTTTGTAATACTGGCTCACAAGTCACAAATTCACAACACATCACACAACAACAACAACAAATAAAAGAAAATGGACGCTCGCTTCGAAGCTTGCATAAACATAGGTGTATATGACAGTGACAGCGCGAATGCGTTTGCGTACGAGTTGACAGCGTTCCATTATATTTACACTTAAACAATAACAATATATATTATTTATTACTATTAACATAAATTACGTATTTTAATTAAGTTTATAACTGTTAAGATTAGCATTAGTTTCAATGTTTTTATGATTAGGATACTTTATGGTTTAGGTAACACTAGACGACGTCAATACGTCACACGTATAAGGATGTCGCAGAATACCAGCGCAGTGGTTTTACATCCATGTGACGCCACTGCATTAAGCTGAGCGATATACCTATTTCTGTTTGTACGGACGGGACGCACACTTTTGGATTGTAATTGATTTTTATCTCATAAAACTTTTATTGTTTGGCTATGCGTTATGTCCGTGTCAGATAAGAAATAAATAATTTTTCTTTCTTTCTTTCTTTCTTTATATGCTGTGACACCAATGTATTGTGTATGACGGGCAATAAACTTATTTATCGTATATACATTTTGGATGGTTCCGTTTAAGATGTGTTCTGTTTGTCACCATCTCCTCCCGTGAAAGTCACAAAAGGCGACTAAGGAACTCTAAACCAGAGGGATAGGCAGCAGCGTCCCTTCTGTGAAACAGCAATTCTGTGCTCACCAACCCGCTTGTAAATCGTGGTAAGTACGGCAAATTCCCTCATCACGATAAAACAATTGTTGAAAGTGATGGAGGGAGGCTTTAGGTCAGCAGTGGGCGTCCTTTGGCTGATATGGAAAGATGTGTCATCGTTCACCAAGCCTTTCATCATCTATGTTGGGGTCAAGTTCCTGTCTAAACAGGTGTGACTGAATCTCGTACCTTTCATCACATCAGCTCGTAAACGTTCACTACAATGAACGATGATGATCACCACAATGAACGGCCATAATATACGCTTGACAGGCGGGTTAGTAATTTCATTATGTTGTTATTGTCGCACCGGTGGATACTGGTACCCATCCTCTTGATACCAGCCCTTAGATGCCTTTTACGATGGGTATGGGTGGAGAGGCGTGGTCCATTCTTTTGTCGGGAATCACACGGCCAAGCAACTGAATCTTCATCATCATCATTACCATCATTTTAGCCAAGTAACGTCTATTGTTAGGCATATGTCCAGCCACTGACTATCAGTATTTGTTACGGAGCCGTGTCATCTGAGCTCAGTGACACAATTACTCGGTTCTATCGATCTATTTTGGTTAGACCGGCTGTGACGCATCAGCCCGTAAAGGTCCCCTGCTGAACATCGGCCTCCCTATGGTCACAACATTAAGAACCTATTAATACTATAGAAACTTACAGGAGAAATTTACGGCAGTTCCTTAAAGATAAGCAGCGGAAGACTGGCATAATTAATTATTCTTTGTTTTTCTTTTCTTGTGGCTAGTGGCCGACCTCGTGTCAGAGATTTTCAAGCCACCCAAGAGCCTCCAACTTGGCATAACGACTGCCGTCTAATGACACACGGAGACCCTCAGGTCAAATACCACTATGCAGTCACCAATCCATAAACTGACCGTGCCAAGCATTGCATAACCTCGCCGATCGTTTAGGCATAACGCGCACGGGTGACTTTTGTTACCGTGACAATTTCGTCATGCTTATAATAGCAATTATTAGCACTTGTATTAATGGTTGTAGACTTTCGGCTATTATTGTATTTCAAGACAGCGGGGAATGATGGATTTGCGATGCACATAACGGTCTCTATGTCGACATAATGGTCACCCATCAAAACATATCGATATCTCGTTGGCTCTAGCTCGCATGTCGATAGTTTTGAGCGGTAACCTCCTGCCTCCTCTTCGCTTCATCATCATCATCATTTCAGCCGAAAATCGCCCACTGCTGGACACTGGCCTCTCCGAAGATTGCCAGAACTATTGGTCGGAGTTTGTAAAATAGTGAACATCGAGGCTTTTTGCCATAACCGCTACGCTTGGCAGGCGGGTTGGCGATCGCAGTTGAAATGTAACTTTACTCGAAGGACATATTCACCAAAGTCGCTTTTTAATGGATCTAAGGGATGAAATGAAACAGAATGTGCTATATTCTAGATATTTAAGATGCGTAAATTAATGAATTAATGTAATATCAAATCGAACCAAAGTGATTTTGATCATAATTAACCGCGATGCGGCGCCCGGTCACGTGTAAACTATTACCACCGATTTTCTAAACTAATTAATACCTATTAACAATCCAATGCACTTTAAATAATTAGTATCTAACATTATTCGTATACTAGCTGGGACCCGCGGTTTCACCCGCGTTTAATTCAAAAGATATTTAGAATACTTCGACATATACACTTGACATAGAATATATATATTGGATTTCAAGGGCTTTATTTTTTTGCGCGGAACCCTAATAATTTTTCTAAAATAAAAGTAGCTTAAGTTATTCCTTATAACATGAGCTATTTGCCAGTGAAAGTCTCGTCAAAATCGGTCCAGCCGTTTCGGAGATTACCCGGAACAAACAGACAGACAGACAAAAAAAATTAAAATAGTGTTTTTGTTACATGTAACGTACATACTTTCATATGCATTTACTAAAAAGCTGTTATTTTGATATTAGAAACAGACACTTCAATTTTATTTATTTGTATAGATTAAACTCAATTAATATGGTACCTATACTATAACATAACATTAGTTATAGAGGTATTTATAAAATAAACAGTACAGAGATTTGCATTACTAATACGAATTAATAAACCTCATTACAAAAATTATTACTGTATGTTTCTGTATTCACGGGTTAATAGCCTCTGCAAAGAGGAACCCGGTATTTTGATGGGTTAACGCGGGGGCCATGGGTTCAACATGCAGAGGCCCTTTAGAGAATGTAAGCCTGAAATGTAATGGCCCAACTGGGGACTCTCGAACTAATAAAGTGACATTCTGTGGCAGACGGTGACTCACAAGATACGCCCTAAATGGTCACCACTACAGGCGACAGGGAGCAACACCGGCGTGAGGGGCTCGGGGTGTCGAGATGTGTGAGCCCGGTTTTACTATCGCGCGTCTTTAAAACTCGGGGTGGGTTACCTCTTTATTACGCCATTAGAGACTTTGACCCTGAGCATATATCTCCAGCGGCCCCCATTTGATCAGCCAACTAAGGCAAGCTCATGGGGTTCCACCGGCTCCAGTTGGCCAGTAAAGGCGAGCAGGAGAGGCCCTGACCGACTCTCTGAGACATTCGGGTACGCAGTATCACCACTCACATTCAGCTCGCCACAAGCGGCAGTTTGTAAGCTTTATAATAGATCTTCTTATGATATACTTTTTTTTAAACAAACCATTAAAGTCCTTACTTTAATAATTAACTAGGTATATGGATTTATTATCTACAACTTATAGGTGCCTGAAATGATCGAGTGCAAAATATGAAGAAAACCATAGTTTCCCTCAATCATATCAAATCGATAAATCAAACTGTCGACCTCTTTCACCATCAGCGAGTCACGGACTCGCCTAGTGTTTATCTAATTCTTCACATGGAATCGACAGCACCGTTCTGCTCCGCTCGACGTCGTATCGCTTCAGTTACGCAAGAGGTATAAATTTTTCCATGAAATAATGAAATTTTCCACCGCTCCGCTCGGCTCCGCTCCGCTCTGCACCGCACCGTACAGCAGGGGCTCGCAGCAGTCCGCTCGCCGCCGCGTGGCGGGAATACCGCAAATATTGGCGGTGCGTTATCTAAATTGCTTCTATGAATAATGTGGAGCTCACAGAGTAACCGCTGTGTGCTTGTTTATTAACAGACTAACATTTGCCTTAAAATATACTAGTCTCTTAGTAAGATATTTTTAAATTGATAATTCGTGTGTTGTTTTATGTATGGCTAAGAATAGCACCAACCCATCTAATCCCGTGGGTGTCGTAGAAAGCGACTATAGGATTAGCTGAAGGGTGGGCAGCAGCATCCTTCGGGTATATTAATAACTCGACTGCAATCGCCAGCCCGCCTGCCAAGCGTGGTGATTATGGCAAAACCCCCAATGAGAACACAACACACCCAGATCGGTCGTTGTGGCGATGTTTGAGGAGGCTTGTGTTCAGCTGTGGGCTTTATTCAGCCGAAATGATGTTATTTAATAAGCCTTGGTATCAATATAAGTTAGTTTTATTAAACATACGGTACTAAAAGTATCCACGGCACAGTAGGCGCAGTGGTAAGTTAGGTTAGGTTCGAAGAAACAAACATTGATATGATCTACACATAGTTGTTAAGGTCTTCGTGCATGTGGAATCATCATATCGGCCGAAGGACGTCCGCTGAACAAAGGCTTCCCTTCCCAACGTCCCTTCTTTGCAACATTAGTCGTACTGCGCTCACCAACCCGCCTGCCAAGCGTGGTGAGTACTGGCAAATACCCCCAAAACGATGGCACAATTGTTGAAATACATGGGGGAGGCCTTTGTTCTGCAGTGGACGTCTTATGGCTGATATGGTGATGATGATGAGTCGCCTTTTGCCACATCCAAGAGAAGAAATGGAATGGTGCTATATTACAAATCCAGACACCATACGAAATGCATGTGGAATATATTTCTAAACTCTACCCACGACACAGGGGAAATCCTTATATATAATAATCTATAATATAAAACCGAATGCTTATACGAGGGCGGCACTGAAAATTTCGGGAATCAAGGAAGTGACACAACATTACTATTTAAAAATGTATTTATTGCTTTTCGAAGTATTCTCCGCGAAATTTGACACATTTTTCCATACGATGGAACCAATCATTGAAGCAACCATTCCATTCGGAAGTTGGGGTCTCCAAAATGGCCGTTTTGTAGGCGTCCACAGCTTCTTTAGGTGATGAAAATCTCTGTCCACGCAATTTATTCTTTATTTTAGGGAAAGTATAGAAATCATTAGGGCTTAGGTCGGGGCTGTACGGCGGATGGTCTAATAATTCTATGTTTTCTTGCTCTAAAAACTCTTTTGTTCTGTGCGCGGTGTGAGAACTCGCATTGTCGTGATAGAGGATGATGCGGCGGTTGCAGTTCTCTCTACGGAGTTCAGTAACGACCTGTGGCAAACAAATACTAGCATACCATTCTGCATTAACCGTTCTTTGTCCCTCAAGAGGAATAGTCGTAACATGGCCGGTTTTGGAGACAAACGAGGCCACCATTTTTTTTGCAACACTCCGTGAACGAACAATTTTTGTTGGCTTTAACTCATTTTCGAACACCCAAACTCGTGACTGGTTTTTTGTTTCGGGTTCGTACGCATATATCCAGGATTCGTCACCTGATACGATGTTGTATACAGCATTTGAGGATCCTGCGTGGAATCTTTCGAGAGTTCTGACGCACCAAGTAACGCGAGCCGCTTTTTGCTCTTCACATAGCAAATGCGGTATCCATCGGGAAAACAACTTTTTTACACCTAATTGTTCATGCAAGATTATTTGTATTTGACTCATGCCAATGTCTAAAGTTGCCTGAATTTCGCGGTATGTCACATGTCGATCTTCCTCAATCAGCTTACGCACAGCATCAACGTTTTCTTGGGTGACTGCAGTTTTTGGACGACCTTGACGAGGATCATCACTGAGCTTGACACGTCCACGTTGAAATTCAGCAAACCAGCGATAAATTGTGGTTTTGGATGGGGCTTCATCACCAAATGCAGAAATCATCCGGTCCACACACTGTTTTTGTGTTAAACCACTTCGAAAGTCATAATAAATCATCGCTCTTGAATTTTCTCGAGTCAATTCCATTTTCTCAACGACTAAAAAAGTTTGACAAAACCTTGTGACAAGACCGTGAATCTTTTTTTAAATAAATAAATGGTATTCGATTTGTAAAACCAAGGAGTTTTCAATTAAAAAGATTTTAATATGACAGGAACAGTGGAAATATTCCATTCCCGATACTTTTAGTGCAGCCTATGTACAGTTTAAACGCTGCCCTATCTTTAAAAAAAAAATGTGGTCGCTAGAAAATATGTAATATTTACTTGATCTGTATCCAAGTAAATACAACTGAGCTGATTAAACGTATGTAGCATACGCTTAAATGTATCATGAATAGGATTCTTCACGGACTAGGTAGAGGTATGTCCCTTCACTAGAGGGGGTGACCACTTTACTATAACGCCCACTGAGATGTGCCTAAAGGCTGCCCACAATTCGTGGCTCTGGGTGGAGATTTTTCGAGTTCTTGGAGCCGCCATTTGGAGCCGAAGATGGCCACTCCGGTGATTTTAGCCGGTAGGAGAGTGGCATTCCGCCGCCCTTAGCCGTGGCGTAATTAGAACATGATGTATTTCTACCAGGTTCAATTGATAAGAAAAACGTAGGAGGTACAAATATGTAATACCTTCTGGAACTAGTTATCTGTCATTTAGTCAATTACCATATCGTGTCCTAACCGCCGGCTTATCGTAAGCGACAATCCTTAGAATTTCCTTTTTTATCACGAGCAACATGACAATTTCTTGAACTTGAAATTTGTGTCGTAAAATTTCTAGTTCAAGAAATTGTCGCTTAAGGTAAGTTGGTGGTCAGGGCTCGATATTATCATGTTTTTAGATTTGTTTAGTTTTAATTATGTCTTATAACTTATGTTTGGTTTTAAGGTGTTGTGCGCTCGATTGGGTGTGGAAATAAATATTCCTTTCTTTCTTCTTTCGTTCATCATATTAGCCGGTGGGAGGCCTGAACGTGCATCTCCCACGATCACGATGAACGTCCTGACGAAATCTTGCCATATATTTACGACGCTTAGTGAACACACTGGTAATCACACACACACACACACACACATACACATACACACACACACACATCCGCTGGTAAACGTCCACCGCTAAACATAATCTTCTCAATGATCACTACAATGAGCGGTCTTAGGAGATTTTGCTAAAATCACCACACCTGGCAGGCGAATTTGTGATCGCAGTATACTGCACACAGGAGGGTGCTGCTGCCCATACTCTTGCTATCAACCCTTCGTCGTCTGTTACGGCACCCATGGGTGGAGAGGGGCTATTCTTGCATTTACATGGAACACAAAGAACCACAGGTACTGGTAACCGTCATCATCATAATTTCAGCCAAAAAAGTGCAAAAAGTCCAGTGCTGCAGCCTTCTGATATCCTAGTAGCGACATCATGGGTTGTGCTTAGGGGCTGACCAAAATTATATGGTCATACATAGGTACATATTCGGGTTAGTGTGTCTTGTCATTATATTCCGATATGATACAAGTAAGGTATGTGTGCAGTATCGTCCTGCAACTCACACGCCTGAAGTATGCAGCTATTACAGTCGATTAAGCGATTTGCATTCAACTGTTTGACATATATGCTTGAGTTTGAATTAATTAATGTAATTGAATTAGATGTTCGTACAAACAAAACCATAAGACATTGGTGTTTATTTACTCGCAATAGAGACCGATCTCGGAGTTAACGCTATCACTCGTTTTTTATTGTAGTTTACAACGATTTGGCTGTGAGATTAATAGGGGATAATTATCTGAGCGCTGGCGCGAAGCCAACCCTCCCCGACCCCACTGCCCCACCAGCCCCTATGTGAGGGGAAAAACTATCAGCTTACGTTCAGGCGCTAATTTTAAGTCATTCCAGATTGAATGCGATGTTTAGATTGGACTAATTTGATCCGGTATTCATCACGTTTGTTTTCGTTGACGGTGAATTGCGTTTATTATTGTTGGAAATGTTTCACTAAAACAAACATTGTCAAGAAGGAAATTATATTTAGGCGGTTTTGGTTGTTTCTAAGTCCACAGTACGATGTGTTAGATACATATCACAAAGTTTTCTCATGAGAAAGCCTCAAGTAAATAAAACACCCAACTAAAGAGACTTTTTACATTTCTTTACATGTATTTGATTTGTTGAGACGATGGTTCTCAGCTATCCTATAGGTGGCGCCACCCACCGGAAAGGGCAGATCAAGGGCTGCCGAGCCAGCTAGTACTATTATATAATAGTAGAAAAAATAAATAATCATGACCTATGACCCTTTGGAGTTTATAATAAAGTTATTATATAAATTTGGGGTTATTTGGATCGGTAATTTTTATTAATTGTTGCAAACAAACAAATTTTTGTTCTTTATATAATAGTAAGGTTACATTATACCCTGATCTGCCAATACTTAGAAAAGAGTTCTCCACATTTCATAATTTCATTTCAGCTGAAAATCTTTTACTGCTGGACAGAAGCCTCCCCTAAATATTGCTCATTGGAGGGTAGTGCCATAATCGCCAAACTTGGCAGACGGGTTGGCGTTAGTTGAGTTATAAATATACTCGAAGGACGCTGCTGCCCATCCGATAGTCGCCTTTTAAAACACCTACCATTTTAAACCTGTACTATCGTACTGAGCACCACCAGTACCTCCACCTAATGCTTCGGGGAAAGCAAGCGTAATTTTATTGTATATTTATTTCTACTTTCTTTGATCGAAGAACTAAATAATCAAATAAGTAGGTATATAAGCTACAATACCGGCCCACAAATGTACGTTATCAACAAACTAGGTCACTTGTCGGTGCCGGTAACTTGCTAACTGTTACAGCTACTTTTGTTACTTTATGTACTAACATAACAAAATTATTTAAGCTTTCATATTTTCTGAAACTGACAAAAAGGCAGTGAGTGTCCGAGTTTCATCAAATTTCGTGAATATTGTAAGAGCTTACTCTGTAGTCAGTAAGCTAAGTAAATGTTGTTTTGCAGTACTTACTCGTATAATAATAACTTTCGATCTGCCTTTAATCTGACAACAAACAAGCAGCTTCCAAGTGTAGTCAGTTGCTGTTGCTTAAAAATGGTCTGGCTCGAACAGGTATGTACCACGCTCTCCCATAATATCGGCGAGAAGAAGTGATATTAAACTCGCAGTGGCCGTTTTTCGGCTGACATTATGATGATGGTGAATAAAAAAAATATCACACAAATCCACAATACAGGTAGCAGTCTACAATTTTCTTCACCACGTAACAAAAGAATCACTTTAAATGTAAATAATGAGCTGTTTACCCCGCAGTCTGCCGTTTGTCTTCCACGAGAGTAGAGAGCATTGCGATGCAGTTCAGATCGCGACTGAGATTTAACGAGTGCAATATTACAGAGCGAGGCCTTCGTACGGAATGTTAACTTACTGAAGTGCTGTTTGCAGCTAATACATTATATTGGCAGTTCTACTATTACTTATAATGTAAGTACCTGACTTAAATATGTTCTAAATAAAACTGCAAAAAACATGCAGCGTAAAATGTGTAAACAACGGTCTCCCATCCAAGTAATGACCGCGGAAAGTGCAGCTCTAAGTTTGTCGATCGAATTAGGTAGTTGACAATGGACTTATGCGCGGCCCCTCACTGTCTCAGTTAACCTACGTAATTAATTCTTCAGTTGGGTTTCATGATACCCATGGGAATTAACCATAAACGTAAGAAAACGCGAAGTCTTTGAGAAAAACAGGGTTGTTTATTTGCCAAACAACAATACATAAATGCGTAAACAGATATGACATAAATTTGGTTTTTTTTCTTACATAAAAAAGCACATAGTCGAATTTTATGGTGGCGACTACCAGCTTCCATAGTACTGACAACCTGAGTAACTTCGATTGTCTAATCATTTTTATAATATGACAGCCGCTGATGGAAAACTAATCTGATTCAATTATAAACACGCCATCGACACTATAGATCCAAAATAACGGGAACAATCAATCAATAAAGCCCGGCTTGATTGATTGATTGTGGTGTATTATGGTGCACCATATTATCATACCCCGAATAATAATAATAACAGCCTGCAATATTCCCACTGCAGGGCAAACGCTTCTTCTCACACAGAGAAGGGACGAGCACCGAGCAGATTATCACGCTTGCTCGCTGCGTGTTAGTTATTACAGACCATTGGATCCAGGATTCTTCTCTATGTTTTTCTGCACCTAAACACATGGCAAATGGTGCAAAACTCGACGCATGCAAAATGTTAAACCCAAAACGTTCTTCCCGTGTTGGAAATCCTTTTGGTTCCTAGATCCTGGAGACACGGCGGCACGTGACCACGTTGGCTTGGACGATTATTATTCCGGCGCCGCGTCTTCCTACTCCCAACGGGATCGGCCCTTTCCCATCGCGTTCTTCCTATGGAGCACAACGCTCTCACCAAAGGAGACCGATGCTCTACAATTTTCATACTTTGGCAGCGTAGTTAATACTACTGATGACAGAGAGAGATGTTGCCCGATTTTGGCAGCCCACGCAGGGTACTCCTCGAGTATGTGCTGGCGGTATTCTGGTCGTCATCGTCACCATGGTGTGGCACTGTGCCATAACCTTGGGCCCTATGCTGTGCACGTACCTATGCACCTAAGAACTATGTCCGGTGATCACCTTTAGCGCAAACAACCGCGTTAGGTGGTAGGTGGTAGGTGACGTCCCCGAGAAGTGCCTGGGGGGCGGCCTTTTTACAGCCACCTGACCTCCGTTAGAGGGGGTGACCGCTATACAGTCATCCCCTCCGGGATGAGCCCAAAGGCGTGGGCCAATGGGCGGCTCTAGTGTGATCTTACGAGAACCTGGAGCCCAACACTTTGCAGGGTTCGTGGTTAATTAATAAAATTTAACTAAAAAAAATATTTACTTTACATAAAACTGCAATGTAAATAAAAACTATACGGCTGTTGTTTCGCTACACTTTACAGATGAGGTCATCACTCGCAGTAGTATAATAATATCATATCATAGTATTCACGTAGCGTTTTCGTCGCTTTGTTTGCGATACATTGCGTACTAAAAAATGTCAATCAAAAATCAAAAATGATATGGCTTTCCTATTTTTATTTTAGGTCTAAGTGTAACCTCTTGCCAAAGTTTACGGTACGTTGTCGCTTACAACCTGTATTTCCAATAAAACTGCGCTGTTGATACAGGAACTAAAGGAAATACCGTTAAGAGTTGTTTATTTTCCTCACCACCTTCGAGAGAGTTGTTTAATGAAAGTATCATCTGAGAGCGATAATTAATGGTTAGTGTTGAATGTATTATTGTTCTAAACTAGAGCATATAGATACAGAGTTTGAAGCCTCATTTAAATTATGGTAATGAAACTTTTCTTGTTCAATGTAGTTCACAAACCTGTTGCTATGGCAACCTCCGCTTCATGACTGTCTTCTTTATTATTGTTATCTAGCGTACAAATAGCTCCCTCTTATATATATGTAGGTTCTCACGAAAATGCCACGGAAATAATAACACGCTTTTGTAGAAAACCGCACTAAAAAATAGAAAATAAATTTGGCGACGATAATGGGACAAACAATTTAAATTATTGCATTGTGATCAGTCCTTTGTCTATTATTTTAAGAGTAATATCAGTAGGTAGGGATCGTGAAAAACAAGATATAATTTCCTTATTTCTTTGTTAAATAAGGTTGATATTCGAGTACTGATTTTTCCCACAATTTTATTATGAAATCGCCCTAATACGGAACACGTGTCGCCGTAATAAAATAAAGAAGGAAGTTTCTTTGTGCTCAAATAGTAATTAATTTTATATACAGAAAATTGTGTTTTTATTTGTTCTTTAATGTTCAAACAGCTACTTTATTAATTTATTATATTATAACAAAAATAAATGGTCTGAATAAAAAGTCTGTGAAGTGAAGTCTGCAATAGAAAACGGGTGCGTGTATCAGTAAGTGTGTAAGGCACAAGAGTATTGTTTCTTGCGCCTAAACACAGCTTTAAAAAACATTGTTTAAAATTAATTGAGAATGATTGTTCAGGTTAAAAACAATCGTTAAGGTAATTTTTTATATCCACAACTATTTTTAACATTGTTTTGATATTGATGCGAGTACTTTGAAAGGAGCCGAAAAAATAAAAATGGCCGCTATAAGTACCTTTTGATCATTACGAATGTTCTAAAACAACTACACAAAATTTAATTTCCGTTTGTTTAACAGTTAAAGTAATGTGTAAATCATTTACTGCCTTTGGAATAAATCCCTCTCTCTATCAAAGTTCATACAAGGTCCACAAGGTAACAAATATTGCCAATATGGCACGGTTGCTGCAGTGGCTGATACAGTCGGCTGCTGCGCTCCGGGTCGTGGGTTCGATTCCCACACGGAACAAATATTTGTATGATCTGCAGGTAGTTGTTCCGGGTCTGGGTGTATTGTATGTGGAATTCATGTCTGTAAACGCCCCCATGACACAGGAGAAATCCTAGTGTGGGGCAACGTTTTATTTTTAAAATTAACAAGAAATAACAAAAATAATAACAACATTATTTAAAAATTAAATATGTTCATGTATGTACATGCGTAAGTGAACCTTATTCACGTTATATTTGCATTTCATTTTATCACACAGTTACGATAAAAATGCTAAATCGTAATGTTTAAATAATTATTCATAAAAATCTGCATTCATACTAAAAATTCATACTAATTTTGGCTTCAATCATAATTTCGGCCGAATAAAGTCCACT
This sequence comes from Diloba caeruleocephala, assembly GCA_947459985.1. Lineage (NCBI taxonomy): Eukaryota > Metazoa > Arthropoda > Insecta > Lepidoptera > Noctuidae > Diloba > Diloba caeruleocephala. The sequence continues at coordinate 31,775,030 of OX381606.1, read as the reverse complement.
GCTGGACACAGGCCTCCCCCAGAAGATCACTACGACGACCGATATGGGTGTGTTGTGTGCTCATGGGAGGTTTGTCATAATCGCCACGCTTGGCAGGCGGGTTGGCGATCGCAGTTGAGTTGTTAATGTATTCGAAGGACGCTGCTGCCCATCCTCCGGGTAATCCCATAGTCGCCTTTTACAACACCCACGGGATGAGATGGGTTGGTGCTATTCGTAGGTCATCAATGTGCTATTGGCTTCAATATGGCTACATATATATTTATAGATACATACATAGGTATCACACTTTCACTCATCTACGCGTAACACGTAATCGTTACATTTTTTACTACAATACTAAAAATTTCGTTCACCGTCCTATAAAGAACTTTTACATCAATAAAAAATATAATAAAGCACTACATTATGAATATAAAGCACACAATATTTTCGCAAATTGTTATATAAAAGTACATAATATATACTTTAATCAATGCGAAGCGTCCATGTGATTTAGATACGCGCATGCGTGTTACACAGGGTACCTTTAACGTTTAACTGGTAACTAAATGTATTCCTACCGGGACACAAGAAGCTTCGCTATAATAATAATAAGCGTGTGATTAGTGTACTGGCAGGGCAATGTTATAAAAAAATATTTTTTACAACATTGCCCTAGGATTGCTCCTGTGTCGTGGGTGCGTTTACAGACATTAATTCCACATACAATACACCCAGACCCGGAACAATTACCTGCAGATCATACAAATATTTGTTCCGTGCGGGAATCGAACCCACGACTCGGAGCGCAGTAGCCACTGCACCAACCGTGCCATCAATGTATTTTAATTACAGGAAATACCCCGCTGTGCCTTACTCTTGCTTTCACTCAACGCAGCGAGTACTCCAATCTAACTATTTACCGAAAATGGTGGGGGAATCCCTAAACGTACTCAAGAATAAACCAAACATTTGTACAGGTTTATAAACTGATTACCAAATCAACTAAAATTACTTTTAATAATTACAGCCGTATCCAATTTCGACCACCACTAAATTTAAATAACAATAAATACAACAGACTAGAACAGCGCTAAGCGGTGCGCAATAATAATTAAAGTGGAGGTAATAATCATGAATACAGCATTCGATTATTATAACGCAGTATTGAAGGAGGCTGGCTCGGTTCCAGCGCGGCTGTGTGGAAGCACGCGATCGCAACTAAATCGATAATCGATACGATAAAACTTTTATTCGATCCAATTTGAATAGAGTCGAGAGCCACGTGCGGCCAGGTGTGAGTGGTGAAGGAATATCTAAACGTGCATACCTCATTTTCGTTGAACTGAAACAAAAAAAGTATTGAAGAGGTTGTTGGTTCAAAAGTCGGAGCTTAGCGAGTCATAGCTTGGATACGTTAATGTTGTTAAATAAGCTTTACTTCTAGAAGTTTATAGAGTAACCGATGGCTAATAATGCCACTATATTATGCCTCCGTCATATCTTAATTTGTGAGACTGAAACTCGATGAGATTTCTGGACGAGTTTAAACTATAATTTTCATAGCACGTTATTCTATCTATTCTACGAGTATCCGTGTGGTGTCCAGATCAAAAATATAGCGCCACTCCATCTCCTCTCGTGGACGTCATAAAAAGCGACTAAGGGACTCTAAATGAAAGGGATTAGCAGCAGTGTCCCTTCTGTGAAACAGCAGCTCTTCTCTGCTCACCAACCCGACTGCCAAGCATGATAGGTACTGGCAAATTTCAAATGATGACATACGGCATATAGCCGGTAAAGGTATCATCAATGTATCAATATTTAAGCACAGTTTTAATCAAAAAGATACAACAATTTATTTTTGCACGTACCAAAACGAAATGCTGTTCACTGCACGAAAGTTTGTTTATTCTGATCTATAGACAGCAGATATGATCTGGTGTGATGAAGCCGGAATCGATGGGAGTGTGTTGTCATCGCGCTTGAATCTCAATGCACGGTGAGTAACGAACGGGGGCGGTTCGTATCGGGCCGGGCCGCCGGTATCTTTACGAGCCGCGCTTACGGCGCTAATCACCTGCGCATGATGGACGTCCGGCACCGCTGGCGGCTCTCCAAGCAGCCACTGTTGCCAACTGATCCTAGTGTTCATACTAAGTTTCTGGTCCATAGAATTAGTATAGACACATTCTCACGGTTCTACAAATTTTACTTAATCGTTGCTGATGCGTTCGAAGTTGCAAAATTTTCGCCGCTCGAATAGCATACTATATTTCTACACCAGCAATATTCATTCTAGTATATGTGAAACAATGTTAACATTTAAGATCTCAATGTACCATATACTGAGAAATAAATGAATATTATTATTATTATTAAGCTAGAAACGCAAAAATGGCCGTATATTACTGTAAGAAACCTAACAATTTATTAACCGCACGGTTGGTGCAGTGGCTGATACAGTCGGCTGCTGCGCTCCGGGTCGTGGGAACAAATATTTGTATGATCTGCAGATAGTTGTTCCGGGTCTGGGTGTATTGTGTGTGGAATTCATGTCTGTAAACGCACCCACGACACAGGAGAAATCCTAGTGTGGGGCAACGATTTATTGTTTAAGTTTTTTTTTACCATTACTCATTGTTGTAGTAGTTAACACGACTGCCTTGGTAGCCCGTATTCGATGTCAGGTGATGTGGAACAGTTATAATATTCATTCTACAAAACTAACGTAGTATTCGAAACCACTGCTATCAATAACTGTTTTCAGGAAACAGATTTAAATTAATTGAATTTTTTCTAAAGGTCCAAACACATCTGTCCAGATTCCTCTGGTGTTGGATGTTGCGGATGTTTGCTTAGGCGACCTGCATGCTAGTTTGCCTTCCTATAACTAAAATAAGCAATAACTTTCTAGCTTACTTCCGGTAAACATCAAATTTTTTTCGCTCATGGAGTTGTTATTTCCTAGTCGGCCCAAACGAAAGGGCCAGCCAAGCGATAACATGAATATTAAGCAACACAGCTAAGGGCACCTCCTTTTTTTACTGGTCTGCAATGGAAATTCTACATGAACTTCCTCCGGAAGTATGCCGTTGCTTATTAGCAACGTAATAATCGATAACTACTACTTACTAGGTACAAAAGTATATTTTACTGCTGCATTATTTTGAAATCTTTACTTCAGTTGTTTTATGCTAGAAAAAGATATTGTGTATAGGTACATGAGAATACCGCCGACAAGCTGCATTGCAGTTGGCATAACAAAACTGTTCAGATAATTAAGTAACTGTTCCTCAATAAAGAATAAATAAGTTATCGTTCATAAATAGTCCCAACTACCAGTCGACGTGTGGACTTGAAGTCATTGTACTGCCAATCTAAAAATTGGAACAGATTATTTACACGTAATTGTAAATATGCTGTTATGTACTTAATGTTGCAATATTTAGTTTATGTACCGAAGCATTCTATATAGAATGAAGTTTGGCCGAAAACTCACTGATGCTGCCTTATCGGCGCTGACAGCGCTGTACCACACATTACACGTTAGATGCAGCAGACCGCTGAGCGCTGCATGGTATTAATTACACCGGTAATCATGTGTTGGTATCAGTTCCGAACTTTGATTGGCTGTTAGTGTGCCAAGGCTTTAGAACGTTAACTGTGAGGTAAGCAGATGAAATACTTGGAATACTGACAATATTAAGTATTTCAAATTTTAATAAAATTTGTCTGCTCGTGACCACGGACGCTGCAAAGTGTTCGAAACGTCGAGCATATTAACATTAGTATTTTATTTTATATATTTATGGTGCATGCATTTATGTTCCACAATACAAAGGTGTTGCTAAAATGTGTATTGCACGTATGATTATTTCAGTTAATATTATGAGCAAGTGTGAGTTTAAAGGGTAGAACAATATAATATTGTTTTCCAACGGAGCTAAGGTTGAAGATTAACCCACCTAGGCTAGCCCAGGCCTCTGCCTTCTGGGCTAGAAATTGAGGTTGATATTGTTTTATTTTGTATTTCATATATTTGTGTATTAATGACGTAATAATTGTATGTGCTAGGGCTGCACTTTGCACGTATAGATGCCGTACGTCAATATATAGAATGAATTAATTAAACGGGATCTATTTCCGTAAGCTATTTTCAATTCGATGGATGCTATTCGCGTAAACTTCAGAAAATATTATTAATAAAATTGCTATACACCGCGGCCACGAAGCTTAACAGAAAAGTTCAAAAATTAAATTTTTGTTTGTTAAAGTCTTTGATGTATATAAGAGGACTACATAAATATTTGGATAGAAGGGATTGAAATTTGTGGAGAAAATACTAACAGAATATAATTTATTATTCAAAAATATCAATACCGAGATTTAATTAATTTGTAAGAAAATTAATCGTGCTGACATCTATAGGAATTCCCGACTAAACTATCGAAGTTTCGCCGATTCTTTCCACCTGCAAGTTGGTCAGAGTTGGTCGGTACTTAGCTACTCTATTAGTTACGCCGCGATAAATCTGAGGTGGGCAGGATTAGCGGCATCGGTGCCAATTAGCAGTCGCAGCTGACCTACTTCTGAGGCAAAGTTTGCTTTATAAAAAAGTGATTTATTTAGAAGACGGTGACCGAAATTACTAGGTTTCGTGGGGCTGGTGACAATTATTTTTATTTTGGTTTGGGTTTAGTATTGAAAGGTTATCATTGATGGAGACCGCGCAGCAGAGAAAGAGAAGCAGAGGGAGAGCTGAGATATCGCAGTTTGGGATGGTCTCCAACGAGGTGGACAGACGACCTGGTGAAGGTCGCTGGGAGTCGTTGGATGAGAGCGGCATGTAACTGCTCGTTGTGGAAATCTAAGGGGGAGGCCTTTGTTGACCAGTGGACGTCCTTTGGCTGATATAATGATGATGATGAGACAGAAAAAGTAAGGTAAAGGGTTCAAATATATATCTTGCCGGTTTTTTAAGTTCTTCGTAGGTCGTATACGAGTATGTATGAATCTCGTGTGGTGCCGGCTACGAATAGAACCAACCTATCTTATCCCGTGGGTGTCGTAAAAGCCGACTAAGGGATTAGACAGAGGATGGGCAGTAGCGTCCTTCGAATACATTAACAACTCAACTGCGATCGCCAACCCGCCTGCCAAGCGTGGCGATTATTGCAGAACCCCCCAATGAGCACACAACACACCTGTTGAGGATGCAGGTAAGCGTGGGGTGTGAGTTCGAAGAGTAAAGAACAATTGTTTCGTTTTAATATTACCGGTGCACATGCAGTATACGCTACTGGTGAGAAAATATCGTCCTGACTGAATGGCGGCGGCCGGCAGACTGCCTGCGTTATTAGAATAATATCACAGTAGGCGCGCAAAATGACGGTAAGTATGTTTATTTAATGTAGGTGAGTACAAAATTTAGGTTTTTATGAGTACCTCTTTTTATCTAGGTTTACATATTATATAAATTGTTTTGCATTTTAGAAGTGTTTAATTATTATGTTTTATGTTTCAGGTGCAGATATCCTCGCAAGGCACGTCGTTTACAACACCGATATAAAGAAAGAAAGAAATATATTTATTTGCCACAAACAGAGACACAAAATAATATTGAAAACATTAAATTAAATAAAAAGTATAAAACAATTAAAATTTAAACATAGGTTACACAGAGCTGCACATCGTGTTTCGAGTTTGCGCCAAAAGGGTAACCAGCTCAGCATAAGCCGGACGAATAATGCCCGACGATATCCGGTATCGATCGTTGTAGTGACCTTTGAGGGAGGACTGTGTCCAGCAGTGGACTTTATTCGGCCGAAATGTTTATATGTATGAAGACAGTCATCGCGTTTATGACAAATGACCATAAAATAATTGACCATTTTAATCATCCCAATATGACCTGGATATTGTTTATTGAATATTTCAGCGGGATTATACTCGGTCACCTAATTAGGAGCACTTATCTCATTGCTTCCCACTCAGGAAGGCTTTGTATACCCCACAACATAGGGACAGTTGCCCGTGCCACCAGGTGGCACTTCGTCGGTTTAATACAGCAAATTACTACTGCAGGAGGGACTAATTCCCAACGCTTGCCCTTAGCACTTCTTCCAACGGTTGCTAAGTACACCTCTACCTAGCTTGGTAGCCTTTAGGATCGTGGGCACTTAGAGCAGTGGCAATGGATGCCCATTGAGAGACCTCAGAGATGATGTTACCATGCATTGGTCGTGTGCTGCCATCCCACCTCGTAATGTTCCGTGTTGGTATCGGGGAGGAATCGCTCCCTCCGAGACGAACTTCGGCCAGGCCCAGGAAAGCACCAGTGGCTGCTATGTCCTGTCGAAAATGGCGACCCCCGTGCGCATTCATATCGCTGAAGACGGCCACTATGGGGTTAAGCTGGTAAGTCCAACGCGCCGCTTCGCTTTCCTCGAGGCATAGAAAGTCTACGAGGAATCCCCATGAAAAAACGTAGTTTGTATACCCTTTTTAGATTAAATTAATGAGATAATGGAAAGTTATAGACGATACAGATTTTAAAATGTTACGATTGACACCCTAGGATGTTAATGTAGTGCATGAGTTAAATGGCTTTGAATTAAGTGCAGTCATTTTAAATTCTAAATCTTGTTTAGATTAAAGCTTATAAATAGTTGTAAATTATTTGTTTAGTGGTTTTTATCAGCGCGGTATGTAAGACATGTTTATTGCTGTAGACCAAAATGCTCGATTAGAACTTAGTTACTGGAATGTATACATACAGAGATCACCGCTTAACCTGCCAAGCTATGATAAAACTTGGTCAATATGTGAAGTGATCACATCAACACACGTGCGTACTATATGACATGTGTACGTAGGCCTGCCGTGATCCGATAATGCGGGCAGCTCCGGGAGTAACAGCAAGCAATTAGTAGCCAGTGATCCGCGGCGGAATGAGCTCCCGGGCTAGCTAGCACGGTGGCCCGTGCTTAGTGTACGGGGGTGCTGGGCGTATTGACTTGAATGGAGTGCTTTAATTAGTTCAATAGCAGGATATTACCATAATGTGGTTCTTATCTTAATAAAATTGAAGTGTCTGTTTGTAATGTCAAAATAACAGCTTTTTACTAAATGTATATGAAAGTATATATGGTACATATAAAAAAAAAAAATTTTGATAAATTTTCGTCTGCCTGTCTTTTTGTTTGTTCTGGTTACTCCCCGAAACGGCTAGACCGATTTTGACGGGACTTTCACTGGAAGATAGCGGATGTTATAAGGAATAACTTAGGCTTAAAATCCCTTGAAATCCAATTCTATGTCTATGTCGAAGTACTCTAAATTATTTATAAATAATCTAATTTATTTTAAATTAAACGGCGGGTGAAACCGCTGGTCCCCGCTTGTTTACATTAAATATTGTTACAAGAATACCAAACTGGGAACATAATATTAAATTAGTACCAACAACAAGGTTCTTGAGACTGATTCAAAATACATTTACAATAGGGCTGTGGCTACACTGAATGTAATTCCGTAGATTATAGAACTATTGTGGTGCATTTATACTCTTGCAACACTGAAGATAATTGAATTAAAATGAACCCTGTTGAAATTATACAGCACAAGGTCGCGCTGGACAGCCGCAAGTCAACATACAGTTAGAATTGTCATCATATTATGTGTGCGTGCACTGACCGACGAATACAGAAAGTCTTGTAGGTTTGTATGTATTAGTGCTAGTCCATGAAAAAGCAAAATGGACTCACCGTTATCCTCTTGAGTTGTCTCTTGCCCTTGTACCACGTGATGGCGGCAGGTGGCCTACTTCCTGCCGACTCGCAGGCCACCTCGTAGCGCCGCTCAGCTGTCAGCACGCCACCCTCACCGACTTCTGCTGGCTTCTTTATCTCCACTGTTAGGGGTCTCACTGTGGATTAAATTATTTGGTTTAGGTTCTTTAAAGACAACTTTAGGTTGAAAGATAATAAGTTCCGGTTTTTTGGTTAGGTGTTCAAATTCAAAAACTTACAATTTCTTACTGTCACTTTGGCAATCGTATTCAAATTATATTTATCTACATGATACAGCTACATGCTATACTTTTTAAGAAGATAATATTATCCTCACCAGCACCTAATTTAATACTGTAAGAACTGATAACTTCTTCAGACTTGCCAGTCTAAATACTCCAGGTCGATGACGAATAACTACATAATATGTAAAAACTACATAATGTGCTACTTACAAAACATATCCAGGACTAAAGACAATTCTTTCGGTGGCACGAGATGCGAGTTGGTGGCCTGACACGTGAAGACCGCGGCATAGTCTGCACGTCGTATCGCTGGCCACAGCAGCCGGTTCTCTATGACGTCACCAGTGTTGTGTTCATACTCCTCGTCTACTAGAACCCCGTTTACTAGCCAGCGCACTGACGGCTCTGGACGACCTATGGAGAGGGAAAAGTTTTACTTTGTGGAGTTTGTCAATTTCTTGTGTAATGAATAAGGACGTACGGCTTCCAAAAAGTTGTTACAATACTTTTTAAAGTCTTTTATGTTAGAAAATTAACAATAACGGCCACGCACGGGACACGCACTGGGGTGCAGTTACTTAATCTCAAACATCCATCCATACATCCTTGAATTAAAAAGTAAAATAAAGGTGACAACCCAATTTGGTATTTCCTAAGACTCGTCCCCGTGGCTCACCGTCTGCAACGTGTCCTTGAATAGCTTCAATCATGTCTTAGTGTATGTGTCCAAACTGGTTTTTTACCATCATTTTAATTCTGTATTGAAGGATGAATGGATGTTTGACATTAAGGAATTGTACCCCTGAACACATATTCACCTCCGATGCGTAAAGCTTTTCAGCTATTCTAGCAGTCTTATTTCAATTCTATGTACTATTAACAAAATCTTTTGCTTCAAGTCTTGACAAACAGAAATATTTTACGGATGTTATTACGGACGAAATACGACCTTTAGAGAAAAGGTAAGAAAAGGGGTTACAACTACAATACATTACTCCCAATCCGTAAGCTTCAAACACGGCTTTGTGCTTAAAATAAAACGAAACATCTTAGAGGCACTCGTTTCACGAAACGCAAACATACAGATTACAGTACGCCGAACGCAATTTTCAATGCTTTCATTGGTCCTCCGGTACGTAAATAAATTTCAGAGAAGGCATTCTCTTTCAGCGCAGCGGCCCTTTGTCCTTTGTTTGCTTGTTTATTTGTGGAGTGTGTGCGCTTTTGTTCGGGCCCGGACACCGCGCTCCACTATCCCAGGATCCACTTTGGCCAAATTGAATTAGTTCAAGTCTCGAGTACTGCACGAAGATCTAATTCAAAATGTCAATGGATTTAATCTGGATTTGTATACTAAATAGACGGTTGGTGCGTTTGCGAAATTTGGGGTCACTGAGAAGTGCATGTTGCAGTACGGGTAATAGTGTATTACGCCATGTACTGGGATTGGTTTCGATGAGCCGTGCAACGGTATGTTGCGAATAGCTTGCCTCAGACAAGACGATTTGAGTAAATTAACGTTTAATGAAGCCTGTAACAGTATCAGGCCAAGCTTGCAGTTGCAAATGTATTGCAATATACCATCGATCCACCTGCGCCAGAACGAGACCCGCACACTTACTAACTATTCAATGCAATGTATGCAGATAATTGATCCAGATTTCAATTCACCTTTTCATAATTGCGGAACGGGGTCAGGAGGACTATAGTGCCCTCGGCCTAATTTATCGTCGGCTCCGACGCTCGGTACGTTTTCTAAATCAAAAGTCGTAGGGCGAGAGCTTCCGGTCGGCTTATTGTTTCGCTTGTTTTTCCCTTTGATAAACAACGTCGACGCTCTTTGTATTGGATTCCGGTGTTTGCTGTACAAACTGAGCGCGCCAGTCGTCGTCCATCAAGATTTATTAATTTGTTAAAGTCGAAGCTGTTTTCTGTTGCAATTCGCAATATTGTCTGAGTGCTCTCAGTCGAGACTGCAGCGAGCTGTGAATATAAAAGTTTATAAAACAAGTAGTGTGGATATTTATGAAGCTTTGAAAGTGACAACCAATGTTTGCGTCATTATTTTGTAATAAACGTGTTTTCGTATTCGCCCCTCTTTAAGTGTCCAAATTGATTGTGTTGACGGAAGGTGTTCGTAAAACTCGGCACATTACACCGGAGGTGGGAGAGCAACAGGCTCTTCGATAAAAACCCTTCGAAGGTGTCAGAAAACAAAGTCGGGCTCGTAGCCCCCGTCATTAGAAAGGCATCTGCGTTCACAAGAATTGAATATCTTTTTTCTCTCGTCCGTATTTCCAGGGAATACGCTTCAATCAATTTCTCGATTATGCAAATTCGGTGGCCTCCCGTCAATTCAAATTTCGTTTTGTGACAGTATACAGTAATCTTTTTGAATCCATTTAGATTGGGATTTAACTTCGTGATTTTTAATAATTATCAACAAATATTTCTATAATTAGGACTGACAAAATATTCATGAAGCTATCTTTTGTAATGAAATTGACTTGACCGGCAGGAAAAATTACAGGCGCCACGACATTAATTAACTGTAGGCGAATTGGCGTTGTTAAATAGTCTATATTTTTTTTTGGAAAATAATATGTTTTCAAAATTATTACTAATTTAAACTACAATGATACTAATAAAGACAATTTTTTTACAACCTTATGACGCAATGAATACGATCCATGGCAGCGTCATGCCTGCCCATAACAACTGTAATGCTACCCAGGACTACTCCTACGGGGCACCAAACTGCGTTCGCTCGAGACAAGTTTTCACTAGCTACAGTACCGTTCTAACTGTTTAAAGTTTAATCACTACTTGGCGGTAAATATCTGGCATTGTGGTGGTAACTACCCAGCCGGACTCTTATAATAAGAGACCTATCGCCAGTCCAATTATACAGCTAAATCAATTTATACAGTTTACTTAACATGTAGAAAGAAAGAAAGAAAAATGTTTTTATTAGCACAAACAGTACACACAATAAAAAACTTACAACTACTAAACATAACTATAAACTAACATCAGATACGTACAAATCGTGCAGTAGTAAAATTATAGTGCCAAAGGGCTTACAGCTCAGCATAATGTTAGGCGGCAGTAAACTGACCACCTAACGCTGGTTTTCAGCTGTAACCCAATTGTGTCATACGCTCGAAACTAAATAAATAAATATAAATGCACAAAATCTGTTTTTGTTCTTCAATGTTTACACACAATTTGCGTATTATTGAAGTGCGTATATATGAGTAATGAAAAAAAAATGAAAAATACAAAACTTTTAATTTGGTAATTCAGAAAAACTTACAATATTTATCTACTAATCCACTTAAAGTACCCTTCCCAATAAGAAAAGTCCAACAAATAGATTTTATAAAATTATTACCGATAATTTATTGATACTTATCAGTGCCTATTACTGTAAAACATTAATGCGATCACAGAAGATACCCACATACATCCTCCAAAAACCAATAATAAAAATTGGTGTTGCATTTGAAAAAGTAGAAACTATAATAAATAGGTAACTACATTACAATTATAAATTCAAGTTAATCAGAGAACATAATTTAATTCCTTGTGGATATACACAGCTTGCTAGCTAGCTACATCTACATGTACCTCGTACCGTCATTACTCTGAACCGTGAGCCTCCTCGACATCATCTTCCGTCCCTCTATCATCTTCGTATAGAACGTACAGCACAAAAGCTGAATGGAAAGCTCGTCTGATTCGGAGCGTAATAACCCGCTCCTACACAATATATTGATACGACTTGATATGTACTGTATCCGCGGTATCGTGTTTTGTCGGTTAAAAGCGTTTCAGTGTCTACAGTAGGAACGAGGGGAAAGAAAAATATGCCCTCAAGCTCACTGTATTTACACAGACTTATGTCTATGGAGAGAGAGAGACGAAGATTTTGATCAGCGATGGTGACGAGATTTGGGTTTCGGATCATTTTATAAAGTTTTAGTTTTTTCTAATAGGCTATCGTTATACCCCATGCTGAATAAAAGTTCTGCCGGTACACATAGCGATTCACAAATTTTACACTTAAAAGTGATTAAAATCGCGATGTTATTGGAATAATACACGAACAGGCCACGTCTTTATTTAGTATGCTATAGTAATATAGTATTACTTTTCAAAAGAAGGAAAGATCAAATCTTTTTTGAAAACAGACTTAAAAAAATAACTTCCTACTTTTTTATCGTTGACATATTAAAAAGACAGCATTTTCGCCCACCCTTTCCCGCTTTCCAGCTTTAGGGTGGAAATAACTGTTCCACAACAGGGGGCTATCATATTTCTTTTGTGATTACCAAACATTGATTTGATGGATACTGACTGCCTGACTGTATGTCCATATCATGGTATAAGCAGTAATATACATAGTATATTGCCATATAACCCAACTTGGCAGCTAGATTGGTGATCGCATTTAGCACACGGGAGCATATTGCTACCCATCCTCTTGATGTGTAAATAAACGGTACAAATTAAAGAGGGTGCAAATTTAAATTGTAGTTTTTGCGAAGGAGGAAACAAGTATGGGCATTGTGCTGTATTGTAAACTAGCTGGGACCCGCAGTTTCACCCGCGATTAATTTAAAAGAAATTTAGAGTACTTCGACTTAGGCACTTGACATAGAATATATATATTGGATTTAAAGGGTTTTATTTTTTTTGCGCGGAACCCTAATTATTTTTCTAAAATAAAAGTAGCCAAAGTTATTCCCTATAACATCAGCTATCTGCCAGTGAAAGTCCCGTCAAAATCAGTCCAGCCGTTTCAGAGATTACCCAAACAAACAGACAGACAGACAGACAGACAGACCGACAGACAGAAAGACAAAAAAAATAAAAATTGTTTTTTTGTTACAGGTACCGTATATACTTTCATATGCATTTAGTAAAAAGCTGTTATTTTGACATTACAAATAGACACTTCAATTTTATTTATTTGTATAGATATATTTTAGTAAATTTTTGTTAAATCGTTGCCCCACACTAGGATTTCTCCTGTGTCGTGGGTGCGTTTACAGACAGAAATTTCACACACACCCATTCATATACCGTTAGTCTATTATGTCTGAACAAGTGAGCAGTGGGACCAGGGAAGATATGTTTCTAAACGTATCTATAAATTCAAATTGGAATGAAATTAGGAAACCCCATTTATTTATTTTTATTAAAATATACGATTCCCTTCACTAAGTATATCTTGAAGTGTGGGTAACTTTTACAAACATAAATATCATATGGAGAAACAACCAGACGCCGCTGTCAAACTAGATTTTGATATTACGTATTTGCCGATAGCGGTTAACCATTCGAAAATCTCTGACGCACAATCTGTCGGATGACCGACGGACAAAAAAAAAATTTTTTCGCATAGTTTCCTTTCAGTTTGTCGATATTCTCCCGGTGGACCCTTGGCTGCGCGATAGCCGTTGTCACTGTTTTAGCTAATCAGGCTGCCGAAGGTATCGGTTATCTGAACTTGCGACACTCTACGCAGGAACCAGACGTATAGCCATTGCACCAACTACGCCATAAATACTTGTCATTGCTATTGCAGTGATTGCGTTTATCATATAACATATACATTGATATTCAGATGATAAAAGTAACTCTATAGCAAACAGTCTGTATAATATCAAGAAACGACTCCATCTGCCCCATTGGATGTCGTAAAAGGCGACTAAGGAACTCTAAACCAAAAGGGATGGACCACATTGGACTTTCTTTCACCAATATGATAGACTGTTTTTTTTTTAACTTTTCCCCACAGTAGGATTTCTCCTGTGTCGTGGGTTCGTTTACAGACATGAATTCCACACACAATACACCCAGACCCGGAACAACTACCTGCAGATCATACAAATATTTGCTACGTGCGGGAATCGAACCCACGACCCGGGGCGCAGCAGTCGACTGCCATGCCATGATGAACAACTGGTAAGGAGAAACATGGAAAATATTAATTACCTACACTGCACACCCAACTACAGGTAACCACGGCATGCAACGAGTTTTACAAAAGCAGGATAAAATAAAAGTTACATATGTTCATAAATTTAAATTTGGAACGACGGTTTTATATTATTTATTCTATTTCGTTATATGTTATTTAGTCATTTATACTCAAGGTTCTTAGATAAAAGTAAATGAATATATAAAGAAACACGGACGAACGTTTTTTGGTTCTTTAATTTACGTTATTAGTAAATTTTCGTTAGTGGGCCTCTGTCAGAGTTGTTCAAGTCGCCTAAATGCCTCCGACCTTTTTTTTTTTTTTTTTTTTTTTTTATTGGTGCCCAGTGGAAATTCATCATGAACTTCCTTCGCCCCGGGGAAAGACGAAGGGGTATGCCGGACTCCTACCGGCTAAAACCACTGGAGCGGTCATCTTTGGCACCTCAGGGAGGCTCCAGGTCCTCGTATGATCACACCAGAGCCGCCCACTGGTGCCACGCCTATAGGCACATCTCGGAGAGGGTGACTGTAAAGTGGTCACCCCCCCGGGGGGATTGTAAGGGATCCCCTAAAGCGTCCCACGGCAGCGCGTGACCACATGCGTGCTACCGTCTTCTCTTGGGTCGCTTGGTGTGGGCACGCAGATTCCCCAATCTACGCACCCGCGAACCCAGAGGTCCCCTGCCTCGCAGCAACGGCAGGGGGTTTCAGGCGTGTGGGAATTAGGCGCCAGGGCGGTTGTTACCCCGGCGCCGTCTCCTCCTTCTTCGAGCGGGATCGGCCCTCTCCCGATCCCGCTCTGCGGTCTCCTTCTGGAGCATGACTCTCTCACAGAAGGAGACCACTACATTCCAGTTTTCGTGCTCTGCCAACATAGCCGACACTACTGCTGGCAGAGAGAGATCTTACCCGATCCGATCGACCAGGGTCTGCCGCTCGGCAAATGCCTCCGACCTAGCTTAACAACTGCCGTCAGCGTGGAGAGGCTCAGTTCAAATACCACATGTGTGGTCACCCATCCATAAAAAGAACGCGCCAAGTGTTGCTCAACCTTATGGATTGTTTAGCGATGCAACTGGCTCTCTAAACGCGTTTTCAGGTTCAAAACTATAAGCAGAACGTGTCTTGTCACTTATCGCGGGAGCAGTTTTATAAATCTGAGTGAGGAGCGGCTTCGCCCGATAAAAGCGTTCTTATGTACTCTATCTAGAGGTGAGCAAACAACCGGAGCCCTCCGAACACTGCGCCCTTCGATCTTCATCCAGTGTATCGATATGATTGTTAGTCACAGTAAAAGGATAGGGAATATTATTCGGTTTGGTATATTTTTGTATAGAGTAGATACTAGCAATGTAATTTCATCGAAATGTATGAAGTTTTGTAAAAAGAATGCGTGAATGTGTTAATTGTGGCCTAGTTTTTTATTACAAATTTATAGTTATATGTATAGCACCAACCCATTTCATCCCGTGGGTGTCGTAAAAGGCGACTAAGGAATTAGTCGGAGGATGGGCAGCAGCGTCTTTCGAATACATTAACAAATCAACTGCGATCGCCAGCCCGTCTGCCAAGCGTGGCGATTATGGCAAAACCCCCCAATGAGCCCACAACACACCCATATCGGTCGTTGTGGTGATCTTTGGGGGAGGCCTGTGTCCAGCAGTGGACTTCATTCGGCCGAAATGATGTGTACTTCCATTACGTATTCTGGTAAATTCTTTAGTTCTGTGTCATATATGGGCCAACCGCTGGTGGGAGACGCAAGCTAATAAAGGTCGAGCGCATACCTCCTAAATTGTGTTGTGAACCAATTTAAAACTATACTCTCATTATTTATCCTAAAACATTATATTAATGTTTTTACCATCATTAATTTAAGTAATACTACGTTACAAGAGCGTATGGCATTGATAAAGATGATTTGATGTTATTTAAAGCAACATTTTAATGACAAAATTGGTAATCTTCATAAGTTTATTCTAATATACAAAAATGTAGCGCACCTGGTAGATTATGGAAGTTTCGACCGAAGTTTTAGTTTACACAAAACCCAGATTTTTCTTCCTTCTCAAGTGGGGTTAAGAGTAAAGAGTATAAGTACACTTCCAACTACACGCTCATAATTCTGGCTAGAGGCCTCTTTTGGCTTCGCCAGAAATGACCGGTTAAGCAACCACGTTTCCCTGAAATGTATGCGAAAAGCCCAACACAAAAAAAAACGCTCATAATCACCTGTTGATCTATGTACGAAACTTTTGTAAAATTGCACCGTCACTACAAGGACAGTTTACGATCATCGACACCGCTACAACTTATACCGTACACTTCACGTTTATCTTTATTCTCATATGAAAATGAAAATTTAAAACACACTGAAGTGCCACTTATGTATGCCTCAGTATTGTTCAGCTCCATACTATCATAAAAACGAGGAGCATATTGTTGATGGGGCGAGCTCAATGTTAGCAGGTTTTCTTTTATTCAGCGCTCAGATGTACATTATCATAGCCTACAAATGTCACATTCAGAATTATTTTAAGTCTACTTTGAAATATATTTGAAACTATAATGTAATTGTTTCATGTTATACTGCGGTTGAGTTTTATAAAGAGTAGAAAATAAAATATGAAAACAGAGAATAATATCTAGAAAATTTAGGCTCCATTTCTATCAATATTATTTGGTTTTTGTAAAAAATATGATATAATATAAGCCCCTACACGAGGTGCACCTGCTAGGTGGAGCCAAGCCTTGACAGAGTGAAGACCAAGGAATGGAAAACGGAGCCTAGGACAATCCGCAGTGGGATGGGTCGAAGACTGGAGGACAGTCGCAGAGTTAGTGGAGATGCGATTAGTGCAGAACCGACGAATATGGCATAAAGTATAAAGATAAGCCTATAATGACCAATGGGTAGATTCTGGCCGCGGATGATGATAATGGTGAAAAGTTAACATCACTAAAAACATCTAGCAGATTTAAAAAATTACAACTTTAAATATATAATCGAATGTTATAACCTGCATTGTACATACTCTATTCCATCATAGTAAAATTGTAATAATACTACTTTTTACTTTTAAATACAGTTGTAATTTGAATATCAATAATTTTCTTGAGTAATTTAATCAATAATTTCGGTGCCATACAAATTTATGTTTGTATTTATAAGGGTAGTACTACTTGGCTGTAACTAAATCCTATTATTACATCTATGACTGAGTAGGGCCTTTTTTTATTGTTGCCTAGTGGAAATTCTTCATGAACTTCCTTCGCCCCGGCGTACTCCTACCGGCTAAAACCACTGGGGCGGTCATCTTCGGCACCTAAGGGAGGCTCCAGGTCCTCGTATGATCACACTAGAGACTGAGCAGAGCCTAATATGTTGTTGTTTTTTTTACTAATAAATAAGTCTAAAATGTAGACAATTCAGGCAAATGGACGAACTTTCAAGAACCTAAAATACAATCATATTTATTTAATTTACACATATCATTAATGCAATTTTATGTGATGTGAAAGCAGTTCAAATGAAACAATTCTCATAAAAAATGCCTACTATAGGGTTAGGGACTATGTTGACGATGGGGACATATGGCGTTAGCTACCTTCTGCACATGTGGCTTCCCTGGTAACCAATTATATGTGAGGCGCTGTTTGTGCTGTATAGCTGCAATATTTATATTTCAGCAATGTGTTGATAAAGTCTTAAACACATTCATGTGATATATATTAATTTGTGTAATACCTATCTAATTCAATGTTGTAACCTCAATTATTTTAAAAGAGTATCCATGGAGTTTCCTGCCGGTTCTTCTCCATAGGATCAACTAATTGGAACCGAGCAATTTAAATTCTGACGTTTCATAAGTGCCAGTAATTGGTTTATATGAAATAAAAAATATTTGACTTTGACTTTAGCAAAAATTGACAACAACGGTAGACGTACCATACTGACAGTTATCATGCTTATGTAGCCTCAACATTTAAATTAAGACATGGGACAATTCATTAAGGAAATTCAACTGACCGCTGTCAGTTGAATTTCCTTAATGAAATGATTTCCGATTAGTTGATCCTATGGAAAAGAACCGGCAAGAAACTCCATGGATACTCTTTTAAAATAATTGAGATTACAATATTGAATTAGATAGGTATTACACAAATTATTAGATATCACATAAATGTGTTTAAGACTTTATCAACACATTGCTTAAATATAAATATAGCAGCTATACAGTACAAAGAGCACCTCACATATAATTGGTTACCAGGGAAGCCGCATGTGCAGAAGGTAGCTAACGCCACATGTCCCTATCGTCAACATAGTCCCTAACCCTATAGTAGGCATTTTTTATGAGAATTGTTTTAACGTGTGCTTTAAACTTCCCATCTGCGAGATCAGTAATTGCTTTAGGTATCTTGTTATTAAATCGAATACAGTTTCCTAAGAATGAGTTATTGGTTTTTGACAATCTAAGTTTAGGAACAACTATTTTATGTTTATTTCAAGTATTTATACAATGAATGTCGCTCTTTACATTAAACATTAGCAGGTTTTTACGGACAAACATAATATTTTCAAAAATGTAAAGGATGCTAGGATATGAAGTGCCGCATGTGGTCACGCGCTGCCGTGGGACGCTTTGGGGGATCCTTTACAATCCCCCTGGGGGGGTGACCGCTTTACAGTCACCCTCTCCGAGATGTGCCAATAGGCGTGGCACCAGTGGGCGGCTCTAGTGTGATCATACGAGGACCTGGAGCCTCCCTTACGTGCCGAAGATGACCGCTCCAGTGGTTTTAGCCGGTAGGAGTCCGGCATACCCCTTCGTCCTTCCCCGGGGCGAAGGAAGTTCATGAAGAATTTCCACTGGGCACCAATAAAAAAAATAAAAAGAAAGGATATGAAGTGCATACGAGTATTTATTGAATTTGGAAACCACCGTTTCAATATGGGCCGTCCGTATTAGATTGAACATTCATACATAAAACCTTTGTAACAGTTACTTCCTTAACCATTTATACAACCTACGTAGTGCTATCGGGACTAATCAGTGTGGCACCATATTGCACATTCGTTATTCAATCTCTAATGCCCAGTAATTTCGTACCAATGACGATTTCACAATTTTCTCAATTTTTATCGTACATTTTGATACAAAACCTAAAAAATCCGATACCCAATATGTGCCAGAACTCAGTGCGCATTTGTCCCCATCAGGTGTTAGACGAAGTGTCACATTACGATCACATAAGCGCGCGATATTTACAGCAATAGCCGAGACTACGGTCATTTTGGATAATGGCCATTATGTAGACAATACAGTTATTGTTGGAAACTGCCTGCGGTGCTCGTTATATTACATCACTTACCTACGTAAAGCGCTGTTTTGTGTCTTTGTGTAAATTATCATCGCAGCCAAAGGACGTCCACTAGTGAACAAAGGCGGAGGTCCCCCATTTATTTCCACAATTATGTCGTCAGTTTGGGGGAATTTTCCACTACTCGCCAGGCTTATCCGGTGGGTTAGCGAACGCAGTATAGCTGCTGTTCCACAAAAGGGACGCTGCTGCCCATCCTTATAGTTGGAAGTTCCTTAGTCGCCTTTTACGGCATCCACGGGAGGATATGAAGAGGTGCTATATTCTTAATCCGGTCACCACACGGAAGTGTAAATTATACATACATCATTACATAAGATTCTATAAACATACTGAACTTCATTTAAAGGGGACAGTACATTGTAGGAATCACGTTTATATTAAAATAACTCGTAGTAATTACCATTTTGTTATTGCAGTAATTAATAAACCATATAAGTTGCTATTCGAGAATTTAAAACTAACCACACATTTATGAAAGCGCAGCGACGCATGTAAATTTTCAATTTGGTAAAACAAAAATAAAAAGCTGGTAGCTATAACTTTTTTTTTTCAATAAACCCGATCCCCATTAGCTTCTGACGCCCCCCTACTACGCGATACTCGTTACATGTTAAGCAATATTACATTCAGTGGCAAAACATTAAGCTAACCTATTTTTGGTCTTCTTGTCGCTATCGTGGTCTCCACTTGAAAACCTTCCTGCCCCAAGGATCGTCAGTTCTACTTGCTATGTTTTTTCGACAATCGATCCTTGCGTACAGTGGCATAGCCGGGCGGCCACAAATAACGAAAATAAGTCAGTCTACATGCATAGAACGCGTATAGAACACAGAATCAAATGCTCCAAACATTCCACTACTCAATGGTAGATTCTACCAGTAACAAAATACAAGCAACGAACCGAGGTTGAAACAATTGAACAGCGGAGTGTTAGTAATATTAGGAACATTCACCCACCTGTTTCTCGGAACAATTTATTAGGAATTCATCACGGCATCTCTTGGAGTCGGATACATTAATTCATCAGGCTAATCCATTGTGCGCGGATCATAATTTATTAGATCTGAGTTAATTTGCGAGATGCGAACTGATTGAAACTGCCACTGGTTCAATGCGAGGCCTCGGTTCGTAAGATTGTGTTTGGATTAATTAAGATAATAAACAATGGGTTTAGATGTATAAGATACAAAATTTCACTGCGTAATAGATTAATTTGTGAGAAGTATCTAAAATAGTCTTGAATCTTATGTAGTAAGTGAAAAAAGCTTTTTAACAAAAGAAAAATACCGTATATCGTATAGAATTTTGACGTTGGTTTATTTTGACGTGACAACGTCTTATAATTCGATAGAGCCGGCTGCACGCACGAAAAAACATGACTCATGCAGCGTTACCTCGCTCTGAGGCGTTCCATGTAAGGCTTGAAGTGCAAGCGAGAGCGCGGAACGAGCGACAAAGAAGCACAATCGGCCTTTGCGTTCGGCAGCGTTCGACATCCGTCTCTCTCCTACTTGAGTGAGCGATGCGTCTGCGTGGACAGCTGCTATACTATAGTACATTTACATGTTTTGATCGAGTATCAAGTGCAGTGAAAAGCGAATGTGTCAATTGTTTATAGCAACGATAATTACAGCGATAAAGTTAATAATAATATATTTACATAATTTTATTTATGCGTACAAATAAATCTAACTTGATCAATTTCATTGTGATTTCCAATCAAATGTAATGAAATGTATAAGGGAGCAATTAGAAAGCATTCTGCACCTATTAAAGAAAGAATCGCTCAAATTGGTCAACAGATCTCGGAGTAATCGGTTACATACATAAAAAAAATACGCTTTGAATTGAGAACTTCCTCCTTTTTGAAGCCGGTAAAAATAGAACCATGATGCAAAGCGGAAAAGTTCCGTGTTTCCTTGCCCCAAAATAATCTCACGTAAGAAATGCAGACAAAACAAATGATTCCTTTTCTGAAACTCCGATGACGTAAAATATATGTTCATTTCCATTTCCTAAGAATATACTAGAAATATGTAAATGTGCGTTCAGACTAAGCGGAACATAGCTACGAATACGAATAACAAGAACAGTATCCACGTACCTCCAAGCACCCTGCACGTGAGCAGAACATCGTCGCCCTCCTCGTGGGGTCCGAGGGTCGTGGTGTTGATAACGCGCCCCCACCGATCCACCACCACCGGTTTTTCTGGAGGAACTGCAAACAAAATGGTATATTGGTGAAATAGTTCTATTGCTAAAGATAGATCTTATGACGGAGTGAAAATAAGCCCAAGTAACACACTAAAATACGTTCTGACGTGTTAGCTTAATATATTATTTTTTGATAAAAGTACCATAGCGCAATTGCGTTTACGAATTGTGGTCCTTTGACACATGAAAATTTTCCCTCGTTCGTGACAGAATTAGCGACGGCAAACAGCAACAAATTTTTCAAATGTACGGTTGAAACCGCAGAGAAGTTAATACAAATTACAGTTATGTATAATATTATAATATTAATTGATAGTGGCATAAGTCCCCAAACCGATCGTACATCGATACATGTAACTATGTCCAAAAACAAAGCACAACTTTGATTTCTGGTTGATCGATAAAAACGCGCTTGAGGTCAGTATTTCTGAGTGAAACTAATCTCGCCTCGTTACCCAACGGAGCTCCGGAGGCCCACAGCCCCTGACTGGGTGCCTCAATCTATGCTTAAGCCTCTCCAAGGAGGATTTATTCGGGTTCAACGCCACTCACGGAACCACGCGCCGAGAACTTCACTTTGGATTACATAAAAACGCCGTTCACTTAGGCACACATAAACAATTTATGCTTGGATACGAAAAAGTTGTACATCAAATAATTTGTTGAAGCGTTTACCTTTTACGTTAAATTTGTGATCTATGTTATATTTTTAGACTAAGCTGCTACTTCGGCCTAATGGAAGCGGGTTTTACAGTATGCAAATATCATAGCTCATCGTCAGCATTTCATACTACAAGATGTTTTTAGGAAAATCTAAGTCCTACAACAAGTAAGCCACGAAAGAATCAGTAGAAGGTTCGAAGAAAAACGTCCACTGATGGACAGAAGCCTCCTCCAAAGCTTGCGACAATGACCGGTATATGTTCATGTTGTGTGCTCATTGGGGGGTTTTGCCATAATCGCCACGCTTGGCAGACGGGTTGGCGATCGCAGTTGAGTTATAAACGTACTCGAAGGACGCTGCTGCCCATCCTCCAGCTAATCCCATAGTGGCCTTTACTACACCCACGGGAAGTGATGGGGTGGTGATATTCTTAGCTGGTACCACACGGCATTGTAGAAGATTAACAGATGACCATTTAAACCACCTCGACGTAACTGCCTTAAATATGGCCTGAATTATAAGAAAATGCTTGCTATCAGCATACTCAACGACAATTACATCAGGCATCAGCATGTGGTTCACCTGATGATCAGCGATGATCGCCACCCATGAATATCCGCAATACTCGAGCCTTGTTATAGCGTAGTATGTAACTCATCCAACACCTTTTAACATTTGATCAAATAAATTGGATGCTTTCATTTTAATATTTTCAATAATACACAACTATATATGAAAGTAGTATTTTAAGAACTATGAAAGGAATCAATATCTTTATAATACAAGGCACCGATACTATGAAATAGAATTTTCTACTTAGAATTGAATACGGCACTTATCAAACTTCATATCGCGATAAAATATATTGGACGAGTGGCACAACGCAGTCGGCAAAGAAATTTGATAAAATGTTGGGCAAAGATATTGAATGTGTGGCGTACCATCCGTAATCATCTAAATCCCTGATGCGTTGCCGATCTGTTAGGGGAGAGGAGAAGAGCAGAGAAAGGAACACGCTCAACTCGCAGCATCTGAATCTTCTTCATTTCGAATCATCAGCAAACCTCGACGGTGTCGACCCAAAATTTTGCTACGAGAATTGCATTGTCAGTAGCTTTCATTAGATCTTCCTGCGTGTAGTTTTTCGGGCTCACAGGGCGCGACATCAAGTGCTTCATTGTCTGACACTACAGCCGCACTCCAAGTTAGAACCGTCTGAGAATCCCCACCTAAACAGGTTCTCCTTACTACGGCCTACCTGAGTCTGAAGTCTATTTAAAGACTTCCAGTTAGGCCATGGCAACCTATGTCCAGGTGGAGGACTCTCAAACAGTGGGACGAAAAGAATTTTGACACTTTCTCGCCACAACCTGCACCTCCTCCTTTGACTAATTGTCATCATGAAGAGGGGACACGCATTTCATGAAACATTTTCGTCTTTTCAGTCTGAATCTAAGTCTAGCATCTGAATGTTAAATAACGCACTTTTCGCTGGTAGTCTTAGAGGGCTTGGCACTTTCATAGACGAACCAGCTTGTTTTCAGTCTGTAGCCAAGTCCTAGCTTTAGATAAGCCCAATTCGAAAATGAAAAACGAAGATTTTATTTTGGACCTTTACTAAATAGGACATCTGTATATTTTTTAATTATGAAACAGTCATAATAGTTGGCTGAAACTAAACACGTATATGATTTTACGGTTTTTTTCATCATCATCATATCAGCCATAGGACGTCCACTGCTGAACAAAGGCCTCCCCCTTAGATTTCCACAACGATCGGTTACATGCCGCCCTCATCCAAATCGGTTTTTTTACGTAGACAAGAAGTAAATCGGATTTATCGAAATTCTCGCGGGAGCACAAAACAAGACCGTCAACTTTTGACGCGAAAACGAACCCAAGAAACGTTCTTGATAAAAAAAACTGTATTTTAGATATTAAGATAAGTTTTTGTGTACAGTACCTATATAAACGTAGTTCAAATAGAACTCAATCGATCTTCTTGGCGTTTTGTCCCTGGTGACTTTCTCATATTTTTATTAACCTTTTGAATTCTCGAAATAACAAAATTGAAAGAGTCTAGAAATAAAAGTTCTAAATTCAGAAGCAATTGGTTTTTGATGCAACCTAGTGAGTCACGCCTGCCCTTATCGATTGTCCTGCGAGGCACCACGCTGCAGTCGTCACCTTCAGATATTAGTTATTTAATCTCTTATGCCCAGTAATTTCACTAGTTACAGTGCGCTTCATACTACAACACAGCAATGTCTAAAGTTGAAACACTGCTAATTGGCAACAGTATATCTGGCACTGCGATGTACCTATCTAGCCGGACTCTTCTACCAGTGGTAGGTTTCTTATGGCAAGATACTTGCCTAAACTCATTCAGCATTCATGTCATTGTTATGATACCCTATTTGAGAAATTCCAGCGAGCCGAAAGGACGTAGTATATGCAAAAAATAAATAGTGCATAAATAGATTAAAGAAGCTTGTTGTGTTGTTATTTCCTATCGAGATAGTGGTCCGTAGAATCCTCAAATAGTACGCCAGATCTATTCGCGGTGCACTCTGCTCACGACGCCGACATTGCCGCAAACAGTCAACACGTAAAACGCATTCCATTTAATAGCCCGTTCTTAAATAGAGACCTAGATTCTCTAATTGCTCTCACAATTAGCTTGAATAAGTTTATTTCTTCCTTAGAGTAAATATTTTATTTTCAGAATATTACCCTTAGTAAATTTTCTGACTCAATAAATGATCTTTATATAAAAGGTATGTTTCAAGAAACACTTTCACTCCTCAATATATTCATGAATGATGAAGCCGGCAAGCCGGGTTTCCTACGGACTGCCTGAGAATAAATGCAGAAACAAACTCACAGGTTTCTGTATTGAAGTTGAAAATCTATGGCAACGTCTGGAATGGTCTTCTGAAGAAAGATCTAGAGCCATTTTGAGATGAACTGTCCCGACAGATGTTAAGGCATGAATCAGTCATCGCATAGTTCAACCCTATTTTAGGGAGCTAAATGACTCGTCACGATGCAATACCATCTGCAAGACATTTGTGTTGGTCACAAGAATACCCGAAGCGACCGAACAGATAATATGAACAGATAATGTGAATGTCTAACTGTGTTTTTAGATATTAACTAACTAGGTAATACGGATAATAAATAATCTGATTTTATATTCTGTTCTTTTTTCGTTTAGACAATTTGCTTCGGTATAAATATTATAATTTTCTTAGCGAGGGTGACAATTTATGTTAACATATTTTTTCCATTTATAGTTCATAAAAGGCTTTCTTAAATTTCTCTTTTACCCTGAAGGCAACGTAAGGTAGATCATAAGTAAATTAACTGATCAACCATGTTAGTTAAGGTTATACACGTAACAAGTATCTCTAACTGCGTAGATTAATTAAATCAAACGTAAAACAATATCGGCACGAGAAGCGCCGGAACCAATAACAATTAATCAGTTCAATACAACGCAGGTGATCACTAACAGCTCCGTCCGATTAGCATCAGCCTACCCACACGGGGTCCACCACACTATTGCACATCCAAAGCCTTTAATTTAAAGCAATAAAGTCCTAAATCGCTCGACCAGAACGTAAGGGAAGGCGTGTCCGCTCCGCCACGCTGGTGGGCTATTTCGGTCGGCGCCGTTTAAAGCATCAAAGCCCAATTGGGTTTTACATTCGACACAGCGGGCTCGTCCAATCTAACTTTAGCCCCTAATACTGGACTGAACGGTAGACTCTGGTCAGTGAAAACCGTTGCCAGCTTTGCGAAGTTTTTTTATTTGTATCCTCAACAAAATATGTGAGTTGACGACCAGTTTATCAGCTACAACCATTTCTATAATCCTCTAACAATATCGCTCTTCTAGACTAAAGTTTATTCTATTCATCCGAACTTTACTGTAAAGAATTTAGTGAGAAAATTGATCAAGCCGTTAAGTACACGAGTAGCAAATTAAAACGATAAAACATCGAAATGTTTGAAATCAATTTAAACTGATAACGAAGAGTGACATAATCTGCATTGAAATTCGTTCAACAGCGTTCAGAAACGACAACGGCTAATAGAAAGACAACAGTCTGTAATCAGATCTCGACCCTTGAGATCGAGGTCTTTCACAAAGTGATTTAAAGTTTAAAACTCAATTGTGAAACGATCGTGCTTGATAACGAATGTAACACGTTTCAGTCGACGGACGGACAAACAAGCCTGCTAAAGTTGCCGTGAAATGGAAACGCTATCTAGCTTTATGTACGTTAGTCTTTTGTGGCTCATAGGAACAGCTTCGACCGATACTAATACGACGCTCAAAGCTGTACACCTAATGTGGCGTGAGATTCAAGATTGCAAATGTTTGTATTACTTTATAGGTGAAGCTTTGGGAAAGCTGGCTGATTGTTTGGCTCATTGCTTAGTGTTTTATTCATAGAAATGAAACTAAGTTTGTTGTTTTCCTAAGCGTCAGTCCTTTAAGCATAAAATTGCTGCCACAGCTGAGCATAATAAAGAATTCTCTTCAATTTCCTAATTCTGCAGTGAGTAAAAAGGGCAGAGAACATTGATTGCTTTTCGATATCGAATAGAATCGGTATTAAACTCGATTGTAGTAATGAGGAACGTCGGGACGGCGTTGCTCAGAAGGGACCAATCCAATTAATGTGAGCCATATTCGGCGCGCAATCACATGAACTCCGCAGGGATCATATATTTCATGCTCATAATATTTAACGTGATCATACAAGTTCATAGAGTCGATATTGTATTTTATTTGAAATAGTGTTGTTTGTAACCATTTTCAACTAAATATTACCTTTATTACTGTTGTCTTAGTATGGACAGTATATGTCTACCTGGGACAAACCATTCAGTTAGGTAGGACCAACTTCGAGATAAAGGTCGTCAAATTCAAGTTCGGGAAACTTCACAACATCTTTTCGTCAACAATACCGCAATATCTCAAGACAAAAGTCTTTAACCAGTGTGCGTTACCAGTGATGACATATGTGATGGCTACACATTGAGCCTCATAAGAAAGGTCAATGATACTCAGCGAGCTATGGAGTGTGCTATGCATTGGTAATTATCTACGAGATCGAATCAAACACGAGGAGATCTATAGAAGAACTAAAGTCGGCACGGTTGGCGCAATGGCTGATACAGTCGACTGCTGCGCTCCAGGTCACGGGTTCGATTCCCGCACGAAACAAATATTTTTTGGATCTGCAGATAGTTGTTCCGGGTCTTGGTGTTATTGTATGTGATATTTGTGTATGTAAACGCACCCACGACACAGGAGAAATCCTAGGGAGGGGCAACGTGTATTATTAAAAAAAAAGTTGCCAATATAGCTCAGCACGATATAAGGCAGGGCACATTGCTCGTAGAACTGATGATCGCTGGGGCAAAAAGGTTCTCAAGTGGAGCCCGCGCACCGGAAAACGCAATGAGAAACTACCGCAAACGAGATGGACGGATGACCTCATCACGGTTGCTGGGAGTCGTTAAATACGGATAGCATGTAACCGGTCGTTGTGGAATTCTATCGAGGAGACCTTTGTCCAACAGTGAACGTCCTTTGGCTGATATGATAAGGATGATAATGACTATGGACAGTCACGATTTTGTACTAACTTTTAGTTAGATTAAAACATCGGGATTATTCACTACATCAGCCGGTAAACGGCCATATGGTTCATCTTGTCAACTGATAAAATGAGTGGGAATATTGCTGTGTATGCTACTTTTATCTCAAAGAATGATGTTGCTGCGCATTTTATTAAACAACCCTAGGCTTATTTTTTTCAGAATCCGTAGGACAGTTAATAGGACTAGATTTGGAGCGGTATTCCCTGGAACTAAATTATAGAAGGAATAACAACAACTTTTTGGTCAATGCTTTGTAGCTGTAATTGTAACTGAAGAACAAGGGTAGATAGATCATTTCGACCTTTTTTTTATTTTTTTATTGGTGCCCAGTGAAAATTCTTCATGAACTTCCTTCGCCCCGGGGAAGGACGAAGGGGTATGCCGGACTCCTACCGGCTAAAACCACTGGGGCGGTCATCTTCGGCACCTAAGGGAGGCTCCAGGTCCTCGTATGATCACACTAGAGCCGCCCACTGGTGCCACGCCTATTGGCACATCTCGGAGAGGGTGACTGTGAAGCGGTCACCCCCCCGGGGGGATTGTAAAGGATCTCCCAAAGCGTCCTACGGCAGCGCGTGACCACATGCATGCTACCGTCTTCTCTTGGGTCGCTTGGTGTGGGCACGCAGATTCCCCAATCTACGCACCCGCGAACCCAGAGGTCCCCCACCTTATAGCACTGGCAGGGGGTTTCAGGCGTATCGGAATTAGGCGCCAGGGCGGTTGTTACCCCGGCGCCGTCTCCTTCTTCTTCGAGCGGGATCGGCCCTCTCCCAGATCATTTCGACCTAGTCGGGCGAAAATAAATTATATTGTATTACTTTGGTTCGCTCAATTCAGTACAGGTCGTTGAATTTAATTTGTCGTGAATGTTTTCTATTATGTGGACATCTTTTCAACTGATTTGTCTAGATTCATGCCCGATTGCTTTTGTACAAATAGGTTCAATGTATGTTGGATATTATGTAATTCTTTTTTGCTTTTTACTTTATATATTCACTAATTTTCGTTTAAAACTAATTATATGAATTTTTATCAGTCCAAACTTCTGAAGTAGGTACTTGTACAAGTTGGTACTTTAATGTCTAAAATTGCCCGAAAAGTGTATAAAATCTACATAATTGTTTGTCAAGAGGCCGGTGTAAGTTATTTGGGTAAGCTTAGGGTCTAGGAAACTGTCGTTTGCGAGAAAAAAGCCGTTATCTCGATGGCGTGGGACAAGCCTCATCCAATTATAATTACCTGCTTTATCTTGCTGAATTGTTATCTACATTAAAATTTTATAAGTTTTGTTGACCACTGTGTTTCCAAGCAGCAGTCTCCCGACTGTTTTTATTAGTTCTGCCATAGAGATAGAGCTCTTATTAAATTCAATATAAAGATGCTCCAACAAGCGTCTGAGAGTCTGCGTACTGGACCACTAGAAGGTTGTCAAAAATTGAGCTCCTAAAACTGACATCAACATATAAATAAACGCGGTGTTCTGAAGGTGGCAACTGTTACCAAATTGCAAACAATCCTGATTTCGTAATTTTTATTGGATTGCAGTTTTTTTCTGAAACGCGCGCTTAGTACTGACTGGTATGTAGGTACTGTAGAAAGTGTGGGGAAAGAAAACAATAAGGCTGGTCCTTTCAGATATGCCCCCAAAACAAGAGCTAAATCAGCTTCATTATATTTATTGAGAGCCATCACAATGCGCAATTGTTTTAAAAAGTCATCAAATGGGATATGGTTTAAACCAGAGAAAAAATCGACTTCTCGATTTTCGCCATTATTGAAGCGGTCGTTAAAAAATTGCCTATCGCGCTTATGCTTGTCTTCCTGGAATCTGTTCCTTTTATTAATCATTTACACTGAAGTATATTCCTGCGTGGTGACCTCAACCAAAATGTAGAAAGTGTATAGGTGGACGAGCTGTATATTGGTAGAATGGTACGCGAGAACTTCCCGCATATCAACTTCGGCGTTTCAATTTTAATACTACGTTTATAAATAATAATAATCAGTTTTTTTATTAGCCTGCCTGCTCCGCCTCCTGGACTAGGTTGTCACCTGTATCCCAGAAGACAGTGCCTTCCCCAGTACATACATTTAGCTAGATATTCAGTAAGTACATCATGAAAATCCTAATAAATGCCATAAATAAAATAAAACGAAGCAAGTAGATTATAGTAATTAATTAACTTTTTACTGCTCGAAAGCTAATACAATTAATTCACACACCCGACGACCTAGCTGTCTGTAGCCCGAATCCTATTCTATCTCATTCAAAACGTTCTCACTTTCATAATTCAAAATATTATATTTAAATTTTAATGGCCGAATTAACGTTATTACCATTACGCCATTTAACGTTAGGTTGAAACCTGAGAAACCTGTTTTTGGTACAAAACCGGGCGCCTCAAATTGTTTAAGCGGGGACTTAACGTTAAATGGCGTTTGAGTATTCGGCCGTTAGAGGCTAGGATTTTTCTCTAAAGAGTTTAAACCTTATTATAGTGCCTACATACTTATTGCTGTTCCTAAAGCCACAAGTTTTCAAACTCGATTGAGCGAAGCTTGTTTACTATATCTGTGACAATTGATTGATGCTTACCCCGGTAAAGGGGTAGCCCAATTTTATCGCTGACATTACCACACCACCTCGCAAGGGTACGAACTAGTACAGTAAGGGTGGTACGAGTTATGACTTACACGCGTGTACATAAACATGGCTGACATTTTTACGCACACCTCTCACCTTCAGCGAGTGAGCAATCGACGATTAGCATTTACATGGCATTTATTAAGGGCACTGCTGTTCACCTACTACGTGTCAATTGCTTGAATTTATGAACTGCCTATATTCTATAGATGGATATACTACGGGCACTGATATGTTATGTATCATCATATCGTCTAATTACGGATCTGAATGTTCGATGTGGACATAAAGAAAAGATAAAAGATCATGATCACAAGGGACCTTTTTTATGGTCTCCGGTGGAAATTCGTCATGAACTTCCCTTACCCCTGGGAAAGGCGGAGGGGCATGCCAGACTCCTACCAGCTAAAACGATCGGAGCGGTCATCTTTAGCACCGAAGGAGGGCTCCAGGTCGTCGTAAAATCACAATAGAGCCTCCCATTGGTGCCGCGCCTTTAGGCACATCTCATAGCGGATGACTATAGAGTGGTCATTCCCTCTAGTGGAGATAAGGCAAATATAAAATGCAGTCCCCTAGGTACACACGGCGGCACGCGACCACGTGTGCGCCGCCGTCTTCCCAGGGGTCGTTTGATATTAGCACGCAAACTCCCCAATCTACGCACCCATGACCATCCAGACCCCTTGCCTTAAAACGACGGTAGGGGGCTCAGGCACGTTATACCTGGGTGCCGGGGCGGTTATTACCCCAGTACCATCTCGTCCTTTTCGGTGCGGGATCGGCCGTCTCCCCATCCCGCTCTGCAGTCTCCTTCTGCAGCATAACGCTCTCGCAAAAGGAGACCACTGCGCTCCAATTTTCATGCTCTGCCGATATCTTGAGAGAGATCTTACCCGATCCGATCGACCAAAATCAGCCGCTCGGCCGCCCACGCAGGGCACTCCTCGAGCGTGTGCTGTGCGGTACCTTGGTCGCTTCCGCAATGGTGGCACTGTGCCGTGACCTCGCTTGGTCATAAGGGACCTAAAGGAGGAAATTCCTCATTTTCCTTCACTTTAGGCACATGTCTAGTTTGGATGGCGTGCTACAATATGAGGTATCATTACTTCTCCCAGTCAGAATAACGACAAGCAACTGAATATGCAGAGATATAAAATAAAATCTGAAAATATATATGTGGTCGCTTACTATGGCTAAAGGTGACTCAGCAAGCTAGCACTTAGGAATGACGAGATCGGTAGAAGAACTAAAATTGCCGACATAGCTACAAGGATTAGTAAGCTGAAGTGGTAACAAAGTACATATAGCAAATTTTATAGGCATCAATTACTTCTAATACAAAAGCTCTACTTCATCATAGATTATCACTAAGATTCACTACGGGTCAAAACCAGTCACTACCAACTTTGATCGGAAAAAAATACGTAATAAACTTCAATGAAGAGAATAATGACTTCTATATATTTCAACTTACAATCGGTTCGACATACCCGTCGCTTACCAGGGGCGTTGGACGTTGCATGAGCAACATTAACCCGGTTGATCAGGCAGCCTTTATCAATATATCGTGTTTAGAATCAGGCGATGATCCTTCAGTTATTAGATAATGGTAACCAAGAAATTATATGCAGCCGTAGACAAAGTCATAAAATTAATTAAAACTAATATTATTATACATGTATCATTATTTGCAGCTTTCCTTGGAGAGTAAACGTTTTCATTTATTCGAAATCGCTGTGTTCATAGTACCCTTACGACCTCGTTTCGGGTTAAAGTATTGGAAGATATTGAAATGATTGCCTTATACCGAAATTGACGTGTTGCTTCACTCACACCATTTATGTAAAACCGGTATTAGAGCGAGTCAGATGCCAAGGAAAATACATTCTTTGGAAAGTCTGGAATTGTCGAACACGGACAGTTAATACCCCGATAAACATTACTAACATTAAATGTCGCATGTAAAAACAAACACAATGTGAACGTCGATCATACTCGCTGATTTTGATCAACTTCATTTGCCGAATTTCAGTGAACATGTTTGCCAACGTTTAAATGAGTAAACTCCCAACTCGATTGGAAAAGTCGGTGTCACACATCGAAACAGTTGAGTGACGAGCGCTCTAATAGAATTAATAAATCGATTTAATTAACAGCGATGATGAAGCATCCCCAAACACAGGGAACATTGATTGAACATTCCAGAAGTTTGTCGACAATCGATTATACGCCATGTCTTCGAGTTATGCTGCAAAAAGTTTGAAACACGTCGCGGCTCGATCACCGCTGTTCGATACCTATATGTTGAAAGCCGTAGGTATCGAAAATTATATTTGGCATTTCAATTCAAATGTCTGCAACAGACATCAAGTTCGTTGCGTTGACGGCAATCATTAAATTTTTGTTTCTTTTTGTTTACTTTTTTATTAAATTAAACTGTTTCCCCTTTCGTATCAAAATATTTTATGTAACTTTTCTTTACTGCTCCATTTTATTTTGGTAGATATTATTTTACGGGTCGAATAATCTAAAACGTATTCAATATCAAGAATGTAACCGAAACAGCGCGCTGTCTTAACACAGCGCGCTATCTGTCCAACGTCATTTAGCGTGATTCGAGAATATTCACCGCGCTTTTATCGCGTCATTCGCGCACGCCCAGTTCGTTATAATTATAGCGTGTAAAATAGCGCGCTATTTTATTATAGCAAATAGTCTGTAGCGCGCTAATGCCATATAGCGTTTTTGAACACCACTATTTACAACAGTCACGCCCAGTTCCTCGACCATCAATTACCCAACAAAACAGTAGTAAGCAGTTGTCAGGATCATTAGGGGACTATCAGGCAAACATTAGTCACTGGCTCCGGAGCAATAAAGCCCGCAGTAAGTCTATCCCATAAGTCAGACACCTCACAGGCTCCTTGTTAGGAGCGCCGTATATCTGGCGAACAATGCCGCTCGCGTAAATTCCGGCCTCTAGTACCACAGTACAGCTAGTGCGACTGAACGCACCATCTAAACAATTAAGCTGCACGGATACGTATGGTTAAACAAGAACGGTTAATTGATGACTACTGATTAATTGTTTGCTTTGATGGGCATGACTGCCTGAGTGTTGTTTAATACTGCAACAAATGAATTCACGTGTTTTGCAGATGTGGCCCTTAAAACGTCTGAATAAGGTTTTCCTCAACTTAAAAATATTCTGAAATGCTGTTTTCATCGAGCATCCGACTAGTTATGATCAAGACTTTTGTTGCCTTCTGCTTGTGTTATTAAGTAGTAGGTACTGTTTACAGCAGCACTTAGGTAAAGCACGGTTGGTGCAGTGGCTGATACAGTCGGCTGCTGCGTCCCGGGTCATGGATTCGATTCCCGCACGGAACAAATATTTGTATGATATGCAGGTAATTGTTCCGGGTCTGGGTGTATTCTGTATGGAATTTGTGTCTGTAAACGCACCCACGACACAGGGGAAATCCTGCCCCACAACGTTTTAAAAAAAAACGTAAATGACAACGCCATCTCATCCCGTGGGTGTAGTAAAAAGCTACTCTGGGATTAGCTGGAGAATGGGCAGCAGCGTCCTTCGAGTACATTTATAACACAACTGAGATCGCCGACCCGTCTGCCAAGCGTGGCGGTTATAGCAAAAACCCCTCCAATGAGCACACAACACAAACGCATACCCGTGGTTGTGACAGTTTTTGGGGGAGGCATCTGTCCAGCAGTGGACGCTGTTCGGATGAAATGATTAATGTAAACACGGTGCACCCTGCCATTTTTGACGAAGCTCTGATGACCGAATAATGGGGAAATAACTATCCAGACTAAGTATAAAAGTCAGTGCAGAAAACCGTCATCAGTGCGTGAAGCGGTGGCTCTGCAGCGATCCAGCTGATGGTATATGATGGACACATGTTGTCGAATATTTTATGAGAGCGAACTTTTATTTTTTATTGATGTCCAGTGGAAATTCTACATGGAACATCCTTCACCCCGGGGAAGGGAAAAGGGGTATGCCGGACTCCTACCGGCTAAAACCACTGGAGCGGTCATCTTCGGCACCGAAGGGGGGCTCCAGGTCCTCGTAAGATCACACTAGAGCCGCCCATTGGTGCCACGCCTTTAGGCACATCTCGGAAGGGATGACTGTAAAGCTGTCACCCCCTCTAGCGGAGGGAAGGCGACTGTAAAAAAGTCGCCCCCCCCCAGGCACTTCTCGGGGAGGATTGTAAAGGATCCCCCCAATTATGAGAGCGACCTATGAACGGCTGAGCTTCGATTGCTAAGGTAAGTGAACATGCTCAGGTATCAGCCACTTACCCACGACGGTGAGATTATATCTAAAGCTGGTGGTCTGCGTGTTGCGGAAGTCGACGCGGCACCGGTAGACCCCCTCGTCTCTTCTTTTGACGTCCCGCACCAGCAGCGCGGCGGGAGGGGGTGAGGTGGAGAAGTGCGCGCGGGGGCCAAACACCTCAGGTGCTGACCAGTGACGCGCCTCAGATAGGTGCTTGCCGCGCACGTCAAAGCTGGAACAAGGAAGATAAAGTTATAAGAAGATTGAGTACCTATGATACCAATTTTTTTCAGGTTTTCAGTCAATCTAGGACAGAACTGTTAGTGATGCCTTTCAGAAAACATTCATACGTGTTACGCTTTACATTTACACAAAAAAAAATAACATAACATACATAAAACACTTTTTATGAAATATGAAAAACGCAGATTAGATGACTTCTTAATATTTCGTGAGTATTTGGTTCTTTGTGAGACATCCCTCCCGTGGTCAAACACAATAAACAACTTATAAACTATACAAAAGACAGGGTCCAAATATTACAAGAGATAAATATATATAAGCTATTTTTCCCCCGCACACACATCCATGATAGACCATCTTAAAGTGGGTAGACTAAGATACTGTCACATGATGCTACATGTGCAGTTTGGGTTTCAGTGGTCTATTAGGTAAGTGAATTTGTAGAGAATATAAACAAAACGTAATATTTTATTTTTCTCCTTTAATGATTTGGTGCCAAAATGCTTTTTGTTTGCAATCGTCCGTCAAAGTGTTCGAGCCATACATGTCTATAAATGCAGACGTTCTATCCATATCAGCTGAAGGAAATCCACTGCTGAACAATAGGCTCCCCATAGATTTCGTTATCTTAGGGGTATTTTCCGGTGCTCACCATGCTTGGCAGGCGGGTTGGTGACCGCAGAAAGGCGGCAGGTCCAGCAAAGGGACGCTGCTACCCATTCTTCTGGTATTAAAGTTCCTTAGTTGGCTTTTATGACTTCCATGGGAGGAGATGGAGTGGTGCTATATTCTTAATCCGGACACCACACGAACGTACATACATACACACGGACGTAAACGCTTGCATAAATCAGAATACAATGAGTAAATAAAACTTGCAGATCTAGATTTAGCAGCAAGACAGCCACTGTTTTGGTAAATCTGGTAACACAGAGAGGCTGATTCCTCTTCGTTACGAATGATTACATTATGTGAAGAGATCTATGGAATGATAATTAACGAAATTCTATTAATTTTATTTAAAACATGAATCTTACCGATGTTGTCTCTAATGACCATGGCTATCGGGATACTTTAAAAACTTGTGGGTATCAAATCTAAATATTGAAGATGAATTTTTGTGCCCGAAAAATATACAAATTAATCTTTTCTACGTCCAGTATGTATGAAAGAGCTTCAGAAATAACTATGAGTTCAGCATTAATGATAGAAATATGAACATCACTACTAAATTTTACATTCATCATTTCGGCCGAATGAAGTCCACTGCTGGACACAGGCCTCCCCAAAGATCACCACAACGACTGATACGGGTGTGTTGTGGGCTCCTTGGGGGGATTTGCCATAATCGCCACGCTTGGCAGACGGGTTGGCGATCGCAGTTGAGCTGTTAATGTACTTGAAGGACGCTGCTGCCCATCCTCCGGCTAATCCCTTAGTCGACTTTTACGACACCCACGGAAGGAAAAGGGGTGGTGGTATTCTGAGCCGGCACCACACGGCAAATTTTACATTCAGGATCAAAAATTAGCCCCAGTGGCCACATATAGATCCTTCTCGAAACAAGTCATAGAAAACAAAAATGTAATGTTTTTTTGTAAACAATGTTTGAAGAAGGCAGCGTCTTTTGCGAACGAGTATTGAGTACAATCTACAATGCGTACAATCAACACACTCTACCACTTGCAAATCGCGAAATATCTGCAGATCTTTGCTGTACATTCACATTCGATCACTTTAGTCAGGGTAAATAAACCTTCTTCAATAACGCCCGACCACAATTCAAATCTACATTGAAAAAACCTCACACGCGGCCCGTCAACTGGCGCGTACAATGGCCATCAATAAAGTTTCAGAGACGCGTCGTCGTCACGCTGTATCTACGACAGCTATGTGTTCAGATAACGGTTGATATATCGATGACGGACAACTTGCCGGAGGTCCGATGTAGGCCAGTGTGGCGGACCCGTTAGTTAATAGGGTATTGACGTGAACACGTATAAGAAATGTCTTATCATGCCTCTAATGGCAGGGTTTGCGCAGTCTAGACAACCTGAGAATTAAATCCAAGCCAAATACTTTGGTTGTCTGTATTCTCAATATTAAGTGCAACTTTACATTGAATATTTAGAAAAAATCTGAGTCCAGTCCAGTCATCTTCGGCACCGAAGGGGTCCAGGTCCTCGTAAGATCACACTAGAGCCACTCATTGGTGCCATGCCTTTAGGCACATCACGGAGGGGATGACTGTAAAGCGGTCAGCCCCTCTATCGGAGGGAAGGTGACTACAAAAAGGTCGCCCCCTCAGGCACTTCTCGGGGAGGATTGTAAAGGATCCCCCCAAGCCTCGCTTTGCGCTGTGCTGCGCACACGGCGGCACGCGACCACGTGCGCGCCACCGTCTTCCCGGTGTTTAAGCCACCCACACGCCTCCGACTTGGTTTAATGACTGTCGTTTAATGACAAGAACCGGGACTGACGGTTTTACGTCCCCTCTGAAGCACGGAAGGCTTAGTTCAAATACCACATGGTGGTCATCCATCCATAGACTACCCGCCCCGAGCGTTGCTTAATTTCGCTGATCGTTTACGGATTACATAGTGCTACTGACTATGAGCACCTCATACATGTATAGTGCGTTAATCTGTAGCCATTTTAAATGAGAATTTTAGTTAAAAAAGCACGACCGCATTTCTGTAGGTCCTGGCCTTACCTATGTTTAAAGTATTAATTGAATACGTGTACCTTTTAAGCAACTAAAATACCACAAAATAGTTTACCACATTTATTTACTTTCAAAAGACAAGTAACCACATCGTCTTGTGAAGTGATAATCACTATTTAATATTTCGGCCAATTTGCTCCTCTTCACTTCAAACATGGAGCTATTATGTACGAAACATTCCCTTTCACAAACGTGATTCAAAATACAAGAATCAGAATTTTTCTTTACATTTCTAGATTGTTCTGCAAGGTTCGATCACCAATTATTGGAGAAATGCGCGGTGGGAGTTGAAGTAGCTCAGCAAAATGAACAAGAATTAAAAAACAAATATGGCGCATCTGATATTTAACTTCCAGTAGTTAATTAAGTATGTATGTAATGTTATTGCAATCGAAACTATTTTCTTATGATACAACAACAAGACGCTGACAGCTTTGTTTCTATTGTTATAATAACTCGGCAATAACTTCATAGTAACATAAACACTATGAATCTTCCAGCATGAAATGATCTTGAGATAATTATGTCATGGTTCACGGCACAGAAAAGGCCACCCCAATCCACCGTTGGTGACGTAAAATGTGTTTACGAGTTGTATCAAGCGGATAGGCAGCAGCATCCTCCCGTGTGTTAATAACAACATACTGCGATCACCAATCCGCCTACCAAGCGTGGTGATTATGTCAATATCCCCCCACTCATTTTAGTAATAATGAGGAGGCCCGTGGTGAGCAGTAGACGTTTACGGGCTGATGTGTATATGATGATAGTATTTAGGCAATAGTCACTAAATTAAATTTTGCAGCTCGTAGAACTACATAAAAGAAGTTTATTAAGGTTCAAACTCTTAGGAGAAAAATCCTAGCCACTTAGAATTTATATATAATATTTTGAACAAAGATATAGTATTACCTAAGACCATGTATCTATAGACGGATAGTATTAAGCATAACAAAAGTCTATTACCTCTTACGAGTACATGCGCAACGTGGCGTGGCATATGGAAGCAAGAGATGTCTATAGAGCATTGGTCACAGAAAAATAATCGAATGGCACCGTTTCTTACAATAGTAAAAATCCACTTTCTGTTCAAATTGTTATTTTTGTGTGTTAACCAGATGGTTTCAGGAAAATCTATCTAGCTGTAGGCGGGCAACGCTTCAAGACATGCGCGAACGGTTAGTGCGTTCTCTTTTCATCACACGTCATGCTCGCATTAGGGTGACAGGTCTTTATAACTGGAAATTTGTTCAACTTAATAGGCTCTATGTATGTACGTAGGTAATGCTATATCTTTGAGTATTACTTTTATGAAAGTGAGAACGTTTTGACAGAGGGAGAATAGGATTCGGGCTGTAGACAGCTAGTTTGTCGGGTGTGTGAAATATTTGTATTAGCTTCCGAGCAGTAATGATATAAAGTAATAAACGGAGTAATGAAAGAGTTATCCTGTAGTTTGCATGCGGGAAGTTCTCGTACAGCTCGCCCACCCCAATACACTGTTTACAGAACCTAACATCAAATAATAAAGCTGTATCACAGTAGTTATCTCCATTATTACAACCATTGTATTTAACATCTACACTCCAGCGACACAAATATAAGCTAGCAATATATCATCTATCATTCGTTGCAGAAATAGTGCGGTCGGTGGCAGGCGTGCGGTTTGTGGCGGCGCCCGCGGTCTGCGCCTGCCACTGACAAAAATATTTCCCACATTTTTCCATTGAGCGAGACTACAAAATAACTGGCGTTCCATTCGTCCGGATTGATAGGATTGGCAGATATTGGGATTTTTACGAGCCACCTAGATTTTAAGGCCTCTGGGAACCTAGATAAGGAATTTTGGGAAGGTTGCGCTTCACAATCGTAATATAACCGTCAAATAGATGATTTAATGTCGTCTCGGCAGATATGTGATGCCGTACGTTTGCCTATGTGTATTAATGTTTCACCTGATAGATTAGGTGCATACCAGATTCCGTGTGGTGTCCGGATTAAGAATATAGCATTACTCCATCTCCTCCCGTGGATGTCGTAAAAGGCGACTAAGAGAATCTAAACCAGAGGGATGGGTAGCAGCCTTCTGTAAAACGGTAGCCATACTGCGCTCAACAACCCGCCTGCCAAGCGTGGTGAGTATTGGCAAATACCCTCCAGAATGATGACACAGTTGTGAAAATCTATGGGGGAGGCCTTTGTTCAGCAGTGGACGTATAAATGGCCGATATGATACCAGATTCAAGGACTCCGGATTATTTCGGATCCGAATACGTTTATCACTTATTGTGACTGCAGGTAAGGAGTTTATTACATAACCCAACCGGGAGATCAATTCGATGGACTTATTCGATAATCAAGTCGCGATTGTGACCACTATCCCGATAGAAACAGGTAAGTGGAAAAGAAATCACTCATTTCAAAAGTTCGTGCTTTAGAACCAAGTCATAAAATTAAAGCTGTTTACACCAGCGCATCTGTCTTTGTTTGTTCAGCGCAGATCAGTGAAATGTGAATATTTTGTACCTCTGTGGGTTACGTTATCTGAATTTGGATCCGTACTAGTGTAGCATATACCATTTTATTGGATGATATAACTAACAGCCAGATTACACTTTTTACTATAGATTTTAGCGAGCTTGATAGTCACGAGTTAGTCGCGTTGTAATTTTGTGACGGAATAAAATAGTTTTGTATATGGTTTACATTTAACTTACAATTTTATAATCTATATAAAAAGGACATTTTTATTGTTATGCAGGTTTTAATTATGTTGAAAGAAAATGTTACTTGTGCGCTTTTGTCATCGGAATTTAATAGGCTGGCTACCTGAGAGGGGCACTCTCTTGATCGTTCAATGATAGAAATTTCATTAATCAAAATGTTATCCAGGTGCTTTAGCCGTGTCCGATCACATAATATTATTCATTGAAATTCAACGCTACATTCATGAACGTTGAACTCTCTTAACCTTAGGTATTCAATAAAAATATTTAAAAACCTCGCGGCCGGAACATTGAGTAACTCAAACATAATTATAATAGACTGCTGGTTCTTCACTCTAAGCCCTTTGAATTAGCTTAATAAAAAAAGCTTTTGAGATTCATTTTAATGTTAACAAACTCCTTTCATTCTGTTATTTAGGTCGGCAATAATGGCAATGGCATAATTGTTGTTACTTATTTAAACATTGAGAAAATGCTACATGTGAGCATTCGGGCAATAATCACAGACAAGGGAAGGTGAGGAGCATATTAGGGGTTATGGTGATCAGTAGTGCCAACTGGAGTATGGCAATAAATCGATCATCTCATTCCGGCTAAGCGGTAATAGTATTTCTTATTTTATTTTGTCTACATAAGTTTTGTTCAAGTGTATTTGGAAATATTTTGTGCCAAAATTAAGTTAAAAATATGTTTATAGTTTCATTTACATTTGAAAATAAATATTATTCATTATAAAAGACTTAACATATACACATAACTTTAAATATGCACAATATATATGCCAATAGCAAACAATAAATAAAGAATAGAACCGTAAAAATGGAGGCAGCAGGTAATGTTCTTCTAAGACTGGCAACATTGTGAATGGTTTTAATTTAAGAAGCAAACGATTTCTAAAAGTCCCTTCCAAATTTACCGACGACCTAAAGAACGTAATTAAAGTAGGCTGGATATGGAAGGCGGAGGTCCGAGTGTTGTGGCGCGACTTGGGATCTGCCTGTATTCGACACTGGACGTCGGATGCTGCACGTATTCTTTGATCTTTATGTTTTTTCGTTTGGTTCGTGGCCAAAGTGTCTAGCGTTATGTTTTAACATACGATACTGATAGATCGGTCCCGTGTGGTGCCGATTAGGTTGAGGGATTAGCTGGGCAGCAGCGTCCTTCGTGTACATTTATTACAACTCAAATGCGAACGCCAACCCGTCTGCTAATCTAACGGCCGAATGAAGTCCACTGCTGGATACAGGCCACCCCAAAAATCACCACAACGACCGATATGGATGTGATGTGGGCTCATTGGTTCTGCCATAATCGCCACGCTTGGCAGGCGGGTTGGCGATCGCAGTTGAGTTGTTAATGTACTCGAAGGACGCTGCCGCCCATCCTCCGGCCAATCCCTTAGTCGACTTTTATGACACCCACGGGAGGAGATGGGGTGGTGGCATTCTGAACTGCTAAGCGAGGCGATTATACCAAAAGTGCCCACTCAGCCCAGAACACAAACCATGACCAGTCGTTGTGGCGATCTTTAGATCTCATAGATCATATATCATAGATCTCCTCCTCTAGTCTAGTCCAGCAGTGAGCAGTTTTCGGCTGAAATGATGATACGTCGGTGAATCTTGAGAGTTATTTTCAGGAATTATGCTTTGATTTTGATGAAGTTATTATTTTATTGTTTTACTGACTGATATGATCATTCCACCAGTTCAAGTTGTCAGTAAGAGGCTTCTATACTCACAGGTCAATAGTAAAACATTGCGATCATCAAAGCGCCTGCCAAACGTGCAGATTGTGGCCTCTAACTGTGAGGAAACAATGATCATCATCATTATATCAACCGAAGGTCATGCACTGCTAAACACAGGTTTCTTCCATAGATTTCCATAGTGAGTGGTTTCATCATGCCCACATTCAATACTCCATAACATAAGATCGGAGCTGTGCTTCGAATAGACTAAGAACAGGTATGAAGTATCGCTTCTCAGGTGACCCATCTTCAGTAGTATATAGTAGAATATGGGTTTAATAAGCGTCCTTCTATTGCCTTATTTTTGATAAGAAGATGAGCATTTCAAGATGAATAAAGAATATTGGCTGGGAGCTCTGTTCTCAAAGTTGTTGACGAGTATGCCTACCTAGGACAAACTGTCCAGTTAGGTAGGTCCAACTTCGAGAAAGAGGTCAATAGTCGAATCCGACTCGGCTGGGC
The DNA here is from genome assembly GCA_947459985.1 of Diloba caeruleocephala. Classification (NCBI taxonomy): domain Eukaryota; kingdom Metazoa; phylum Arthropoda; class Insecta; order Lepidoptera; family Noctuidae; genus Diloba; species Diloba caeruleocephala. The sequence continues at coordinate 31,732,209 of OX381606.1, read as the reverse complement.
AGCGTTTGGGAAACTTCGCAATGTCTTTTCGTCAACAATACCGCAATGCCTCAAGACGAAAGTGTTTAACCAGTGTGTGTTGCCAGTGATGACATATGGAACAGAGACGTGGTCACTCACAATGGGCCTCATAAGAAAGCTCAAGGTCACTCAGCGAGCTATGGAGAGAGCTATGCTTGGTGTTTCTCTACGAGATCGAATCAGAAATGAGGAGATCCGTAGAAGAACTAAAGTTGTCGACATAGCTGAAAGGATTAGTAAACTGAAGTGGCAATGGGCAGGGCACATTGCTCGTAGAACTGATGGCCGTTGGGGCACAAAGGTTCTCGAATGGAGACCGCGCACCGGAAAACGAACCGTGGGACGACCACCAACGAGGTGGACAGACGACCTGGTGATGGTCGCTGGGAGTCGTTGGATGAGGGCGGCATGTGACCGCTCGTTGTGGAAATCTAAGGGGGGCGCCTTTGTTAAGCAGTGGACGTCCTGTGGCTGATATGATGATGATGAAAAGAAGATATTTTACAGATATTTTTGCAATCCATCCGATCGATATAAATATGCCTATTATATATTATATATGAGACGTGAACACGTAAAAATTACGTAACGTAGAGTGTCAACAGGTGCGTTAATAATTTAATAAATGTGAAATCGCGATCCGTTACCTTTTTACTGTAATATTTAGTTTTTGTTGCTTTCACGCGTGAATTTCTCCTGAAATAATAGACAACTATGTGTTTTACATCAGTGAGAATAAATATCAAAATCGTGTAGCTATTACGTGAGGTTAATATCATTGTAATGTCAACCTTGGTCGTGTGGTTATTGGACAAAAAGTCGTAGGAATGTTTAGTAGATGAGTTTGTATTGTGTGCGGGGTCCGGTGGGCGCATTATGTTCGCGAACATTAGAATAAACAAGGGCGGTATTAAGTGTCGGGAACGGCCATTAATCACACGAAACCTCACATGCTCCATGATTTTAATGTGTAATCGCTTACGTGGAAAATTCAAAAGGGAAAGAAAAAATATAAATTGTAACGAGAGAGCCTCGTTATTTATGCGTTGAAATTTTGTTATTTATGAATTTTTAACAAAATTCTGTTAAATATTTTAGTATTCAAATTGTCGCTCCAATTTGTTTGTATGTTTGATAAATTATTTTGTCGCATTAAGTGTATTGTTAAGTGGGTAATTACATGCCGGGAATTAATTACGGAACTGTTGTCAGGCAGTAATTATTACATTCGTTAAAGAATTATTACATTTTACTTGTTTCTACGTATTGTTTCTACATTGTAAGAATACTGTTATGTAGGAGAATGTATAGATAATTAAATACCGCATATCATGTCAAAAACATATCATGCGACAGACAATGTCGCATCTATCTACTGGTCTAGGTCTCCTACTGCAAGAATCCAGTAAGGTACTGTAACGACTAATTGGGTAAGCGTGCTGGTACGCGGGAAAGAACCTACATATGACTTTGGAATTATAATTGTAAAACTCTGGTTACTTCTAGATAAATTTATTTCTTTATCTTTGTGCGCTGTGCTATGCTTCGCAAACGCAGGTGTGACGCCTACCACCTGGCAAATTAATTGCTCGTCAATTTGATTTTCCATAACCGACAACCTCGCTGACGGCAGCCCGAATTCTTTCTCTTCTTTTATTTTCTCCGTCAAAATATTCTCATGTACTTACTTCAAATAATTTTTTTTTTTATTCTATGTGGCCAGGATTTTTCTCCCAAAGAGTTTGAACCCTATTATAGTACATACCACCGCAGTGCTAGATATTCATCGCCAAGCAGTAGTGGTAAACTTTAAACATTACTGTGATCGGATTTGAAAGTAAAATTACTGGGCATAAGAGACTAAATTACTAATTTCTCGAGGTGACGGACGCAGTGCGGTGCCAAGGACTAGTCTGGCCTCTTGGGTAGCATTACAATTTACTCCGCATGGCGGTCTCCTGCCGGGTAAAACTACTGGGGCGGTCTTCTGGCACTTATGGGGGGCTCCAGGACCTCGTATGATCACACTAGAACTGGTGCTACGTCTATAGGCACACCTTAGAGAGGATGACTGTAAAGCGTTCACCCTCCATCGGCGGACTGTAAAGGAGGAAGTGAGGCTTTGGAGGGATCCAAAGCCTCACTGTGCGCTGTGCTATGCTTCGAAAACGCAGGTGTGACGCCTACCACCTGGCAAATTAATTGCTCGTCATCGGGTCGTATAAAAACCTTAATTTTTCTGATCAACGCTTACTCACCACCCCGATTACTACCAGAACTATTCAAAGTCAAAGTCAAATATTTTTATTTCAAACTAGCTGGGACCCGCGGTTTCACCCGCGTTTTATTTAAAAGAAATTTAGAGTACTTCGACATAGACACTTGACATAGAATATATGTATTGGATTTCAGTTTTTTTTTTAAATAGTTTTTTTGTTATGGGTACCGTATATACTTTCATATGCATTTAGTAAAAAGCTGTTATTTTGACACTACAAACAGACACTTCAATTTTATTTATTTGTATAGATAAACCAAATATTGGCTCTTATATTTACTATAAAATATATACTATATAAATAATGGAAGATTATACACAATATAGATATATAAATACACAAACATTTATATATACACATATACAAATACTTTTTAATTTATTCGACAATATACAATAATAATATACAATAATAATAATATACAAAAAGTATATCACCCATAACACAAGTTTAATCTTAGCTTGGGTGCCAGAGGTTTAACCTCAGTGATGACTTACAATTTATAAGAAAATGTATACCTGTACTACTAAGAGACTTCGTTGTAAAATTGTAAACTGGAAATAAAGTATATATATATCTCTATATATATTGGAAAAAAAAAAAAAAAAAAAAAATATCATAAGAAAAAAAAAAGTATATTAAGTAGCTTACAGAACGCAGGGGAGTTTGTGGCGAGCTGAATGTGAGTGGCGACACTGCGTTCCCGAATGCTCCAGAGAGTCGGTCAGGGCCTCGTCTCCGCTTGACTTTATTGGTTGGTTGGAGTGAAACCCCATGAGTGCCCGCAGGATTTTCAACTCTGGCTTGCCTTAGTTGGCCGATCAGAGGGGGGCCGCCAGAGCTATATGCTCGGGGGTGGAAGTGTCTAATGGCGTAATAACGGGGAAACCCGCTCCGAGTCTTCGAGACGCGCGATGGTGAAACCGGTGCCGCACCTCTCTACACCCCTAGCCGCTCACACCGGTGTTGCTCCTTTTCGCCTGTAGTGGTGGCCATTTAGGGGGCCCATCTTGTGAGTGGCGAGTCACCGTCTGCCACAGAATTTCACTTTAAAGGTTGAAAGGCAGACGCCGTTTTTTCCGTTTTTCTTAGTATTCAATCCATTTAGCACCCATTGCAATAGCCCTTATACTTGTAGTTTCCATTTCATACAATAGTTTTATACCTCCGGGGACAATCCGAGACGGCATTTTATAGTGCAGCCATGGAGAGACCCCGGTTAGTGTCCCATTACATTTTAGATTAAAATTCTCTAAAGGGCCTCTGCGTGTTGGACCCATGCCCCCGCGGCGTAAGCCTGTCAAAAGACCGGGTTCCCCCTTACAGGGGATATAAACCCGTGAAAAGAGAGACATATACAATAATAATATACAATAATAATAATATACAATAATAATAATATACCATAAAATAATAATTTTCCAAGAGAACGGCCCTACTGTAAACCTGAATAAACTCAGTAAGATAGGCCTAATGACAGGTCATGTTAACATATGCCTGATAACAATAATAAAAAAACACTACATTTACTTTTGTTCCGATAACAAAAAAAAAAGTTCCTAAATTATTCTCTCTGGCCGTAGTTGGACAAATCACAAGATTTTATTCAACTCACTTTTATTGCTCTCTAGTAAAATTGTTATAACTTCAAGTGGATTTCACCTCATTTCAAATGCCAGCTACTTTGTCTGAAAATTATACTAAGATTTTAACATAGTTTGAGATAAGTCTTAGTCTTTTTATAGTCAAATTAAATTAAAACGTATAAAGTTCTCGTCATCTACGCCTGTGTTAATGTTACCGTTACATAGTAGATGTTCCACCCATACGCAGGAAACAATTTGTTTCCACTTTCTTCATGCTTACCTGAGGAAGTATGTGTTCCATATAGTACTTTTTTGTATTGTTTAGGTGGAAATACATCATGTATTCCTCCACCCCGGGAAAGAGTGGAGGGGTATGCCGGACTCCTACCGGATAAACCCACCGGAGTGGTCATCTTCGGCAGAAGGAGCCTCCCTTCCTCCCTTCAGGAACTCAAATAATCTCCATCTAGAGCCACCTATTAGTGCCACGCCTTTAAGCACATCTCGGAGGGGACGACTGTAAAGTGGTCACCCCATCTAGCGGAGAATTGCGACTGTAAAAAGGCCACCTCTCCCCACCTCTCGGGGTGATCGTAAAGGAATTCCTCCAAAGCCTCACTATGCACTGTGCTGCGCACACGGCGGCACGTGACCACATGCACACCGCCGTCTTCCCGGGGGTCGCTCGGTATGAGTACGCACGTTTCCCAATAGGCGCACTCGCGACCCCCAAGGAAGTATGTGTTCCGGATAGTACTACCGAAGAAGGAGTCTTCAAGAGACAAGTTAATAGGTTACTTCTAGGCAAGCGTGCTCCATCATCGACCGCATCGTTGGTTAACATTTGGTGAGATAACAGTCAATTCGAAAAAGATATGAAAACAAAAATACCTGTTATTATTTAATCAGATGAAAATATATTTCATCCAAACCCATTCTCATGTTTAATATTACTCACGAGTCAAACATATGAAGTGACAGAAACCCAGGTGATCCGAGTGGTGTCCGGATTAAAAATATAGCCACTTCAACTCCTCCCGTGGATGTCGTAAAAGGCGACTAAGGGACTCTGAACCCGAGAGACGTCAGTAGCGTCCCTTCTGTGGAACAGTAGCTGTACTGCGCTAACCAACCTGCCTGCCCAACGCTGTGAGTATTGGCAAATTCCCTACAATGACGACACAAATATCATTGTGGACATCTATGATGGAGGTTTGTTAGTGACAGCCTTCGGCAGTTTTTTTTTGTTTTTTTTGCCCAAGTTTAAAAAAAAAAACAAAAAAGAAATCTAGGATTTCTCCTGTGTCGTGAGTGCGTTTACAGACATGAATTCCACATACAATACACCCAGACCCGGAACAACTACCTGCAGATCATACAAATATTTGTTCCGTGTGGGAATCGAACCCACGACCCGGAGCGCAGCAGTCGACTGTATCAGCCACTGCACCAACCGTGCCGTCATGTGATGAAAAACAGGTATTTCCGACGAGCCTGTTTTGGTAAACTTGACTTTGAACTGATCTATCACCATAACTTCACTATATAAATAATAATAACTACGCTAAATATTATGGAACCCCACCGCCTCCTTCAAAAAGAGGTCTCTGCTATATTCATAATTCTTAGCCCTTTCTTCACTTAATGTTTCCTCCAAATAATCCATATTACATGTTTAGATAACATAACAAGAAACATACAGTCGGCATTCGAAACGGAACTTAACAGGGCAGTAATATTACTGCAACGAGTTGAATGAATGGCATCCACCGGCAACTTATATGACGGCATATAACGGAAAGTAAGACACGCCTGCATCTTGATATTTACTGGAATCCGGTACTATATTGCTAAGTATGTATAAAAAAACTGTTGACGTATGTATTTAACCTGGTTTCATAATAGTACAACTATACTCGTATGTATCAGTTTGCTTCTGAAATCACCTTTCTGATAACAGTTTCTTGTAATATAACAGGTCGTCTCGTACATGATTAACATAAAGATTTTGAGTTCCAATTTGTGGGTATAAGTAATAACATATAACTGTCATTTTTAGTATATGATATCCTCTTTAATACTTGCGAGATTTATATTATATATAGTGTTTCGTTTTCAGTACGAAATATAGAGACAAACATTATTTTTCTTTCATATGTTTCAATCATTTGTAGCGAGACAATTCAAATTCTTTCAACAGATATTACAGCAAGTAGGTATTTGACTGTTTCCCGCATAAATATGATTAATTTATAAGATTTATGATTAATTCAAAGATATTCGATTGTAAAGATACGGATATGTAAGTTTTGAGATTATGTGGTGCTATATTTTGCAAGACAACGAGAGTAGATAATGGTAGTGAAAGCTGAGAACAAATATATATATATTAAAATTATACTATTCACTTTAGAACAGAAACTGCTTTTTGATAAAGTATATTTATAATCTTCTTAAGTTAACGTGTTTTGTCGTCACGTTTCATTTGCTTGGCATTTAGTCTTTTAGCCAAAGACAAAATACAAAATTACTTTTATAAATTGAGATAGATCATAATTTTAATTTATAGTCCTGAGTATCATTATCTATACAAATAAATAAAATTGAAGTGTCTGTTTGTAATATCAAAATAACAGCTTTTTAATAAATGCATATGAAAGTATATACGGTACATATAACAAAAAATCATTTTTTTTTTTTGTCTGTCTGTCTGTCTGTCTGTTTGTTCCGGGTAATCTCCGAAACGGCTGGACCGATTTTGACGGGACTTTCACTGGCTGATAGCTGATGTTATAAGGAATAACTTAGGCTACTTTTATTTTGGAAAAATAATTAGGGTTCCGCGCAAAAAAAAAAACCCTTGAAATCCAATATATATATTCTATGTCAAGTATCTATGTCGAAGTACATTTCATTAAACAAGTAAATTTCATTAAATTAATCGCGGGTGAAACCGCGGGTTCCAGCTAGTAGAAGAATATAATAATATTTTACATATGGCAACTCACTGAAATGACAATACAGTTTTAATCAATTTCCTTTGTTCACTGGTGGGCCTATTTTGCCGATATCCTTTCTATTATGAGGGCCCTCTCCTGTAAAGGCCCCGGGGCTATAGCTCGGTTGCCGTTCCTTAAATTAGACTCGGCCGATACCTCGTTGTCAATGCCAATTGTCGTTGCCGGCGAAATATTACAATATTTTGAACCAAATTGTGTCACTGGACGCTTGGTGGTGGGACGTAAAATATGCTGTCACGAAAGACGGACATTGATACTTCAGTTTTTTCTTTTTATATTGAATGCGCTTGTTATATGTTGCACTTAATACATTACCTGAAGTTAAGCCCTGGCGTAGTCGACGATGGTAAACGGTATCGTTCTAATAATACCACTTAGAATTCCTAAATCTGACAAGCACCTAATGCAATTCAACATTTAAAAAAAGACTATATTCAAATTTCCACAATCTCTGTTTTAAAACTCGTCACTTCAGAGTTTCATTTAGATTTAGCAGGAAATCGGCTTACTTTTGCTCTAGCGATTCTCTGAATAATAATATTAATATCTTCATCATACCGGAAAGCCTTCGCCAACGGCTAATACTCTCCGCCACTTGGCTCACTTATTACAGTAAAAGTTTGCCTAGCTTAGTATCTTGGTCTTTGTGATATTATTCTATAGATACAATATTACTGTTTTAATCCATCAGTTATTTTTATCCCTGAATATGTCTGGCCCTCGGTCGAATAAAGACATTTCAGCATTTCGAGCCTTAGTATCAGCAAATATTTATTGTATTGTTTCCCAGTGATACCTACTTATTTTTATAGAACCTTTGTTGATATAAGCATGTCATGCGCTTTGTACGCGTCACGTCTAAATATAATAATTATTTTAATATAATTTTAATATAATTTTAATATTAATACTAACGAGGACTACCTCTATGTTGGACTACATTAATCACCTCGATATATTAGTTATTTAGTCAATTTACTCACTACAGTGCCATTCAAACCTGAGGTTAGTCCTAACAAAACCATTCAACAACACTTTTCATCTTGCTTTCGACTTTTGCTTTCTTAGTTTGCCACACCTGCTGAACTGAATTCGTTATGTTACTTGTTCGAGCCAAGTTAGGAACATTCACGCATCGATCACCCCGAGAATCGGCTCCATTATTCAAAGAGACACCGTGGTTCTTCATTTTCATATTTGTTTATCAAATATGGAGGGAGGTGTCACACTCGCGGTTAGGAGTTCTCGTTGAATTGCAAATTTAAACATGACACCTTTCGCTCTCCAGCCCTTATCCTCTGCCTCCTAGGGCCATACGTATATATATACGTGTACCTATTGTTTCCCTTCGTTTGTAAATTTGTAATTCCTCCAATATTCCGTTTCTTTCTCAATGACTATTTTAAGTATAAACATGTTAATACATGTCATAACTGCCCGTGGCATCAACATATATAACCTATCAGAAAACCAGTGCTGCAGCATAAATTGTTGCAGCATATACTGAGATAAGGACCTTTCTTGGCCTCGTACTACTGTATAGTCATCATATCAGCCAAAGGATGTCCACTGCTGAACAAGGGCTACTAAAAGGCTATCGTAGTCATATTTATTTTATTCTGCTAACAGAAATTAGAACGTTTCATTATCATTCTGTACCAGTCCAAATTAAACATTTCCTTTCTTCTTTCTTTCTTTCGTCTTATTACATTTTTTTGTAATTCACCGAACTACTTAGTGTTCCATTTTCTTTTATGGGCTAAATGTATGCGCACACAGTGGGTAATTCTTTCGCAACATCGTAAATAATGTGAACGAGTCGTTTGACTGAAGCCAAACAAACTTGTTTGTTTGGTAGTAAACATGAAAGGGATATTTGACAATGTTTTTGTCACGGCTTGATGAAAGAATTTATGCAACGTCGGTACGATATGTTATGACTTGTCATCAACAGCGTTGTTACTGGCGCTCGTAAGGTTTTCGGTCGTTCGTCTTAAAAATTGTTCTTGGTACTTTATGGCCTGGTCTGTAAACAGGGATAGCTAAAATATCTTCATGTCTGGGCTATCCTGGCCTATTCACAAGGTTCATTTTAGTAATAAGATATTCTTGCAAACATTATAACGCAGATTCTCCGTTGACAGTTTGGATGGAGAAAGTATTTGTAACCTATATTTTATTGAGGTTCTTTTCTCTGCTTTGAGGTTTAGAATAAAAACAAACAGTTTGTCTGCATTATATTTCTACGTTAAACCAAAAAGCAATTAATTTAAGTGTAATAGTAACAGGATATTATTATTATTTGCTGTGGAGAAACGGCACACAAAAAAGAACATAAAATATATTACTATGTCCTGCTAATCGCCACCAAGTCACTCATCGAGGTTGTTGCTGAAAATCAGCGCTGTTGACTAGTACCGATGCTACAGCTTTACGCTGAGCAACAACTAAATTTTTTATAGTATGTTTATTTATGTAATAAATTCGCCAAAAGGCAGGCAAAGGTGAGTCATAGAGCCTAAATTTTGTCATAAAAACAAAACAGTGGTAAGTTGGATACATTAGACGCATGTCTTATGTATTGAATTATGTAATCAACTACTTTACAGTGACAGCGTCTACGTCTAGGCATTACATTTTTTTAAATTATTATTGTTTTGGCCTGGAGTCTGAGTCCTTTGGCCATAGGCGTTACAAAATTATCAGTGTTGCCAGCACGTGTATAAAATGTAAAGGTTTAGTTATTAAATTCATAGTTTTAGTGTGTAGATTAAGGCATTTTCTATTGTCTTAAGTCGAATTTTCATGTGATTTTTTTAAGTGTTTTGTGTGTCGTTTTTTTAGGTTCAAAAACAAACTGCTAGTTTCGGCATTAAAATGAACAGCATTCTTTTCCTACTTTTACATAGGTAAATAAATGGCTACCCCCGGGAAGACGGTGGCGCGCACGTGGTCATATGCCGCCGTGTGCGCAGCACAGCGCAAAGCGTGGCTTGGGGGGATCCTTTACAATCCTCCCCGAGAAGCGACCTTTTTACAGTTGCCTTCCCTCCGCTAGAGGGGGTGACCACTTTACAGTCATCCCCTCCGTGATGTGTCTAAAGGCGTGGCACCAATGGGCGGCTCTAGTGTGATCTTACGAGGACCTGGAGCCCCCCTTCGGTGCCGAAGATGATCGCTCCAGTGGTTTTAGCCGGTAGGAGTCCGACATGAATTTCCACTGGGATAATAAAGTAAAAAAATTAAAAAGAGGTAGGTACATGAAACACCGTGAGGTTTTAGCCAGTAAGAGTATGGATCGCCCCGACGCCCACACCCTGGGCGGAGCAAGACCCACAGATGTCCCCACGACAAAAAAGGCCCTGCGTGAATTTTATTTAACAATATATAATTTATTTGTACAAAGAAAATAAAACAGATAGTAATGTCCTAGGTTTTCGTGGTTATTACACATTATAATGAAACAGATAAAAAGTTGACATTCAGTGTCGAAGTATTTCTTTAGGTGTAATAAATTCTTAAAGTGCAGTCCGCTTGTTCACGTTATAAAACTTACATAAACAAATGCCAATTATTGTATATTTGTGACAATAGCTACCCTGTTGTTATAAACGTGCATGAATGTAGCACATCAGTTGTTCATGACACAACAAGTTGAGTTGCCAGCACAATGTGAGACAAGTTGCGGTGACAGCCAATATTACTTGTTGACAACAAATATTGTTTGAGCGAAGCTTCTTTGCGTACTTTCGTTGCAATGGGGATTATGTACACAAAATGTGAAACGAGCGAACGAGAATACAAGCATGGCGATGGAACGCGCCTCACGTCGTCTTGACTGGACAGCGCACGTGAGCTCTGTCAAATGTCCCACGACATCTAAAGTTTTTGAAGTGAAAACTTCTTTTAGCGCGGTACGCATATTTTTAGATGAGATAAAATCTCTAGTGCCGTGTGGTGCCGGCTCAGAATGCCACCACCCCATCTCCTCCCATGGGTGTCGTAAAAGTCGACTAAGGGATTAGCCGGAGGATGGGCAGCAGCGTCCTTCGAGTACATTAACAACTCAACTGCGATCGCCAACCCGCCTGCCAAGCGTGGCGATTATGGCAAAACCCCCCAATGAGCCCACAACACATCCATATCGGTGGTTGTGGTGATCTTTGGGGGAGGCCTGTGTCCAGCAGTGGACTTCGTTCGGCCGAAATGATGAAAATCTCTAGAATCGCGACCCCGTTACGAGACGCTTGAAGTAAAAACTTCTTTTAGCGCGGTACACATATTTTTAGATGAGATAAAATCTCTAGAATCGCGACACCGTTACGAGACACCTGAAGTGAAAACTTCTTTTAGCGCGGTACACATATTTTTAGATGAGATAAAATCTCTAGAATCGCGACACCGTTACGAGACACCTGAAGTGAAAACTTCTTTTAGCGCGGTACACATATTTTTAGATGAGATAAAATCTCTAGAATCGCGACACCGTTACGAGACACTTGAAGTGAAAACTTCTTTTAGCGCGGTGCGCATATTTTTTATTAACCCTAGTACCCATCTAAAAAATGTCCAACGCACCAAAATAAGTTTTCACTTCTGTCGGCACTCCCGGAGTGCAATTTTTGTATCATCGCGGTTTCGTTTCTTGTGAGAATTCATGAAATTATGATGAAAAATCTGGTGGTTAGAGTTTTATATAGCCTTCTAACCACTTACGCACGTGTATTGCTATGTAAGACTATTATTGGAGCTAATAATATGTTGACGCATGACGGTAAATGAAAATATTTAGATACAGAAGTTAGATTAACATAAATTAAACAGCCAAGTGCGCATTAACACAACAAAATAGATTAATTATATATTCGATAGGTAGCACCAGATAAACAGCGAGGCTAAACTAGTTATTCCAAAACCACTGTTTACATTTCTGATTAGGATATTAACGCAAACTTCAATACAGTTACGTAGATAACTTTACATAAGCCTATAGGGACTTTGGCGTGAGCTGCGATGCCTACTGGATTTGTAACCGAAGACTGTCTTTAATATTAAAATTAATTAATCAGGAGCTTAAACGTTTCGGTCTCATATCTAATTTATCTTATTATATTATAATGTGAAAATGTGTATGTGAACGTTTGACGTTCCATAGCGCTTAAACAGCAGACATATTCGAATGTAGGTTGGTATAGCGTTGGTTGGTATTGTGGTAGCTGATGACGAGGAATAGGATATAAGGAGTTTCTTGCCCGTTCTATGGAGTCTCTTGCCCGTTCTATGGAGTTTCTTGCCCGTTCTATGGAGTTTGTTGCCCGTTTTTCTCCATAGGAAATCCACATCTTGAAACGCGGCAATTAAAGTCTCGACGATTCATAAGTGCCTGTATATGGTTTACATGAATAAAAATATTTTTATCTTCACTTTAAGGATAATTATTCTTTGAGGTTTGTTTGGCGCAGTATCTTGGATGTCTGCTGACAGGTCTGGCTGTTTGTGTATGTGGAATTTAAGTCAGCAAACTGTACCCACGATACCGGAGAAGTGTGAGGCATCGTTTAAAAAATATAGTAAAACAAAATTTTATTTCAGACCAGATTTTAGAGCATCCTCGCGGCGCCATCATTTTGCAAGTTAATTAGAAGGTCGATAGCCTTACGACGTAACTTAATTGTATTAACCTGGGCGGGATAACCTTTATCGCATTTTTAACTCACAGTTTTGCAGAAATATGTTAACCTGAAAGCTCACACGATAAAAATAAATGTCAAGCAATACCTGCTCCAGTTATTTCAATGATTAGTACGCCAGGAGTTGTCCTATTTCCTTAGTCTTCTTTTAGAAGTTCTACAGAATGATCACTATTTGATACATTCTAGATATTTTATAACCGCTTAAGGCACGGTAAGCAAGTACTTATTTATACATGTGCTTAATATACGTCGTGACAATATTATGACGATGAATATAGTATTTAATTTCAGTGAACTGGAAATAAAATCACCACCTACACATTGTTAGGCGCGAACGCTTTGATATATCTGTTATAAACATGATGCCACCAATATTAATCGTATTATGACAGATACGGATAGCATAAGTCTCTCGTTAACTATAATTATTTAAATTTGTGCCCATTTCAGTAGCACTACATTATGAGTAACACTTCTGATTGTTGTATTTATTATTTCTAAATTTAATATGTGTGATACATAAAGGTTTTTTTTTTTTTTTTTGTTTAAAAAACGTTGACCCACACTAGGATTTCTCCTGTGTCGTGGGTGCGTTTACAGACATGAATTTCACATACAATACACCCAGACATTACATTTACATTATGCTTTAATATAATAATTGGCTTTATTTTATATATTTGGGCCAGTTAAGTTACTGAGCGATGTATCAATGCGTCATATACGTGGTCAGGTACCGTCTGTCACCCCCGGGAAGACAGCGATGCGCATGTGAACACGTACTGCTGTGTGCGCAGCACAGCGCATAGTGAGGCCTCGGGGGAATCTCTTACAATCCCCTCGAGAGATGCCTGGGGGGGTGGCCTCTTTACAGTCGCCTTCCCTCCACTAGAGGGGATGACCACTTTACAGTCATCCCCTCCGAGATGAGCCTAAAGGCGTGGCACCAACGGGTGGCTCTAGATGGAGATTATTCGAGTTCCTGGAGCCTCCCTTCGGTGCCGACGATGATCACTCCGGTGGTTTTAGCCGGTAGGAGTCCGGCATGCCCCTTCGCCCTTTCCCGGGGCGAAGGAAGTACATGAGGTATTTCCACCGGATCAATAAAATAAAATAAAAAAAGGTACTTTCAGTTCACAATTATTGCGTTGGACTCCATAACACAAACGCATCCTAAATATACGCTGCGGTGCACCCGCTTTGCACCTCTCGGTTGCACCCGACTGATTACGAACAATATTATCTTATGGATGCATCGTAATTGTGTCAGTGCAGGGAGACAATCGGCTCATATTTCCACCGGATCAATAAAAAAAAAAAAAAAAGGTACCGTCTGTCAGGGCTAGCTCGCCTTTAACTGCTATGGAAATTTTATTCTAAGGCACAATTTACACTGTGGATTGGATTATGAATATAGCCCGACTCTATCTCCTCCCGTGGATGTCCTAAAAAACGACTTAAGGACTCTGAAATTATGGTGATGATATTATGCATTCCACACATTGATCTGTGTTATTCTCACATCTTCACATTTCTGTTCTAACTATCCATTACATACAATGTTTTCAAATATTTCAAAAAGTATTCATTGAGATTTTCGTCGGCAAGAAAAGACATCTATAGAACTCTTGAAGTCATGAAAACTATTGTTGTTGTAACATATGTTGGATAATAGTTAATGTGAAATGAAATCCTAGGATGACTGATATTATGAATATTACATAGATAGATAAATAACTAGTTACGTTACAGTAGGGTAGGTATGCCTCAAGACGAAAGCCTTTAACCAGTGTGCGTTACCAGTAATGACATATGGAACAGAGACGTAGTCACTCACAATAGGCCTCATAAGAAAGCTCAAGATCACTCAGCGAGCTATGGAAAGAGCTTTGCTTGGTATTTCTCTACGAGATCGAATCAGAAATGAGGAGATCCGTAGAAGAACTAAAGTAGTAAACATAGCTGAAAGGATTGGTAAATTGAAGTGGCAATGGGCAGGGCACATTGCTCGTAGAACTGATGGCCGTTGGGGCACAAAGGTTCTAGAATGGAGACCGCGCACCGGAAAACGCAGCGTGGGACGACCTTCAACTAGGTGGAAAGACGGCCTGGTGAAGGTCGCTGGGAGTAGGGGACTTTGTTCAGCAGTGGACATCCTGTGGCTGATATGATGAGGGCCGGTATCTTGGAAAAGAATAGGACGACTATGTATCGGCATTTACTAGGCATAAGTTCTTGAAGGTATTGTATTCGATTGCATTTATTCTTTACCGAACAATAGTAACACTACATTCATCTAGAAAGTCGAATTTCAGGCTTTAATAACCTTTACAATGACACTGTGCGTTTTACGCAAAATCAAATCATCGAAACAATCGTGCAATTACATCTCCTACCTGATCACTTAATCCTAACAAATAGCGTCACCCCTATGACGTCTTGTGTCACGCTCGCGAACTGTCTTGGCTGTGTTAATACCGCGTCTGGCGTGTTATTATAAACGGCCGAGTGACAGCGACAAATAACCTTCCGATATAGATGCAAATGTGAAAAACAGCCGCCAGTTACGTTCATAAGTTACGGGCGACATAACACAGTGGCTTTTGATGAATGCTTGCATTTGATAAAACAGGTTGAACGCTTTCAATAAGGTAAAGTGCGTGAAGTTTAAAATTAGCACCAGAAAAACATGAAGATGTATATCTGCTATCATTTGCGTTGCAAACACCCTTACGGGGTACATGCACTTACTTACCTGCTTAATACAATTTTACTATCAGACCTGTGAATTTATAATGTATATACATGACTGTAACTTTAATGACATAAATAAATAAATAATTTTAGTAAAAATAATTTTATGTTCAACATGGTTTAGAATTGGAAATATTTCGAATTAAGATTTGGGTATTTAACATATGTTGTATTACTCGTAATACATTATTAATATAAATAATATATTGGTAACTGTGCGTGATTTGACTTCTTGTATCTAAGGTCCTATCGGAAGACCAGCGCAATGCTGAGATAGGAGCCTATTCTGATGTCTCACACAAAAATCTGTTTGCATGTTTTTATTTTAATTTGATATTCTGACATATTCTGTACTGTTATCTATACATACAAATAAATAAAATTGAAGTGTCTGTTTGTAATGTCAAAATAACAGCTTTTTACTAAATGCATACGGAAGTATATACGGTAGCTGTAACAAAAAAACAATTTTTTTTTTGTCTGTCTGTCCGTCTGTCTGTTTGTTCCGGGTAATCTCCGAAACGGCTGCACCGATTTTGACGGGACTTTCACTGACAGATAGCTGATGTTATAAGGAATAACTTAGGCTACTTTAATTTTAGAAAAATAATTGTGGTTCCACGCAAAAAAAAAACCCTTGATTTCTAATATATATAGTTTATCTCGAAGTACTCTAAATTTCTTTTAAATTAAACGCGGGTGAAACCGCGGGTCCCAGCTAGTTTACAATAATTTTCTTATTTTGTGCGATCAGAATGAAATTATTTATTTATTTATTTTCAATGTCGCGCCAGTAAGATTACTGTAAAAGTGTAAATTTCTTACGAGAACTCTGTGTACCTCTTAGGCTCTTCTGTTTCTGCATTCATTTATAGTATTTCCAGATTTCTAATTTTATTATATTATATATCACTGATGACATAATTGTTGAAATCCAATACTACTGATATGAAGGTATTACTAATTGATCTAATGATGTTTTTATATATGCTAGTTTTAATTAATATTTGTATGCCAGTTATTGGTGAAACATGTAGAACAATCTCCTATATTGACATTGACTGTTACATCTTATAAACCACGGTTTTAGCAAATAAAAATACTTTACTTTACTTTAGAACTTGCCAATGGATTTGCCTAGGTCAGTAAAAAATACCTAAAAGGAAAACTCAATATAGACGTTAGTGACCACGAGACTAATGAAGCAATTTTAGGTAACACACTTTATGACTGCAGAACTAGAAACTAATTCCACGGTAAGGATAACTGAAGATGTATTTATTATTTACTATCTAAGGGAAATTAATAGGCTGAATTGCACGAAATATTTGATACATATATATGCTTCTTTTAAAAAACGTTGCCCCACACTAGGATTTCTCCTGTGTCGTGGGTGCGCTTACAAACACAAATTCCACACACAATACACCCAGACCCGTAACAACTACCTACAGATCGTATAAATATTTCTTCCGTGCGGGAATCGAACCCACGACCCGGTGCGCAGCAGCCGACTGTATCAGCCACTGCACCAACCGTGCCGTCAAGATATCGTATATAAAAGCACTGATACACGTATAGAACTTAAATTTGGTCTTTAGAAGCGGCAGAAGCTTGCTTGCTTTAGAAGTAAACTAAGACATTTAGAAGGTTTTTCTTTCATTAAAAATGACTAGATTTACAATCATATCGGCCATTTACGTCCACTGCTGAACAAAGGCCCCCCCCATAGATTTTCACAAGTGTGTCATCATTTTGGGGGGTATTTGCCAATACTCACCACGCTTGTCAGGCGGATTGGTGAGCGCAGTAAGGCTACCGTTTCACAGAAGGGACGCTGCTGCCCATCCCTCTAGTTTAGATTCCCTTAGTCGCCTTTTACGACATCCACGGGAGGAGATGGAGTGGTGCTATATTCTTAATCCGGACACCACACGGGTAGAATGCACTTTAGAAAATACTCATATTTTGTACTAGGAGATTAATTCTGGTCCTTGCAGGCGGTGGTAGTCTAAAGTACCTAGCTCGCTTCCACTAACCCGTGAAGCAACTTTACGGCATGTCGACACATAACACAATACATATTACTACGTACCTATGTGCTTCATACACGTTGTGGTCGTACACGACCGTCACCACATGATTCATCGCCGTTTCCGCCACCCGATTTATGTCGCTCGCAACATTTGCTTACAACCTCATACTAACTCCTTTTAATATGTTAATTGATATTTACATAAATATTAATGTTTGTTCGTGTTTGTTTGTGGTGGAATAGTGCATGTAGTGTGTAGTTATGTTAGAACTACATATATACTATGTTAGGTTGTTTAAAAAAAAAAACGTTTTAAAAAACTAAAAATCACGCTTTTGAAGATAACTGAACTAAAAAGTAGAAAATTATTTTCAATAAGTTTAAAATAACAATAGAGTGATTGACAAAAAAAAGCTGTAATAGAAGTTTGTTGTAAAAAAGCGTCGAGTGCTTGATGTCAATTGTTGTAATTATTTTTGTAAATATTAGTAAAAGTAGCGTCATCATGAAAATATCAGTTAATGCACCCCTCGCTTTTTTATTAGTTTAGTTTTTTAACTTTTTAACTAATAGTTATTTTCCATTTTTTTGTGCGGCAAACTACGTGTTATTTTATGTTTTGCTCATAGCTGAATGTCCATGTTTCTTGTCCATAGTCAATAACGTGTTTTTGTGCAAGTTTATGTATGTCGATGAATTTATAATTTTTTCCGGGTATCACAGATGAAAAAATTGCTAATCCTGAGGATTTAATATAAAAATCCGACGTTTTGAAGGGGATGAAAATCGAGTTAAAAAATTCCGTTGCATAGATACATAATAACAAGCTAATAAAAGCGTGTTAAAATACATTCCGTGAGAGAAATCCGTCGAGAATTACCTTCTTACGCACACTGTAAAATAATCAGTCATTACTGTTCCACTGCTGGGCACTGAGAAAAGTCCCACGATGAGAAAAGTTAGGCTTTTGGTCCCCACGCTGGCCTAGTGCGGGCTGGCGGACTACACACACCATTGAAAATATTTTGGAACTCCCTCAGGTGAGCAGGTTTCCTCACGATGTCCTCCTTCACTGCAATTCTGATCCGCACATGAGTCCGAAACGTTAGAGGTGCGGGCCGGGATCGAACTCAGACCCTCCTGTATGGCAGGCTATCACTGCTACAAGGCTATCAAGTAATGAAAAGAGAATATTACGATTTTATTTCAGTTGCTTATTATATTATATGCCACGAGCCATTATTTAAATTGTCAATAAATGTCAATGAATCACGGAATAAGTGTGTTCCCGGGGTGCGATGCATAACTGTGCACGTCAAAACTGTGACGCAGGAATGTTGTAATTCGACATGAAAATGACGTATGTACTCTGTATACTATAGAAAGCATTAATGTTTGTTTGCAGGTTTTGGCAAACATGTTTGTATTAAATTTTATTATAAGTATGCCTCTTTTAAAAGACTGGTAGCATGACGCAATTTTTCAGAGAATTGAGATAGTAAGCCTGATTAGGATGACGCAGACTTTTAAATTCATTAGTAGGAATATGTTATGAACTACGGTCTCCTAGTCGGAAGATCAGTGCCGAACGTGATTTTGGGTTCGATTCTCGGGCGGACAAAAGTTTTATTAGGTTTTTCTGTTAAGCAGTTTGTCTGAGTAGTAGGCTGGGGGAACTGTTCCCAGTCGATTGCAGCAGCCTAACCGTTTATGCCATGATTTTGTCAGATTCAATGGCTTTGTAAAATAAGTCATAGACACATAATGTTTACGTTCATAGCCAGTTGCACTCACTAATCGGTAAACGATTGGAGAGGTTAAGTAACGCTTGGCGCGGTCAGTCTCTGGATGGGTAACCGCATAGTGGTATTTCAACTGAGCGTCTCCGTGCTTCGGAGAGCACGTTAAATCGTCGGTCCCGGTTGTTGTCATTAGACAGCAGTCGTTAAGCCAAGTCGGAGGCCTTTGGGCGGCTTGAACAAGACACAAGGGTGGCCACTAACCATACGATATATATATATATATATATATATATATATATATATATATATATATATATATATAATGTTTACTTATATAGAACTATCAAGACCGATTCAAATAAGGAGCAAGCCAACTATTTCCCATAATGAGCTGTTCCCCGGTATCCAGTGGTATCGATTCAAAGGGGCTGGGAAACAAACAGGTAACGACGCGTTGACTCCGCGACCGAGCGCGGGGGAATAACAAGCAGCCACTCGAAACAGAGAAGACGTGGCTTTGATTCTGCGGAACTCGTAGGTAGGAATAAAAATAAAGCATTGATTCTTTCAATATTGTAGAAAAGATAAAAGACATATTGAAGTTTCTCAAGCAGCTTTTACATACCTATTTTATCCCTGGGATGGACGGAGAGGCATGCCGGTCTCCTACCAGCTATAATTAATAGAGCGGTCATCTTCGATACCGAAGGGCCCAGGTCGTCGATACGATCACTCTAGAGCCGCCTATGGTGCCACGCCTTCACACACATCTCCCCTGGTGTAAAGCGGTCAACCCATCTAGCAGTATGGTGTAATAAAGCCGCCCCCCGAAGCTCTTCTTTCTTGGGGTCACTCTGTATTAGCACGCAGACTTTACAATCTGCGCTCTCGTGACCCCTAAAGGAGTTTAGGTGTGTTGGACCTGGCCGTCAGAGCGGTTGTTACCCCGGCGCCGTCTCATCCTTCTTCGTGTAAGATCAGCCCTCTCCCAATCCCAACCTACGGTCTTCTGGAGCATGACACTTCTCAGAAGGAGACCGCTGCAGTCCAGTTTTCATGCTGTGCTAACATAGTCAATACTAGTGCCACCAGAGAAAGATCTTGCCCGATCTGATCGACTCAGATCCACTGCTCGGCAGTCCACGCCAGGCACGTCTCGAGCGTGTGCTCCGTGATATCTAAGTTGCTTCCGCAGTGGTGGCACTCGCGTCCTATCTTGAGCAGGTGCGCACTGGAACAACCGTGACCGGTAAATACCTGCGTCAGACGGTAGGTGGTGCACTCGCTCCTTTTGAGCCAGGCTCCCAACCGTGGCAGG
This sequence comes from Diloba caeruleocephala, assembly GCA_947459985.1. NCBI lineage: Eukaryota > Metazoa > Arthropoda > Insecta > Lepidoptera > Noctuidae > Diloba > Diloba caeruleocephala. The sequence goes on along the minus strand of OX381606.1, from coordinate 31,711,761 downwards.
GTAGCTTCCACGACGTGCTTGGTTACGAGCTTTTACACAGTAGTTTTTCTACAGTATTTTACTGTTACTGGTCCTATTGCACTCTCATCATTTTTCGGGGTATGATTTAAGAAGAATAAGTGCCCACATGCGAATGTAGATGTACATTTTCACAAAAAAAAACAGGCTTTAATAAAGCAGCCAGAATAACGATGACAATAACTACCGCAGCGAGAGATTGGTTCGCCTATTTTAAACCGGACATAATATATCCTTTAGTGTGGAAACTTTACTTTGACCCACTTCGTTATACCAATTAGAATTCAGAGAACAATTATCTTTTAAAAACGTTTTCTCCATTCTTCAACAGAACATTTTCCCGCCTACCCATGAAGCCTAGATTATCGTTCTGCAAGCACGTCCTTCAGCGTCGAGTTGCACATTTATAAAGCCGGGTTTACACGTACATTTGCCTCAATCGTTTGATGCTACACAATGCTCTTAAAATGTTTCCCGACAAAGCTTTTTGAAGCTTCGCTTCGCTGAAATTCTGTTGACATCACAAACGTTCGTATCGGGTATTGAATGTATTGAAGCTTAATCCGTCTGCTGGACAATGTATTCGGCGGAAAAATACTAAGACATTTTATGGGATGAAATGTGAATATGCTTTTAGTGCTAAAAGTCTACTTCTTCGAACGATTTTACGTTCTTTCTGATATGTATCTTTTATTACAGAAATTAGCAGATAGTTTGTAATCATGATAATAGGAAGAAGTACTTCAATGTTATTACGCAAATTGAACAGGAAAATTGGACACAACCACGTATTTGCTATTTATATGCCCTATTATTCAGCCCTATTACTATAAAACCTCACTAGAGCAAACAAGTTCTGCCAAATGCCAGATCTTAGTCAATCAGATTGAGGAAAATCTCTCTTGGTTCGGCAGTAGAGCCAACTATGCTGACAGAGTATGAAAATTAGAGTAGAGTGATCTTCTTCTGTGAGAGCGTGGTGATCGGGAGAGGGCCGGCCCCGCTCGTAGGCGGAGAAGTCACAACAAGGTAACAACCTCCCCGGCGCCTAGTTCCTACACGCTTGAGTTACCTGTCGCTGCGGTTGTCTCCAGAGTTGCAGTCGCACAGATTGAGAATTCCACGTGCTTATTCCGAGTGAACCCCAGAAAGATGGCGGCCCACATATGGTAACGTGCCCTTATGTGTCGAGTACTCTACACAGCGAGGCTTCGTTTATGGGAGGGGGGCGGCCCCTTTACATTTGTATCCCTTTCGCTACAGGGGGACTTCTTTACAGTTAACCCTTCCAATATGTGCCTATAAGCACTCCGGAGCGCTCGTTCTAGGGACCCGGGAGGCCTCGTGTGTTGCCGAAGTTGAGTGCACAGGTTGTTTTAGCTGGTAAAAGTCTGGCATGCCGCTTTAGGTGGAGGGGCATACCAAATTCTTACCTTTTCTCCCCAAGGTGGGAGGAAGTCCATGAGGATTTACATCAAGATGGAAAAAAGGGACAGCAGTTATGAAGTGCACGTTGGTTTGAAGGTGCTATCTTGGGACCTTTTCTAAAGTTGGAACAGACGGTAAGCGGCATGAGTGAAAACAATTACTAAACTGTGTACTCTATCAGTAGTAATAAATAGTACAGCTTCACAGTAAACATAACAGTGCAGTACGCTTACTCGACATAATTATCAAAATATGCAGCTAACAGCGTTGTCAAATCTATTTTCTCAAACCTAACCCACAATATTTCTTTATTATATTTATCATGCCACCGAGGCTCATAAACTTGTAAAATACTTTTATAAATTGCACTTACTCTGCGGAAAGCGTTCCTATTTTATATCAGTCAGAACGTACGAGTCATTAGGAGGATAGTATATGAACAAATAAAAGTTCATCTGCAGGTTTAACAATTGCCAAACACGAGATGTGGGGCTTGAGGAACAAACGGTCGCGAACACGGTACTAAAGATATTGTGAGGGTAATGTTTGTTAGTTGTTTAATGACTATCAATTCCAACTAAAATATAATAAACTAGAATATAAAATCACATTTTTTTTAGTTCAATGATTCTTGATTGAATCGTTTCACACTTCACATCACTTGAATATAGAGTTTGTATTCGGCAATACTTACTTTGTCTGTCAATTTTTATTCAACACATATCAGTTAATTAATTTACAGCCAGCGCACATTTAACAGCCTTCATGTTCAGATATTTTTCGATTCTTTATTTATCAATTGAAAATATTAATTCTATGAATATAAAGTAATAATAAGAGAACATTTTATATTAACTGTGACTTAACAAACCTACTTAAATTATTATTTTGGATCTGTTGGAGCATCTCCTTATTTTCGTGATGACTATATAGATAGTCCCTGTGATGTTCGGATTAATAATATAGCACCACTTCACGTCCTCTCCTGGATGTCGTAAAAGGCGACTAAGGGACTGTAGACCAGAGGGCTGGGCAGCAGCGTCCCTTCTGTGAAACGGTAGCCATTCTGCGCTCACCAACCCGCCTGCCAAGCGTGGTGAGTACTGACAAATTCCCCCCAAAATGACATATGGCATGTAAGCGATTGTTGATGTGGAAGGCCTTTTTTCAGTAGTGGATATTCTTTGGCTGATATGGATATCTGTTACAAGACAGTCTCATAATAACTAGCTCCTGAAAATCGCTGCTCTCCTGCCCTTCTCTACTCACGTACCGGTGTTAAATTATGTATGAAATAGTCCCCCAATCGATCCTGCGGTCACCCCCTATTGAATAGTGGGGGGACAAACCACTTGTTACTATGCGCCACCAATTACAACTATTCCGGGTCATATACCTCTGAAAACCACACGAAATGCGAATTAAATGGTAACTACTAAGTGAGGAAGACTTATTCGTAGATAAATAAAGGTAGTATTTCAACCGTTGGGCGTGTGGTGGAAATGAAAAAATAATTACGAAAATGGCGAAAATTAGAACGAGTAAAAATTTATAAGACAGAGATTGTATATTGTGTTTCCTTTATTCTTCATAAGTGTTAGCATCCTATGGTGCATACTAATAAAATATTTTATCCCTACAACCTAATAAGTGTGTACTTATACTGCAGACACACATTAGATATCAATAACAGCTTCTTAACTATGTGATTAAGGGTAGGAAGACTAATACATACAATACATATTTATTTATACTTAATGTACACTAGTGTACAAAGGGGGTCTGAATGCCGTAGGCATTTTCTGCCCGACGACCTTTGTGTGATGCAGAGAACAAGAAGGTAGATGCACCAACAAAATATGAAAGAAAGGTATAGATGCGAAGACATGTTATACAAATACATAGACGTACATAAACATTACGTGTAAAAAAATATATTTATATAAACACGTACATACACGTATATAATAAATACATACAGAGGAGAAAAAATAAAAATAATGAATCAAATCAGAGTTGAGATGAATCTGCTGTCATCCTTTTGAACAGGTATTTTCGTTATTTAGTTTTAAAGTTGTTCCGATTGTTAGCCATCCTGATTTTAAGGGGGAGCACATTCCACAATATAATATAATAAAATACTTTTAAAAGTAATATATCGCGTATATAATAGATTTTGATTTTCTTGACGTTTCGAATACTTTGCAGCATTCGTGGTCGCAGAAAAACAAAGTGTTTTTATTATAATGTGTATTAATCGCGAAAATCTAAGACATTACTTTATATAATATATATATTTCAATGAATGGTCAACGGTTGGACACCTTTAAGTGATGGACATGATCCACTTGAGTAACATGTGTATGAGAATTATATGTACTACTAGCTGGAACCCGCGGTTTCACCCGCATTTAATTTAAAAGAAATTTAGAGTACTTCGACAAATACACTTGACATAGAATATATATATTGGATTTCAAGGGTTTTATTTTTTTTGCGCGGAACTCTAATTGTTTTTCTAAAATAAAAGTAGCCTAAGTTATTCCTTATAATATTAGATATCTGCCAGTGAAAGTCCCGTCAAAATCGGTCTAGCCATTCCGGAGATTACCCGGAACAAGCAGACAGACAGACAGACAGACAGACAAAAAAATAAAAATTGCTTTTTTGTTATATGTACCGTATATACTTTCATATGCATTTAGTAAAAAGCTGTTATTTTGAAATTACAAACAGACACTTCAATTTTATTTATTTGTATAGATAGATTGGCCGCTCAGAAAAAAATTATGTACGGTCAAATGTGGCACATTTGACCGTACATAATTTTTTTTTGTACATGTATTTTAGCTTTCTGCATTCCTCCTCCATATGAACTTTAACTTTACGAATACTCACATCCCTCCGTGGGCGCAATGTGCTTAAAAACCCAACAAAGTTTTCTCATCACGTATTAATATATAGATATCATCTAAACAGAGCGTGTACTTTCACTTGTATTGTATCAACGTGTGGCTCCTAATAATTTCGCGTTGAATTTAGCTCGCCTGGAGAAGAGGCCGCTTATCCTACGAGCGATGCGGTATTAACCTACTTCCATCTGTTCGCTGCGGCTGAAGAGATAAATCTCGCACATTTCGTTTTCTTTCATACGAAATATGGACAGATATCGGAAGAAATAATTTTGTTTACAACACTGAAAAATATGTTTAGTAATTACTGTAAACCCGTAACGGCTAGGATGGTTACTACTAAACTCTTTAGTTTTAAGTACTTAAGCTATTTCATATGAACTACCTAAAGTTTAGCTACATTAGCTAAACTTAGGAGTTATATAAGGACTTGTTTTAATAGCACACCATATTTTGCATGGCACCTTAGCGAGTGCTAAAGGTGATGTACTTGCCACATTAATTGTAATCTGATGTTATAAATCCGTTTATTTCTTTTGTCCGACGCCAACGGGTCATGTTTGACGTTGCCGATAGACTAAATCGGTAAAAAATAATGACATAAAAATAAATAATAATCATCCTGCGACCACGAATCCTGCAAAGTATTCGAAACGTCAGGAAAATCAAAAATCTAAAATATATGCGATAGAATCCGTTTAAAAGTGTTTTATTACATATACATTTTTTTTTGGAACGAAATTCTTTTACGTGGCTTACAATAGAGTGAACTGGTAGAGTTCGTCACGTACATTAAACATACATACACCGATTTGTTATTACTAGTGTTTGTGGTGCATACATACAAGTAACGTCGACCATTAGATAATTTTATGAAATTGTGTATTGATCACTTTTAAAACGAAAAATATAATAATATAGCTATCGCTCCAGCACTGACTTCATAATCATAAAGCAACAAAAATGGCCGCACAAAAGTTATTGTAAAGTTATACGTAGGTATATTTTTATGTCATGTGGTGCCGGCTCAGAATGCCCAATCTCCTCTCGTGGGTGTCGTAAAAGTCGACTAAGGGATTAGCTGAAGGACGGGCAACAACGTCCTTCGAGTACATTAACAACTCAACTGCGATCGCCAACCCGTCTGCCAAGCGTGGCGATTATAGCAAAACCTCCCAATGAGCCCACAACACATCCATATCGGTCGTTGTGGTGATCTTTGGGGAAGGCCTGTGTCCAGCAGTGGACTTCATTCGGCCGAAATGATGATGATGATATTTTGTTTAGCAAATCATTTGTGAAATTCCGTATGGTATTCGGATATTTCCTGTGGTATCTGGATTAAGAATATAGCACCACCCCATCTCCTTCCGTGGATGTCGTAAAAGGCGACTAAGCGACTCTAATCCATAGGGATAGGCAGCAGCGTCCCTTCTGTGGAACAGTACCCATACTGCACTCACCAACCCGTCTGCCAAACGTGGTGAGTACTGGCAAGTTCTCCCCTGACGACACAATTGGGGAAATCTATGGGCTCCCCCAGCCTTTGTTCAGCAGTGGACGTCCTATACGGCATACAGTTTAGGTTGTTTTTTTGGTAGGTTTCAGTTTGGGAGAGGGCCGATCCCGCTCGGAGGAAGAGGACACGGGGCCGGGGTAACAACCACCGCGGCACCCGTGTCCAACACGCCTGAGCCCCCTGTCGTCTTTATATGGCGGGAGGCCTTGGGGGTCGCGAGCGCGCTTATTGGGAAATATGCGTGCTCATACCGAGCGACCCCCGGGAAGACAGCGGTGCGCATGTGGTCACGTACCGCTGTGTGCGCAGCACAGCGCATAGTGAGGCCTCTGGGGAATCTTTTACAATCCTCTGGAGAGATGCTCTTTACAGTCGCCTTCCCTCCACTACGAGATGTGCCTAAAGGCGTAGCACCAACGGGTGGCTCTAGATGAAGATTATTCGAGTTCCTGGAGCCTCCCTTCGGTGCCGACGATGATCACTCCGGTGGTTTTAGCCGGTAGGAGTCTGGCATGCCCCTTCGCCCTTTCCCGGGGCGAAGGAAGTATATGAGGTATTTCCACCGGATCAATAAAATAAAAAAAGGTACTTTCAGTTCACAATTATTGCGTTGGACTCCATAACACAAACGCATCCTAAATATACGCTGTGGTGCACCCGCTTTGCACCTCTCGGTTGCACCCGACTGATTACGAACAATATTATCTTATGGATGCATCGTAATTGTGTCAGTGCAGGGAGACAATCGGCTCATTATGCCTGTAATAATATGCGTTCAGCTTATAATCGCATTACCAGGCTTTGTCTAATTATGTGTGCCTAATTCGGATGTACAGTCTGCAATATAGAGCGAATAAATCTTGTTTATTTATATAAATTAAGATCATGCAGTACACGGTTATAATAGGTACAAAAATATGTTTTTGCCCGTGTTGTATGAGGCAATAAAATTTGCACATTTTGTAAAAGTTTATGCCGTCTGGTGCCAGCTCAGAATACCACCACTCCATCTCCTCCCGTGGGTGTCGTAAAAGTCGAGTATGGGATTAGCCGGAGGTTGGGCAGCAGCGTCCTTCGAGTACATTAACAACTAAACTGCGATCGCCAACCCGTGCCAAGCGTGGCGATTATGGCAATGAGCCCACCACACACCCATATCGGTCGTTGTGGTGATCTTTGCGGGAGGCCTGTGTCCAGCAATGGACTTCATTCAGCCGAAATGATGTATAAGTTTTTTTAAATAAAATAAACATTATTATACATACTTATTTTATAATGAAATGCAACGAAATATTGTTTATTCCAGATACACTAAATACCTTTTAAAGGTCGTCAACATAATAGTCTGCTAGTTTCAAAACCAGTGCATTTTGTCAAACATGAGTTTTTGCAATGACAATACAGCTAATTTTGAATAAAAACTTTATCTTTTAGGCATAAGTTTCAAAATCAGCATTATGCAATTCAAAATCTTAGCTAAGCGTCAAATCCGGCAATCTTTCTAACTTTAAATTGAAGACTTGCCACCTTACGCTGTCGACCAATCAGAAGCGAGAATCCTTTTGCGTAGGTCAACGGCTAACGGAACATTGCTCGCTATTTCTTTGCTTTCTAAGTGTATGTATTTGTTACTAGCACGCATGTGGTCACGCGCTGCCGTGGGACGCTTTGGGGGATCCTTTACAATCCCCCCGGGTGGGTGACCGCTTTACAGTCACCCTCTCCGAGATGTGCCTATAGGCGTGGCACCAGTGGGCGGCTCTAGTGTGATCATACGAGGACCTGGAGCCCCCCTTAGGTGCCGAAGATGACCGCCCCAGTGGTTTTAGCCGGTAGGAGTCCGGCATACCCCTTCGCCCTTCCCCGGGGTGAAGGAAGTTCATGAAGAATTTCCACTGGGCATCAATAAAAAAATAAAAATAAAAAAGGTATTTGTTACTAAATGTATATATAAAAATGTGAAAATATCATCATAGAGGACCATCCTAGCATAGTAACATACAACTATACTCGGAAACGCAAGAAGAACAATTAAAATTGCACTAGAAATCCGAACTCGAAATTGTCTTAGGGTTGTCACTTCTTGTCACGTAAAAGATAAAGAATGGTAGTTGTGTTTGTATTATTATGTTTAAAAGCTTTATCTTTTTACAACGATATACCTAATATACATGTAGAAAGAACCCACCGCGCCTAAAATTCAAGAAAGATATTGTGAAGAAACCATGGAAGCGGTCCAAAATCATGGATGGACCTAGCCTTCTTATTGGTTTTCCTGTAATCTATAGGTAAAGAGCTTAATACATCTATATACTTTTTAGGAAAAGTCATAGAACAAAAGTTGGTCAATACCACATCATAGTATTACACCTTTTCGGCTCAGTACACCCTTTCAAACTAACCCAGTATATTACATTAATAATGATTTCAATATGACATTGATAAATGTTCTTAGCTTATCCTTAGAGCGTCACTATTCGAATCCTTAAAAACAAAACCCGCTCCACTTTTCCTACTGTTATATTGAATCAGATATTTTCCACAAAACAATACTAGAAATAAGTTACAGAATTTCATATTCAGAGTGCAGTATATGGAAATACAGCTGGATTTAGTAAATCCCGCGCTTAGAACACAAAACTTCGCTTGGCTGATTCGCTCAAAACGATCAGATTGAGCGAAGCGCGGGCGACAGTGCAAAACTGTCGGGGGGACTACTACGAACCATTTATCTACACTTGACATTATTCTCACCTCATTATCGCTTCGTATTTTACAATCTAATCTACGTAATTCTGTGAATTTTAAATTTCTTATTTTTTTTATTGGTGCCCAGTAGAAATTCTTCATGAACTTCCTTCGCCCCGGGGAAGGGCGAAGGGGTATGCCGGACTCCTACCGGCTAAAACCACTGGGGCGGTCATCTTCGGCACCTAAGGGAGGCTCCAGGTCCTTGTATGATCACACTAGAGCCGCCCACTGGTGCCACGCCTATAGGCACATCCCTGAGAGGGTGACTTTAAGGCGGTCACCCCCCCAGGGGATTGTAAAGGATCCCCCAAAGCGTTCCAGGGTACGCTCGTGACTACATGCGTGCTACCGTCTTCTCTTGGGTCGCTTGGTGAGCACGCAGATTCCCCAATCTACGCACCCGCGAACCCAGAGGTCCCCCACCTTATAGCAACGGCAGGGGGTTCCATGCGTATGGGAATTAGGCACCAGGGCGGTTGTTACCCCAGCGCCGTCTCCTCCTTCTTCGAGCGGGATCGGCCCTCTCCCGATCCCGCTCTGTAGTCTCCTTCTGGAGCATGACGCTCTCACAGAAGGAGACCAAGATTCCTTATCCTAGTTTTGTTTATGTTTCTAAACATAACATTGGCCTAACCTAACATAAGTTTCGTCGAAGTTTATTATTGAGTAAGTGGTACATACTAACGGTATGCATGCGCGTAAGGTCGCTGTATTGTTTAATTAAATTATGTTGTAGAGATTTAGAGAAACAACACATATGTGGGTTCCTACGTAGCATAATAAGAAAGTTAGCTTATATAATAATGTTAAGTATGTTTGCCTGGTAAATCGTCATCATATCAGCCAAAGGACTGCTGAACAAAAGCCATAGAATCCCTCATAGATATCCACAATTGTGTCATCCTTTGGATGGGAATTTGCCAGTACTCACCACAATTGGCAGGCGGGTTGCTGAGCGCAGAATGCCTATTAGGTGTGTTAGTTATATTAGGTAGCTGAATAAATAATCAATTATTTTAAAATAATCATGCAAATTTACGCTTTCACGGCACAGTTATAAGATCTGAATTCGTATCAATATTTAATCAAAACTACTAAATAATACGAGGAACTAATATAATTACCTTTATTCGATAGTCGTTTTGATCTACGATTATATTTGAACATAATCAGGCCGGACTACTCGCTTGACGTCATAAGTTCATAAGTTGTATTTTACAGGAGACTGTTGTATTTTTTTTTAAACGTTGCGCCACGGGTGCTTTTATAGACATAAATTCCACATTCAATATACCCAGACCCAGAACAACTACCTGTAGATCATACAAATATTTGTTCCGTGTGGGAATCGCACCCACGACCCGGAGCGCAGCAGCCGACTGTATCAGCCACTGCACCAACCGTGCCGTCAGTCAGTTATGTGGAAAATAAGCCCGCTTCTACTCCCGAATTCCACAAAACAATACAATATGTGTGCGAGCACCACCAACGCGAGTGTTGGCGAGTTTCTATAGTAGCTCCATTGAGTGGACGCTTTGTTATAGGCACTCCACGCGGGCGCAACTGCAAACTGGCTGAAACAAATCTCTGCAGAACTAGGTTATCCCTTCCTGTCGGACTGTCGGATATTTGTCCGATAGACGGGCATTTTGCCTACGCCAACACACCGTAACTTCTCTAACTGCGAAACATTTCGCTCAGGATATTAAGTTTTCGATATTGCTAGTTTGTTTGTTCGTGAATATGGTGTTTGGCTGAAGATAAGACTCGCACGTAGCTTTGATTGGATTATATGAAGTGTTGAATGGTCCCGGTAAAGAATAGGCCAATTAGTTTGGTGCCAATATTGATTAAAGTGAAACTTCTTTATCGACGTATGGGAGAAAATTTAATTTGGAACGTTTTACTGTTACGCGCCATATTTATTTCTAAGTCACATTTTTCCGTGATGCGCCATATTGATTTGAAAAATAGTCCTCAAACACCAACAACAAGATCCGGCACTACAATTGATGGAGTTTTTACTCGGTCACTAAATTCCGTGGAATGTAAACCATATATTTCAGTTACCATAAGCCATTAATTACAAAAATACATAATTACGACAACAATAATAGTAACAGTTATATTATAATTAATGAAATGCTATAATAATCTTAGTAGCAATAAGGTGAAATAATTGTATTATTTGTATCCATGTCTATGATAATAAAAGCCTTTTGCTTAAACTTTATCTAATTTAGCTTTATTTAACCAGTTTCTGTAAAGTTGTATATAGTAGATCATTTTTCGAAAAATGATGTCATAAAGAAGTTTCGCTTCTTACGTGTGTACACTAATACACACACATTTACTTTTTTTTTGTTTGGCTGAAGATAAGACTCACACGTACATTTGATTGGATAATTTTTTTTTTTTTTTTTTAATTCCCCACACTAGGATTTCTCCTGTGTCGTGGGTGCGTTTACAGACATGAGTTCCACATACAATACACCCAGACCCGGAACAACTGCGGAACCTGCAGATTATACAAATATTTGTTCCGTGCGGGAATCGAACCCGGACCCAGCCGCCGACTGTATCAGCCACTGCACCAACCGTGCCGTCAATATGAATATGAAGTGCTGTATGGTTCCGGTTAAGAAGAGGTCAATTAGTTTAGTTCCAATATTTATTTTTGTTTTATTTACTACTAGCTGGGACCCGCGGTTTCACCCGCGTTTAATTTAAAAGAAATTTAGAGTACTTCGACATAGACACTTGATATAGAATATATATATTGGATTTCAAGGGTTTTTTTTTGCGCGGAACCCTAATTATTTTTCTAAAATATAAGTAGCCTAAGTTATTCCTTATAACATCAGCTATATGGCAGCGAAAGTCCCGTCAAAATCGGTCCAGCCGTTTCGGAGATTACCCGGAACAAACAGACAGACAGACAGACAAAAAAAATTAAAATTGTTTTTTTGTTATATGTACCGTATATAATTGCATATACATTCAGTAAAAAGCTGTTATTTTGACATTACAAACGGACACTTCTGTTTTATTTATTTGTATAGATATGGTTACAAACGACCAAGCCATTAACCTGGTGGTAGACTTCAAGCCTATCCTTATCAATTGTAATGTTACCCTGTAGCCTCCACCCGTTTTATTCCCTAATAATATTAAGGTAAATGAATAAAAAGAGGGTGTACCTTTAAATTTGTTTAATATAATGGAAAATAAAATATAATGTAACTAGCGGAGCGGAGGCACACAAATTTGTAGGTGGGTTCGTGGGGTGGGGTCGCGGGTGCGCAGATTGGGGAGTCTGCGTGCTCACACCGAGCGACCCCAGGGAAGACGGTGGCGCGCACGTGGTCACGTGCCGCCGTTTGCGCAGCACAGTGCACAGCGAGGCTTGGGGGGATCCTTTACAATCCTCCCCGAGAAGTGCCTGAGGGGGCGACCTTTTTACAGTCACCTTCCCTCCGCTAGAGGGGGTGACCGCTTTACAGTCATCCCTTCCGTGATGTGCCTAAAGGCGTGGCACCAATGGGCGGCTCTAGTGTGATCTTACGAGGACCTAGAGCCTCCCTTCGGTGCCGAAGATGACCGCTCCAGTGGTTTTAGCCGGTAGGAGTCCGGCATACCCCTTCGCCCTTCCCCGGGGTGAAGGAAGTTCCATGTAGAATTTCCACTGGACATCAATAAAAAAAAAAAAGGTGGGTTCGTGGGTTTACGGCCATCTGCTGTCACCTCTACAGACCAGTCCAGCGTGGCACCGCACTGCGCTCGTCACCTTGAGGCATTCGTTATTTAGTCTCTTGTGCCCTTTAAAACCGGAACACATCATCATCGTATCAGCAAAAGGATGTCCACTGCTGAACAAAGGTCCCCCATAGATCTTCATATTTGTGCCAATATTTTGAGGGGGAATTCGCCAATACTTACCACGCTTGGCAGGTGGATTGGTGAGCGAAGAATGAACCTGTACACAGTTATGTCTAAAGTTTAAACTCTACTGCTTGGCAGCCAATGTCTGGCATTGCGTTGGTACACACGGCTACACATCAAGCTACTAAAATAGTTTACCCTGATCTCTCATCACACCGAAAGCCTATCGACGGCACGGTTGGTGCAGTGGCTGATACAGTCGGCTGCTGCGCTCCGGGTCGTGGGTTCGATTCCCGCACGGAACAAATATTTGTATGATCTGCAGGTAGTTGTTCCGGGTCTGGGTATTTTGCGTGGAATATATGTCTGTAACGCACCCACGACACAGAAGAATTCCTAGGGTGGGGCAACGTAACGTTTTGTTAAGAACAAAAAAAACCTAGACAATGCGAGATCAGCTTATACTGGTTAAGTATAGCTTGATGTATGTACATAGGTAGCCGGACTTACAAGAAGAGAACTACTAGCAGTACAATTGGTTACAAAGTAAAGTTAATATGTAATAAACGAAAACGTCACAAACGGCTCACTATTAAGTGATTTCTAATGTGCCAACCACATATTAAAACAATGCTTTTCACAAAAACTCTTAAACATTCCGAATAATGTAACACGAGTTTGCTATTTGTGATCTGACAGTCTCTATTAAGCAAAATGAAAATAGAACCACACAAAATTGGTATCTACTTTACTTGAATAAAGATAGCAAATAAGTTATAATATAGGAGTTCTAGGCTTGGTTTGCCGTGTGGTGCTGGCTACGATTGCCGTGTGGTGCCGGCTACGTATACCACCACCCCATCTGATCCTGTGGGTGTCGTAAAAGGCGACTAAGGGATTAGCCCATGTCGATCGTTGTGGTGATCTTTGGGGGAGGCCTATGTCCAGCAGTGGACTTTATTCGTTTTTTGGTTTTTTTGATCATGGGTTTTTGCCATAATCGCCACGCTTGGCAGGCGGGTTGGCGATCGCAGTTGAGTTGTCAATGTACTCGAAGGACGCTGCTGCCCATCCTCCGGCTAATCCCTTAGTCAACTTTTACGACGCCTACGGGAGGAGATGGGGTGGTGGTATTCTGAGCCGGCACCATACGGATTACTAGCTATGAAATAAACGTAATAGTGTAGTTCTCTTATCTGGCACTACGGTGGTACTTTTGTGTAGGCGGACTCTTGCAATATGAGACCTATTTTTTATAATTTTTATTGGTGCCCAGTGGAAATTCTTCATGAACTTCCTTCGCCCCGGGGAAGGGCGAAGGGGTATGCCGAACTCCTACCAGCTAAAACCACTGGGGTGGTCATCCGCGGCACCTAAGGGAGGCTCCAAGTCCACGTATGATCACACTAGAGCCGCCCACTGGTGCCACGCCTATAGGCACATCTCCGAGAGGGTGACTGTAAATTGGTCACCACTCCCGGGGGATTGTAAAGCATCCCCCAAAGCGTCTCACAGCAGCGCGTGACTACATGCGTGCTACCGTCTTCGCAATATGAGACCTACCACTAGTAGACCTGGTTGTCATGAGGCTCTGAATAACTCTGATTTACCAAGCCAGTCCATTCAGGTGCAGCTTACCGATCATTATATGATCATATAAAAACCATGGAACTTGGAATAATTTGAAAAAAATAACAGTGTATCAGTGCTCCAAGATATTAGGTAAAAACTATATTTATTAGCGTGAATAGTCAATGTCATATTATCATTGTAAAAGCCAATATCTACAAATCATTTGCTTGAAATGAGCACCCGCGCTCTGCAACTGAAAACGGAAAAAGACGCCGTGGTTGGCGCAGTGCCTAAGCGATTCACTTTCCGCGACATGGGTCACGTATTTGACTCCTGCACCGAAAAAAATATTAGGCCTACAATTAAGGCTGGGCCTGGCTATTTGTGCATGTGAGATTTGTTTATGACCGTACCCAATATTACAGCAAAACTAATACATATCTATAAATGATATAGTATATATGAATTAACTCATTTAAAAAGCTGCTAGATTCTAAGTGGCCTTTATTTCATTGCATAATTACACTTAGCATGCCGCATTTGGTTTTTTAAGCAAGTACGCCCATTTTAAACTAAATCTGAAACTAGACTAACAAACAATACTTAGTTCTGAATTTGTTTCAACATGGTCTCAAAGCTCCTAACACATTTTTAGATTTCACATTTGATACATAAATATGTATGGCATGTATTTTATTCAGGCCTTCTATGAATATTGTGTCTACTTAAATAAAATAATTAAAATAGCAATAGCAATCAACTAGTTACAGATACAAGTGCCCGGATTTACGGGAGAACCCAGAGAACAAGCTATCCATCTAACCTTGGAGGTAATATAATTAATCAATTAGGGACCGTAAATCCAATGGGCGGGCGACCCATTCACTGTCCGCGTTGAGCGTCTTGACTACGAGCGTGACCACTGCGCATTTGTGAGCCAACGTCGTTGAATGTTGCTGTTATTACCCGTAATGAACTGCGATAATTATATCACACACCATTATAGTTGATGTATTGTTATTGAGGGAGTAAGTGTTTTTGTGTTATGCTTACATTTGTGGTTTTTGTGCCTTAGAGCAGAGGCAATAAACTAGACGAATTCATAGTATCAATTTTATTGAGAAACTAGCTGGGACCCGCAGTTTTTAGAGTACTTCGACATAGACACTTGACATAGAATATTTGAATTTCAAGGATTTCTTTTTTGCGCGGAACCCTAGTAATTTTTCTAAAATAAAAGTAGCCTAAGTTATTCCTTATAACATCAGCTATCTGCCAGGGAAAGTCCCGTCATAATCGGTCCAGCCGTTTCGGGGATTACCCGGAACAAACAGACAGACAGACAAAAATAAAAAAAAGTTTTTTTGTTATACCGTACCGTATATACTTTCATATGCATTTAGTAAAAAGCTGTTATTTGAACATGACAAACAGACACTTTAATTTTATTTATTTGTAAGTGTAGATGTATAGATTACAAACAGACACTTCAATTTTATTTATTTGTATAGATAAACAGGATTGAGTTGAGTACATGTATAAACAAATTAACCGATGATCGCACGAATTAATGAATTATATATTTACGTAGTCGTTTATATGCATTTCCTATACCAAAGAGTAAGGACCACCCAAAATTACGGTACGCAAGAGCTTCGATGGATTTTGATCTAACCGGTGCCAAAAATGCGAACATAAATATACTGAAACCATATTACCGAACATATATTGTAATATAAAATATGTTTGTATATAAAAAATTTCTACGCGGTGTATTTTTTATTTCCAGTGAAGTGAAATTCCCGAAAGCGATCCAATGAAATATTATCCCCTTGGTAACAGTCTCTTACAACGGAATCGATTTGTCGCAGCGTTTGTGCTATGCGAATGAAGGTACACCATATTCATTATAATTATAATGTAAATTATACAACACTTTACTGCCCGCGGCTTCGCCCGCGTAAAATTCGGCTTATCACAGAAATATTTATCGCGCATCCCTCGGGTGTTTATTTTCCTGGGATAAAAGTAGCCTATATTTGAATTATGGTCTATCAGTGTGCCAAACTTCATCCAAATCTGTTCAGACGTTTCGGCGTGGTTGCGTGACAAACATCTTCACAGACTTTTACATTTATAAGATTAGTAGATTTATTTTTAGATTACTTAGACGAAACCTGAAAATAGCATGTGTCCAGAATCAGTAAAAAAAAAACGATTGCAATAGTGTTTTTTCTTCAAAAACCGATGTCTCATACTGGCATCTCTGTGTTGTGGGTACAGCTAACATACGTAAATCTCACATCTATAAATACCAAGACCCAAAATAGCTCATACAAATATTTGTTCGTTGAGAAGATTACCGCTTCAGTTTAATGAAGTGACAATGGGCGGGGCACATTGCTCGTAGAACTGATGGCCGGCGGGGTAAAAAGTTTTTCAAGTGGAAATTGCGCACCGGAAAACGCAGCGTGGGACGATCTCCAACGAGGTGGACAGACGACCTGGTGAAGGTCGCTGGGAGTCGTTGGATGAGAGCGGCATGGGACCGCTCGTTGTGGAAATCTAAGGGGAGGGCTTTGTTTAGTAGAAGACGTGCTTTGGCTGATATGATGATCGATGTGTGTTTGGAATACATTGTACTATTAAATGTTATTCAGATGTTGCAACATTATCTTTCTTTTGTTAAATCTATAAGCAACTTTTGACTATTTTTGAACAGCTAGACTGGACACGACCTCAGGTCATTAGGCGGGCTGATTAGCTAAAAGCTGCAACAGCAGACGCGATAGCAGCTATCGCGCAGCAAATGATCAACCGGTGGCAAAGCGTCAAAAAAATTGGTATTACGTACGGCATCGCCCGCCAGTCGCTATTGTGGAAGATGCATAGTTACTAGCGCCAGTAGCCACCAGTGGAACTAAAAAGAATGAACGTTTTTAGTTCTTTGGTTGTCCGACAGAGGCGTGTCAGAGATCTTTGCCTGCTTAGTCGCTATCGGCAAATAGCAAATTGGCGATTGACAGCTGCGTTGGAGCAATTTACGTCTGTAGCAAAGCGTCAGTGGCTTAGGTAATCAGCTTGCCGGTCAGGGGAGTCGAGTGCTAAGTTGGAACGTGTTGAGTGCTGGCTGTACGTCCAAGATTTTGGTTATTTTGCTCGCGCTTGCATTTAGTTGTTAATTATCTCGCTTCTTTTCTTTAAACATAGCCCACAGATAGGGTCAAGAAGTCATCCCTTGTTAACAAATAACAAAATCAGTTCCGCGAAGTGTGTGGAGGTGACACCTAGTGCGGACACTCCCGCAAACGCTACACAGTTTTATGTGGTGCTGGTGGTGGTTCATTGGACAAGTATAACTTCTTGAGTCTCCCTTAAATCTTATTGAATGATTTGAAGTTATTTAGATTCGGGCCACCCAGGGGAACCCCAAATCGTAGAGATTATAGGGTATAGCAAACCTTGAAAAACTTTTAAGTGACACTAGCCTATTGGTACATTTTTTTATAGTGCCCAGGGGAAATTCTTCATGAACTTCCTTCACCCCGGGGAAGGGCGACGGGGTATTCCGGACTCCTACCGGCTAAAACCACTGCGGCGGTCATCTTCGGCACCAAAAGGAGGCTCCAGGTTCTCGTATGATCACGCTAGAGCCGCCCACTGGTGCCACGCCTATAGGCACATCTCGGAGAGGGTGACTGTAAAGTGGTCACCCCCCGGGGGCTCTCTCTCCCTGCCGCCCGTACAAAAGTAACGTACATTTTAATATTTTACAAATATCAGTTAATTATTCACACGTACAGGGGAAGAGATGCGCTGAGTCTTTTTGTGAAATGGAAATGTAATTTAATAAAAAGTGTCATATGGTAATGAGAAAAACGTGGCAAAAATATTATTTTCTACAAATAAAAATTGTAGCGAAAGTAGGTCATGATTCGTTCAACTTGTATGTTGTTTGAATAAATATGTTTCCAAGTCTTACTAAATTTAGATCTAAAAGTGGTGTTGCATAGCCATCTGGCCACTGGACGGGCTACACGGGTAAAAATATTGTAAGTCGTCAATGAAAGAAAGAAAGAAAAGAAATGTATTTGCACAAAAAATTATACAGCAAACAAAAACATAATATTAAAACAAAAGTGCCAAAAGGGCCAACAGCTCAGCATAATGTCAGGTGGTAGTACCAAGTACCACTACTTAACGCTGATTTTCAGCTGCAACCCACGAGTGCCATACGCACGAATCTAGCAGAATAAATTTTAATAATTCTGTATGTATATAATGTAGGTAAAAGTATGTGATATAATTAGATACATAATGTAATGATATTTGTTTAGTATACAGTAATAATAAATACATGTAACGATGTATTAAATAGGCGTAGAAAAGATAGAAGGAGCAAACAGTCCTTTAGTTATTTCAATGCTACTACCGCGTTTGTGTATTTTTGTAACATGCAACATAATTCTAAAGAGAAAGTCGCGTGCGACCGTTTGATGCTGAGCTTTTGGGGAAGGAATATTTTTGTTTCGACTGTTATGATGATCACAATGAAATACGCTAAAATAAAAAGAGTAGTGAATTATCCAAACCACTACAATTAAATAAGATTTTTATGAAGCGAAAACTTCTTTTAGCGCGGTACGCATATTTTTAGATGAGATAAAATCTCTGGACTCGCGACACCGTTACGAGACGCTTGAAGTGAAAACTTCTTTTAGCGCGGTACGCATATTTTTATATAGACAAATAATAAGTTTTCACTTCTGTCGGCACTCCCGGAGTGCAACCCGTATTTTTTTAATCTATCACGCTATAGACTGACGGAATCTAATTTTACTTGCATTAACTCCCCATAATAGAAAGGTCTACAAACATATAATTCAAAACAAAGCTCCTAAGCCCCAAGCTATAATCTAAATAGCGTGATTGTTCCAACTTAGTTCGTAATGCGCCATGATTGTGGCGCAAATCGACACATGTAAAGCCTAAGTGAATTACTGAGCGAACTTAATTGTGGCGCGATTGAATAGCCGCCGAGCCGCCCGGTGCCTAACGCTGCCTAGGTCACCTTGGAGAAACACGCGACTGAACTAAGGGAGGGCACAGACGATGCTACTAATAGTCGGAGCTTTAATTAAGGTAGGGTGACTTTAAAGTTCAGATCAGGATCATTTAGAATGTTGATACTATGAGCACCTAATGTGTATTTTAGTTTTATAATTAACTAGCTGCGAACCGCGGTTTCACCCGCCGTTTAATTTAAAATAAATTGGATTATTTATAAATAATTTAAAGCATTTCGGCATAGACACTTGTTGACATAGAGTAGTATTATATTAATATTGGATTACATGGGTTTAATATTTTTTGCGCAGTACCCTAATTATCTTTCGAAAACGAACGTAGCCTAAGTTATTCCTCATAATATCAGCTATCTGCCAGTGAAAGTAACGTAGAAATCGGTTCAGCCGTTTCGGAGATTAACGGGAACAAACAGACCGACAGACAGACAGAGAAAAAACTTAAAAATAGTTTTTTTGCTGTAGGTGCCGTATATACTTTCAGATGAATTTAGTAAAAATCTGTTATTTTGACATTACAAACAGACACTTCAATTTTATTTATTTGTATAGAGAGATTAAAGTGTCTTAGGGTCAAGCTGCGTTTTAGACCACTACTACAAAAAGGTACTTAGTTATGTTTTTTCAGATTCTTTCTTTCAATTCTCCATTTCCTCGATATAAAACTATTTGAGGCCCTTGTAAATTCTGTGTTTTCATTTCTTTTCCATTACTGTTATTTAGTTGATTTGTTTACTTCTTCTGTTTCTTTATTTTATCCTTCTCATTCATCATATACTAAACCGTCTACCTTCTACCCCATTCTTTTTCTTTATTTTTTAAAAACTTTGCCCCACCCTAGGATTTCTCCTGTGTCGTGGGTGCGTTAACAAACACGAATTCCACATACAATACACCAAACACACCCCGATACCGGGTAATCAGACCACGATCACTCGATTCCGTTGCAGCACTACTTTCATTTAGTTATTGTCCTAATATTCAGATATATTTTAGAACAGAAAGAAATAAAATGCAAAGCAACTTCGTTTAACGACTATTACTGATACAGCATGGCTTAGCTCATCGAACTAAGACAATTTTCATGCATTCCTCGCCATAATTATGGTTGGCTAAAGTGAAATTAGCTCTCGTATTCTTTGTTATACACTCACTTGGCCTGCCTTTAATGTATTTTATCCCTTAATCATTGGCAGAATTTTAGAAACAGTAACGGTTACCTTAAAAATTAAATTGAATTATCAAAATGTATGTGTTACACGTCGCTTGGCCAAATCCCTGGGGTGCAATTCCTTAATCTCAAACATCCATACATCCTTGAATACAGAATTGAAATATTGGTGATCACCCAATTTGGTATTCGCTAAGGCTGTTCCTCATGGCTCACCGTCTGCAACGTGTCCTTGAATAGCTTCAATCATATCTTAGCTAAAACCAAATTGATTTTACACCGTTATTTCGATTCCATGTTCAAGGATGTATGGATGTTTGAGCTTAAGGAATTGCACCCCTGGTGCGTGCTAGGCACCTGGAGCCCCCCTTCGGTGCCGAAGATGACCGCTCTGGTGGTTTTAGCCGGTAGGAGGCCGGCATACCCCTTCGCCCTTCCCCGGGGTGAAGGAAGTTCCATGTAGAATTTGGACATCAATAAAAAAAATGCATTCAGTACCAAACAACGTAGGTACCATGTGAACCAGATCTTAGTGAACCTTCACAGGCTAAATACTAGATACTTAACCAGTTAAAGCTAAATGTAAATGGGAGAGGGTAATGAGAACATTAATCCGTCTGCCGCTGCTCGTAAAACTACGGAGCACTGGTTTTTTAGTTCATTAGCGAACAAACTAAACGCGGCTGCAGGTGAGCTGCCAGCCCAGCACACATTACCAGTAGTTTGTTACATTCTCAGTCAAATAGATCACTATTTATTTGCAAAACTAGTTTAAAAGGACATTTTTTGGTGTCAATGAACTATGTTTTTGATTATAGTCTTAGTGCGACTACGAACGTTATAGTGTTAGATTATAGAAAAAGTAAAAATATATAATATACGCGATGCAAAAAAAGTGTTCTATTGTAAACGTACTACCTATATTTTTTTGTTTTATAAAACGTTGCCCCACACTAGGATTTCTCCTGTGTCGTGGGTGCGTTTACAGACATGAATTCCACATACTAATTACTATACATAATTACATAATAATTAATATACATAATTACACATACACCCAGACCCGGAACAACCACCTGCAGATCATACAAATATTTGTTCCGTGCGGGAATCGAATCCGCGACGCGGAGCGCATCAGCCGACTGTATCAACCACTGCACTGTAACAATTTGTGTTTGAATGTTTCAGGCTCCAACGCGCTAAAAAAGCTGAAATCTTCTAAAAAAAATCGTTGAGGTCGATTATGTTGTGTATATAAATAGATAGATAGATATTTTCAGTATAGTGTCCACGGATCGGGAATATAGCACTACTCTATCAACTCCCGTGGATGTCGTAAAGGACTTTAAATTACAGGGATGGGCATCAGCACCCCTTCTGTAGAACAGTCACCATACAGCGCTCCCCAAGCCACCTGCTAACCGCCTGCCAAGCGCCTGTTGAGTACTGGCAAATTCCTCTCTAAATGACGACACAATTATGGAAATCTATGGGGAGGCTTTTGTTCAGCAGTGGGTGTCCTTTGGTTAATATGACGATGATGTCTATTTGCAAAATGTTCGTTACAATAGACTGGAACCACACCAATTTAGGATATAGTACCAGACGTACACACGGCAACACATAAAACCAGTATAAGCTAATCTCATATTGTATAGGCTTTCGGTAAGATGAGAGATCAGGTTAAACTGGATGGGTATAGCTTGATGTGTAGCCGTGTACTATCAGTGTACCAAACATATGACTTGACGTTGACGTTGAATTCTAGATTTTCTTTTTTTATGCCAGCTGCTTTATTGTTTACTTACTATCTTCAAACAAAGAATTCAGAGATTTAAAAAAATACTAAGGTTTGAATAAGTCTGTTTCTCTAGCCTCAATGTATTTTTATCCATACATAAAAGAAACGAACGCGCGAGTAACTATTCTTGAAATAAAAACAAAGTGCAAACTTGTCTCTGCGCAAAATTTCAAATATAGAAGCTGTCAGCTGTTTGTCTTCCCACGAACGATACAAGTTGCAGCGACCGGGGCACTATTATACAGAATACTTTCTAAGCTCATATTTTGATCTCTTTATAGTACTGTCATGTTTTTATTTTTGTCTTCTGATTCTGCCATGACTACGATGTCACCGGCAAATCGAAGGTGAGTGATATACTCGTCATTGATGTTAATGCCGAATCCTTTCCACTCCAGTAGCTTGAAGGCATTCTCCATTGCAGCGGTGAACAGTTTCGGGGAAATGTCGTCCCCATGTCTCACACCTCTCCGCAATGGAATTGCCCCCGTGCTCTGTTCATGTACTCGGACAGACATGGTGGCGTTTGAGCATAAACACTTCAACACTTCAATGTGCCGAAAGTCAATGTGGCACCGCTGCAAAGACTGCAGCACTGCCCATGTTTCGATTGAATCAAAGGCTTTCTCATAGTCCACAAACGCTAAGCATAGTGGCAGATCATACTCCTCGGTCTTCTGTATAACCTGCCGCAGCGTATGTATGTGGTCTATGGTACTAAAACCTTTTCAGAAGCTGCCTTCTTCGGGAGGCTGCAAGTCATCAAACCTGTACTCGAGACGAGCGTGCTTGAGATGCAGAGGTACACAACATTTATTTTACATTTTGGACGAGCCTGAGGCTGTTACAGTCAACAGTTGTCAGGACATTCATTTATTAATGTCCAGACTGCGGATTTATCATCAGTTCAAGAGGTTGGGTTTTGATGTTTCCAAATTAGTATTTTAAACAAAAGCAAACAAGCTGAAATTAGGTAACGCGTACGTATATTGGTGGTCCTTGCCATGTCACTTCTACGTAGATATGTTTGAACATGAAATCGTATCGTTTGATTCGGACGCGTGATAGCAAGAAACGTCGGACACTCCATCGCTCACAATCAGTTCGGTGGCCCAATCAGAGGGGGGTGTAATTTCGGCCATTACGTGGCCACCCCCACCCGTCGCCACTAATACAAAGCCTAGCTGTCGTTCATTGTCATTTGCTAAATTATCGGGCGCCGTCTGAACCTGCCGTAATAAGTGAACCGACCCGCTCAGATATGTTCGTCGGAAATGTTATCTGCCCCTTTTCCCTTTGACGCCTTGTTTGTATTATATTTTTGTCGACATCTGTTCTATTGAACGTAAATCCATCAAATAATTTTAGATCCGAGTTTGTTTGAATAAATACTTGTGAGTTAATTATTTAACGGTATCTATATAAATTATTTATGCCGTACTGCTTCAATATTTGTGTTCAGTGGCGCGTTTTACTACATATAAATGGTGCCTTATTAATGTACTATAATTAATGACTAATGATAGTCGTTTTAAAATACGTTCGGGCAAACTAAATCATTACGAAAGGCTAGGTAAAAAAGAAATTGAATTAATAAAGTGTGCATTTCCTTCTAATGTTTGAAAACTTGATGGGTTATTATTTTTCCTTTACGAGCGTTCATATAATCACAGAGCCATGAATAAACGCGAGCGGGCACGCGGCGATATTTGACCGCGTCCGCGTGATAAACTACCCGCGGTCACGCCGCTCCCGCCAATTTGCTTATATTTTAATTACAAATTTTTAATTGAGTAATTTCGAAATAATGTATAGCCCAGCAATAATAACGTTTTTGTATATTTATATTGCTGCAATTGAGGATGCCTTCAAGCTACTGGAGTGGAAAGGATTCGGCATTAACATCAATCGCGAGTATATCACTCACCTTCGATTTGCCGATGACATCGTAGTCATGGCAGAATCGCTGCAAGAGCTCAGCACAATGCTCGATGATCTCAACAGAGTTTCCCAACAGGTGGGCCTTAAAATGAACATGGGCAAGACAAAAGTCATGTCAAATGCCCATGTCGTGCCCATCCCAATATCCGTTGGGAGCTCTGTTCTCGAAGTTGTTGACGAGTATGTCTCATCATATCAGCCACAGGACGTTCACTACTGAACAAAGGCCTCCCCCTTAGATTTCCACAACGAGCGGTCACATGCCGCTCTCATCCAACGACTCCCAGCGACCTTCACCAGATCGTCTGTCCACCTCGTTGGAGGTCGTCCCACGCTGCGTTTTCCGGTGCGCGGTCTCCATTCGAGAACCTTTGTGCCCCAACGGCCATCAGTTCTACGAGCAATGTGCCCTGCCCATTGCCACTTCAGTTTACTAATCCTTATCCGAGTATGTCTACCTGGGACAAACTGTCCAGTTAGGTAGATCCAACTTCGAGAAAGAGGTCAATCGTCGAATCCGACTCGGCTGGGCAGCGTTTGGGAAACTTCGCAACATCTTTTCGTCAACAATACCGTAGTGCCTCAAGACTCAAGTCTTTGACCAGTGTGTTACCAGTGATGACATATGGAACAGAGACGTGGTCACTCACAATAGGCCTCATAAGAAAGCTTAAGTTCACTTAGCGAGCTATGGTAAGAGCTATGCTTGGTATTTCTCTACGAGATCGAATCAGAAATGAAGAGATCCGTAGGAGAACTAAAGTTGTCGACATAGCTGAAAGGATTAGTAAACTCAAGTGGCAATGGGCAGGGCACATTGTCCGTAGAACTGATTGCCGCTGGGGCATAAAGGTTCTAGAATGGAGACCCGCGCACCGGAAAACGCAGCGTGGGACGACCTCCAACGAGATGGACAGATGACCTGGTGAAGTTCGCTGGGAGTCGTTGGATGAGGGTGGCATGTAACCGCTCGTTGTGGAAATCTAAGGGGGAGGCCTTTGTTCAGCAGTGGACGTCCTGTGGCTGATATGATGATGATGATATTTATATTTAATTATACATTTTCGCTAAATCGCGCAATACATCTCACCGAACAACTTTTTCTATGCGATAAGCATCATGTGGTTTTGTTAAAGTGCATTCAATAAAAACGGTGAAGTAAACAGTTTACTTCCGTATTCAGGGAACGTTTAACAAAAATAAAGGAAAGGAAGGCGGGTCACGTCTGTCGCTCGCTTGGATCTGCACGACTCATAGCTAGATATACTATGATCTGTATAACGATCCTAACTCAAGAGATTTACACCAAAAAGTTGCGCGGGTCTCGGTTCAACTACTCTATGTGTGGCTGCTCTCGGTGCAATAGCACTGAACTACGAGTATATATGTTTCTTTTGCTCCAAGTTTCTTATAATGAACTTTCCTGTTACCGTCTGGGGTGTGTTTCAATTTTAACTCGTATGCGAATAGTTGTCGAGTTGGTAGTGTGCTGTCGACTCAAACTGTAAGTGTCGCCTTCATTTATACGATAAAATATAAGTTATGCCAAACATAGTATCATCGCTTAGAAGATCAGATGCTTTTAATAAACACATAATAAGGGAGTAGAGCATGATACGTTTTGTAGAGGGCTAATTAGTGGCCTCTCTTTAACTGAGCAACTATTTTAGTTATATTTTGCCTTAAGATTTTAAACAAACTTAAGTAAAACAAGTCCGCCTCATTGCATTAATGCACAATAACAGTTACTTTCCAAATCACACCCTTAACCAGATCCCTTCATAGCATTATCCTGATCCGACTGCGCCCTTACGTCATAACTGCTGTGTTAAGACACCTCTCGCCCCCTCCTCGCCTCCTGGTAGCCCTATCGTCTCCCTTATTGCAGTCAGTCAGCGGTATTTTGTTCGTTATCGCGATGTTTTGATGACTCTCGCCTTAACTCGGATGAAAAATCACTTTCGGCTTGTTAAACCGTTTTTCCCGCTACGTATTACGAGGCACAATATATTTTTCTTTTTCTTCCGTATGTCTCTCTGTATCAAAGGTGACTCAGCCGAGCGTTTGCGTTTTGTTAACAATGTGTATTCAGGATTTGAGGTTTTAACAAGATTATTGTAGACTTTATGTACTATTTTTATGGATGTCCCAAATGTGGAAGTGGGGGACAGACCGTGTAGGACACTGCTATGTCAAAGGCTTGGCGCTGCTTAAGAAAATAGACATAATGTGAATTTACACGTCGTTAATTCGTATTTAGCCTATTTTATTAATCGTCACGATCCTCAAAAAATTCTGTTAGTGGTCGTAAATCTATAATGGCCGCATTTTACTCATATGGTTATCAGCATTAAAAGGCTTATAAAGTGTGTATGTCGGTAATAGTGATCGTGTAAAATGGATGTTAAGCATCCTTTTAGTCATCATCATCATTTCGGCCTAATGAAGTCCACTGCTGAACACAGACCTCCCCCAAAGATCACCACAACGACCGATATGGGTATGTTGTAGGCTCATTGGGGGATTTTGCCATAATCGCCACGCTTGGCAGACGGGTTAGCGATCGCAGTTGAGCTGTTAATGTACTCGAAGGACGCTGCTGCCCATCCTCCGGCTAATCCCTTAGTCGACTATTACGACACCCACGGGAGGAGATGGCGTGGTGGTATTCTGGGCCGGCACCACACGGCAATTTACTTGCAAACGGCCTTTTAGTGATAAACACAACATATTACAATCACTAATCCATCCACTGAGCGTGTTCTGTAGTGGTTTATTAGGTCTGTATACGTATATTGAGCAGCGAACGTTTACGGACTACGGTGATGAGATGCAATGCCACACTCTACATACTTTTTATGTTTAAAAATAACAGCACCCAGAAGTGAACTTATCATCATTACATTCCCCCCACCTCAACACCTTTACTACAGCTACAAGCATTTTTACATTCGCTAGGTCGTAAATACTCTCATTGGCGCGACACGCACCTGTATTGGAAACTTTAGTGGCCATATTTCTTAGTACCAGTAAACCGGAATTAGCAGTGGAGAGCCCGAGTGACACCTCTATTACTGTGGCTGCGCAAGGAAGAGAAACTGTGCGCTAGTGTCAATTTACAGTATTATGTGACTGGTATTGTTGCGATATCGTTACGTTTTAGTTTCGATACACTTTTGGATTTGAATTGTATTAGTGATTGAACCATTCGTACAAATTTCTTTTACTGAAGAGAATGGTAGGTATTGTTGTAATTGCATTGTCGCCGAGTGCGACGAGGCCGCCCATTTTACGCAAAAATATACCTTAAAGCGCTTAAAGATACTTTTTTGTATCTTTTACCGATTGGTGTACAATAAAGAGTGTTTAATAAATAAATAATCAGTTTGTTACATAAAGATTTTGATACGTTCCAGTGATAAGACGAGCTATGGCTACGAGCTAGTTGGTTCCTGGTGATGAGCACCACGCCTGCTTATTGTAGTGCTATTCAGGGCTAGTCCTTCGTGGTACCACACTGCCCTCATCAATGTCACTAGCTACAGCGCTAAGCGCTAACCGTAGGATGGGCAGCAGCCATTATGGCAAAACCCCCCAATGAGCCTACAACATACCCATATCGGTCGTTGTAGTGATCTTTGGGGGAGGCCTGTGTCCAGCAGTGGACTTCAATGGCCGAAATGATGAAATGATGATGAGATATGAAATACCTAGTTAGTTAATTACTTCAAAGCTTCGTGATTTCGCTTGAACATCGGCTTGTGATGTTAATAGCAACTAGCGATATTTGCCTAGATACCAAATTGCCTAAATAATCGCTTAATTACTGGAACAATTTAATAAAGTCACTCTGGGGTCGCCCGGATTCCGACTTTAATTACCCGGGTTGCTCGGACTACCCTTATCTTTAAAAGAAAACATGGGGTTGTTTATTTTTCCGTGAGTGTTGGGATGGACGGCTGATCCGCGTCTAACCAGAAACTTGACGCACTCATGATTGGATAAGCAATGAATGATATTTGGTGTGTTCCGTGCCGTTCCCGGGAAAGTATAGGTAACACCTCTTCACCGATAGGTGTCATCAAAGGTGACTAAGGGACGATATCAAGGGGATGGGCAGCAGCATCCGTCCGTGTTCTAATAACAACATACTGCAATCAACAATCTGCCTGCTAATCGTGGTGATTATGGGCAATATCCCAGCTCTATGCCTGCTCATCGGGAGCCTCATGTTCAGTAGTGGACATTTACGGACAGTTATGTGTGTGTGTGTATTTAAGATGCAGTTCTATTGGCCTTGGGAATAATCCAATAAAGTCATTTAATATATTAATTATATCCGGAGCTTAAAATTCTACAGACCAAAATTGCTTATGTTTTCATGCAGGCTGTTTTATTGATTCTTCCGCTAAAAGCCTATTATATGTGACCGGTGTGCAGCTGGTCTGTCGACTGGCCTATACGAGCATTTCCAATCTGCCAGCAGCAGATCAGGCAGTTTAAGATAGAGGTATTTCTTAAAAGTAAGAAAGGATTCCGTTTTATTTTAAGTACATAACAAGAAAAATATTTTAATTATGAGTACATAACAAGAAAAATATTTTAATTATGAGTACATAACAAGAAAAATATTTTAATTATAAGTACGTAACAAGAAAAAGATTTTCGTCATTAGGCAAAAAGCTTTGAAATAAGGTTGAACTGGCAGTTGATTAATGGTTACCTTTTTTATTTATCCCGGTAGAATTACATCATGTACTTCTCTGGGGCATGGATGGAGAGGTATGCCGACTAATAAAATAAACACCGGAGTGGTCATCTTCGGCACTGAAGGCTGCAAGTCCTAGATACAATCCCACTAGAGCCACCTATTGCCACATTTTGGGGGTTTCTGGAAAAAATCTTCACAAAACCTCACTGTGCGCTTACTTATTATTTAGCATCAATTAAAAGTACCTTCCTTAATATTAACAAACTCCAGTCCATAAATTACAAACACGTCTGTATATGTTTCAACAAACATATTTCACGTAGACGCAGGAAAATTAAGTGTCCAAATATAAATTGGTGAAACCGAGGCCCAGAGTGTCACACCGCACAAAGTTGCGAATTATATGAGCAATTAGAATATTAAGGGATGTTTGTCGGCGTCGAGTTGGCCTACCTCGCCTCGCCTCACCGCTTGATTTCATTTGTTGTGTCTAGCTTTAGATTAGTCTTTTGTTGTCAAGAATAGCTGTTGAGCTAGTTTGGTTGTTAGTGAAATGTTTTGTTGACTCTTTTGATACTTCACTTGGTAACTCAAAAACCAACCTCGCAGAGTAACTTTAGAAGGCTGCGAGCCGTGTTAAGTACTTTGAAGCTCAAAAAGCTCTTTATTTATAACCCACTTTATATAAAATAAATTTAGCTGAAGTAATATTTAAAAATATGTGTGTCACAAACACGTATATATAGTACCAATGGTTAACGATGTATTATTTACATTATTTGGTTAAACATATTTTTGCTGGGCACGACTGTACAATAACTATATTTCAGTTGTCGATAGAAATGAAATAACATATAGATGAAAAGACACAATATTGACACGCAATTACAAAAGAATAAAAAGACCTATCCATATATGAGTTATAACAGTATAAACTTTTAAATGTTATAACCATGAGACCGCATAAAATCAACTGCGATGTGGAAAGTAAGGATGTTGGTGTTGATTCCAACACATTATTTATTTCGTCATAATTATAATATCTTGTCTCTTGCCGTGTGGTGCCGGATCAGAATACCACCACCCCATATCCTCCCGTGGGTGTTGTAAAAGTCGACTAAGGGTTTAGCCGGAGGATGGGCAGCAGCGTCCTTCAAGTACATTAACAACTCAACTGCGATCGCCAACCCATCTGCCAAGCGTGGCGATTATGGCAAATCCCCCCAATGAGCCCACAACACACCCATATCGTTCGTTGTGGTGATATTTGTGGAGGCATGTGTCCAGCAGTGGACTTCATTCGGCCGAAATGATGATGATGTCTCGATTAAATAAATCCTATAAAACCATTTTCAGTTGCAAAATAATTTTATAGGCTTGTTCTTAATGCGTCCTTCCATGGTTAGGTCATTCTAGCATGGTCTATTGGTTGTTTGGAATTGCAACTAAAGGTCTTACATTGAGTGTAATAACTCGATTTACGTATCTGCCTATTTATATCTGATGTAAGTCTTAACACCCCTAGAGTGCTTATGCAGCTGAAGCACATATGGCGTCAACTTTGCTTTTGCGTATATATCTGTTACTCGGTCAAAAACAAAAATTTGTCTGTCACTGAAGTATTAAATCTGTGTGCTTCTTGAGTCTCTGTGGATCTGTTGGCTGTTAATATACAACTGGCTCGACCTATATTATTGAATAGTTAAAGTATCAACATTATGCGTAAGCACTAGTTATCAGGTAAACTGCCTTCATCCTAAGTCTTGTTCGCACCCAGATTTGCATGTAAATTAAAACATTAAATTTAAATCAGTGTTCACAAAACGTTAGCTTTGACTTTGGCTTACTGCGAATCCCTTGAGGGAACTGTTAAAGTGAAAAAAGTAAGCTACGAACTAAATTGTTGGTATTGGATTCTTTTTTCAGAGCTTTTACGCCATGTTTTCCTCTTTGGTGCCAAACAAACCGTCCGATCAAAATGTCCCAAGTTTATTTTTCTAGTTTGTTTAATGTGTGGATCTAGAGAGTTCGTTCTCAAGATCCCGGAGCCTCCCTGCGGTGCCGAGCATGACCGCCGAGGTGGTTTTAAGAAGTGAAAATCCGGAATACCTTTCGCTACACTCCCTGGCATAGGACAATGCATGAATGTCGCAAGAATTTGTCAGTTGCACATTTGTGATCAATATTATTAAAATAAACCGTTTCATTTCTCATAAAATATAATTTAATTATTTTGTGTAAGTAGCAACTTTTCGGTTAACGTTATATTCCGATGTTGTCGCCGTTTTTCCCAACATCAAAGGAGTCGAATCACTGTTATACATACTCGTAATTCCACTGTCAATTAAGTTCAGTCAATTACATTAAAAACCTGTTAATAACGATAGGTTTTCAAGTGACATGACACTTTTTATTTTCAACCCTCTGTCGCGGCACAGAAGTAATTCGTCTAGTATTGTCACCTCGAGACATTCTTTATTCAGTCTCTTATCTGCACTAATTTCACTGGCTACAGTGGCCTTCAAATCAGCACACAGCTTTTTTAAATGCAAGTGCTTGGCGGCAGAATAACTGGCACCGCGTTGGTTCCTACCTAGCTGGACTCTTACAATAAGAGCCACCATTTAATAGGTATTTACCATTTTTATAATGTTATCAATAGACTGTGCATCCCTGCCTAACCGTGAAGATTACTACCGTAATAAAGACGCTCGGCGATCTAAGTGATCTTCTTCTACTTTCCAACTCAAATATTAGGAAGCGATTAAGGGTACCAAATTTTATTTTTGTATGTTTGAATAAGCGACATTTCCATGCATATTTTCAAGATCATCATCTAAGCCTATAGCAGTCCACTGCTGAACATCGACCTCTCCAATGTCACGACACTGAGCACGAACCTCGGCTTTTCTCATCCAGCTCTTACCAGCTGCCCTACGAAGGTGGTGACCTCCACTAAGCCTGAGGGCATCCTACACTATGTTTTCTGAGCCGCAGTCTCCACTCGAGATTACTTTTACTCTAACGGCTGTCAGTTTATCCGCTAATATGGCCCTCCAATTGCCACAAACACTTGCTAATCAGATGGGCTATGTCATAGTCACATGACTTTGGTTCTCTGTCAGATCATGTTTATATTTATTATGTTGGAGCTACACTAAGGTTTAACGTCTAACGCCCACTATCGCAATAATTAAGGCGCAAAATAATGCGTTAAATTATAAATAATAATAAATAATAAAATAAAACTTTATTTAAAACTTATTACAAAAGGAATACAGATAGTCGCAGTAATAATGGTTAAACCTTATATAAAGGTTTTATTAGTTACTAAATTAAAACTAGTGTATAACTAAAATATATTGATTACGGTTACAAAAATATTACTTACTTGGAATTATAATTACATGAAGCGACTTGCCCGAACTAGGTTATTGAAACCTGTGTTTCAGGCCATCACTTTACAACGCGGTATGAGACGTTAAATTAAATTAAAGTAAAACTAATATATTTATATATTTATAACTACTATTAGAATAAGCATTTAGGTACATAAACATAAACTAGAATATAAAAGTTAACGAAAATAAGTAATTATATTTTTACGAATATTACGAAGTTATATTATATTCATTCCAAAATTTCTAACATCTTTTCTGTGTCTGTGTAATTGAGTTTGGTTAAATATTCTGACAACATTGTACTACACTTTTTATAACTTATACAATATATATTTAATAACTTGTTGAGCTTATTATACAAAAAAGGTCCTAAGAACACATAAAATCTATTAGCAAAAGCATGTCTAGTGTGAGGCTTTATGCAGACCAAATCTTTCCGTCTTTTGTCTGAAGGTACTGGGTCAAAAGGAAGTTCAGTGTGCTGATGTAGTACGATGTTCAGAATAATTGACGTACTGTTAGAACCTCACATGTCATATAAAGCTGGTGCGTGGGAAATCTAAACGGGCGAAAGGTAGCAACCTTTAGAATTGCTCTTTGAGCACGTTCTAGAGGGAGTAAGGTTGATTTTGCCGCCCCACCCCAGGAAGTTATGCAATAAGTAAGAATGGATTGACACAAAGCTAAATAAACCTGTTTAATTAATTTGTAGTCGGCTATGTTACGTAAATTCTTAAATATATAAATTAATTTACGGACTCTAGTGCAAAGTAAATCGATATGTTTACGGAAATTTAGATTCGTGTCAATTGTGACTCCTAGATATTTTATATGCTCAGCTTTAACTAAACTGGGGCAAGTACATGCAATGTCAGCGAACGTACTACAATTATGTGCGTAAATATTTAGGTTAGTAAGCGGTATGTTAGTGTTTCTAATTGTGAACAAAATGTATTTTGTTTTATCTGTATTTAATGTTAAAAGATTTTTACGAAGCCAATTAGACACTATATTAAAGCCATTCTGAGCGTATTCATAGACCTCTACTCGCGATTTAGCCGAGAACAACAGAGCTGTGTCATCCGCATATGACATTACGACACCATTTTGGAGTGTCAAGCTGCACAGATCATTTATATAGATTAAGAACAAAGTAGGACCCAAAATACTTCCTTGTGGAATGCCATAACAGCTATTTTTAAGTTCAGAACTTGTGTTATAGTGACCTATTTTCACACATTGATGTCGATCGCAAAGATAATCACAAAAAAGTTGAAGTTGTACTCCTCTTATGCCAAGTGTTTCAAGTTTGTGCAATAATTTAGTACAAGAAATAGTTTCGAAGGCCTTGGCAAGGTCAAGAAAGATCCCAATGGTATGCATGCCATTATCCAGACTGGTACTTATAAAATTTGTCAATTTGTGAACAGCTTGGCTGGTAGATCTTTTCGGCCTGAAACCGAATTGATAATCTGAAAGCAATTTGTTATTTTCTAGATATTTTATTAGTCTACTGTTTATGATTTTTTCTAAAATCTTTGATATGCCTGTTAAAACTGAAATGGGTCTGTAGTTGTTAACACAGTTTTTGTCTCCAGATTTAAACACAGGCGTAACCACAGCTTTTTTAAGCAGATTAGGGAATATTCCTTTCGATAAACATAGCTGAAAAATGTGAGTAAGCGGAGGGGCAAGTTGATATTTAAATGTTTTAAGTATATTATTAGGAATGTTATCCCATCCAACGGCACAGGAGTCCTTTAACCCGGTTATTATACTTAATACTTCATACACGTCGGTATCTAATAAAACAAAAGAATTTAGTGTGGAAGCTATCATACTCTGACTTTGAGGAGGATAGATGCCAGAATTTAAGATGTTTTCAGCTAAGTTTTTACCAATGTTAGAAAAAAAAATGTTCACTTTATTTGTTGCTTCGTGTGGGTTTATCTCTGTTGATAATAAATCAAGCGGAGGTTCGGCATTTTTTGAACTAAACGTATTATTTTTTAGGAATTTCCAAACGAGTTTACTGTTTTTTCCTGCCTTCTGTAGTTCGTTTTTATCATACTGATTCTTTAGTTTTTTCAAAAGATTATTACAGAAGTTTCTATACCTTTTATATGTAACAGACAGTATTTCATTATCAGGTGCGAGTTTCAATTTTAGGTGCATTTTGTCCCTATGTCTTATACAACGGACGAGACCGGGTGTGATCCATGGTTTAATGCTATTATACTTTCTAGGTATTACTTGAGTGAAAGTGTTTTTCCTTATTGCATATTGTAGCGAATGTATGAAATACTGCAAAGACAAATTTGCATCGTTTGAGAAGTAAACGGGGTCAAAATTAATACCGCGTATGTCAATTTCAAGGTCTTTCATATTGACTTTAGTATAGCTACGCTTGCAGTTTTTTCTAGGAATATATGTTTGTAATGTAATTAAAACAGCTTGATGATCAGTAAGCGATGAATTAGTCACCAATGTTTTGGTTGGTTTTTTTGATTTTATAATGATATGGTCCAAGCATGAGCCGCTCTGGTGCGTGGGGTGATAATGAGCCGGTAAAAGTCCATGAAATGTGCAAATATTTAGGTAGCTATGTGCATGACTATCGGTTCTCCCGGAAGCAATGTTAATGTTAATATCGCCCAAAAGTATTATGTTTTTAAAGGATGATATTTCTTTTAAATTTATGTCAAGCGAGTCCAAAAATCTGTCAATATTTTGGGATGGAGGCCTATAAATTGCTATAATTACTGTATCGGGAATAATTTTAATTATTAAGCAATTACTATCTTGGAATAATGGTTCCTCTACGATTGGTTTTAGATTATTTTTAATATAAACTACTAAACCATCATTCTGATTAAAGTTATTATCGGTTTTGTGTGAATAATAGCCGTCAAGAGATGGTAAATTGACTGCCCGTTTTGACAACCAACATTCTGTTAGGACAATTACATCACAGCTTATGTCAAGATTCTTTAACAACACTTCAAAACCATTCATGTTTCGATTTATGCTGCGAATGTTTTGTGTGAGCAGGGTTAACGTTTTATTCCCAGCAGGAAAAAAACGTTTACACTCCTCAACATCGCAGATTTTAGCGTCAGACACAGAAAAACTATCCAGTTCACAGATTAGCTGATTGGTCATGATAATTACAAACTAACAAATATAAATATGAGATAAACTACTACTAATATGTGCTTACTTAATACAATAATCGGTGGCGCTCCTAGGCGCCTTCATAATCTATTGAATTGATGTAGTTATTCTCTGCGTATATGCGTGCCGGGCAAGATACATCACCAGTTGGATGGTCACATTTCCTCTTAAAGCGGTTGCATGTCGCACATTGAGGGGGGGAAGATTTGTTGCAACATTCCTTGAAAGAATGACCATTCTCTCCACAGTGGTTGCATGTAGGGCTAGTTTCTCGGCAAAACTTGGCTGCGTGTCCGAAAAGCTGGCAATTAAAGCACCTGGTGACTAAAGTAAAATCTCTCACTGGGCATGATGTCCAATTTATAAAAATGCGGCCTTGATTTATGAGAATTTTCCTGATGCTAGCGGGTAGTTCCAATATATAGTTACAGGTAGGGAGGTTTTTCTTACCGGATTTGTGGCTCAATTTGATTGTTTCAAGAAAGGACTCTCGAGTAGTATTCGGCAACTTATCTGTAAGATTTTGTTCGTAAATACAATCAAATACCTCCTTTTCAGCGAGGGCTACTGGGACACCAATGACAGTGATCCTAGGACGTCGTTTAGATGGTTCTTCGACTGTAAGACCAGAAGATACTAGTTTATCAGAACTTTTTAATTTGTCAATGTCACCTTTGCTATCAGTACTAATAATGACGCCCCCATTTCTGATTTTTCTCAGGCCACGGACACGCAGTTTTAGTTCTTCCGGCGAAATAATTTTTTGTACTAGGGACTTAGTGTCGTCACTAGTCTTCGTCTTATCGCTGGGATAAATAGCCACTGAACTCAGATTTGCTGGGCGAATAAAATTGTCGGAGCCTTTTTTAACCATATTGGCATATGAGCTCCCATTTTCAGGGATCAATTTAGTTTCAACGGCCTCTTTAAATTGTTGAAGAGAGTTCGCAACGTTCTGCTGTACCTGTAGGTGCTGGATAGTGCTGTGAGCGTGAATGGTTTTCTGCTTCAAGGCTTGGTATAAGACGGCCATCTGGGATGTCCCACTTGAGACCTTTCGGCAAAGAGTTGAGACACGGAGCTTCTGCTCCGCGTTCATTTTTCCCTCCGTAACAATACAGCAAACCTCGTTCAGAATGGTATCTATGGACCCCAGCCATTTCTGGATCTCGGGTGTGGAGATAACTTCACTCGGAAGTTCATTCTCCGTGGATGCAGGTGGGTTCGGATCACTAGGTTGGAATTGTTCGGTAGGCGTCGGCGGTGGACTTCGCCGTAATAATTGGCTACGTCCAAACGGGCTAGATCCTGAGTTAGACATACTAACACAGATACACTATAATTTGTCTTTAAAAATAATTTAGTTCATCTTGCACAATAAAAAGTTGGTAGTTACGTATT
Organism: Diloba caeruleocephala; assembly: GCA_947459985.1. Lineage (NCBI taxonomy): Eukaryota > Metazoa > Arthropoda > Insecta > Lepidoptera > Noctuidae > Diloba > Diloba caeruleocephala. The sequence continues at coordinate 31,674,995 of OX381606.1, read as the reverse complement.
ACACATACGTGACACACTTAACTGAAATAACTGACGCCGCAGATAATTTTTATTATATTGGTAGTAATTATTTCATTAAAGCCAATACGAAAGACACGTCCGCTCAGTCCCGCGTCTAATCGATATCGAATTGAGTGGTTACATCTGCATTTAACGTCTTAATGTTGATATATCGCATTATTCAATGCATTATTTTCAAGATGGCGGTTGACGCTGCTAGATTGTATTATTTGATGAATGTCTCAACCATTGTTTCATTTGTCCACTTCATAGTCACAGAATAATTAATGTTAATTGCCAGCCGTTGTTATCATCGATTAACAGTTGTTACAGGCGGGAAACGAAAACGTACAATCCCATTGCACTCTCGGTGCATACTGGTAAACGCAGGTGTGGCCACTACACACTAAATCTCTTTGATGTGCCAAAAAAGACTGCCACCCGAGCTATCACCTAACGCCTAACGGCATTGTTAATGCCATTACAAAATTAGTGCATTGAGTCCTGGCTACACCTATGTCTAGTCTCTATTAACGCGATAATTAATGGCGTTAAACATTAGTGTGGCCCCAGCATTAGACTGAAAATTCACTTTCATAATGATGCTGGTATATTTAGCGAGTATTTATTTAAAACAATATTTCCTAAACACGTGTATATCAGTATACTCACGATACAATCTCAAGACATTAGCAGAACCTATGCATACGATTAACATAATACGGGCGTAACAAGACGGAAAATTAATTTCCTTTGTACCTATCTGCTGTAACATGAACACGGAACACGAAGGAGTCCAGAGAAGTGCCTGTGCTAAGTTCTTGTGGTTCTATATAGAGGGTGTGCGGTAATTTCTAAAAGTAATTTGAGGTCAGTATTGAATTCAGTATCTGTGTGATCACCATCATTTCGGCCGAATGAAGTCCACTGCTGGATACAGGCCTCCCCCAAAGATCACCACAACGATCGATATGGGTGTGTTATGGGCTCATTGGGGGGGTTTTGCTATAATCGCCACGCTTGGCAGACGGGTTGGCGATCGCAATTGAGTTGTTAATGTACTCGAAAGACGTTGCTGCCCATCCTCCGGCTCATCCCTTAGTCGACTTTTACGATACCCACGGGAGGAAATGGGGTGGTGGTATTCTGAGCCAGCACCACACGGCTATCAGGGTGATCACCATATAAATCCTTAACACTGCTAAAGATGGGCCTCTGCTTTTACAACGAAGGGTTGTGATGGTGTATCAATAATCATCGTATAGTACGCATTGGTGATTGGTGTACATTGTTATTGGCATAAAGGAGGAATCCCTCGACATAATGTTACCGTAGTTTGTACATCTTCCTTAAACACCAGAATAACAACATACTGTGATTACCAGAGATCTGAATAGGCAAAGTATATTTACCTAATCTTCAACGTTTTGTTATCATATTATCATGAGAAATGCAAGTCGATCGCCAGGTGGTAAGGCAGACCTGGCTCGTCCTGCGTGGCACCGCATTGCACTCGTCACCTCGAGACATTGGATAGGTAGTCTGTTATGCCCCAGGAATAACATTTGTTTTTATCTTTAAAAACGATGCCATGAAATAGATTTTTTTCTGTATCATGAGTAAATCTCACATGCACAAACATTCAGACCCGATACAATTATTAGTAGATCATAAAAATGTTTGTTGCATGGGGATGAACCCGCGACACGAAGCGCAGGAAGCCAATCGCTTATCCAATGCGCCAACCGTGACGTTGATTGAAGTTTAAACTACTTCTTGGTGGTGAATATCTGACACTACACCACCGTAGTGTGCACCTAGATGGACTTAAGAGACCTTTTTTTAATTGGTCCCGAGTGAAAATTCTTCACGAACTTCCTTCGCTCCATGGCTTCCTATCGGCTAAAACCACTGGAATGGTCATCTTTGACACTGAAGTAGGGTTCCAGGTCCTCATAAGATCACTCTAGAGCTGCAATAAGGGACCCACCACGAGTATTTGAACCGAGAATTACCGCACCTCGATTCGATCGAAAGCACGGGTTATAAATCAAAAAGTTGCTCTATCATAATGAGCTGTCTTCACGAGCTTCGCTAATAGTCACGCCCCCCGGGTGACGCGCGATGAGCTATCATAACTGGCACGCTGTTAGTTCACAAGTTTTTAGTAGATATTAACAAGATATGTTTAGATTACGTGACGTGAAGTGACGTATGACAGTTGCTGATATTAGTTATGAATACCGTAATATATTAAATTAATTTCATCATTTCGGCCAAATGAAGTCCACTGCTGGACACAGGCCTCCCCAAAAGTTCACCACACTGACCGATATGGGTGTGTTGTGGGCTGGGGGGTTTTGCCATAATCGCCACGCTTGGCAGATGGGTTGGCGATCGCAGTTGAGTTTTAACAAAAAGTATAAAACGATGCTGCATTAAGAAAAGAACCTTATACCTAAAATATCACCTATGTAAACATAACAAAAAATACTTAAAGAGAGAATATGAAAATTACGGGAGAATTTTGAAAAAAATTGTAATTAAAGCTCAACAGATAAATAACCTTCATTATATCAACAATGCAAAAAATACAAGTAAAGCCGCATGGCAAATAATTAAGCAAAATACAAATAATATGACATTACATTCTGAAATAGATTCTATAAAAATGGACAACAAATTATACGAAAACCCAAACGAAATATGTAACTTATTTAATAACTACTATATATCCCTAACTAATACCAAAAAAAACCCACAAACAAACACGCAAAAGCCAAAGATACCTCAGAACCCTAAAAGCATTTTCCTTACACCAGTTGACAAAGTAGATACTTTCAAAACTATTCAAAGCTTAAAAAACACAAATTCCACTGGTTATGACGAATTAAGCACTAAAGTAATAAAACAATGTGCCATTAGTTTAGTACCCCCCTTAACATATATATTAAATATGTCCTTAACAGAAGGAGTTTTCCCTAAACGTCTGAAAATGTCTATAGTTAAACCACTTTACAAAAAAGGTGATAAAACAGAAATGAGTAACTACCGACCAATAACCCTGATCCCAATATTGTCAAAAGTTTTTGAGAAAATGATGTATGAAAAATTAGAAAGCTTCCTTACATCATGTAATGTCCTTAAGAAGGAACAGTTCGGGTTCAAAAAAAACTGTTCCACTGCTTTAGCTTGTTTCTCATTGATAAAACAGATAACTGAAAGTCTAAACCATAAATCGAAGATAGCCTGTGTTTTTCTAGACATGACAAAGGCGTTTGACTTTGTCTGCCATGAAACACTACTTTTAAAACTTTCTTTCTACGGAATACGTGGCAATGCCAATGATTGGATCAAAAGTTACCTCGGGGAAAGATCGCAATGTGTCCAAATAACCAAAACCTGTAAGGCTGAACAAATAAACTTCAAATCTAAATATAGGCAAAATAACTACGGCACACCACAAGGGAGCATATTAGCACCACTACTATTCTTAATATATATAAACGACCTCCCTGACGCTATAGATAAAGATTGCATATTATTCGCGGATGATACAACAATAATTATTAAAAGTAACAACAAATATGACCTAGAAAAGGAAATCAGTAAAGCCCTCATAAATGCTACTAGTTGGCTAGAACAAAATAATCTTAATATAAATATGACAAAAACAAATATAATTCAATTTCACTCATTCAAAGCAAACATAACTAAACTTGATATTTTCCACAAAGACTTACACCTAAGCAATATTAATGAATGTGTATTTCTAGGTATAACTGTAGATAAACATTGTAGTTGGAAACCACACATAGAGAAAGTACTCAATAAAATAGACCGTTTTGTTTACGTCTTAAAGAAAATTAGACAAACTGTGAACTTTGATGCTGCGCAGATTGCTTATCATGCATATGTATCTTCCGTGCTCAGATACGGTCTTATAATTTGGGGAAATTCTGTAGATGCCGACAGAGTTTTCAAAGCTCAAAAAAAATGTATTCGAGCATTATGTGAAGCTCAATGCCTAGATAGTTGTAAACCACTCTATAAAAAACTTAAGATTTTGCCACTGCCCTGTCTTTACATTTTCGAAATATGTATATTCGTAAAGAAACATCCCGAGTTATTTGAAAAACTGGGTGACATGGAAAATAGCCGAACACGACACATAGACAGACTACACTTACCACCAATAAAAATAGAAATGTTTAAAAGAAATGCTTACTGTATGTCCATTAAAATATTCAATCATTTACCGAAAGATCTAAATTTCCTCCCATTGACACTATTCAAAAAAAAATTATATAAATTGTTAGCTAGTAAAAATTATTATAATGTAAAGGACTTCCTAGATGATAAGGTAATTTTAATTTAATGATATCATTATTTTGTATGTAACAGACATTTTATGTAAATTTTAGTTCATAGACACTAAATGTATTTGCACGCTATATAATATGGCAGAATATGCAGAATTATTATACGCTAACCTAACAACTCATGTACCATATTTGAGCAAATAAATGATTTTATTATTATTATTATTATTATTGTTAATGTACTCGAAGGACGCTGCTGCCCATCCTCCGGATAATCCCTTAGTCGACTTGTACGACACCCACGGGAGGAGATGGGGTGGTGGTATTCTGAGCGGCACTACACGGCAATTAAATTAAATTAATTTTATTACCTGTTAATTAATGAATAATTCCTGAACGCTAAGGTCAAGATAAAGAGGCTCTTTACAACTGTCTGAATATTTAAGATAAGAACGTAGTATCATGCCGCAGATACGCGCCACGCTTGGTGCATTTCTACTGTTGCAGGTGTTTCATTGTAGCAAAAAAACATTGTAGGTATTTTACTAAAAAATAATAATTAACAAACAATAATAAACTCAATGTTGAGTTAAGCTCGCGTTTGTACATTATGTTTTATTTTATTTAACAATCTATGTTCTTTGTTATGTTGTACAATAAAGAATAAGAATAACGGCTGAGCAATAGCCTAGTGGTCGTAGTGATCCCGGGTCGCAACTATGAGTTTTCGGATTCATATGCGGATCAGAATTTGATTAGCACTAACGTTGAAGTTGAAGTTAACGGTGAAGGAAAACATCGTGCAGAAACTTGCATACCTGAGTAGACTCCAAAATATTCTCAATAGTGTGTGTAGTCCACCCACCCCAGGCCAGCGTGGTGGACTTCAAGACTAACCTTTCTCATCGTGGGAAAAGGCCCGTGCCTAAAAGTGGGACAGGAATGGTCTAACTATGAACCATAAGATATGCTATAAGGTTTTCTGAACGACGGGATGTGGGTTCGTGGCAGAGAACATATATTTGCATTATCATTTCGGCCGAATGAAGTCCACTGCTGGACACAGGCCTCCCCCAAAGATCACCACAATGACCGATATGGATGCGTTGTGGGCTCGTTGGGGGGGTTTTGCCATAATCGCCAAGCTTGGCAGGCGGGTTGGCGATCGCAGTTGAGTTGTTAATGTACTCGAAGGACGCTGCTGCCCATCCTCCGGCTAATCCCTTAGTCGACTTTTACGACACCCTTGGGAGGAGATGGGGTGGTGGCATTCTGAGCCGGCACCACACGGTATATTTGCATGGCCTACAGAAAACTATTTCGGGTCCGAGCGTTTGTGCCTGTGAGATTTATACCTGTAAACAATAGTAAAGACAGGAGAAATAATAATAGAGTTCCTTCAAGATAATAATCTTGTTCATAAATATTATACGCAACCGCAATAAAAATTGACGTCATCCGGCGGAGCATAACCTAAATATACTTAAGCCGGCTGGCATTAGACCAGAGATTTCAGAACATTAGCCGAGGTGGCCGGCCCCCGTAAAACATCTTAAATGGCCACTTCGCGAAATGACAACGTGTTACTTTTTTACGCTAAAATGTGAAATAAAGCTGTATAATTCGGGGGTCAGACCGTTACGAAACAGTGCTAAAAGTTGATAGTTCGCGCTATGGTTGAATACTAAAATTATAAGTTGGTACAGGTAAAAACTGGCGCGAAAATACGAAAATGTGTCAACCTTATTCGTGAGTTAACGCTGTGTTTGTATAGATATGGTTTAAGCAGTTAGGTGCATTTATTGTTATCGTAAAGACCGATATAGAAAGTCGTACTAACTGCCCACACGATTGGCTTTCTGAGCCACGGGTCAGCAAGTATTAAAGCCTTAACAGCGACATCGTTTAGAAAAAGTGATAGATCATAGGAGATAAAGTTTATCATAAAGATAAATCTTCACGCTTGAAATGCGGACTTGAACAATTCTGACGAACACGAGAGAAAGAATGTTAAAATTGGCAAAAAGTAATATTATTATTATTATAGACAGGCGTGGTAATATCATCCAAAGCCTGCTGAAAAAAGCCTCTCTTTGTTCATATAGCTCTTTCCTTGTGTGACGTTGATTAGGCATGTATGGCAACTATTTGAAGCAAGCCTTCAAGACTTTCCATTTTCATATAACACGTCTGTCTCCAACTTCACACGCTTCAAAGTTCACCGTGCGAGGCATCCAATAGTTCAACAGATTCGCTCAAAATCACACGCAATCCGAGTGCGAGTGAGTTGGACTAGAAATTACAGTAATTAGGGCCCGCCAGATTGTGAGGCCAACTTTGGCAATATCGGCGTATCATCGCCCGATGCCTGATTTATATTCCACAGAGTTGTTGAAAATAAAAAATTCACGTTTGAGCGTTAAGGATTTTAATTGTTCTTCTTTTTATTTATTTTTAAAGTTGCCCCTCTCTAGTATTTCTTCTGTGTCGTGGGTGCGTTTACAGACATGAATTACACATACAATACACCCAGATCCGGAACCTGCAAATCATACAAATGTTTGTTCCGTGCGGGAATTGAACCCACGACCCGGAGCGCAGCAGCCGACTGTATCAGCCACTGCATATGATATTTATTATTTTCTGACATTATTTTAGTATCTGTAAATAATTGCTGATGATTCTGGATGAACTGTGATGTTCTATGTTTCTATACAATTTGTAATTTCGATCAAACATGTGTAAATTTCCGATGATGACACTATGAAATGACAAAAATTACGAGTTATGAAAACTAAACCTGAGTGCAAAGGCGAAGAGAAAATAACAAAGGACAAAGCCAATAAAGGTATAGAGCTACGCCCGAGAGTGTACACAAATAAAATAAATCCATTTTAAAACTATAGACCTCCCAATTGTAGGATTTGGAATAAACATGGACCACTTTGGATTAGACAAAAGTTATTCTAGTTCATAAGAAGACGATATCAATAGCACATTCGTATACTTTCACACGACACTACTAATATTTTTTTAATATTTTGATATAAGTAGATAGACTCCTTTTTTTTTATTGGTGCCCAGTGGAAATTCTTCATGAACTTCCCCTTCCCCGGGGAAGGACGAAGGGGTATGCCGGACTCCTACCGGCTAAAACCACTGGAGCGGTCATCTTCGGCACCTAAGGGAGGCTCCAGGTCCTCGTACAGGCACTGGTGCCACGCCTATTGGCACATCTTGGAGAGGGTGACTGTAAAGCGGTCACCCCCCGGGGGATTGTAAAGGATCCCCCAAAGCGTCCCACGGCAGTGCGTGACCACATGCGTGCTACCGTCTTCTCCTCTTGGGTCGCTTGGTGTGAGCACGCAGATTCCCCAACCTACGCACCCGCGAACCCAGAGGTCCCCCACCATATAGCAACGGCAGGGGTTTTCAGGCGTATCGGAATTAGGCGCCAGGGCGGTTGTTACCCCGGCGCCGTCTCCTTCTTCTTCGAGCGTGATCGGCCCTCTCCCGAAGTAGATAGACTCCTACCGACTAAAACCACTGAGGCACGAAAGGGGGGTCTCGTATGATCACACTAGAGCCTTTATATAATTAACTACTAGTGACAATTACTGATGGATTGAAAGTAAAACAAACTGACCATTTATTCTGTATCTCTTCTCTAAACAGTATAAACAATAAAAGTCGCTATCTGCCTCTGTCTTTTTCTCCGCTTACTTCTTCTAAACCACGCAATAGATTTTGATACTGTTTTCATTAATAGAAAGAGCGATAAAATAATAAGGTTTGTGGATAAAATTTATAAATATTTTGTACAGAATGGACTGATGAACTATGACGGTGTTGTGTCGTAAAAACTGTTTTCGTACGCTTACATGACTAACGCTGGCCAAATCTGAAGAGATATATCAAAACAATGCACTAAAAAGTTGTGGCTCTTAAAAATCATCATCATTTTCATTTCCGCCGAATGAAGTCCACTGCTGGACACAGGCCTCCCCAAAAAATCACCACAATGACCTAAACGGTGCGTGTTGTGGGCTCAGTGGGGGGTTTTGCCATAATCGCCACGCTTGGCAGACGGGTTGGCGATCGCAGTTGAGTTGTTAATGTACTCGAAGGACGCTGATGCCCATCCTCCGGCCAATCCCTTAGTCGACTTTTACGGCACCCACGGGAGGACATGGGATGGTGATATTCTGAACCGGCACCACATGGCAAAATTAAAAATGCCTGCCTGCAATTCCGTAATAGCATGTGTCTATCTCCCCAAGATACACTCACAATAACTTTTTTATCTATTACAAATTAGTATTATTTGCGAAGCTATTTTCTCCAATTCATTACTAATCCTTATTTAGATAAATATGTTAAAATTGTCTTTTACACTCTATTATTCTAATGTATACTTTATGAGATATCATCGATTTAGAATTACGTGTAACCAAAAAAATTACTCGCAGCCAAGCGAGAGCTCGGCCGGCACGCTACCATTGTCTTCCACGCCGCGGCCTATAAAATAAAAGTTAAAAAAAATATACCTAATACTTTCTTACTAAGCGCACTACTCAATTTCTTCGTTAGTAAATGCACCCGTGCGAAACCGGGGCGGATCGGTAGTTATGTGGTCTTTTATCCAATAATTTATAATACAATACTTTCTTCGGATCTCACCCGTCTCAAGTACCACAGAATCATTCTAATATGAGCAACAGTGTTGTTTCCAGCAACCCACTTACACCCAATACACTAAGTTTGCATCTACAGGTTGATTTGAAATTCAGGATTGCTCATCATAATATACTCTGTTAAACATAAACATACAAATAAAACAATACGATAAAAAGAATAACTGAAGAAATAGGAGTCCACCTACTTCCAATCCACCAAACGCCATGTTCAAAGTAGCAAAATAAGTACATAAATAAGGAAAACCGTTCCGGAATCGACCGAGCAGCAACACGAATCAGGCCGCTAAGATAATCTTAATTCCAACAGTCGAACAGTTCCATTGTGAGGGTCGCTGTATCGAGCACTCATCTTAACTGGGGAATTAACTTAACTGCCTTGTTAAACCTGTATTTGAATTGGGATTGCAGTAATGTATATAGGTCAATTAAATACAAGATATTGCGACTCCCAACACTATACGTATTTGAAATTTGTGTCCGTAACCCAAAATGACGGCTTGTGACATCCCTTGGCTGATGTTATGTGATGTGATACCGTGTGTTGCCGGCTCAGAATACCACCACCCCATCCCATCCCGTGGATGTCGTAAAAGGCGACTATGGTATTAGCTGGAGGATGGGCAGCACCATCCTTCAAGTACATTTATAACACAACTGCGATCGCCAACCCGTCTGCCAAGCGTGGCGATTATGGCTAAACCCCCTAATGAGCACACAACACACCCATATCGGTCGTTGTGGTGATCTTTGGGGGAGGCCTGTGTCCAGCAGTGGACTTCATCCGGCCGAAATTATGATGAGGGTTATCATGAATTCTATAAATTAGCTAACCTATGACGATTGTGTCAAAGGAGGTGATGCGCACGGATTGACTCTAATTCCTGAGTGAAGTACTTGTAAAATTCGGGGGGATCTTTTACAAGCCTCCTGTAATGTGCCTGGGCAGGCTTTTTATAGTTGCTCTCCCATCGCCAGAGGGGGTGATCGCTTTACAGTCATCTCCTGCGAGATGTGCGTACAGGCGTGGCACCAATGGGCGGCACTACGGTGATTGTACCGAGGACCTGCAACCTTCCTTTAGTGCCGAAGATGACCGCTCGGTGGTTTTAGCCTTTAGAGTAAGTACATGATGAGGGAGTACATGATGTATTTCCACCATGACAATGTGTTTTTTTTAAGTACTTGTAAAATAACCTAAAATTAACGAAGGCCTTTCCTATATAGAATGTTTATCAAGATTATGTATTCTGTCGTAAGTTAAAACTAGAACATTTCGGGTTGTTAAGATTATTAAGTACACGTAACAATTTAATTTTTCTAGTCGCTTTTCAGTGTTCGGTGCAATATCCGGTATAAAACCGTTGAAGGGTGAACCGGGACATAATTCCAATGGAAATACTTGGCGGGCGGGCCAGGAAATTAATTTGGTTGAACACCTTTTCTGTTTAAATTTATGATCTCAAGTAAAAAGCATGCAGCTCGGTTATAACTTTAAATAAATGTGGATTCTTTAAGCGCGGAAATAGATTTTCTGTGTTAGGCAATTTTTCTTAAACAGGGTTTTTTTAATAATATTATTTTTCACTCGTTGCAAACTAATAATGAAAACAATGTGATATATCATTAGACAAAATTATAGATATGTCGCAGGGGCATGATTAAAACAGAGATTTGTTAAAATCCCCAATTCACGGAAGATGTTAAAACTACACCACAGACTTGTAATTAATCTACTTTAGGGATTTGATCAAATCTCAGTTTTGATGATCTCCCTGCAACATACATATAGATACATCCAAGACGAATTAGCTTAAAAATACAACCAAGATGTTGAGTGATCTTAGTTGAAGTTTCGAACTGACGAGTAAATGTAATGTATATATTTGAATGGTGGTGATTCTGTTGTGGCAAGAGTCCGACTAGGTAGGAACCACCTCCTGGAGCCCCCCTTCGGTGCCGATGATGACCGCTCCAGTGGTTTTAGCCGGTAGGAGTCCGGCATACCCCTTCGCCCTTCCCCGGGGCGAAGGAAGTTCCATGTAGAATTTCCACTGGACACCAATAAAAAAAAATAAGGTAGGAACCACCTCGGTGCAAGATGATGTATGATGGTAGAATTACCGCCGAGTAGAAATGTTGGCTGTGTGGTGCCGGCTACGAATAGCACCAACCCATCTCATCCCTTGGGTGTTGCAAAAGCCGACTATGGGATTACCTGGAGGATGGGCAGCAGCGTCCTTCGAGTACATTAACAACTCAACTGCGATCACCAACCCGCCTGCCAAGCGTGACATTTATGGCAAAACCATCCAATGAGCACACAACACACCCATATCGGTCGTTGTAGTGATCATTGAGGGAGACCTGTGTCCAGCAGTGGACTTTACTCCAGCTGAGTCAAACAGCGCGTCCATAGGTTTGACATCGGAACGTTGGCATTTTAACAAGGCGAAACTGGTGCGGATCTATTACAATACCGTAGCTTATAAGCCTGAACACACAAGACATAATACAACAAAATGTATTAATTATTTAAAGACCAAAAATTTTGATTAAATTCTAAAAAAATAATTCAAGCCGAGACCAGATAATACGACAAAACTGTTGGCATTACAAGTATTCAACTCCAAATCCCCGAAGTGGCTAAATCGCTCCACGACAGAATAAATCAGATATTAGAAAACAATAAAAGTAAAATGTTTGGTACTGCGCCCGTCTACGCCGTGGCAGGATCGTAAACTGGCTTTATAGCGATATCGGGATCTTACGATTTATGGCTCACTACATTATTGTAATCTCTTCTTATATACATATATAAGCCAGATTAGGCCTACATTCAAGCCCAAGATAAGCCTTTATACGAATTTATATTGAAAACTTCGGAGAGCGCCGTCAAAGAAACATTTTATGTGGAATAATCGTTGTAATCTCGGTTTTGACTAATTGTATAATTACTGTACGGTATTGTGGACTTCTCTTTAATTTGAGATGGTGGAAATGTAGTGTCTCTTAAATTCTTGCTTTATTGTTTCATTTAGCTATTTGAATAAAGTCCACTGCTGGGCACCCCCCGAAAGACCGCCACAGAGGCCGGTCAGGGTGTGTTGCGTGCTCATAGGGGGTTTTGCCATCTTGGGGGTTACGGGCGCGCAGATTGGGGAATCTGCGTGCTCATACCGAGTGACCCCCGGGAAGACGGTGGCGCGCACGTGGTCACGTGCCGCCGTGTGCGCAGCACAGCGCACAGCGAGACTTGGGGGGATCGTTTACAATCCTCCCCGAGAAGTGCCATGGGCGACCCTTTTACAGTCGCCTTTCCTCCGCTAGAGGGGGTGACCGCTTTACAGTCATCCCCTCCGAGATGGAGCTCCCTTCGGTGTCGAAGATGACCGCTCCAGTGGTTTTAGCCGGTAGGAAAGAAGGAAGTTCCGTGTAGAATTTCCACTGGACATTAAAAAAAAAGGGTTTTGCCATAAGCGACACGCTTGGCGGGCGAGTTGGCGAAAGCAGTTCGTTGTTAATGTACTCGAAGGACGCTGCCCATCCTCCAGATAATCTCAAAGTCGCCTTTTACGACACCCACGGGATAATATGGGTTGGTGCTATTCGTAGCCGATATAACACTCTATAAACCAGTGGGATGGGCAGCAGCTGTAGAACAGTACCCATACTCCGTTCACCAACCCGCCTGCCAAGCCTGGTGAGTAATAGGCAAATACCCCGCAAAATGATGAAACAATTGTGTAAATCTATGGTGGAAGCCTTTGTTCAGTAGTGGATGTATAAATGGCTGAAATGATGATAATGAAAATTACGATCACACGGTCCTATTGCCAAGTTATAAATTTAATTATCCATCCATAATAAAGAACATTTCTGAATCTACTATATTATTAAACCTATAACGCTTACGCGATTTTCCCCATTTCGATGCAAAGGCAAATGCGAACGTTTAGCTACAAACTCTCATTACCATGTCGCCACTTATAAAGCTTCCAATTAAACGTTCACACTATAAGTGCAGCAACTTTCAGCGGCTTCCAGCAGCATTCAGCGAACTTGTTGACGTAGCCTATCAAGTGAGACATCAGTTTGGAACTCGCTATAGTTTTCCGGTTGGTTGGGGAGGGCTCAGGAAGGCGGCGGGGTAGGAACGGGAAGGAAGGGGTGGAAAGACAGGGAAACTTGCTGGCGATAAATAGTGGCAAGTTTGTGTTGACAGCCGACACGAAATATTGTGAGAGGTGCGCCGCGCCGCACTTTTATGTTTTGATTCCAATCTGACAACGGATTTGTTGCTTGAATAATGTCTGTCGCTGAAATGTTTCGCCACTTCATTTGTGAAAGGCGTGTTTGGGTTTTGATCTTTTTATGTTTTACTAGATGTAGTGTCTCCGGTCTTCAGTGAGTCTCTCTTTACATAATATTATATTCGATTGAATGATTGGTAGTGTTTGGTATAACCATGATGAAATATTTAATTCAGCTATCTCTGGTTGGTTTGGGCATCAAATCTAACACAGGTGGGAAAAGCCTAAGCTGATTATGATTGCTGTAATCAATAATCTACCTTTTTTTATTGGTGTCCAGTGGAAATTCTTCATGAACTTCCTTCGCCCCGGGGAAGGGCGAAGGGGTATGGCGGCTTCCTACCGGCTAAAACCACTGGAGCGGTCATCTTCGGCACCTAAGGGAGGCTCCAGGTCCTCGTATGATCACACTAGAGCCGCCCACTGATGCCACGCCTATAGGCACATCTCGAAGAGGATGATTGTAAAGCGGTCACCCCCCCGAGGGGATTCAATAATCTACCTGCTAAGCTCAAATATTTGGACTTTGTGCTTACGAGATTGCGTCTCGGCCCGTGGGTGTCATAAAAGGCGACTATGGGATTAGCCCGAGGATGCGATCGCCAACCCACCTGCCAAGCGTGGCGATTATGGCAAATCCCCCCAATAAGCACAACACACCCAGGCCAGTCATTGTGACGATCTTTGAAGGAGGCCTGTGTCCAGCGGTGGAATTTATTTGGCTGAAATGATGGTGATGATGATGATACGCGTAATCATTTTTTATAAGGTTGTGCCTCACTTTATCATTTGTCTGTCGTGGGTAAAATTTACAGATAGTCATCTCACATCCGTGTGGTGGTCAGATTAAGAATAAAGCACCACTGTCATCTCCTCCCCCGGATATGCAAAAAGGCGATTCTAATCCCGAAGAATGGGCAGTAGCATCCCTTCTGTGGAACAGTAGCCATACTGCGCTAATTGACCCGCTTGCCAAGCATGATGAGTACTCGGAAATTTCCCCCCAAAATGAAGACACAATTGTGGAAATTGATGAGGGAGGCCTTTGTTCAGCAGTGGAAATCCTTTGGCTGATAGATGATGATCTCACACGCACAAATACTGTTTTGTACTATCTGTAGATCATGCAAATATTTATATAGATTCGACGGCACGGTTGGTGCAGTGGCTGATACAGTCGGCTGCTGCGCTCCGGGTCATGGGTTCGATTCCCGCACGGAACAAATATTTGTATGATCTGCAGGTTCCGGTTCAGTTGTTCCGGGTCTGGGTGTATTGTATGTGGAATTTATGTGTGTAAACGCACCCACGACACAGGAGAAATCCTAGTGTGGGGAAAAGATTTAAAAAAAAAAACATTATTTCGTGCGGGGATGGAACCCGAGATACGTAGCGTAGAAAGCAGAAATGTAATTATCAATAAACCTTTTTCCTAGTCATGTTGCCCTCTCCTGAGCAAACCAGTGGTTATATTCGGAAGCTATTTGTGTAAATGCAATTTCCGCACAGTATCGTCCGGTTTACTTTAGAGAAAATAGACTTCGCCGTTATGCAGAGGCACAACTAGTTTCCTCGAAGCAGTTAGCGCTGCTTGCGACCAGTGCGATGTTGTTTCCGGGAAACTTTTACTGGAGCCTCCATATTGAAAAGATAATGCTTCTAATTAATTGTGCTACTTTGTTCCGAGAACTTAAACTAGTATTTAACACACCAGGAGAAGTTTGTAGCTTTGTCGCACTACGACTCTGTATGGTGGGTCATGTTTAACACTTTCGAATTGAACATTTTCTGCATTGCTGGCGCAGTTTACGCAAGACCGCACTGATGCCGCAGTGACTAAGCTGTTGGCTCTCTGCTCTACGGGTCGCGGGCTTGATTCCCGCATGGAATTTATATCTGTACGGCCTACAGGTAGTTGGTTTGGTTCTGGATATTTGTTCACGTGGTAAACCCTAGGGTGGTGATCATTTATTTAAGTAGGTATATACTCTTTGTTGTCCACCAAAATATAATATTAGGTACCAGAAGTTTTAATAAATTTAACTACAATAGACGACCTTATCGGTATCCATGATCTCTTCCAGGCAATATCATTTGTTTTTATAAATAATAAAAAATGTGTGTACTGTATTTGTGTATTAATAATATAATAATCGTATGTGCTAGGGCGGCACGCTGCCCCGAGATGGCGCCTCTCCGAAGGATAGGTGCGGCCAACGGGGCCGCACACAGAAGGGGCCCGTCAATCATTGACGGGCCGATACCTGCCGGGGGAGCGGTCCAATGCAGAAAAGCGTACAACTCACCCCCGGCTAGAGGTAAGAAGAAGGACACCGTGGGGTTTTAGCCGGTTTGATCCCGGCATGCCCCTCCGCCCTTCCCAAGGCGGAGGAAGTCCAAGAGGATTTCCAAAGTTAAAAAAAAAAATGGGCGGCACGCTGCACGTATAGATGCCGTCCGTGAGTATATAGAATGAATTAACTAAACGCGATATATTTCCGTAAGCTATTTCAATTCAATGGATGCTGTCCGCGTAAACTTCTGAAAATATTAAATAACGCTTATTTTAAATTTTTTGGCCTAGCTCCGTATACATTAATTTTGTGTAGCGTAGTCTTCTAGCTTACGGTTTCAAACGAAGTTCCTCCCGCGCACGCTTAGGTTGTGGAATTTGTTTCCCACCGGGGTTTTTCCTACTACAGCATTGCTCTTCAAGCGCAATTTGCGCGGGAGAGGCCTCGGGCGTTGTAAGCTGGCCGTTGGCTTATTTGCCGTCTTAGTGGGACAAAAATGTCTTATTCGGTATGGAATTTAATTCACTTAGTAAACTGGTCTATTGGTCACCCAGGTCAGTGAACGTCATTTGGGTCATTTATAAATAAACGCTCTATGTGATAATATCAAAGCATAAACAATAAACAAACAGTTGTCCTAAACATACTTGAAGGTGACGTCAAACATTTAACAAGTCAAAACGCAAGAAAGTATCGCGATAGTCGCGTGCCCAAACAAAGAGATTGTTAAAGTGAAAACAACCCTAAATCACAATTAAAACAATTAAAAAGATAACAACTTTCCGTCGGAACAATAATTAAGTTGTAATTTTTGTTTGTTTCGTTACAGGCGGGGCTCCTAATGGGATTGAGTCGTAAGCTGTGGATAGATTATAGTGCGGACCAGAGGCACTGATAAGAGATTGCACGGACGGCTTGTGACGCATGTGCTTCTATTACGTAAACGTAGGTGTGCAGATAGAAGTTATCGACGCAGTAAAGCTTGCTGTGCTTTCAAAATTGAAAAGAAAATCAATAAATTACTCTTACTTAATGACTCTATAGTATACAGGAATCAATACAAGTCAATTACGAGTCATCAAATTTTCACAATACCCTCATACCTCTGTTTACCACAAGAAAGAAAAAAATGACAATATTTTATTTTCGGTAACAGCAACGAGGCACACAACTAAAATTAAGTATACATATAAAATTAAGTATACATATAAAATTAAGTATACATATAAAATTAAGTATACATATAAAATTAAGTATACATATAAAATTAAGTATACATATAAAATTAAGTATACATATAAAATTAAGTATACATATAAAATTAAGTATACATATAAAATTAAATCATCATTTCGCCCGAATGAAGTCCACTGCTGGACACAGGCCTCCCCAAAGATCACCACAACGACCGATATGGCTGTGCTGTGGGCTCAGTGGGGTTTTGCCATAATCGCCACGCTTGGCAGACGGGTTGGCGACCGCAGTTGAGTTATTAATGTACTCGAAGGACGCTGCTGCCCATCCTCCGGTTAATCCCTTAGTCAACTTTTACGACACCCACGGGAGGAGATAGGGTGGTGGTATTCTGAGCCGGCACGACATAAAATTAAATATACATATAAAATAAAACAAAAACTACCGCAAAAGGATTAATACTATTAACATCATTTTCATTACATCGGCCAAAGGACGTCTACTGCTGAATAAAGGCCTCCCCTACAGATTTCCATAATTGTGTCATCATGTTGGGGGAATTTGCTAGTACTTACCACGCTTGGCAGCACAGCTCGTGAGCGCAGTATGTCTACTGTTTCACAGAAGGGACGCTGTTGTTTAGAGTATCCCTCTAGTTTAGAGTACCTTAGTCACATTTTACAACACCCACGGGAGATGGAGTGGTCATCATATATATAGCCACAGGATGTCCACTACTGAACAAAGGCCTCCCCCTTAGTTTTCCACAACGAGCGGTCACATGCCGGTCTCATCCAACGACTCCCAGCGACCTTCACCAGGTCGTCTGTCCACCTCGTTGGTGGTCGTCCCACGGTGTGTTTTCCAGTGCGCGGTCTCCATTCGAGAACTTTTGTGCCCCAACGGCCATCAGTTCTACGAGCAATGTATTCCGCCCATTGCCACTTCAGTCACACTTTACTAATCCTTTCAGCTGTGTCGACAACTTAGTTCTTCTACGGATCTCCTCATTTCTGATTCGCTCTCGTAGAGCAATACCAAGCAAATCTGTCTCCATAGCTCGCTGAGTGACCTTGAGCTTTGGTGCTATATTATTAATCCGGACACTACACGGAAAATTACTAATATACCTGCACATGAATATAAAAAACACATAAGATTTTCTTTATAGCATTGTGCGTCGCGTTCTTGCAAAAGAAGATTGTCACTGAGCTTTACTGTGATGTTGCAGCAGATCTGACGACTAATTACTGATTAGTAAAAACATGATACAGAGCACTGATAACATTTTTATTTTTTTATTGGTGTCCAGTGGGATTTCTACATGGAACTTCCTTAGCCCCGGGGAGGGCGAAGGGGTATGTCGACTCCTACCGGCTGTAAAGCGGTCACCCCCTCTAGCGGAGGGAAGGCGATTATAAAGAGGTCGCCCCCCTAGGCACTTCTCGGGGAGGATTCTAAAGGATCCCCCAAGCCTCGCTTTGCGCTGTGCTGCGCACACGGCGGCACGTGACCACGTGCGCGCCACCGTCTTCCCGGGGGTCACTCGGTGCGAGCACGCAGACTCCCCAATCTGCGCGCCCGCGACCCCCGAGACTGTGGCACCTACCTAGCCAGACTCTTGCAAAAAGTCCTACCACTAGTAAGAACACAGTAAGTAAAACTCATTATCATCATAAGCACATACCGTAGTTCCCTGCTCAAGCAGGTGTCTCCCAAATATGATATAATAATAATAGTAACAAGTTTATTTATTTAAGGCACTAAGTCCCAATTACATAAATTACAGAAGTGATATTACAATTAATTTTGACTATAATAATGTATTCACAGCATTAATAATTTAAAAATATTAAAATCAATATTATAGTGTGACACTATGTTAACTCTAGTGCCGATTTGCACTTCGATGAACCTCGAGCCAATGACTGTAGATTGGGTCATTTAAATCCTCACTGACAATTCTTAGGAGATGATTGCCAGAACTACGTATTCTCTCCCAGGATGATGCAATACGACATCGAATAACTGCATAGAAATCGGGCACTCACGCGTCGGTAAAAATGCTCGACGTGCTGCAGTATCTCGGTAATCCTAGGGGGATGCGGTATGCATCATTGTACTGCACTCTAATGGCGCTCAGTGGCGATCTCTTGAATTTTGACCATAACGGACATGTATAAAAACATAGACAATATGCACGAAATAGGGCCTTTTTAACACTTGAATTGCAGAGAAAAAATCTACGCGCAAGCATATTACATCGAATCGAGAGAGCCCTTCTTTCCCTCTCTGTGTCTGCATCGTCTGTAAGATCACCAGTAAGGATATGCCCCAGATATTTAAACTTTTGTACAAATCTATATATAGGTATAGCCATTTGTATTGAACAATTATTTACATTAAAATGTTGTTTTGCTATTCTGCATAGTCAATAAGCAACGATCAAATGAATAATAAACTCGAGTATTAAATCACGAGTTATTGTTAGTATGACCTTCTGAAGGAATTGAATTGAATACTATTAAATAAAAACACGAGAATTCTGTCAATAGTCATAGCCAAATGAACACGTCCGATCCAATCGCGTTCATAGCCATTTCGAGGTAGACTTTGCAGAGTCAGACGTACTAATGTAACGTCTATATTTAAACTGTATACCCAATGATATGATACCATAGATATGTTACGTCCATATTATATGACGCGCAAAACTCAGTCTCGCTTTATGTAGGTATAAAGCTATAAAACTACACACATATGCTGTAAGAAAGAAGATACAAAACTGCGAGAATAAAAGAGATAGCTATCTAAAATGACAATACGTGTACTCGATGTCTTTGTCGCTCCTGTGGTAGAATATATGTGTTGTCTCTTTTCTTTTCTTGGCCTGTGTTTTCTTCGAGAATATTATTCTATATTCTAATTTGAATAGTATTTTAATTCAAATATTTCGTAAAGTTTGTTACTCAAGTGTGGTATGAGATCCCTTGTTCTTTATTTATTTTTGCTTGATAGTTTGTGCATTTTCTATACGCACGACGGCATTGTTATTACTTAATTAATAAAACAATGCAGATATGACAGTGTGTGCTCGTTGTCCTGTCTTGGGCGAACTGATTGCGAGGTGCTACAATTGGGGGAGTTTTGGTTCTTACTTTTTGCGCGCATGTAACATATCTACTTCTTTTAATATATAGTATCATTGTGTATACCTAATAGGTTAATCACTAGGCCACATTTAGAACTGCCTTAAACCGAGAGAGCATCTCTAAATATGTCTCATGTTACATCGCGATCGCTTGCTATTGTGATCGAATATTCTTGTTGCTGGAAAACAGGCAGTTGGATAGCTCTAAAACAGTTAAAGTTTGTAACACAAACATCTTTGCATCCGAAGCTTTTACTGTAATTAACAAACATCTGGCACCGTCACACGGATCACGTACGTTTGCGACGATCCGTCCGTGCCACGGTGACCAAACGGCATTAAATATACAACCTCTGTTACAGTGCCATTGAGAATTCAAATGGTTTCAGGCAAAGTCTCTCTCTCGGTAAAAAAATTAAACGTAACTGAATCCTATTAGTTACACAAAGTATAATTTGAAACTGAATGCATTCAGCGGAAACACAAGGCAGTTATAGTTTTATTATTACGGCGGTTTACACGAGATGGCTTCAATGCTTTACTGTTATAGTTATGTATCACGCCATAACTGCAGCTGTTCGTAGTTTTAACTATTCGATGCCCGTTTAGAGGAATAGTTGAATATTTTTAACAGGCCGGCGGCACGATTTTCTTTTGTTCGAATATCCACTTAAAACTTTAAATTAAACTTTGGTTGCTTGATGCCAAAAGGTACACTTTTGGCAAGCGCTAATAAATGCGCCGTCATTATCTCCAGGGATCAGTAATTAGGATTTTATACGTTACCCAAGCCCTGATTTGGGCTTCAATTACACTCAAATGTTATTTTACGATTCTGTGTGTTACCCACTTGTCATTGTGCGTAAGTTATACTTATAAGAGAAACTTAAAAGCAATTGTGTGTATGCTGAATGCGCGTATAGACAAGTGCAATCATATGTAAAGTTTCTGATCATATCGATTATAAAGTTGCAACACTGACACGCCGTTCGCGCATATCTAATACAATATCAGAGTGACCCGTGCTCTATTATAGATACCAACACAACAGTATCGGGGCCTGATAAAGGAACACAAACACATGATTCGTCATTTTTCTTTCTTCAGATAAACTAGGAAATATATCGCTTTTATGGAGCCGAGAAAATCTGGACAACTGAACTTTTATCTACGTTAACAATAAAGGAAAACCATAAAAGTAGAATGGCTCGATTATTTACAAGCAAATTACCTGAGAACGAATGTTATTTTGCACTCGCATATTACGTACAAATTGCCGTCCTTACGGAATTATGGCCGTCAAGAAGATTATTATCTCGCCAAACTCACAATAGAGGGCGCTAAACGAAACGCCATGTAATAAACCTAATCGCATTACGCGTAATCTTATTACACGGGCTCAGAATTAAACTACAGTCTCGCGAGTAATTGAGCGAAAGTTTTTGAATAGACCCCCCTCTGGCTTACCCCTTCACTGTAGATTTTAGTGCCATCCGCGTCCTCGGACCTTCGAAGGGAGACATTTTATATCTCTTGTCTAAATTTTAGATGCTGTAACTACGGGTCCAATTATACATTCGTTATATCAGGAAGTTTTATTAACGACTGAACTTTTACTGCTACAACGCAGGTAAATATTCTGTTGTAGAGTACGTCTTTATTCGCCTATATTTTAATAAATTTACGCGCTCAATTCCTTGCAAAGACAGAGTAAAGTTATCTTTATTTTCGTCAGTACATTCATCAAAACCGTCGCCACAAATGTCGCATAGGTAGGTAGTGAAAAAACGCCACAAAATCGCGAGCTCAGGTGTTTATGCGCTACATTCATATTTTTAAGGTGTGGTTCCGATGTACGCATCATCGACAAACGACTGCGACAAAACGTAACACTAGGGGACGAATTTGAGAA
Source organism: Diloba caeruleocephala (assembly GCA_947459985.1). Taxonomy (NCBI): domain Eukaryota; kingdom Metazoa; phylum Arthropoda; class Insecta; order Lepidoptera; family Noctuidae; genus Diloba; species Diloba caeruleocephala. Next base: position 31,653,115 of record OX381606.1, on the reverse strand, counting down.
GTTGCGAGCAGTATAAAAAGTGACCTCAGTTCTGAACGAAGGCGACCTCCCGAAGACTTCCACAATAGTGTTGTTATTTTGGGGAGAATTTGCCTGAATACTCACCATGCTTGGTTTGGGTTGGGAAGTTCAGTATGACCACTGTTGTATAGTAGGGACGTTACTCCCCCCTATCCGTCTGGCTTAGACTCTCTAAGTCACCTATTTCACCATTCACGACAGGTGATGGAATGGTGGTTGTTATGTTTTTAATCAGACACCAACTATGAATTTTGAGTAGCCGAAAAATGTTATATTGACACGTAAATAAATCTTAGTTTACTTCGTATGCCATCAATTTCAACGGTTACAGCTTAGAATTTCATCTTTTTTTACGTTTGAATGGCTTCATTTAAAGACTAATCTCTGCTTGACTTACATCTTTTACAATATTTTTATTTATACTCATAAAGAGACTATTCAAATATTCAGAACACAGACATAACAAAACATAACCTTGGCATATGTTAATATTTATCAATAAGAATATGTGGGCTATTTTCATCGCGTGTATCAAAGGTTTTGCCATTTACTGGTCCCATATATATGTGAAACAATTGCTAACGCTCATAACCGAACATATTGTCGACATCTGAATGTTGACATTGTTTATTTGGCCGTGTCGTGTCTTCGTCGGTCGTCGCAGCGAGCTCGCCAATTTATTGTTCAACAAGTTAGGAGACGTCTCTCGTTTGAAGGGATCATTACATTTTCATTTACTTGAGTGCCATTTTGAATGGCGTGTGCAGAAAGACAAATTCATTTTGAATGGTTGTAGCAAATTGCTTGTGAATTATAATATAGTGAGATTGAATGAGTAAGTTAAGAGAGTTTCCAGGCAAAGGAGTAATATTGATGAAAGGGTTACCATATATGGGAGAACCTGTGGAAGTTAACTCTTGTCAGCGTTTTGTTTTGATTGTCTCAGGATTGATTTACTTACTCAGTTTATTGCTGAAGATACATCTATCAATCAGCTTTGAATTACTATCAAATTGTGTATTTAACGATGGTGATGGTATTCAGGAATAGTCAAATAGTTGTAGTGGTAGAACAGTCATGATGAAATCAGTAATCAACAAGAGTACCCGTGTATGTGTGTTTTCGGGATTAAGAAAATCCCTGTGGTGTCCGGATTAAAAATATAGCATAACTCCATCTCCTCCCGTGGATGTATGTCGTAAAAGGCGACTAAAAGACGATTAACCAGAAGGATAAACAGCAACGTCACTTCTGTGGAACAGTTTTCATACTGCGCTCATTAACCTGCCTGCCAAGCGTGGTCAGTATTGCCCAAATCGCCCTCAAAATTATGAGTGTAAGCAATAGACGTCCTTCGGCTGATATAGTGATTGTCATAAAGTACACCAAATCTGGCCAGATATCCACCCTTATTTGATCACAAGAAATCTTAAGTGACAACATTTCACCAATGAAAAACTAAAATAAAGCTTCTAGAGAAATAAAGTACCGACGTATTCCGACAACGAGTTTGCGAAGCAATATCGTCGAGTATCACAAAGTACGCACTCTTATTAGATTTTACAACAGTTTCATGCACATAGCAATCCATAGTGATCACGTAAACGAGGTTTTATGGGGTTTTGACTGCTATATTGTCAATTTGAATATTGTGAAGCATCAGGTGGGCTGACAGCATAATGTGATGAAAGTAAGTTCTGACGGATAGATGTATGGGTTAGAAGTTATGTTGCTTGAGTACACTATACTTGTATGACATAAAACATATTAATATATTGTGAGAGATGTGTGCATGTCTTAAGCCTTTTAAATATCTGTGTCCAAGATTTGATGTGCCATGCCAAATTCAGTTCTAAAAACACTATTTTATTATATTATCTCGGTGCCTTGTATTATAAAAGTATTGATTGCTTTCATACTCATTAAATATTGGTTTCATTTTATTGTATTTTATAGAATTCTTAGAAAATCTGCGAAGAAGCCATTAGGTTGCCAATTGTATGTACTGTGATAATGTTTGTATTTACTTTTAATTTTTGTTTTGTATGGTGTGCAAACAGTAAAGTTTCAGTTTGTACAATTAAGTATTATTTAATCTTAGGTTTTAGCTTAGCAGTACATAGGTATCCATAATTTTTTTCTTGCCGAAGTGTCGCTTTTGCAAGACTGTCTGATTGAATTACGTAACTTATAATAATTATTTTCAAGTAACCACAGAATGTATTCCTAGCCATATTTTAATATTTTTTCTCGAAATAATGTCTTAGGTTTTCGCGATTATTACTCATTATAATATAACACTTTTAAACGGATTACGCGAATAACAGCAAAGTTAAAAAAAAGACTCGAAAGAGTTCTGTACAGGTAGCCGTACTGACTACGGAACCGTACCCTGTGTATGGTCCTACACGCACTTGTTTAACTACATACATACTGTATAATTATATAGAATTATATTTTAAGCTATTTCAAAATTATACACCATAAACGATTATAGTAATACAATTTATTAATTAGTGGGTAATTTTAGCTTCAAAGCTGCTTACTATTAGTGGTGTACTACAATAGTTGGGCCTCATACCTTTAACGTACACACAGACGTATATTATGAATATATGACCCAAAACATGTGAGTGAATTTATATACGAACAAAACAGCTAATATCAAATCCTCGTTCAAATATTAATGGTATATGAAATTAAAAGGATTACACGTAAAGTTTTCCCACAAATTCCATAACATTTGCGTTCAAACATTTATTACCCCAAAGTGCCGTTTAGCTCACTTTGTCATAGTCTCGACGACATGAACAAACAGACACACATCAGTTAGTATCCCGTCACTCCACAGAGAACACATTGCGACAAAGCCAGTAAAAAAATAGTTCCAATAGCGAGTTCAGAAGGCGAGGAAATAAAAGCGGGCGCTGAATCATTGCGAAAATTGAAAGTATAACGCGAACCAAGATGTGTGAAGGAAGGGATACGATAATGTTACCGTATCCGATCATTTCTAAATAAAACTTGAAGTATTTTTGAATTCTATATTGATAATAATACAGTTTAAAATGTAGATCAGTTTATGGCAATTGGTGAGAATGAGGATGGACGATGCATGATGAAGATCCCGAAACACACACAAAAAAAAGCCTCTGAGTATAAACTGATATATGTGTATATTAAAATGTCTGTGAAGCTATTTGTGTGTAGTGATCAACCTCTTATGATATAAATTATATATGTCTAAACGTGGATCCATACGACACATAATGGAATTTTAATTGTATCTGGAATTGCGGCATACAAGACATTCTGTCTAATTGTGTTGTGAAGTCGTAGAAATTAAATTAGCAGCTTTTGGTGAACTTTATTTGTGCTAATTCTACTTTTGTGATTGATGGATCTCTTTTGTTGTTCTGAAATCCATTACTGTGATATGTGAAATTGAATTTGCCAATGAACTAGAAAAGTAATTTTAGGCCTCATTTACATCACCTACACGTAATTTATCACGAACGTGAAGAAGTAGATGAATTTGACTAAATACCTCGTGCTTACAAACTGTTACATCACCTAAACTAAGTCGCGAGTCCTAGCGTCAAAACAACATCTGTAGTCGGTGACATTATTGTCCAGAAATAAAATCGTACCGCGTTTTACTAGTTCGTTGGCATCCGTAATAAAAGGCGACTCGTTGGAGTCGGGGCGTCGTCGGAGGCGTGTGAATTTTCCACTTTCCCGCTGAAAAAGAGAATAAATTCGCTTAGGCAGGGCGTTTTCTTCACATGCAAATTATTATTATTGTGCCAGTTTTGGTATTAGCGGGGGTTTTATTACGTAAGCTACGGAGTTTTCCCCTTTTTTACGGACCGATGGCGATGTGTTTTTTTATAGTGTGTGCGCCTCGCTGGATCTGTGACTGGGAGCGATCATTCGGTTTCTGTTGTTGCCGTCATAAAAGCAATCGCTCTCGATGTTACGCGAATTGGAATTCTGAGAAAAATCCGGACCACGAAATGTCGCAAAAGGGACATTGTTATGACGAAAATGTTTTGAGTTGTTTTGTTCTTAAAATAGAATGGTATGCATTCATAATTTAGACGGTTGACATACGTACTTCCAGAGACTTATGTGTAACTAAACTTTTGCTGAGTGATCATGAATATGGAAGAAACAAAAGGAACACGCAAGGCTATTCTGTGATTTCTTTATAACCCAGGGAATAAAGGTATGACGGACTTAAAAAAAAGATAAACGATTCAAATTGGACTCATCTCGATGAGCCATAAAGGATTGAACTCCACCAAAATGATGTGGGAATCAGCATCGCATACCTTGCTTACCGGAGCGAACATAATTACCACACATAGTTATCTAGCGTTTCACGGTAGTTAAAGTTATGAGCGAAAAGCGACACCTCATATCGTCTAAACCCTTTTCCATGTTTCGGTCTTACCAGATTTGACTGTATTTTACATGGAGCGATCGTCGTTTGACCTCCTCAACACAATTTGTGATCCTAAGGTTACCACGGCACCTCTGTTTATGACGGTCACGATATACACCGAGCTGGAAAGCCAACGAACATTGAACAGTATGTATATGGACTCATAAAGTACCGATATTCAAATAACTAGAGTAACTGAATAGTACGGCTAGAATTTACTGGCAAGCATCACATTTGACGTTATGCTTTGTGCTGTTTTACGGCAATTGTGTTATGATATCAGTGAAAAATTACAAGTTGTGTCGACTACAGCTTCCATTGTGCTATAAATCCTTAAAAATAGAAATGTATACAATTTTCCTCGGAGGCTAAAGAAACTGTGCCGATCATAAACCGCTCACCAATGATAGCTCGCGCCATCAGAGTCCAAATGCGAGTAAATTTCATTAGCGAAACATGACGCAGGGGCGTGTGGCGAAAATTCGTCTAAACATTGTTGTCCAACAATCTGTTGCTGGTGGTTTCAGTCCGCTCACCACACTGCCGTGTTCCCGATATTGGCACGTAGAGGGCGTAAGCAGTAGGGTTGTTAAAATACAGTAAATTTTGTTACAAGAAAATACTATGCATTATTTGTAATAATCCAAAAGCCATGTGTTCCAAATATTACCCTTTATGTAAATTCATTTTAAAATAATGATCGCCTCGCGTGTTAATTGCCGGCAGCCGTGTAGACACCCCGTGTGGTGCCGGCTACCCCGTGTGGTGCCGGCTTAGAATGCCACCACCCCATTTCATCCCGTGGGTGTCGTAAAAGTCGACTAAGGGATTAACCGGAAGATGGGCAGCAGCATCCTTCGAGTACATTAACAACTCAACTGCGATCGCCAACCCGTCTGCCAAGCGTGGCGATTATGGCAAGACCCCCCAATGAGCACACAACACACCCATATCGGTCGTTGTGGTGATCTTTGGGGGAGGCATATGTCCAGCAGTGGACTTCATTCGGCCGAAATGAATGTGTAGACACAATAGATTTTTAATTGTGTCTCGTTTTACGACACGCAATGAGTCAAAGCTCCATCTACTAAGGGAATCTAAACCAAAGGGATGGGCAGCAGCGTCCCTATTGTGACCTACTACTACTAGACTAGCCATACTGCGCTCACCAACCCGCCTGCCAAGCGTGGTGAGTATTAGCAAATACCCCTCGAAATGATGACACAGTTGTGGAATCTATGGGGGAGGCCTTTGTTCAACAGTGGACGTATAAATGGCCGATATGAATGAGTTAAGCTTAAGTATTGATCTATATACCGAATTTTACTCCAGTTACAAGGAGATATTACACTTTTTAAACATAGGAAATCGAGCTGTGGAAGAAGATGTAATAGATAAACGACAACAATAATATGCTGATGTAATTAACTAATGAAATCAATTATGGATTTTATTGAAATTATCATCTAAATATTATTCAATTTAAATAATGAGCCAGCCGTGCATCCCTGTAACTTAGGACTGCCCATACAGCATTATGATATTTCGCTAATAATTAACGTATTGCGGCCTCACGTGACGGCTACTGTTTGCACCGTGTATTTGTCCAATTAAATATACACTCATTGTCGACACTCTGATATATGCTTTATTCTGTCTGTTTGTTAGTTAAACTCAATAACAACAATATAGATGTTAGTGTAAATCATGTAAATTAACAATTACCTTCCTTTTTATAATCTTCTTTCAAGCTTTTACCAGTTAAAAATCCTTTAACTGCTATCTATTTTAAAGATTGTATAACTGTTTCTCACTGACTTTTATTACTGCACTATCAATTTTGTTGGGAATTTTACGAAAAAATGGGTACTCATAATGCTCCAACTTACCGTCATCTTATACACGAATAAGATAGCAAAATATTCAAATATTGTTTCGCATCTCGTCTTAAATTGAAAATGGTATAAGAAAACGTACTTACCTACTCTCACCTCTCCATCATATTCTTTTAACTGAGAAAAATAGACCAAATTCAGTAATCCAAAACAGCATAAGCAAATGACTTCACATTTGCGTCACTTTTGGTAAATATCTTGGAGTGTATCGTGGATTCGTGGCCATAATAGGGGTGAAGTCTGAACAAAGCTCCGCGTCATATTTCGAGACAATGGGTACGTTCTGGCGCGGACGCGGCGGCCATTTGTCAAACCCGGCGCCCCACGAACCGTCCTCGCCCAGACTTAAGATTATACTAACTTCGGTAGAGGCAACCCTAAACGTCTTTAAATGTTGGTTTAAATTAAGTTTTGTGCAGATGATTAATAAAATTCATTGATTGTGTAATTAACTAATCTCTGGTATATTTGAAGATTTATTTGCGTTGGTTGTATGGTCAATATTTGAAACAATTCTACAATTTCAGTTCTTTACTTTTATTTTCATGGTAGTAGGAGCTATAACCACTTAGTTTTAATCAAGGGTTAACTTATAATGTATAGAACTAAGAAACACTAAGGTCCACTTTGAAATGGCTTGATGGGTGAAGTTCACTTGGAAATCATTTCGTGGAACTTACACTAGCTGTTGTATTATGGTATCTGTCGCATGCACACTATGTTTGTGGAACAATTTCGATAGGCATATTTTGTATTTTTAAGAATGTATGAGAATCGAATAATTAAGTAATTTTTTTGGACTGTGAACCTAGTAATCATCAATAGTTAGGTATCTATCTGTAAAAATTGAAGTCAAAATGAAAAAAAGGGCAATAGAACTATTCCATTAGCTGGACATTAATTGCATCTAATAGTTATTATTTCATAACTAAATTATCAAAGACAAATTCATTTGTTGAATGGCCAGCAAGTCATTAAAATTTCCTCCGTATACGGTGTATTCAGTTACTAATTGTAAAACTTCCAAACTTGCCGCACTCCACAATGCGTACAAATTTATTTTAAGAGCAGTATATATTTAACAGTGTTATAGCGGAGCTCCCGAGTTTTGGGATCCAAAGGCGTACATAAAAGCTAGAGAACTCGACTGTACGAGCATCCTCCACGAAACCATTTACCACAACCGGGAGACATGCCCGTTTCCGGACCTCACACTAAAACTCTCAACTGTACCCCAACTGTACCCGTAACACGTCATACATTGCGTCCTAGCATCTAATTCTCATCACTGGTGCTGGGGTACAGCGAGTAATGGGCACTACACACATAAGTACGGGCGATGCTATATTGTTAGTTTCGCAGGCACCGTTCCGAGCCTCATGAAGACGCCAGCTACTTACACGTCCCTCGACATTATACTCTATTGTTTTAAACAAACCACATTGCTCGTTCTGTGAGCATCCCGCCTCTTGTTACAATTGGATGAGGAACAATGTACGTTGTGCGCGGTGAGAGCGGCTGAGTGCGGTGTCGTTGTAGCGGCGTGTGACGTGCGGGATGAATGTCTCGTTTATCTATATGAGCTCCTTAGTGTTAATAATGGTGGTTACGTGTCAGTGGAGTGTAATTAAACGCACTTTTATATCGTTTGGGTTTCTTCAGGAAGAATTTACTGGACAAGGGGCTGGCTTTATCGCTTTCTTATAGCTCTAAACAGTTGGCTTATTCCACGACATTGGGCTATTTACTTATTAAAAACTTCTGTTATTCTGGAAGAGAATGTATATGTTTTATTGTGACGCAATCAAGAGTGCTGGGGTAACGAAACAAGGATATTACTAGCAGTGTTTGTGATAACTCACTCTTGACCTCTGCAGACGGAGCTCGTAGCGAAATATGCCATAAATGATAAAAACGCTGTCTGACGATGCATGTTTTTCATTATTTGGGTTGTCATTTGTTAGCACAGGATCATTTTCAGTTCGGTTACTTACACGAGCGTTTACTTTTTTAAAGAAAAGACGAAGTTGATAGTTCTCCATTATTTAGAATAGGATGAAATATAACTATTTATTCAGTAAGTATATAGGTCATAACATATGTTTTTACAGAATTTTATTATCATATTGAAACGACAAAAGGAATTTCGCTACACGGTAACCTCGTAGAAGAAACTCCGAAAGAAATGTTTTTTAAACCTTACTGTCTATCGTGTATAGTTTACTTTTTTAACAGACTCAAAAAAGGTAGATTTTCTGTTTTCTCCATATGTTTGTTTTTGCGCGAATATTTCAGAAACTATACCACCGATTTATTTTTACTCTTTCACTGGAATAATCTATATACTTATGGAAAGGTTCTAGTAAAAGTATTTAATAATTGAGGTACCTTTCTTATGTATATAAGTTCATTTTTTACGTTGGTTTATTCGACGGCAAGGTTGGCGCAGTGGCAAAGCGATTAGCTTTCTGTGCTACGTGTTGCGGGTTCGATACTCTCACGGAACAAATATTTGTATGATCTACAGATAGTGGCTTCGGGTCTGCCTGTGTGTGCATGTGAAATGTATATCTGTAAACTGTACCCAAGAACCAGAAGAAATTCTAGAGTAAGTAAGTAATTTATTTTCTCACCACAATAATGAAAAAATTGCAACTTAATACAATATTGCCTCGTTACAGTGTTATTCAAACTTATTGTGGGAGACTGGTGCCTAAGCTAGGCCAAAGCCTGTGTTTCAGCTCACCAGGCCTCCACCCCAGAAGTCCACTTTTGCTCTTTCATAAACTGTGCCAAGCGAAATTTTTTTCATTTTCTGCTTCTTCGTGTATCTGATTCTATCAAGGTGTTACCTCTTGTTAAAGTTCTCTTGATGAATACTCTGCAATACTTTGATCGTAGTAGTATCGGTTACTGTTCTCTGTTTATTCTTTTATGTACTGTTTGGATACTGGTTAATTTTGTCCTTTATAACCCAGTTATCATCTTGCTTCCCATGAATGCGCAGACAACATCTAGATATAACAATAACCTCGCGGTTCTAATAAAATGTGTATAGAATGGTTTTGATACACCCAATATTGACGAGAGAGATGACAAAGTTAAAATATATTTTTCAACTCGATTGGTTATTCCTACAAATACTTGTTGTTTCCACTATATGAAAAGTATGACACCAGTCAATAGGAGGTCCCTCAATCAAGTAACGTAAGCGTATAATTATGAAGTAATTACGGGCTGGATATTATTCAAGACCGACATCCGGCTCGATTGGCACTCATTTCCAGCCGATCGTCCGCACGGAATACACAAATTAACAGTTTTACTGACCTTTGTAATGATCTATGACGGTTTGTGGTGAATATTACGAATTGAAACGCTCGAAGCTGATTTGTGTTTAATTATGATATATATGTTTTAAGTCTTTTTTTATGCAACATGGTAAGGACATAAACAAGTCATTTATCTGGCGGTAAGCGTTACATCTAGGGTGCAATTCCTTAATCTCAAACATCCATACATCCTTGAATACAGCGGTGCAATTCTTTAAGCTCAAACATCCATACATCCTTAAATACTGAATCGAAATAGCGGTGTAAAACCAATTTCGTATGCGCTAAGACATGATTGAAGCTATTCAAGGACTCGTTGCAGACGGTGAGCTATGAGGACTAGTCTTAGCGAATACCAAATCGGGTGATCACCGTTATTATATGCATATAAAAACTTAAACGGTATTTATAACAAAATAAAATAAAATATTTTTTGGATATCTGTCTGTTTGTTCTGGCTAATCTCTTTTTTGACTGTGACGAGACTTTCACTCGCCGATAGCTGATGTTATAAAGTATAACTTAGGCTACTCTTATTTTAGAGAAATAAACCAGGTCCAGCAGGGTCCAGTGAAAAACAATTAAAACACGTGTAGTCTTTTAAATTAAACGGGGGGTGAAACCGCGGGGCACAACTAGTGTATCATAAATATTGCGTACTGAATTTTATTTCGATCGTTATAGTATAGTTTTCTTGCCAGGCACCAAAGCCAGCAGTACTGCTCTAGACCTAAAAATTGTTGTCTGATGTCTCTATTTGATACTTTGACAACCGTTACATTTATTACTTACGCAAAAGTCTTTTGTTGACTACAAAATTGGTTAAAATGTTATTTACCTACCGATTTGAAATCGAAATTCAAAATCTGTTCATAAATTCTACCTCATTACCGAGCATCGAGAAAATGTTCAGCTCTAAACGAATTTAATATCGCATATTCATCGCAAAGAGAAATTAATACATTATTTGTCATATTCGCTAGCATTAAAAATGAAATGCAGCATTTATTTCAACTACAAACATTGGCGAGCCGTGCCACGATTGTGTCCAAACGTCCGCCTGCCGGCAATATGTTCCGATATTTCTTTACCTATTAATCGTAGTGGCCAGAAAACCACTCGTAGTTGCGATCTCTGGGGGAAGCCTGTGTCCAGTAGTGGACTTAATTCGGCCGACTGATAAAAATATGAATTTCGCCTGACACCTTAGTCATCTTGCGACGTTAATAAGGGCTGTTAAATATTTCTTATTTGAAAGAATCTACCCCTATTCAACTTTCATGACAAAAATATCAATAAACACATTCCAATTTCAAACCCTTTGCATTCATGTCAACTACTTTCTAACGCCATGAAACAGAAAAACAAATAATTGTAACAAGACGACAAATGTAAACATTAATTTACTTTGCCCAGTAAATGGAGTCGCCGTGATTATTTAGAACGGAACTCTGCTGACGTGGTCGGGAAATTATTTAATAACCTTTTGTCAAGTTTTATTTAGTATTTTACAACTGTCGTGGACAATCAACAACTTTTAACTACTTAGCGATGAACAACAAACGAACACAACGTTACAAACAATCATTATACTTCGAAGTTTTTGTGTTCGGAGATATTGTTTAACTTGCGTCGGAACGTGGTGTATGTATCTTGAATATGAGGTAATTATTAGATTTATACTGCCGTGTGGTGCCGGCTCAGAATGCCACCACCCCATTTCATCCCGTGGGTGTCGTAAAAGTCGACTAAGGGATTAACCGGAGGATGGGCAGCAACGTCCTTCGAGTACATTAACAACTCAACTGCGATCGCCAACCCGTCTGCAAAGCGTGGCGATTACGGCAAGGCAATTAGCACACAACACACCATATCGGTCGTTGTGGTGATCTTAGGCCTGTGTCCAGCAGTGAATTTCAATCGGCCGAAATGAAAAAAAAAAGTAGAATAAATAATTATTTTGAGGCGATTTGAGGCGCGCTCATAGCTGGGTGGTGAGGTTAAGCAACACTTGGCTTGTTGAGCCTAGTGACCGTATAATGGTATTCCGAGCTCCTCAGTGCTTCGGAGGACACGCAAAATCGTCGGTCTCGGTTGTTGTAATTAGAAGGCAGTCAAGTTCGTTCGTTAAACCAAGTTCCTTGAACAACTCTAACACAAGGTTTGCCAGTAACCATACAAACAGAAATAAAGAAGAACAAAGAAAGCGTGATATGAAATGCTCAGGTGCAATAGCAGCGTGTTGCGAGCATGTTTAATAGAATAGGTGCATATGTCAGGAATGGCTGTGTGGTGTCCAGATTAAGAATATAGCACAACTCCATCTCCTCCCGTGGATGCCGTAAAAAGCAACTAAGGGACTCTAAGCTAGAGGGATGGGCAGCAGCGTCCCTTTTTTAGAACATCAGCCTTACTGCGCTCACCAACCCGCCTGCCAAACGTGGTGAGTAAGAACATATTCCCCCCAAAATGATGACACAGTTGTTGAAATTATGAGAAGGCCTTTCAGATCTTATGGCTGATATGATGATGATGATGATTGGGAAGTGTGAACATCCGTAAGACGCGAAACTTTATTAAATTAATATTTGTATAATAATTTTCATTTACCGTTCTCGAGTTAATCGACCAGGCACGGTTGGACAACGGATAAACGCTTTCAGAAATTCGTGTTCTGGGTTGGATGGCCGCACGGAATAAATATTTGTATGATCTACTGATGTTGTTTGGGTCTGTTTGTGCATGTGAGATGGATGTCGTAAACTGTAACCACGACACAGGAGATAACCTGGTATGGGGCATATAGAAAAAACATACTCTCAGTATAAATGTTCATACATGTAATAAAAATGTTGCAAATAATATGGGTTAACAATATCTATACAAATAAATAAAATTGAAGTGTCTGTAATGTCAAAATAACAGCTTTTACTAAATGCATATGAAAGTATATTACGGTACCTACAACAAAATAACATAACAATAACATCAGTCTGTCTTTCTGTCTGTTTGTTCTGTTTCTTGTTCTATTCAGCTAATCTCCGAAACGACTAGACCGATTTCTACGGGACACTGGCAGATATCTGATGTTATAAGGAATAACTTAGGCTATTTTTATTTGAGTAAAAGAATTAGGGTGCCGCACAAAAAAAAACCCATGAATACTTGCCTAAGTACTCTAAATTGTTTGTAAATATTCTAATTTATTTTAAATTAAAAGGCGGGAGAAACCGCGGTTCCCAGCTAGTTTATAAAAAAATGGCTTAAGTGGAATCGTAACGAAATCCGATACCATGGATTCAGTATAGGATTCTGGAACCCTCACAATTAATTAATTAATTATAGAATTTCGCGTCGAACTTTTCATTAATTTTTAGTTTAGTTTTCAGTATAAAAGCATTGTTTCCGTCTATCCTAGCGCTACTTTGAATAAAACTACATGATTGATTGATGATTGTTGTTTCGCTACAGTACACGTATGCTCGCTGGCAGTAGCATAATAACATCATATCATAGTACAATAATCCCGTAGCATTTTGATCGCGTTGTTAACGATACAATGCGTGCTCAAAAATGCCAGTGTAATCCCTTCCCAAAGTTATCGGTACGTTGTCATACAGCCTGTAAAATCATTCATCATCATCATCATTTCGGTCAATTGAAGTCCACTGCTGGACACAGGCCTCCCCTATCAAGACTATCTATACAGATCACCACAACTACCAATGTGGGCGTGTTGTGGGCTCATTGGGGGGTTTTACCATAATCGCCGGGCTTGGCAGACGGGTTGGCGATCGCAGTTGAGTTGTTAATGTACTCGAAGGACGCTGCTGCGCATCCTCCGGCTAGTAGTCAACTTGTACGACACCCACGGGAGGAGATGGGGTGGTGGCATTATGAGCCGGCACCACACGGCACCTGTATAAAACGCTACATTATAAAGTGCACAATATTATCACAATGATTAGATAAACATATACACGTATACATTCGTTAATCAATGCGAGACGTCCGTGCGATTTAGAAACGCGCATGCGTACTACACAGGGAACATTTAACGTTTAACATTTTATTCCCTACCTCGCTAATATAAGTTTAACTTCAATCATTATCATCATAAAGGCCTCCCCCATAGATGCCACAACTGTGTCATCGTTTTGGGGGGTATTTGCCAATACTCACTACGCTTGGCAGGCGGGTTGGTGAGCGCAGTATGGCTACCTCTGCACAGAAGGGACGCTGCTGCCCATCCCTCTGGTTTAGATCCCCTTAGTCGCCTTTTACGACATCCACGGGCAGAGATGGAGTGGTGCCATATTCTTAATGTCCGGATTCTTAATGTCCACATGGACTATAGTCAATAATCATACCAGCGTTTAAATGGTCACTGCAGGATGAAGACCTTTTCTCATACAGAGAATGAACGAGCATGGATCGCTTGATCATTGCATGTTGATGATTTCAGATTTACTCTTGGCTACGCTATTTGGAATATATTTGGCCATTTACTGCCTTCGAAATAATCACCACGGCGCAGTCGTCGCAGTGGCTAAGCGGTTCGCTTCCTGCGCTTCGTATCACGGGTTCGATCCCGCACGGAACATATATTTGTATGATCTACATATGATTGTCTCAGGTCGGGGAGTCTGTGCCTTTTCTTTTTAAAAATTTATTGATGTCCAGTGGAAATTCTACATGGAACTTCCTTCACCCCGGGGAGGGGCGAAGGGGTATGCCGGACTCTTATCGGCTAAAACCACTGGAGCGGTCATCTTGGGCACCGAAGGGGAGCTCCAGGTCCTCGTAAGATCACACTAGAGCCGCCCATTGGTGCCACGCCTTTAGGCACATCACAGAGGGGATGACTGTAAAGCGGTCACCCCCTCTAGCGGAGGGAAGGCGACTGTAAAAAGGTCGCCCCCCCAGGCACTTCTCGGGGAGGATTGTAAAGGATCCCCCCAAGCCTCGCGGGATTTGTGCCTGTGATATATATGTTTGTTAACTGTACCCCCGACACAGGTAAAATACTAGAGTGGGTAAGTAAAAATTCTATAATATTTAATAATCCTGTGACCGCTTGTCTTTGCTATAAAAAACGTGGTACCTCTTTTATTTATTTTTAATCGTGCCCAGTGACCTAAGCCCTGAACCTAAGGGAGGCTCCGGGTCCTCGTATGATCACACTAGAGCCGCCCACTGGTGCCACGCCTATAGGCACATCTCGGAGAGGGTGACTGTAAAGGATCCCCCAAAGCGTGCTGCGGCAGCGCGTGACCACATGCGTGCTACCGGACGTGGTATCTCCTAGTCTAGTAATTCCGTCAAACACAAAACTCCACACAATATCAACAACTTGATTGGCCAGTGTACATTCACCGATAAATAGATGTCATCATCATCATTTCGGCCGAATGAAGTCCACTGCTGGACACAGGCCTCCCCCAAAGATTATCACAACGACTGATATGGGTGTGTTGTGGGCTCATCAGGGGGGTTTTGCCATAATCGCCACGCTTGGCAGACGGGTTGGCGATCGCAGTTGAGTTGTTAATGTAATCGAAGGACGCTGCTGCCCATCCTCCGGGTAATCCCTTAGTCGACTTTTACGACACCCACGGGAGGAGATGGGGTGGTGGTATTCTGAGCCGGCACCACACGGCAATAAATAGATGTATTGTACGTCAAAACAAAGTATCAGAGGCGGCAGGTCGGGCGAGCGAGGCGCGTGGCACCCCCGCCGCCGCGTTGGCCCGTCCGGCACGTACGCTCGCCAAATATAAAAAAAGGTTTCCCACTTGGCACGCTGATTGCGTACAGCCTGCTTTGCTCCGCCTGTATGAATACCCACCTACATCACATGTAGGGAACATTTGAGTTATAATATTTTCAAAGGGCTTTCTTTGGCTGAAAACCCGGTCACCTAATGGTTGGATAAAGCTCACATAAAAGAACGGATGATCTGCTTAGGTTGTTCAAAGAAATGAATATGATTCTGTTGGTGAAAAACATTTCTAAAAGTAGGCTTAAGTATAGAATAGAACAGTATCATTTATTCAGTAAATAGGACAGATCAGACACTTTTACATGTCATACAGAAACAACGGAGTGTGTCAAAACATACGTAAGTACTTATATAAAATCATGGCAAAGTAGCCCGTGCATCATAGATGTAAGCTCTCATATTAATGCCTCGCAAAAAGTTAATTGTCATTAAACTGATAGCTAACTACCACATTTAATTCAATCAATAATCTAATAATTGCAAAAATCGCATAATTACACTCTTCCACTCCATCTCCTCCCGTGGATATCGTAGAAGGCGACTAAGGGACTCTAAACCTGAGGGATGGGCAGCAGTGTCCCTTCTGTGGAAAAGCAGTCATTATGCGCTCACCAACCCGCCTGCCAAGCGTGGTGAATACTGGCAAATTCCCCCCAAAATGACGACACAATTGTGGAAATCTATGGGGGAGGTCTTTGTTTAGTCGTGGACGTTGTACGGCCGATATGATGAACTGCCGTACACGAAGCAGGTCAAATTATTTACTAATAATGAGCTTACATTCAGAAGAACGACAACAACCCGATTTACATTCAATGCTCAGATAATTTAATAACGATTGTAATCCGATTAAAGAAAAATTTGTTTATTTAAACAAAATATGGTAAATTGCTGCAGCTTTTACTTTTATTATTTATTAGCCTCAAATCGATTTAGGATTTTTGTTAAAACACATTTTATCGTGTAAATAATACAACAAATAATTTTAGAAATACTTTATTGTAACACGAACAAAGTCGCACACGATAATAAACATAACCATAAAAACTAGATTCCTGTCTTCTTTAATTGGAATCAGCGCTATTGCCAAGGTTTTGGCAAAAGGTTTTACAGTCGGCCGATTGCCTGACACCAACCCTCTTTGGGTACGCTAGCGTCGGTAATTTACCCGTCACCTAGGTGTAACCTAAAGAGCTTAATGATATGCACCGGGATTCAAACTCCTTTTATCACCTTCTACGATACCCACGGGATGAGATGAAGTAGCCGTGACCCGCAGCTACATGGGCAAAATAACGAGATTACTCAACACTGGCCAAATATTGAGTATACTCAAATAGAAGAAATTACATGAATAAACAGTAACGATTAATAAAATAGTTGTATGGTGCCGGCTACGAATAGCACCAACCCATCTCATTCCTTGGGTGTCGTAAAAGGCGACTATGGGATTATCCGGAGGATGAGCAGCAGCGTCCTTCGAGTACATTAACAACTCAACTGCGATCGCCAACCCGCCTGCCAAGCGTGGCGATTATGGAAAATCCCCCCAATGAGCATACAACACACCCATATTGGTCGGTCGTGGTGATCTTTGGGGACTTCATTCGGTTGAAATGATGATGATGATTAATAAAATGATAACAGTAATTCTATCAGCCATCTGTTACTCTCCGTTGCAGTGCAAAGCTCTTTTCCTATTCAGAGAAGAAATGAGTATTGATCACCAAAAAGTCAATATTTTATCGCATATATATGTTTACAATATACATTTGTCATGCCAGGAATTGAACCCACTACCTGCCTCTTAAAAGCGAGTGCGTAAACCACGACGCTTTTTTATTATATTTTTTAATTGTTATATTTATAAATATATCGTATATATTTTAGTCATAGCTGTGTTAGTGTAATGGTTGAACGCTTACCTTCCATACAGGAGTAACTTCTATCCAGGCCTACACCTCAGACTTTCTGATTCATGTGCACATCAGAATTTGATTATCACTTGCGTTAACGGCGAAGGAAAACATCGTGAGGAAACTCGCCCATCTGAGAGGGCTCGCAAATTAGGGAAAAGATTGTGACACCAGAGAAGGTGGCTCGTTGCATCTATACGTGTTTTTGTCATTTTTTATTACTCCATAAACATAATTTTGAATATTCCTGTGTTACTTTTTAAGAGGAACCCGAACTTTTTCAATTAGGTTAGGTTAGGTTTATATGATGCCTTCATTATATAAATACATTTATTAGGTATTGTTTACAATGTGTATTAAAACGCCAACAAATTGAACGTCAATTATTGTAGTACCATCCGGCCATGAAAACTTTATCATGGGGTCAAGTTAATTGTTTCGTGAATGTTTTATCATGTCGTTCGACAACGCTATGTTCATTTCACTGTAATTGTAATATTTTACAACAAACTATTAAACTAGTTACTACATTTTATCATAAATCTATGTGCTCACTATTTCAATATTGGCTTTACGAAGTGACCCGGTGAGTCAGGCACTTTGATAAATGGTGAGTATCAATCGTTACAGTTGGAGGTCACATGGAACACTGAAATCAAATACGTACAAATAGAGATATAGCCTTCTACAGTGTAATAAAGAAAACATAATCTACTTAATTCAAATAACATCCTTCCATTCACCTTGATTATAACCCCTAATATATTGAAGGTGATGCTAGGGCACGTACACGGTATAGTGAGGCTTTGGGGGAATCTTTTACAATCCCCTCGAGAGATGCCTGGGGGGGGGGGGCCTCTTTACAGTCACCTTCCCTCCACTAGAGGGGATGACCGCTATGACCGCTTTACAGTCATCCTCTCCGAGATGTGCCTAAAGGCGTGGCACCAATGGGTGGTTCTAGATGGAGATCTTTCGAGTTCCTGGAGCCTCCCTTCGGTACCGAAGATGATCACTCCGGTCCGGTGGTTTTAGCCGGTAGGAGTCCGGCATGCCCCTTCGCCCTTTCCCGAAGGAAGTACATGAGGTATTTCCACCGGATCAATAAAAACAAAAAAAAGGGCACCTACACGGTAAAGTATATTGAACAATGAGTGGTATGCAAAAGTAAATTTTTAAGTGGCATTAAATAATTTTAAATGCCCTTCAGCGTGTCATGACTTTCTGTTTGAACTTGAGTTAAATAGATTTATAGAGCATTCCGAAATTCACAAAATTTATAAGCGCCTTATGCTACCATTTTTGGTTGTTGTGAAGTAATAAGAATTGAGAATAATTAAGTACGAACCGAGCTCGTTTTGTACATTTTAAATTGAGATTAAAAACCGAGTACTTTTTGTTCTTGTTTTTTTGGTGAGTTACAAAGCTAGCCCTATTCTTGGCCGTTTCTTTTTACTTGGGGAAATCCTCTTGGACTTCCTCCGCCTTGGGAAGGGCGGAGGGGCATGCCGGGATCAAACCGGCTAAAACCCCACGGTGTCCTTCTTCTTACCTCTAGTCGGGGGTGAGGTACGCTTTTCTGCATTAGACTGCTCCCCCGGCTGTGGCCGTACTGGCTGGAAATATCCTCATGCTATTGAAACGTCTCACCAATCTCAGGATCAAATCATGTGCATACCGCAGTGAAACATGTAATGCGCCTAAGACGCCTGTTATCGTCACCATCATCATATCAGCCAAAACACGTCCACTGCTGAACGAAGGCCTCCCCCGATTACATAGTGGTCATTTTGGGGGAAATTTGTCAGTACTCACCACGCTTGGTAAGCGGGTTGGTGAGCGCAGAATAGTTGCTGTGCCACAAAAGAGACGTTGCTGCCCAGCCGTCTGGCGTAGAGTCCCTTAGTTGCCTTTTATGAGATTCACGGGAGGAGATGGAGTGGTGCTGTATTCTTAATCCGGATACCACTCGGAAACACGCATGTTATAAAAAACAGTGATTCAATAGTTTAAAATGTTTTTTATACACATATATTCTTACGGCGTTACAGAGTCAGTCATGAGCGTAAATATATTTTACTTGTACTATAAGGCGCCAAAGGCACTTGTTAAAATGATAACAAACACTTTATTTTATTTAATATTTTATATACCTACACATATATACATGTTTCTTATAGCGTTACAGAGTCAGTCAGTCAGTCAGTCATGAGTGGATATATGTATTTTTGATGTGATGAGCATAAATATGTTTTTTTAGTTTATTCACTTTTATTTTAAAGGATGGATGGAGAGTGAGATGTTATTATATGAAAGAAAAGGGAGTAGATAATGATGTGACGGTTAACAGGAAAGAATGGAAGAGAAAACCATTTTGTGCCAACCCCAAGTAACTTATGGCCAGGGTAGGAGGAAGATGATAAAATTTCCTTTTTAATTTACGTTGTAACAGAACATTATTCTGTGCGGTTCTCGGAAAAGTATAGACCACCCTTCTCCAGCGATGGGTGTTGTAATAGACTATTAAATATTGATATCACGAGGATGCACAGCAGCATCCTACCTGGTGCTAATAACATATTGCGTTCACCAATCCGCTTGCCAAGCCTGGTGATTATGGCTGCTCATTTTAGTGACCATACGAAGCCATGGTTCAGTGGACATTACCGGGCGGGCAGATGTGTGTGTAATTAAATCAACTATCGCAGCACAACTAAACCAACAAATACAACATCCCTAACAAATCACCCCTATCGCTCACGGCTCCAACATAAGTGACTTTGAAAATTATATCAATCAAGTGGCTTGCACGACAAGCTACTAATGTCAACGGTGTCCCACGTTTCCAAATTTCATTAATCGCTTGTCCCGTCCCGGTACGTGCAACGTCCCGTGTCCCGGGACGGCGCAATTATGCCTAATGGATGTGCTAAGCAGACGCGGTTTTGTCCGTCCCCGTATGATAATGGATAGTCAGTTTATTAGCCCAATTATATGAGAGCGGGGTTTTATAATATGGCTAACGGAATTTAATAGTGAATGTGTGAAGGTTAGAACATTTTGTAGTGAGAGTTTAGTTTAGAATTTCGGTCATACGGGGCAGATTGATATATATGAATGAGTTCTTTTCAGATTCATGTGCGGACCAGAATTAGATCGTCACTTCCGTTAACGGTGAAGGAAAACATCGTGAGGAAACCTGCACACTTGAGAGGGCTCCAAAATGTTCTCAATGGTGAGTGTAGTCCACCAACCTGCACTAGGCCAGCGTGGTGGACTCAGGCCGAACCTTTCTCATCGTGAGAAAAGGCCCGTGCCCAGCAGTGGGACAGTAATGCGTTGATTATGAATATACGAAAGGAATGTTAAATTAAACGTAACTAATCAAATTGAAAGCCATAATATGACCTGAAACAATTGAAAACACTGATGAAGAGTCTAAAGAAAATCATAATACTTCCAGTTTTTACAATACCAACAAAATAACAATTTATTTGCCGAAAAATATTTTCCTTTTGATAGCTATTGAAATTATAGGAGCCGAAACATTGTTGTCAATATGTTTTATGTAAGAATATGTCGTTGGAAAATGTTATATTTATTTTGTATCGTATTTATTTGGATTTCATTCGGGGTCTGCCGATCACTGATTGGAATTCAAAAATATAGTATTTTGATCTTTTATTTTTGTGTTGTTGTCGCTAATGAAATGTCACGAGTTGGTACTGTGTATAAGTATTCTACTTCACTATTCATTAATTTATCTCTCTTGATAACAACCCTTAGTCACCTTTTACGACACCCATAGGTTAGTTGCTGGGTGGTGTAATCATTGCCGGGAACCACAACCACAGAATTATAAATCAGTTTTGTTTGAAACATTCAAGAATGCATTATAAAATTGCCAAAAAGAATCTCCGTAGCGAGGTGGTCGATCGCGGACCCACGCCCATGCAGCGGCGGCTGGACACTTCTAGAGTGAACGTCAAAGTCAAACTGTTAAAATCTACCGACTTGCTTCTGTGTGACGAAGCCTTTACAAATTGAGAATAAGTGATTATGGAATAAAAAGCGTTTTCTTTTTTATAAAAATGTACGAACGAAACCTGATGCTGCTGTATATGTCTATTGATTTTTTCTCGTAGCGTCTGTGGGGACTTAATTTCATGTTCTAAGAGTCTCTTAAAGCTGAGATCTTGTAGTTTATTAATCTCTTAAAGCGAAGTACTATTTCTACGCCCTTTGCACCATTTGCCTAATTGAAACGCAATGTTTTCGTAGATTTTTTTATACATTTCTTGCCCCTCATTTTAATGTCAAAAAGCCGTGTGGTGCCGGCTAAAAATAGCACCAACCCATCTCATCCCGTGGGTGTCGTTAAAGTCGATTAAGGGATTGGCTGGAGGATGGGCAGCAGCGTCTTTAGGGTACATTAACAAATCAACTACGATCGCCAATCCGTCTGCCAAGCGTGGCGATTATGGCAAAACCCTCCAATGAGCCCACAACACACCCATATAGGTCGTTGGGGTGATCTTTGGGGGAGGCCTGTGTCCAGCAGTGGACTTTATTCAGCGGAAATGAAAGACCCGATCATGGGAAGCGTGCTTTTGTAGTTTTTAAATGATAGGTTTTAACTTGTATATACAAGTTAAAACCTATCATTTATTATCATTATACGGCCGACTCATATAATCGTACAGAACATAATGAAAAATCTAAGAAATACAATTATCACGTTTTCAAAGTAATGAGAGCATTTTTAAATAATACATAAATATCTTACATCGGTGAGGTTGAACTGAGAACCTCCTTTTGGATAAGCAATCTCTTTACTGTGCTCTAAATTTACCAGTTTTGATCAATGAATGATGAAATTGACATCTCAAACATCGATAAGTCTTTTTGGTAACTCATGTCAGTTACATCTATTTAAAGCCGTCAGCACAAAGAGCTCAAAGTTGTCTTTTATTCAGGTCCGGGTGATCAAATGCAACTTAAGAAGGTTTTATCCAGCAGTGAAATTTGTCAATAGTTTCCGGTTCTCAGCTTTATGAATTCCTCAGCAGCTTCATCAAATAGTCGTCAAATCACAAAAATGGTAGGTACCAGGCCAGATTTACTCTTGCTGTGGCGTAAATCGTATAAGTCGTCATTGTATGCGGCGGGTAAGCGTGTGGCTTCGGTAAGTGTAGCGAAGGTAAGTACCAGTTAGGGGCGCGCCGGTAATTGAACGCTGCGACATTACAGAGCGCTCGTAACCCACAAAGAAAACACCGCCCTATCGAGTAATTGATTTTTATACACAGTGATATGTTCATATTTCAACAAATTCATTTTCAAAGCAACCTGTTTAAGTTTATTGGTGAGAGTCTATCAAGAGCAGGACCAAGATACGCACTCGGAGATCGCGGGTGCGCAGATTGGGGAGACTGCGAGCTCGTACCAAGTGAACCCTGGGAAGACAGCGGCGCGCACCGAGGCCACGTGCCGCCGCGTGCGCAGCACAGCGCACAGCGAGGCGCGGGGGATCTTTTACAATCCTCCCTATGAAGTGCCTGGGGGGCGACCTATTTACAGTCACCTTCCTTCCACTAGAGAGGGTGACCGCTTTACAGTCATCCCCTCTGAGATGTGGCTAAAGGCGTGGCATCATGTGATCTTACGAGGATTTTACTAATATTTGTTTGTCCTCTATGCACTCCTACACTATTCATTCGATCGAGTTAAAAGTCTGTACAGTAAGTTTGTTGCTGGCATTGGCGTGAAAATATCTGATTTAAAAGAAAAATAACTGAAAAATTGAAAGAGATTTAAAGGGTTTTGGCTGTGAGAGAATGAGATAAAACACATTTCTATTTCTCTCTCTCTCTCTCTCTCTCTCTCTATCACGGAAAAAAACGGCGGTACCCTTATAGGATCCAATTAGCTCCGAATCTACTGGACCGACTAAGTTGAAATTTGGATTTCTGCGACCCGAAACGTACGTGTAACGTAAATAAATGAATTTTGCTATAGATTATAGATAACTTATAAGTAGTCTCAGGTCTTAAAATAACATGGTAAATCTTACAATATTGTGCGTACAAACTTACGTTTGCAGTAGGAATGTATGGGAAAACATGTTTTTCAACTACGATGTTAAGTTTGTTCTGGGGATAAGTTATTGTACAAGAGTCACAAGACCGAATCCAACAATATACAATATATTCAGCAATTTCGGAACCCTCTCCACGCGAGTTCAACTCGCACTTGACCGGTTCTTTTTTATTATTACACTACTATTAAATTGTAAATAAAAGAAATATAAAACTTATTTATTTAAAACAGCATCGTTTGTCCCTCACATAACCACCAACCACACCAACGACATAAGCCGTCCTTACAAAACGATTTTCGTGTGACCATGAGACAAACAGTTTAAAATTTATCCAACATTACGGCGTATTTTGGCAGGATCCTAAAGGTACCCACTAAACACGCTGTAGTCCGCAGCGGCTCGCTCAGAAACCACTAGAGGTGCGACCTCACGACCCCGCGACCCGATGTGATCGCGGACAATTTGCGCGAAGGTACGCGTTGAGTATAGTGACTTACGATATCTTCGCAATTCGTTATTATTGTAGTTTTATATAGTACAATTATTTAAAAATATACACGCTCCATTACGGTTGGAGACTGCGTTTAAAATCCAAATCATATTATTTAGGATGTTTATATATTTTACTGTAACGATACGATTGTAACAATATCAATGCGCTTTTTTGTTTAGCTTCATATGTAATTGCATTATTGGTGGAATTTAGTTGTCAATCATCCACTAGATGGCATTGTTCGCACAGTGACATCATTGTGGAAGCGACCAGGATACCGCACAGCACACGCTCGAGGAGTGCCCTGCGTGGGCGGCCGAGCGGCGGATCCTGGTCGATCTGATCAGGCAAGATCTCTCTCTGCCGGCAGTAGTGTCGGCTATGTTGGCAGAGCATGAAAAGCGCAAGCAAGAGCGTCATGCTCCAGAAGGAGACTGCAGAGCGGGATCGGGGGAGGGCCGACCCCGTACGGAAAAGGGCGAGACGGCGCCGAGGTAACAACCGCCCCGGCACCCAGGTCCAACTCTGCGTGCTCATACCGAGTGACCCCCGGGAAGACGGTGGCGCGCGTGCGATCATGTGCCATCGTGTGTACAGCAGAGCGCACAGCGAGACTTGGGGGGATACTTTACAATCCTCCCCGAGAAGTGCCAGGGGGGCAGCCTTTTAACAGCCGCCTGGCCTCCGCAAGAGAGGGTGGCCGCTTTACAGTCATCCTGTCCGAGATGTGCCTAAATGCGTGGCACTAATGGGTGGCTCTAGTGTGATTTTACGAGGACCTGGAGCCCCCTTCAGTGCCGAAGATGACGGCTCCAGTGGTTTTAGCCGGTAGGAGTCCAGCATACCCCTTCGCCCTTCCCCGGGGTGACGGAAGTTCCATGTAGAATTTCCACTGGACACCAATAAAAAAGACAAAAGATGGCATTGTTCGAAAACCAAACATTCCAAAATTGCAGTATTAAGATTTTCCGCAATTTGGTTGGGCTAATCATTATATCAGCCAAAAGACATCCACTGCTTAACAGTCCTCTTCCGTAAATGTCCACAATGAGCAGTCATATGCCACCCACATTCAACGACTCCCAGTGACCCTAACCACGTCATCTATCCACCTCATTGGAGGTCATCCCACGCTGCTTTTTCCGGTGTACGGTCTCCACTCGAGAACCTTTTTCCCCAACGGCCATCAGTTCTACGGGCATTGTGCTAATGTTTGTAAACAAAGATAACTGCAAATATATATTCATCACCAGTGTTGTATGTTCTCATTTGTAATCAACAGATTCATCATCCTAACTGAGTACTGCAGAGTTGAAGAACGATTGTTCAAGTAATTTGCTCCAAGAATCAATTATTGATTCACTGCCCGCGATAGTTCATTACCTATGAAATGTACTCATACATTTTTCTAAAATCGCATTATTAAAACCATCTTTAACTATCACAACTGGAAAACATTTTGTCGTATTTTTCGCTGCACTAGCGGCGCGAAGCGAGCTCAAACGTATGTAAAGTGGTCGCCAGACGGGCGACCGAGTGACGCAGCGTAATTGAAACTGCGCACCGTAATAACTGCTGCTTCGGCCTGCACAACGCACTGCTAAATTACACACCTATTAGGTGCTGACGAAAGAAACGAATGCTGCACCAGATTTATTAAAATTCAGTGTTGCAGCCCGATATTGTTTTAAAATGTTACGTTGCCAGGAACTGCATTATTACAGTAATAGCAAAGGCTATGCAATCGGATTCCTTTCCATCTTTATTAAGGTAATGCAAGAAACTGTTTTGCTTTCATAAATCATCACATTTTGTTTTTTATGTCTCCTCATAATCCGATTCAGTACTGCGAAGTCGTTTTTTCTGCGAAGCTATTTGCACGATCTCATGCGTGTTAATATATAACTTTGTAGTAGCTCCCACTGGTGCGGCCATAATTACAAAGTTGGAAGTAATTTCCCCTGTTCCGGAATTCATTTAGTTTTATTTTGCAGCAACAGGACATCAAAATGCTACTGGATTATTTTTTCTAGCTCGAAGCATAGATTGCGTCTAATAGCACTCGTCGGTAACAGCAGTTTACGAATGTTGAACACGGCCATTTTAAACAGTTACCAGTTAGTGGGGCGGCTCTAACTCGCTACGGACATGCGAACCACGCCGGTTCATAACACCAATTCAACCAAATTGTAGACCTTTCGGGCCTCGCGTTACCCGCATTCGTCGAATAACTGGACAAAACGTATGAAGCTAGAATGTTAATTTTTTCCCCTCTGGATCGTAATTTTACATCGCAAAGTATTCATGGCTTTTACGTGTTACACTGTAGTCTAAATAACAAATGATACGTTGCCAAAATATATGGTTGCCGTTCCATCCGCTTTGAATTTCAACGCATGTCTGTCCTAATGTATTACGACTGAAGTTTCGAAGTTAAAAATCGAATTATTGTTTGTTAGCTAACTATTCTAATCTATCCGTGTAGTGTCCGGATTAAGAATATATCACCAGGCCATCTCCTCCCGTATATGTCGTAAAAGGCGACTAAGGGAAACTAAACCAGAGGGATGGGCAGCAGCGTCCCTTCCGTGCAACAGTAGGTGTACTGCGCTCAGCAACCCGCCTGCCAAGCGTGGTGAGTACTGGCAAATACCACCCCAAAATGACGATACTATTGTGGAAATCTATGGCGAAGGCCTATGTTCAGCTGTGGACGTATAAATGGCTGATTTGATGACTATTCTATTGTCGTCTATGTCAGGCCCAGCTGTTGTCGAAAGCATCTCGACCCCAGTGGGTATTTTGTGCTAATCATAGCCCTCTACCTTTTTGCTGGCACATCGAAGAGTTCTTGGAGGTACCTCGCAATTTTGCCAGCATTGAACTGCGCGCCTACACAATCACCTGGTACAAAATAAGCTGTCCCGAGGTGACTTGCCTTACGCCTAGCAAGAGCATCGTAGTCACACAGTGTAACATTGCCTTTTTTTCACCCCAGCATACATATAGATGATATAATGTTAATGTCTTAAAAAATATTGTTTAATTTTTGTTTATCCTCAATATTTGTATCCATTACCAACAAGAATGTTAAAACACTACGAACAAATAAGAACACGATAGTACTTGAACTTGAAATTCAATGTAATATACAGGCAAATACGAGTATATGTATGTAAACGGATATTGATAATTAAACTGGCAAGTATTTCCGGTTACCAACAAATCTCTCTTCAAATTAAATACATACAATACGTTAGCTAATTAATTTAATTACGAGCCCGTGAACATGTCTTCTTCGAACCGACGGAATAATCCACGCAAAGGAGTGAGATGCTAATCCAAAATTCTTCCACGATTTAATTAGAATTCACAACAAAAGATTCCGGACTGAACGTTTCTTGGCTTTTGGGTGTTATGAGATTCTGGTGGCTATTATTTACGTGTCTCAATGCATATGTCAGTACATAGGTCTTTAGAGCTAAGGACCTATGTACTGGGAGTTACGGCTATAATACCTAAGTGTTGATCCAATTTTACTCCTTTGTGAAAACGTAACGTTAAGCCTAAGATAGAAAAATGGCTCATAACAATTTAAAAATTAAGAAGATGGCGGAACTGTTCCTTGTAGAAGTTCCATATATCTCTTTTCCCAGAAATAATATCCATTTAAGCTACTTCAAACTACTCGAATGCTCTTGGAAAATCTATTACGTAGCTATGATCTGAAAACAAATACGTAGTTTAAGGCGGTTACACAACATGTCCCAGTGAGAAACTTCGCTTCGCTGGTTATATAATTATAGAACACCAATAAGTGGGAAATAACCTCAGGTAAATAATTATTTTCTTTAATACACAGCTACGTTATGAGCTTATCAATTCAACGAATTAAATTTACCCAAGGCTCAAACAAATATTTATCAAAACGTCCGCTGATGCTTGCATAATCTCATCTCTCATTTTGTATAAGTACTATCATCAAAACTCATCAATCCTTAGCGTAACATTTTGCCCAAACTCAGGGAAAATTTTAGCAAAATTGAATCAGCGGTTTTAAAGAGATGTTACCTTTTATAAGTATAGATAAGGGAGGCTCGAGCCACAGGTATAACTTATATCAGAGGAGGTACTCAGCGCCGTTCTCTTTGAGGAAGCCCTCTTTAATTAGCTATATATTTAATTAGCAAAGGCAAAATCTTAGATGTTCGTTTCAGTACTTCACATTGTCCAGGAAGTTTCTTTGCTTCTGATTCAATGGTAAATAACAGTGCTTTTGAGTGAGTGCTTTAAAAAAATGTTGTGTAATGTTTCTAAGAAAAATATAATTACGAATACTGCTTAATTATATTTATTTGATGAATGTATGTAGGCTTCCTTTGATATTTAGTATTTTTCATGAAGACCGAATTTAGATTTTCCATGTAAGTAAGTAGTAAGTAAGAGACCATAAAATGCAAATATTCATATAATTAGCTGAGTTACAAAAATAGGTCTAATTATCCCTAATTAGAGGTCTTTTTTTACCAGGAACACTGTATTGTGGAGATACTATTAAGATAAAGATAAAAACATTTTATTGATATAAAACCACTTACTCATGAATAGTCAGATCAAGAACACGAGAACACATCTACTGGTATAGATCACTCCTTGTAATCAGCGAATATTACTTTAAAAACGTTTATCAACCAAATTGCTAGATTCCAGTATATATCTATGTCTAGTTAGACATGACTGAATATCAGTGATTAAAATACAGTAAGTCTAATCTTACCTCTTCAACCCAATTCTAATAATTCCGATATCCATAAGTTGGACTGGTTGTCACATTGCTGAGCTTCTGACTGTCACAGGTATTTTATGACTACTGGGTTCTATCGCTTAACGCGTTCTCCAAAACACGGATGGGTCCTCGTGTGTATGACCGCGGCAATCGCAGCTTTACTTCTCAGATCGATTCTTAGAGGTAGCTATTTTGCCTCAAACCCTATTGGTGATCACAGAATGCCATTTTAATTACAAATAATGATGATGGTGCCCATAAAACAGTACCAGTAAACTATTTTAAATCGCTTAGGTCTAAAAAATTCCGGGGGTCGGCGGGCGACCAGATTGGGGAGTCTGCGTGCTCACATCGAGTGACCCCCGGGAAGACGGTGGCGCGCACGTGGCCTCGTGCCGCGTGTGCGCAGCACAGCGCAAAGCTAGGCTTGGGCGGATCCTTTAAAATCCTCCCCGAGGAGTGCTTGTGTGGGTGATCTTTTAACAGTCGCTTTCCCTCCACTAGAGGGGGTGTCCGCTTTACAGTCATCCCTTCCGAGATGTGCCTATAGGCGTGGCACCAGTGAGCGGCTCTAGTGTGATCATACGAGTACCTGGAACCTCCCTTAGCTGCCGAAGATGACCGCTCCAATGGTTTTAGCCGGCAGGAGTCCGGCATACCCCTTTGCCTTTCCCCGGGGTGAAGGACGTTCCATGAAGAATTTCCACTGGACATCAATAAAAAAAAAGGTCTAAAAAATTCACCTAAATAAACATCAAAGAAAGCCAACATAATTACCATCACAAAATGATTCTCGAGCCACTAAACATTGAACATGAAAATAGAAAAATGGAAAATATATATACATAATCCTCGTCGCGACGTCAAGTAGCGAACGGGAACAAAATTAAGTGTCAGAAGCAGTACATAAATCTTATCAGGGAGCACACGCTCTGTGATTTTAAACAATCATGTTGCCAGCCCGAATGCCGAAAAAAGTACAACCACCACAATAGCTCCCGTCGGTTGGAAATATGAGTTATGGTGCGCCCGAGTGCGACCACTGTGCGGAAGGGGTGACAGCGTCCCATGCCACGTTATTTGTGTTCCATGCCCGTTATCGTTTAAGCTTTTTCTTTTGCGCCTTTGATGTAACAACCGTCAGTGGCTGTGACAAGGTGAGCGTAATGTCGGCAAGTCAAACAACGATATTGTTTTTATGGTGAGTGGCAGTCAAGACTGATTTTGGTTTCATAATTAATGGATTCAGTTTGTGGTCGGATTGTTTCTCAATGTGACCCCGCTGTAATATAATTTATTAATAAATATAATTTGATCGTAATCTCGCGAAAAGCACAAATCGGTCTCATTACTGGTAGATATTTCATATCAGCCACAGGACGTCCACTGCTGAACAAAGGCCTCCCCTTAGATTTCCACAGCGAGTGGTCATATGCCGCTTTCATCCAACGACTCCCAGCGACCTTCACCAGGTCGTCTGTCCACCTCGTTGGAGGTCGTCCCGGGCTGCGTTTTCCGGTGCGCGGTCTCCATTCGAGAACCTTTGTGCCCAACGGCCATCAGTTCTATGAGCAATGTGCCCTGCCCATTGCCACTTCAGTTTACTAATCCTTTCAGCTATGTCGACAACTTTAGTTCTTCTACGGATCTGCTCATTTCTGATACGATCTCGTAGAGAAATACCAAGCATAGCTCTCTCTATAGCTCGCTGAGTGACCTTGAGCTTTCTTATGAGGCCCATTGTGAGTAACCACGTCTCTGTTCCATATGTCATCACTGGTAACACACACTGATTGAACAGTGCGTCTTGATGCATTGCGGTATTGTTGACGAAAAGACGTTGCGAAGTTTCCCAAACCGATATTTGCTACATTTGAATTTTACCTAATTTATAATAAAACACTTTTAAACGGATTATATTGCGTATATTATAGATTTTTGTTTTTCCTGACGTTTCGAACACTTTGCAGGGTTTAACTAATTTCTGTGTCTATCAATTTTCTACATTTAAATAAATACAGCATTGCATTGGTTTTGATATCAAAACATCGAATTTCGACGTTGGCCCTGATTAACGTGGATTGTTTGTGTCGGTTCGCGCTCGAAAAACAACAAACATTGCACACAATTATAAGTTTATTAATCATTTGGTAACGAAATTATCTTAATTTAACGTCAGTGCTGCCCACCTACTAATCACAGTTCGGCGGAATGATTACGTACCTTTCAATCGGTTTGCGACAGGCGTAAATCTCACTGTCGCTGTTGTCAAGCAACAACAGTTCAACGATGGCAACCACCGACTGCCTTATACGACAAAAAGTTCATTCTCTGCATTTCCTCCAGTTGCTTTTTTACCGCTATCGGCACTGGTTACTATAGGTAACAAAAGTGACAAATAGCGACATGCGGGCGAAATCATATACGAAGAAGTAAAGAAGAAATTACAGTGAAAGATAGTTATCCTTGACTATTCTTTTAAATATGTCCAGAGATCTAACACGTCTAACTGTTATAGCTTACAACATATATAATAGTCCCACACCACCGGGAATAATTCTGACTGAATATCTATAGTGCAGCCATAGAGTCTTCAGTTAGCATCCTATTCCATTTTAGACTTTCTAAAGGGCTTAGACTTGATGAACCCAAATAGGTTTTAAAAAAGCCAAGTTCCACCTTTCAGAGCATTATAAGCCATGAAGAGATTCATAATATACAATAAACCCTTCTGATTTCGGATTTTCAACCATGGCTTGCCTTAGTTGGCTGATCAGATGGGGGCCGCCAGAGCTATATGCTTGAGGGTGGAAGTGTCTAATGACGTAATATCAGGGAAACCCGCTCTGAGTCTTCGAGATGCGCGATGGTGAAACCCGTGCCGCACTTCTTGACGCCCTGAGCCACTTACACAGTATTGCTCCCTGTCGCCTGTAGTGGTGGCCATTTAGGAGCCATCTTGTGAGTGGCGAGTCACGGTCTGCTACATAATTTCACTATAAAGGTTGAAAGGCAGACGCCGTTTTTTTACGTTTTTAGAAGTATTTAATACATTGAGCACCCGTTGCAATAAACCTTATAATTGTAGTTTCCATCTCATACAATAATTTTACACCTCCGGAGACAACCCAAGACTGCATTTTTATAGTGCAGCCAGGGGATTAGTAAATGTAATGAGACATTTTCGATTAAAATTCTCTAAAGGGCCTCTTGGTGTTGGACCCATGTCTCCGCGTAACCCTATCAAAAGACCGGGTTCCCCCTTACAGGGGATATAAACTCGTGAAGAGAGAGACATGTAGATAATAATAGACAAATTGATCAATACTGGTGACTGAATTACCTAATAATTAGTTAGTGTATAATTTAAGATAAAGATGAAAATATTTTTTATTCATATAAACCACAGGCTCCTGTGTATAGTCAAATTAGTTGCCTCGTTCCAAGATATGATTTTGATATTTAATATTAATTGATATACACAATTCATTAATTATAATTATATATTATTAGAGGATATAAAATAAAGGAGACTGTTAATTTTACCGAATGTTTTATTCTAACGCATTTTGTATTATAATTTACGTATATTTATGGACGTCTAAGTAATATATCTTACGTCAACTATAAGCAAAGATAATTACTGAAGAAAACTTAGTTACTATTTAATTGCGTATATTCACTTAATTAATAAGTATATGAAATGAATGAAAATAAAACAAAACCAAAATATTACATGTACACTTTTTATTAAATTCGTCTTCAAAATAATGTTGTCTTGATAATTGGCGTAATAAAACAAACTAGCAGCATTAATACCTTAGTTTTAAAAGTCATTTCCATCTGAAATCTGAGTTGCTTTGGGATCACGAACGGCGAGGTGGACTCATTGAATTATCAGGCCCCGGGGACGGCCAGGTCGCACTGCGTTGTGACTACAATCGCTTAAAACAATAACATTTCCATTTCCTTCAAATGTTTGGACTTCGTGTTCCATTTCGACGTGGATGGAACATTAAATACAAACTTACTTGCTGCTTATCTTCTTTAGGATAAAGCTTTATGGAATCTACAATTTAAGCGACTGTTTATATTTTCTATAGTCATGTTCACATTTATGAGTTAAATGATGAATTTTTAACTTCGCGACAGAATCGGTGTAATTTGTCTTTTCTACATTAACCAAAACATTGCTTCGATGAACAAAGAGCAGCAATGCACCGCGCCAGGCTGAAACACCCGCGCATCGCATCCGGCAGGCAACTTCTGCGGCAGCGGAAAAATATTTATTTGACAACAAAAACGAGACAACACAATCAAAGAACATATAACATATATCTTCACTTTAATCAGGTCCTATCAGAATACCAGCGCTGCAGCATTTAGATGTCACAGCACAATGCTGAGATAAGCCTACTGATAAGGTGGTAACCTGAGCCTATTCTGGCCTCGCACCATATTTCCTAATTTATTTATTTTATTGTTATGTTTTGTTTGTCTTTTATTATTTTTATACTTATGCGAGACTGGAAAAAATGCTTATTTCTTTCTTTCTATAAAATTATGATTCAAATAAAAGAAAAGTAACATATGAAGGCCTCAGTGTCAAAACGGACTAAGATAAAACGCAATGACACTCGTGGGTTCTAAAAAAATTACATCAAAGGCCTTGCAGATGAGATTGTACGATGATTTACAAACTGTTATATGAAGACATATTTCTCCTTCCTTGAAATTAATACCTATTGAACATTCTACATGCACATTATTATGCAATTCATTCGTATTGCTAGTACGCGTGTTTAAAATAACCCTATACTATCTGCTATAACAACATTACATGCAAGCGGAATGTTCTTTCAACTGTCATAAACATGATTTGAAATTGAATTCAGTTTCGAGACCTCTTGAAACTCCTTGCATAAAGGACCTGGACTTTAGAGAGCAGAGACAATAACGTACCTCCTTACGTACAACGCTAAGCTGACGTTGTTTCGATTCCTCTTGTTTCTAACACAGCACCTGATGATTTCTAGTTCCTTCTACAGCCGTATGCATCAGAAATGAAACTGTACTTTCATGTTTGTTGTACTGAAGAAACGAGCAGTAAAGTTGCGAGTGTGCCCTAAGGAAGGATTTAGGTGGAATGCTAAACTGAACATTACTAAACATTCTTTAGGTACTTCGTATATTGTATTATTTCACCATCATCATATCAGGAGAAGGACGTCCTAATGCTGAACTAAATTCTGCCCCATATATTTCCAAAATGACCGGTTACCTGTCACTCGAGTCCAATGATTCTCAGAGACCTTCACCGGGTTATACGTTCATGTCGTTGGAGGCCACTCTGGCCACTGCGTTCTCCGGTGTATAATCTCCAATTGAGAATCCTTCTGTCAATTCATCAGTTATAGGAGCCACGAGGCCCACCCATTACCAGTTCAACTTACTAATCCTTTGAGCTATGTCGGCCACTTGTGCGTGACGTGTTCAGATTAAGAATATATCATGACTGCATCTCCTCCCGTGGATGTCGTACAAGGCGACTAAGGGACTCTAAACATGAAGGATTCTTCCTTCGATCCTTCTGTGTAATAATAGCAATACTACGCTCACTTACCCACCTGCCAGAATGGTGAGTACTGGCAAATTAGAAATATGTGCAGGAGGTCTTTGTTCAGCAGTGTGCGGCTTTTGGCTGATATGATGATGTCATCGGCAAGTTTAGTTCTTCTACGGATGTTCTCATTGCTGATTCGTTCTCCTAGAGAGCTAGCAAGCATATTTTAATCCATAGCTCACTATACTTATAGTTCTTACGACTAGTCATCCACGGGAGGAGATAAAGTGGTGCTATATTCTTAATACGGACACCACGCCTACTGATACCCTCACCGACGTTTCCGCCTCACCGACGTCGCGGAGGCCTATCGCCACGTCACCTTCCCGTTCAAGTTAGCACTTCTCCCCCCCGTCTCTTGCTCGCGCCGGCCCGTGCCGAGCCTATAGTTTTAAATGTCCCCTAATACATTATAAATAATACCGATCCAGCTGTCCCCAAAACAATAGCTTGTTATCCCCAGCAACGCCCTAAGCCGAGGTCCGTGTCCCTTAGCGGCTTTAAGCCTGGCTGAAGGACTCTTTAGGCTTCGCCAGAAATGACCGGTTAAGCAACCACATTTCCCAGAATGGTATGCGAAAGGCCAAAAAAAAAAACTACTGGTACTTAAAAATAGTTAACTTCGAAACAACTGTGCTAACTGTTGAAACTAAACAATAATTTGAAAATCCCTCTATAGCAGGTTACAGATCTCTCATGGCACAGTACAAACAAAGAATAATAGTATTTACTTCATTTAATTGGTAAATTACACTTTTTTGTTTTAGGTACTTGCCATTCCTTTTTGGAGGTTGTCATGTATCAGAATACCCTATGTCATTTCACTGTGATGTATAAAAGTGTGTATGATTTTATTTATCTTTTATCATATCTGCTGTTTTAAATATCGTTTCAATTATCTCCAACATGCTTATTTTATTTTAGTGTACTGTACTTATTTTATTTACTTTATATGCTATATTGTTACAAACTTCACAGATTTATGTCTGAATTCTTAAAGTAATCGTTCAACATGAAGGCTATTCGTGTTATATTCTGCGTCCGTATGTCTACCGTAGAATAGTATAGTATAGACGATACAATTCATTTCGTCGCGATATCTCGGGGCGCTGTAGAACGTAATAACGGCAGTTTGTAATGAAATAATAATTGAGTGTCAGCTGCGAGCTCGCCTTAGTTTATTTATCAAAAGACAATATCAGGACTTTGAAGGGTCCAACCGGGAATTATTGCGGAGTAATCCACCAGATGACGATGCTAGTAGCAGTATAAAAAATGGATTTCTTGGTAAATTACTTGGAATGTTTGCTATTTTAGGGATTTTAATCATGAATATTAAAAGCTGTAAATTAATTATAGATAATATTTATATTTCAACCGCTTCTTATTTTAAAACTTTGAAGTGTATTTTCAATAATTAGTTATGTTACTGTGGGCTATTATGCACAAAAAGAGCCTCCAATAGTGACGATACCTAAGAACGTCTGGCACACCCTGACCAGTCAGCTACATTAACGACCTTCCTGACTGGCTAATCTTCTCCCCGTAACATGAGGCATTTCCATGTGAAATTGAACTCGTGCAGACACGAGGGAAGGATGAGAATTATGCTATGATTGAGATGTTTCAAAGCAAATAAGGGAGTCTTTAAACAATGCAAATAGATTAGAATCATATAAAACTGATTGACTGGATTTGACGGCACGGTTGGTGCAGTGGTTGATACAGTCGACTGCTGCGCTCCGGGTCGTGGGTTCGATTCCCGCACGGAACAAATATTTGTATGATCTGCAGGTAGATGTTCCGGGTCAGGGTGTATTGTATGTGGAATTCATGTCTGTAAACGCACCCACGACACAGGAGAAATCCTAGTGTGGGGCAACGTATTTTTTATAAAAATAAAACACTTTTAAACGGATTACATCGTGTATATTATAGATTATTGGTTTTCCTGACGTTTCGAACACTTTGCAGCTGAGTACCAAAGCTCAGACAAAAAACTGTTTAGTCTCCATTCAGTGCACCTATAGGTATATAATCAAATATCTTATTAAATATTATATCCAGATTGATTAGAAATAATTGCATGTACTTTCCATTATTTCTTATCGCATCGCTTTATATCGGTTCATGGCTATATAAACAGAGTCAGAATCCACATCAGTGAGTCGCCGCTTATCGACACCGCGTCCACTGCCGCGTCACAATGATTAACGAGCCGCTAAACCGAGACAAAGCCGGCGTTGGGACCGTACAATGCCCACTGGGGATAAAAATATATATTACACACTTGTCTTAACGCTATTGTACTTTGTATGGCTCCTGTTGGCCGTTTTATCAAACTAGCCGCTTGGGTGCAAAAGACGTTCGTTTTAACCGTTATAAGTGAAATATTCACGTTTATCGTAAAACACTTTAAGTTAAACTTAAGATTTACATATTAGAATGCAGAGATGTAACATTTCGTGTATGTATAAATAATTTGGTTGATATTCTGTCGCGATATTTATGCAAGTTTTATCTAACGCGATAAAGAAAATCGGGCTCATTTAGGTACAGTGTTCGAGCGGTGACATGTTGCAAGCAAAGCGCTCGTCTAAATAACTCGTTATAAATGATAAGCTTCTGAAAAAGGGTTAGATTTTTTAGTCAAAAGCCCTGTAAGTTTTGTAATTCTGAATATATTTTGTTTTTATAGAACAGAATATATTTTATTCTAACTTTTAAAACTTAAAAATAACTATAATGTGCAATGGGTGGTCTTGTCACTAATAGCGAACTTCTCTGAACAACCTTTTCATTCATTCATATCAGCCACAGGACGTCCACTGCTGAACAAAGGCCTCCCCCTTAGATTTCTGAACAACCTAAGTCACCAAAATAATGATAGGATAGTCAATGGGATGGATAAATATTTCACCAATATTTGCACATTTGTTTCATTGCTTAATATATTCAACTTGTTCGATTGTCCGTGTGGTGTCCGGATTAAGAATATAGCACCACTCCCATTTCCTCCCGTGGAGGTCGTAAAAGGTGACTAAGGGAATCTAAACCAGAGGGATGGGCAGCAGCGTCCCTTCTGTGAAGCGGTATCCATACTGCGCTCACCAACCCGCCTGCCAAGCGTGGTGAGTATTGGCACATACCCCCCAAAATGATGACACAGTTGTGGAATCTATGGGGGAGGCCTTTGTTCAGCAGTGGACGTATAAATGGACGATACGATTGATAATATTTGACTGGGATATTCAGTATTTGTTTCAGGCTATATTTTGCTTTCGAGATATGTCGTTAGAAATAACGTACTTATGAATTTTATGCTTATCTTGACCGTACGACGTCGAAGCAAGTAGTTAGTAAAATTATCGAACCAATTCTGAAATATAATTGGCAACTTAACTAGGAATATAGGTAACTAAAGTTAGTGTGTACTATAAATTTAAAGTGGCACCATTCTACTGGTAGCAGGTTTCTTAATGCAGCAGCAGCCGGCAGGCACCACTGCCATCCTAGTGTAATTGTACGATACCCCTTCGCTCTTCTCGGGCCGGAGGAAATTGATGAAGAATTTCCAATCGGCGACCACGAAAAGAAACCGGTCAAGTGCGAGTTGAACTCGCGTGGAGAGGGCTCTAAAATTGCTGAATATATTGTCTGTAGTTGGATTTGGTCTTGTACCAATAACTTACCAATAACAAACTTAACATCGTAGTTAAAAAACGTATTTTCCCATACATTCCAATCGCAAACGTAAGTTTGTATGCGCAATATTGAAAGATTTACCATGTTTTTAAGACCATAGACTTCTTATAGGTTTTCCTATAATCTATAAATAGCTATTATCTTCTTTTAAATACTTTAAAACTTTACATTTAAAAAATATGAAATAAATATATTTGAGACCCTCAGAACATGCTTTTTCATTTCATATGCTACACGGTACAGTTTGCAAAACTTTACTTTTTAATTTTCTATATTGCCCCCCATAGAGGAAATTAATTTGTAATATGGAGAAAATTCATTTATTTACGTTGTACATCCGTGTTTGGGTCGCAGAAATTCATATGTATGCCAAATTTAAACTTAATCGGTCCAGTAGATTCGGAGCAAATTAGCTGTGACAGACGAACAGACACACAAGTGATACTAGAAGGGTTCCGCCGTTTTTTCCTTCGGACGTTCGGTCCCCTAAAAAGATACCACTACCATGTGAAATATTCGCCGCCAAACAAGTAGTTTGTGTTTTTTAACTTTAAACATGACTTCACTTCGATTAGAATTTGATTTGATTGTAACCAGTGAAATTACTGGGTATATAAGAGACAGAATAACGAATGTCTCGCGGGCCCTGGCTGGAGGCCTCTTTTGGCTTCGCCAGCAAATGACCGGTTAAGCAACCACATTTCCCTAAAATGTATGCGAGATGCCCAACAAAAAAAAATGTCTCGAGGTGACGAGCGCAGTATGGTGGCAGGACTAGTCTTGGTAAGCAACTACTTTCTAACTATTCATAAGTGCCTGTAAATGGTTTTATGTTCTTATTTTTTATTTGATTCGTATAACAGTTGTTAGAGGGAGGCATGTCATGGCGATTACTACCAGGTAAATGAATCGCCGTGTGGTGCCGGCTCAGAATGCCACCACCCCATCTTCTCCCATGGGTGTCGTAAAAGTCGACTAAGGGATTAGCCGGAGGATGGGCAGCAGCGTCCTTCGAGTACATTAACAACTAAACTGCGATCGCCAACCCGCCTGCCAAGCGTGGCGATTATGGCAAAACCTCCCAATGAGCTCACAACACATCCATATCGGTGGTTGTGGTGATCTTTGGGGGAGGCCTGTGTCCAGCAGTGGACTTCATTCGGCCGAAATGAAGTGATGAATGAAATGAATCGCTCGTATAAAATAAATGGGTATATAGGGTCTTACATTAATAATGGAAAATATTTTAAGGCTAGGCCCTATGAATGGTATAGAATTCATTTCAAATATCAAGTATCGGTTTTACTGATAATAAATAAATCAATATTCAAACATTCGACTAGCGAATGATTTACTTACTCTGTACTATTTGATAAAATAAAGGTTGATGTTACGTTTACTTATTTTGCTAAAACGCATCATTGCTACCTATAGATTTACCTCCTAAAATATTTTCCATTATTAAACTAAGACCCTATATCTACATATGGGTATAACCAATGATATTATATATTAAAAGAAGTAGATACGTTACATGCGCGCCAAAGGTAAGAACCAAAACTCCCCTAATTGTAGCACCTCGCAATCAGTTCGCCCAAGACAGGACAACGAGCACACACTGTCACAATCTGTATTGTTTTATTAATTAAGTAACAACAATGCCGTCGTGCATATAGAAAATGCACAAACTATCAAGCGAAAATAAATATAGAACAAGGGATCTCATACCACACGTGAGTAACAAACTATATAAAATATTTTAATAAAAGTATTATTCAAATTATCTATAGAATAATGTTCTCGAAGAAAACA
The DNA here is from genome assembly GCA_947459985.1 of Diloba caeruleocephala. Lineage (NCBI taxonomy): Eukaryota > Metazoa > Arthropoda > Insecta > Lepidoptera > Noctuidae > Diloba > Diloba caeruleocephala. The sequence goes on along the minus strand of OX381606.1, from coordinate 31,613,203 downwards.
TAGGCCAAGCAAAGAAAAGAGACAACACATATATTCTATTTCAGGTGCGATAAAGACATCGAGTAAACACGTTGTCATTTTAGATAGCTATCTCTTTTACTCTCATAGTTTTTGTATCTTCTTTCTTACAGCATAGGTGTGTAGTTTTATAGCTTTATACACAGCGAGACTGGGTTTTGCGCGCCATTTAATATGGACGTAACATATCTATGGTACAATATCATTGGGTATAACGAACATAACATAATACTAATAGCTAGGAAAGTATGTTACGATACAAAAATACGGAGGGGATTTTGCAGTTTTAAACGATTTCCAAAAAACTGCTATGCTTCATAAATTTATAAAATATTAACCCAGTCAATATTGCAGCTAAGTTGAGCACGAGCCAACTCAATATCAACGATAGCCATCGGAGCACAAAGAACGGAATCCGTTGAAATAATCCGGTAATCCTTGTAACATATAATCGAATATCTGAGGGCTTAGTCGCCTTAAATTAATGATCAGATTAATCCACAAAAGTGCCGTCTCCATCGCTTGAAATTTGGACGTACCAATCTTCCAGCTATAACTTTCCGGATAAATTTTGAGCTTCATAATCCGAGATCGGAACTAATTTATGGAGTGGCCCATTTCTGTGTGACCTCTTAGTAAAATAACACGCTGTACAATGGGGCTTATGTTATCGGCTATGGGAATCTGTACGAGCGCAGGAGGCGTATCGTTAGCGCCGTTTCTTATGGGGTTGAGTTACAACAGAGATTTATATTCAACTTTAATGATAATAGCAGCTGTAAGACGGTAAAGCGAAATAAAACAACCGAATCTATAAGATACCAGTTAGTTGTAATAACACAAAGAAATCTAGGTCATTGGCTTTTACAAATTATAATATTTGATTTTAATTATAGAATTTGAATATTTATAATTACCGGCTCAGAATACCACCACCCCATCTCCTCCTATGGGTGTCGTAACAGTCGACTAAGGGATTAGCTGGAGGATGGGCAGCAGCATCCTTCGAGTACATTAACAACTCAACTGCGATCGCCATCTCACCTGCCAAGCGAGGCGATTATGGCAAAACCCCCCAATGAACCCACAACCCATATCGGTCGTTGTGGTGATCTTTGGGGGAGGCCTGTGTCTAGCAGTGGACTTCATTCGGCCGAAATGATGATGATGAATTACCATCTACGGTAATACTTTTATTTATACCATGGAGCCATAAAAGGTGGCAAACAAGCATACGGCCCGCCTGATGATATGCAGTTACTGTAACATGTGAACGCTTGCAACACCAAAGATCCCAGTCGCGCGTTGCCGACCGAAAATATTCTCACGCCCTTTTTGAAGAGCCCCATGCTGTAATATCTTCTATCTCAAGCAATGAATATGGAGGTCCCTTTAAATTTGGTCAAGATCTGATAACATTATAATCAAACAATTTTAATCGGATTAAATCGCGTGTATTATTGATTTTTGTTTTTCCTGACGTTTCGATCACTTTTCAGGGTTCGTGGTCGCAGGAGCTAACATATAGCTGACGTCAAGCATAGACGCACCACCAAGTCCGCAGTGTGTGAACATGCCTTAGGCAAACCCAACCATTTTCTTCGATTTGATCATTCTCAAGTCCTCGCGAAAGAGAACCGTTATGTACCAAGAATGTTTCGTGAGGCTATTGAAATTAAAAAACATCCTAATTTTAATAGACAAGATGGTTGGCAGGTCCCACCTGTTTGGAATCCGGTTATTAAATTAATAAAACCCCAAACAACACACCCCACTAAAAAACATCAAGATACTGTGAGTGATTACTGCGTACATCGAAACATTTTTTGATTAGTTTTGTACCGTAGATGAAATAAGTTTTTAAATCTGTAAGGACGCTTGTCACCTTAGTCATCCTGCGACCACGAACCCTGCAAAGTGTTCGAAACGTCAGGAAACACAAAAGTCAATAATACACGCGATTAATTCCGTTTAAAATTGTTTTATTATAATGTGTAATAATCACGAAAACCTAAGACATTACTACATATATCTGATAATATGTTTTGGAGCTAGCCCATAGTACTCCTTAATGGGATGATTTACAAATACAATTGAATAATCCTATGAGACACGTCAAAGTCTTTCTTTGTGGTGTTCGGGATATGAATGTAGCATGACTCCATCTCTTCTCATGGATGTCGTAATACGTGGCTGAGGTACTCTAAATCAGAGGGATTGGCAGTAGCCTCCCTTATGTGAAACAGCAGCAAGTCTGCGCTAGCTCTGCCTGCCAAGCGCGGTAATTTCCTGACCGATTGTCTACGGGGGAGGTCTTTGTTCAGCAGTGGACGTCTTTTAGCTGATATGATGATGATGATGATGATGAAAATCTTTAATATTTTACAGTCCTCACAAAATCAAGAAATAAAATAAACTTTATAAAAAAGACAAAACTGATGTATGGTATCACTGAAAATAATGTAGTTTCGTAATAAATAAAATTAACACTCTTAATCCAAGCCAAAGTACACAGAAACGAGGAGATATTGTTCAGTGGAAGTCAGTTTATACTTGTTCTCTCTCTGTTTATTATTAAAGAGAATGAAATAAGTACAAATAAAACTTTGTAACTAATCAATCCAAGCTTGATTTGTTAAAGATCCTTTAATTTGCACGTCACTGGCTGAAGCTCTTAAAATGTAAGAAACTGTGAGTAGTTCAAAACAGGATCAGCAATTTCAAACCACTTTGAAGAGTCTCGAGCCTTCTCGAGATCCAAGGTCCACTTGTAAGTTGGACTGTAAGCCTCTCTCTAGCTCACCCTTCACAAGCAGAAGCCATGATGGAAGCACTCTTGAGCTGCTAAACTTTGATAAATCACCTACTTTGTTCAGACAAATTTAAAGCCAAATAGAATTAAATGAACTGACACGACGTCTTCTATCGCCGTTACCAAAATTAAAAGACTATAAAGATTAAAATACATTAACACTTACGTTACTTCATTGAAGCATTCATATCAGACTTTACTCAAAGGAAGTATCTTCAGATCTTTTTCAAATAAGCGTTTAAAAACGTATTTAATCATAAAAAGTAAACGCTTAAAAACCTGAACATATGTTTCATGCAAGTTTTCACATTCATTAAGATGCTGCGTGCGAATGTGAACCAAATATTATTAGGTATTGAAAAATTGATATTCGATAAATCCGAATCAAGATGGTACCCTAGTGAAAATGAGAAACTCGTAAAGTTTTATTACTCCGCTAATAAAGTGGAAGTTTCGCGATGGCACCGGAGGAATTTCGATAGTAATTCGTTGTTCATATTCCGGGGCACGCGTTGGGAATGTTCATTACGAATTATTACCGCCACTCAAGATTTGTGTGGGCCTAGTTGCCTTTGATGACCTTTGACACTCAATTTTTCGATTTTCGACGTTTGTTTTTTATTTGCTTTTGAGACTTATTTCTTGCTAACTATTAATATGACAAGAGCAAGTATTTGCTACTGAAATATTCTAACATTTATTACAGTTCATCTTTTTGTTGAACTTATAATAAACATCTAGCAATTGAATCAGCGGCAACCTCGAATCCGAATCTTTTGAAGTTAAATTTATATGGTTGGGACTCATTTGTCTATTTCTAGAGAAAGAGTAACTTCTAGAGAAGTAGATTAGACTAGTTAGTTATCCATTCCTTGGGACTATTATGTATGTTTAGTATAAATTATCTGTTCGATCGATAGGTCATACACGTGATACCATAAGGTTACATTACTCAGGTCAAGCAGTATTATGTGTTCTTAATAGGTATATCAACAGTACACAGTTAAGGGCGATCAGCTCGCCCACTATTACATCAGGCCGAATGCTGCGTTCGCTGAGCAATAACAAGTCTGCGTACTTCAATGATACTGTGAAAAGGTTATGTAACTTATGTATGACTAAAGATGGGCGGTAAAATATTAAGGGTCTTTGTTAAGGTCTAAAACTTAAGCTTAATTTAATATAAACTGTTCTCTTCTTTATCATAGAGGAAGGTATGTACATAAGTTTATATTTTCGTACAAACCACGTGGTAACCGTTTACGTGGCGATTTTTTATTTTTTATTAACTTATGAATGACTAAAGATGGGCGGTAAAATATTAACGCTCTTTGTTAATGTCTAAAACTTGAACTAGAACTTGACGATTTTTTTTGCTGAATGTAGAATTCTCGAATGTTCTTGGAATAAGGCGTCACCACTGTATATTTACTGACACATGCAGTGACATCTACTGACTATTCATCAATCCATAATCTCGATAATAAGGCTAAGTGCGCAAGGGTGACTTTTGGCACTGTGACAATTTGGGTATGTATGGAAATGCCAAGTCGTAACGTGCAGTGCAGGTGCGCAGCTCCATACATACCCAGTCCCACAGACACATTGAGTGATGAAATTCCTTCCTTCCTCTTACCCTTCAGGTTACGAAGTTGACAAATTTAACCAACTACTGTGTTTGTAATCGAAATCAACAATCACAATTGGGCCTGGTTGGATGATCCTCTCCTTTCATCAGAGCATCAGCACATCTCCTTCCTTATCATTACATTCAATATACATGAATCTGTTTGTAAGGTTTACCTACAGCTTATTTGTTTGCAAAAAGTTGCTTACCGGCTTCAAAACATGTTTTTACCCATTATAATGATATTATGCTTATCTATCCAAAATCTACATTCATTGAAGCTACGAAAACAACCTAAAATATAAACATAGACTCTAGTGAAACACGTTATCATACCCGCCTACTTACATAAATCATTCCTGTTTAAATTACTCCGGTTTCAAGCGAGATTGTGTGCGATATTTCATCGGTGAAGTTAAACCCAGGCTAGCGGACACGACCTTACGTAGGAATCCTGTTCGGCTAAGTAGGTTATCTCCGCTGTGGATTTCAGTGAGCTGACCCACTCAAAAGGATAATATGGTAATGTTATACTAACTAATATATTTAAGTGCCAAGAAACGTGCAATTTACAACTTACTAACTTAAAAGCTCTCAACAAATACACTGAAGAGCCTTTACTCGGAACCGCATGGAAATTCTATATAGATATGGATTTGAAATTCTGTTGAGGCTGGTTTTAGAACTAACTTCAATGAGTCTGGAGTCTTTAATGTTTAATTATTTGGTTAATGATTATTTCAATATAAAATAAACATTATGTTTTGTTATTATTGTATTATAAAAATGTTACTTTATATTTTATTTCTACGACAACATTTTTATAAAACTAGATTCTGAGTCCCATTACCTATTTAAACAGCACAGTTCGTATAAATAATAGCATCCAATTAAAACATTACATTGTTTATAAATAATATTTGTGTATGATAGATAAAATTAGATGTCGCAACATATTTCAAAATGTTAATCAAATTATAAATCTACAAGACTGAACACCAATGCTAAAGTTTAATTAAAACGGTTCAGCAAATATGAATGTAATAATTGATGAAAGTGGTTTGCTTGATATAGATTAAATCAAGTAAAAAACAATTAATAACTTTCAGAGTATTATATCTACATTTTTGTGATTAAAAACACAAGAATTAAGAGGTCGTCAACTGTGCCAAGATCATCAGAGCTGCAGACTGTATGAAGTTATACATATTTTTGACGTAAGCCCTCTAACACCAATATTTATAGCTTTCTCATCATCATATCAGCCAAAGGATGTCCACCGCTGAACAACTTCCTCTCCCATAGATTTCCATAACGTCCGGTTATATGCCACCCGCATCCAACGACTCCCGGCGACCTGCACCAAGTCGTCTGTCCATCACGTTGGAGGTCATTCCACGCTGCGTTTTCCGGTACGCGGTCTCCACTCTAGAACTTTTTGCCCTCAACGGCTATCAGTTCTACGAGCAATGTGCCCCTACAACTGCCACTTCCAACTTACTGATTCATTCAGGTATGTCGAGAGCTTTAGTTCTTCTACGGATCTCCTCATTCATGATTAGATCTTGTAGAGAAATACCAAGCATATATATATATATATATATATATATATCTCTATAGCTCATTGAGTGACCTAAAGCTTTTTTATGAGGTCCATATTTTTAGTGACCACATGCCTGTGTCATACGTCATCACTGGTTCACACACTGGTTAAAGACTTTAGTACTGAGTTAGTTCGTTTTAGTATAGACTGTGGTATTGTTGACGAAAAGACGTTGCGAAGTTTCCCAAAAGCTACCTAGCCGAGTCGAATTCAACGATCTCTTTCTAAAAGTTGGCTCTACTTAACTGGATGGTTTGTCCCAGGTACTCTCATTCACTCACTCATTTATAACTTAGAGAACAGAGTTCTCAACGGATATTGGGACGGACATGACATGGGCGTTTGAATTAACTTTCATCTTGTCTATGTTCATTCTAAGGCCCACCTGATGGGAATCTCTGTTGAGAACATTGAGCATTATGCTGAGCTCTCAAAGCGATTCTGCCGCGACTACGATGCTTATTGAGGGGTTTTGCCATAATCGCCGCAGGTGAATTGGCACTTGCTGTGGAGTTAATCCTACAGTCACGTTTTACGGTACCCGCAAGAGATATTTTTTGCTCTTTTTTGCCGATAACACAGGGTATGCAGGTATTGTAGCTTTGTAAAGTTAACATGAATACTAATAATATGTAGCCCACGTAACTAGAAACCAAATAAAAAGACTATATATCCATGGTTTAAGCTTACTTGACCGTTGTGCATTTTTATCAGACTACTTTTCTGCGAAAGTCTTACATCATATTATGATCTAAATTAGTCAGTTCATAAGTCTTTTTTTTTTTTTTTTTTTTTTTTTTTTTTATTTATTTAAGGCACACCAACGAAATATTTGCAGACAATTGGTTTAACAATAACATTTTTCTTCTAAGCTGTGCAAATACGTCACTTAAAGGTGTGCACACCATTCTAAATAATGATATCATATCTAATATAATAATGACATCACTATCTATTGATTAGATTTACATTCACACAAATAGATCACATTAATTCATTATACGAAGTAGATTGATTTCTAATTGCATCACTTAAATTAAATTTCAAATGTGAATAAAATTAATTAATTACAGATTCAAATACATTACATTGTTTTACATTGGTCATTAGAGAAAGAATAGTAATTTATATTTATAAGATTAGAATTAAGACTAAACAAAGCAAGAGTAGGAGGTCAGCCAATCACAGGACATCAATATTAATTACTTTAGCTTTAAAATTTGGCAGCTTATCAAAATATATATCGATTTCGTTATTACAAGAACTTGCTCTATTATAAGTGGACATCATTCGGTTGAGAGGGGCATGTTGGCCTAAATTTGTACGGCTCATTTTAACAAAAAACGTTTTAATTGTTTTCTTTGACCGAACATGCCACTGACGGGGTACCTCTAGATTTATTTTGTTGAGAAGGTTAGACGTCGATGTAATGCCATTAGCGATTTTGTATAACGTGCATAGATCAATAAGTGCCCTACGCTGTTTCAATGTGGTCAAGTCAAAGTAACTAAGTCGCTGTGCGTAGTCAGCTCTGTAAGGACATTGATGGTCTTTAAATCTCAAATGTCTTGTAAATTTTTGTTGTATGCGCTCAATACGGGTTATGTGGATGCCATATACTGGGTTCCAAACGGGAGATGCATACTCGACAAGACTGCGTACAAAGGAGTTATAGAGCACCTTTAACGCAAGCGTTCCCCTAAACTCTTTGCCCACTCTGTTAATAAATCCTACCATTTTATTAGCTTTTTTAACTATATCGTTTATGTGTGAGGTAAATGAGAGATCGCTACACAATACTACTCCTAGGTCCCGTATGGTTTTGACCTGCTCCAATGATGTTCCGTTAAGAGAGTAAAAAGATAGAATGTGGTGTTTTTTCCGCGTAAACGTAATGTGGTAACATTTTGTAACATTTAAGATCATTCTGTTTGCAATGCACCAATTTTGCAGAGAATCTAGATCAGACTGAAGAAGAACAACGTCTTCCTGGGTACTAATTTGACGATATATTTTAAGGTCATCTGCAAATAAGGAGCACTGGCTATGCTTTATACAATTTACCACATCATCAACGAATATGACAAATAATATAGGCCCGGTATGAGATCCTTGTGGCACCCCGGATGAAGCAATATAATCTGGCGATTGGTAACCATTTACCACCACTCTCTGTATTCGCTCGCGTAGATACGATCTGAACCACCCCAGTAGTTGTCCATGTATCCCGTGGACTTGTAGTTTAAGCAGCAGGATTTCATGATCCACCTTATCAAATGCACTGCTGAAGTCAGTGTAGAGAGCGTCGATTTGTCGACCAGAATCAATGGACATTGAGAGCTCGTCTACATATAATATTAAATTAGTGACGGTGGATTTATTTCTACAAAAGCCGTGCTGCTGTGAGGACAGATGTGGTTTTACATGAGACGTCAAAATGGGGCAAACTAGTGATTCGAAGGTTTTAGAGAATATTGATAAGATTGAAATTGGACGATAGTTTTTAGCATCTGCACGGTCACCCTTTTTAAAAATAGGGACGACGTTTGCTTTTTTCCATTCGGATGGGAAAATTGAGGTTTCGAGTGATTTGTTGAAAATCAATGTTAAAGGAAAAGCTAGACTTCTGGCGCATTTCTTTATAAATAGTGGAGGCAACCCGTCTGGTCCAGCACTCTTTGTTACGTCGATTCTGTGCAGGGCCTTAAAGACTTCTCTCTCGGTAAAACATATTTTGCTGAGCATACTTTGAGGAAATAAGTGAGAGTTTGCGCTTGCAGGTGTAATTGGGTTTACGCTGGTAGAAAAGATGGACGAGAATTGACTGGCAAACAGTTTGCAGATTTCATCTCCTGTTGAAGCAGTTGAGTCATTTAATCTCATTTCAGACGGTACAGAACATGATTTTGAATTTTTGCTCTTAACGAAGGACCAGAATGCTTTCGGGTTCGAGTGAATGTGGTTCTCCATTGTATGAACATATTTTCTGTAACAGACTTTAATAAAAGAGCGTGCCCTATCATCAAGTATTCTGTATTCTATCTCATCACGTGGGTTGCCATACTTTTTAAAACGTCTTCTCAACTTTTCCTTCTCGTTAAGAACCTTAACTAACGTTTTAGAGTACCATGGAGGAAAGTTGCTGCTTAGGCGTTTGACTTTTGGAATGTTATCACAGATAATTTTTCTAAGGACTTTGGACACACTAAGAAAGAGCTATTCACTATCTGCCTGATTAGAAATCGTCGGGTTGTCATCAGAGACAATGATAGCATTTCTGCGCAAACACGCTACACCGGGCAGACGTGTAGCATGCTTCCGCCGCGGGACACGTCGCCATTATCAGCCCTCGCCGCTCGTTTCCTTCACTTCCGATTAGCGACATCTAGTAATAACGGAATTCCTATACGTACGAAAGAGACGTAGAGTTACAAAAAAATACGGGTTGCATTCCGGGAGTGCCGACAGAAGTGAAAACAATTTTTTTATATTTATGTAGACGCGTTCGCGGTCTGCTATATGTACATGCATATATGCACACACTATAGCTGCGTCTCGTAACGGTGTCGCGAGTCCAGAGATTTTATCTCATCTAAAAATATGCGTACCGCGCTTAAAGAAGTTTTCACTTCAAAAATTATATTTAGTCATTTTCTTAGGATATGCAAGACGGACTAATCTATTACTTTTACATAAATGATAGCAATCCAAAATGAATATTGCACACCACGAACGCGTAGGGGAGGTAGTGTTCCATTATCACCAACAAAAATTAAAATGTGTGTGTACACGTAAGAAGTGAAAATTCTTTATGACATCATTTTTCGAAAAATGATCTACTATTTACAACTTTACAGAAATCGGTTAAATAAAGCTAAATTAGAAGTTTAAGCAAAAGGCTTTTACTATCATAGACATGGATACAAAATAGTTAAATTATCTGTTTAAAGTAGTACAATTATTAAATGACTGCTAATTCAACAAATACACATTAATTTTGTGGAATTAAAAATGGATAAAAAAGTATTAAAAACTAATCATTTAAAATAATGTACATCTCTATGTTTTCATTTTCTAACTGTGTACAGTTTACTTTTAAATTTTTAATTTTTTATCATTACAATTAATTGATGTTTACTAGATTAACAGACGTATTTATTAATAATTGCTAGTTTTGATAAAATGATTTACATTCAATGATATTTACAATCAAAAATTGAGATTAACCTGAACAAACTTAAAAATAAAAACCGTAATCACACCCACGTATTGAATGTACTAGAAAAAAGGTTTAATTACTTACTTCTGTTAGAAATCCACTGGAATGATTTAACTTAAATAATTTAAGGTGTGTTCCACTAAGCGCTCAAAACGCTCACGCTACGTGTATTTAGATAGGATTTTGGTCATTATGAGCGCACCTTTAGAAATAAATATAACGCATAACGGAAAAATGTGACTTAGAAATAAAAATGGTGCGTAACAGAAAAACGTGACTTAGAAATTAAGATGGCGGGTAACAGAAAAACGTTACAATTTTGAATTTCTCCCATACGCCGATAAAGAACTTTCACTTCAAAAATAAAAATTGCCATTTGCCAAACTTAAACAGTCTTATTACAAAAATCTTGTTAGACTCAGGTTTAAACCAGAACTATGAAGTCTGGACTTAGTACGGAACTAACGTTAGTACCGTGGTTTAAACCCGTCCGTATTATAAATATCAAAATAAGTCAGGACTAGATAGTACCTGACTTTAGTTCTGGCTTAAATTATTTCCACAGATTATACACGGAATTCCTTGGAAATATTCATTCAATCAGATAGCATTCGGATACATTACGTTCCGTTTACCTAAATGCTGAATATTTCTGTAAATTTTTTATATTAATGGTATTGATATAATATATATAATAGGGTATTTAATGACGATAACTATTAGAAACGAATGGTTGTTCTTGTTTCAATAAATGCCATTTATTTTCTTTCTGAGGAATACTTTTATGAGATTTATTTCATGTCCGAAATATGTACTTTCAAACAACACTAATGCGTAACGGAATGTCTATATCGCGCGGAAATCTTTAAACATAGGTAAAACTATTCTGAGATTTGGACGTTTCTTCGTACTTATTATTGATAAGAAGTTAGGGAATAATAAACTGGAATTCTGAAAAAAAAGTTAGTACTTGCCTACAATTATTGTAATTACGGCACATTACTATCTTTAGGACGACGCAAATTTAAACTATTTCAGGAAATATTACAATACAACACACAAAAATAAACCAAATCTAACCTCAAAACAATGAATTTGACGTATATTTGTGACTTAGACCAAAGGTCTTAGAGTTAAACTAGGTCCCCATCAGGTTTATCTTTAGTACCATAGATAGTCCAAGACTAAGAGTTAAACTACTTTTTGTAATAAGAAATTTGATTAAACCACACTTTTAGTCCGAGACTATCGATAAACCATGTTTTGTAATAAGACGGTAATAGTTTATAATTATCGTAAAAAGTATACTAATGACAAGGAGACATTCCAACGAACTAAGCTGACATAGTTATAAGTTCATTTACTAAAGACTGTTATTAAACAACAGTTGTTTGGAAGAAAAAAACTTGGAAGTTGATCTTTGGTGTGAACACGCTAGCTCTTTGAAAACTCAATGAATGACTTTGTAAACATATTCTTTATTCGTTTTGGATTTTAATTCTGTAAAAGCCTATTGAATATCACTACTGTAAACCGACTCACTAATAATAATTAAATAAAACCTAAAACTGATGGTTCCTACTCATAAGAAATCGTCTGTTGTCTCCTCTCCACAAATTTGACGATTGATATTTGACGTTACCAAATCATTAATAAACAAGCGTTCGACGGACTTTTAGATTTACCAAATTATACTTAATAATGTTAAAACAAAAAGGTTGTAGTTAGCTTTCACTTGGTACATGAATTACAAAGCGAACAGTATCCACCTAGTTAGTTTTAAGCGCTAAACTCGTTAACGAATACCATCAGAATCTTTGTGTTGGAACGCGTAAAACTCAATATTGTGTGTCCCAGTGTTCCAATAGCATGGCGACCATTATTTCCCGATACGATGAAAATTTTCAATTTAAGTCCGAACAGTTTAATACCTGAGGAGCAAAGCTTTGTTTTGCGAACAATAGCTTGGATTATTGTAGCATGGCTGAATTGAACTAAGGCATACATGCCTCCCTGTATATGAAACCAATTAAATCAATAGTTATTGCGTAAGTTTGAACTAGTTGGGGTTAGATAATACGTAAGGGAAGCCGTTAAGTAGAACTGTGGCGGGTAAGATTCGGGAAGGTATTATAATACTGTCATAAATCTGTTTTAAGGTTATATGACATTCAGATGTGAAAAGAACCAAAAAGACTTGGATTAAGAAAAAAATACTCTGTCAAAACACTTTTAAATGGATTTTATCGCGTATATTTTAGATTTTTTATTTTCCTGACGTTTCGAATACTTTGTTTTATTATAATGTGTAATAATCGCGAAAATCTAAGACATTACTATATTCTGTCAATTCAATAGATCGTAATAGAAGGCAAATAAAAACAACACTCCGAAGAACTGTTACAAAACCTCCATTTATTTAGTGAAGTTTTACATATTTTTTGTCATATCTACCTTTAACGAGAACAGTTTGCCTGGTGGTGGTCGTGACGTCAGCTTGTAAAACTATTATAATGCTACCTTTTTATTGGGACCAGTGGAAATTCTTCTTTCATTTTTATGCTACCATTCTACATGAATCTCCTCCGCCGCGGGGAAGGACGGAGGTGCATGCCGGACTCCTACCGGCTAAAAACACTGGGGCGGTCATCTTCGGCACATTGTATTGCTACCTAAGAATAGTCCCGCGTGGCACCACACTGCGCTCATCCCCTCGAGACATTACATAGTTACGAAGAATGTTATGCCCAGTAATTTTACTAGCTACAGTACCCTTCAAACCGGAACATAGTATTTTAGGTTCAAAGACTACAACAAGTAGTAACTTAGCAGCAGAGTAACTGGCACTGCAGTTGTACCTACCCAGTCGACCTCCTGCTATAAGAGATCTACCACCAGTAAATAAACTAAGTATAAGAATATAACGCACGTGGTTTCTGGAAAAGTCTAAATCATTAAATTTACATCCTTGGGTGTTTTTGAGCAGTGTCATTTGATGTGCTAAGAAACATGAAAAATGTACTACAAAGCGTCGCCAGGAGCATGGGACCCATTTTGAATAGTGGGAACTTACGATTAAAGTCACTGTTATTAAATCGCTGCCCGTTTTAATTTGCTATTCCTTACTCATTCTTCTTTATTATTCTTATTTACGATTTTATACACATATACAATAATTATTTGTTTAGAGCATTTATTTATTTTATTGTACTAGTATGTATTTTAATCTTCTATTTTATAGTATATTTTGAATAAAATGTTTTGATTTTGAATCATTATATTTGTGTAATATGAAACATGTACACCTAGACAGCCTGTTATCTCTTCCTTATTTCGAAAATCCATCCAAAGGTTGTCTGGAAGAGATTGTTGTATGCCGTAAGGCCGCCCCTTGTGCATTGACTATTATAACCCATTGCTTTTTTTCCTTGTTTTTGTTATGTGGTGTACATACAATAAAGTCTATATAAATATAAATAAAGAAATAAATAACTCATTAATCAACACTTAAGATTATCATGATACGTTAAGTAATAACTTAACTAGTAAACATTTACATTCCACATTTCAAATTTTCGATAACTTGATCGCTAAATTGGAACGCAGACTACGAACAGTTGATTCAGCGAATCGTTACTTTATTCGGGCCACGGCAGCTAGGTATCAAATTGCGCGTCACTCGTAATCAACGAGGCTCATTATTTTGAGCAAACAGACAAGGTGGGCCGTCAGTTGTACGTCGGTAGCTTCCAAAACGTGGATGTTCGCGAAATCGGTTTCGAACACAACACAAGGCAGAAGGTTAACAGTAACAATGTATTAAACTTTATTCTGTGTACAATAACTGTATTTACAAAGATGATTAAATTAGTCACATTGGCCACCACGTGAGAACAATTCAATTCAAACTTCATTCCTTCAACTTCAGCTTATTAAATTCTACGAATAGTAACTTGATTATCTCTACAATTAGGTGCTACACTACAATCCTCAAATCATTCAAGGGCAATAAAATATTTCTCGAAAATGAATAATTGAGTACTCTTCTTTGATATGGCCAACGTCTTCTAAAAGGTCTAGCACAATGGCTTATTATCATCATTTCGGCCGAATGAAGTCCACTGCTGGACACAGGCCTCCCCAAAAGATCACCACAACCACAGATATGGATGTGTTGTGGGTTCATTGGGGGGTTTTGCCATAATCGCCACGCTTGGCAGGCGGGTTGGCGATCGCAGTTGAGTTGTTAATGTACTCGAAGGACGCTGCTGCCCATCCTCCGGCTAATCCCTTAGTCGACTTTTACGACACCCATGGGAGGAGATGGGGTGGTGGCATTCTGAGCCGGCACCACACGGCCAAGCCGGCACCACACTTATTATATAAGCTTTATAAAATTGGCGTGACTGACCGTCTCATGCTCATCATTCAAGGTCTATCGTTGAATCGTAATTTCCGCTATCGCATTGCGGGTGCACTCTCGTCCTCTCATCCTATCAGAACTGGAGTCCCTCAAGGTTCCATGCTAGCCCTACTCTTTTTCACGCTTTTTTCTAAAATCAAGTACCCTGGTACTTTCGCAACAGACAACTCCATATCGATTTGAACAAACAAACATCAAAGTTCAGGAAACAAGCGTCCAAACGCCACTCCGCGTTGTAGCTGCGCCACCTAAATCGCCTCGTGGCATCAATCGACCGATGCCACGCTCCCGTTTAAACCCCCGCCGCTGCCTGAGTTACGTGCTCATCGATCTGGACGATATTACAGGCATCACACAAAAAGAGACTCACGCAGTCTCGTTCAAACAGACTGGTATACCGTCCTCGCCGTTGAGGCTCGTTCCAATTATCCAATCTTAACTGAACCCTTGCTCGAGCCGGCCCATGCCCAGCAACGTGTGTCCATTTCAGCTGTCCCTAGTTTGGTCCCCAGCAACGCCCTTAGCCGAGATTAGAGCCCCACAGGGGGCGCCCTTAACTATGCAGTTACTTGGTTTTTAAGTATTTATTCCTAGCTGGAAGCCTTTTAAGCATTCGCCAGAATACCCGGTTGAACAGTGACATCTTTCTGAGATGAGTACCGGACGTCAAATAAAAATCGCTGCTTTGCTCAACAAATGATTGAATCATATTTATAAATAATTGTATGGTGTTTCTATTATACTATCATTGAAATAACCGTTTCCAATATTCAATAAAGTATTTCATATGACAGTTACACGTATTGTCAATAGATTTTATTTATTTCCAAACAATCAAATGGAATGAAGGGTGAGTAGAGTTACATTACTGATATTATTCGGTGGGGTGATCCCGCCCAGCCACTCGAGCCGGCAATGAATACTCGCTCGTGAGTAATGAACACTGAATAATGAACAATGCGATCGTGGCCAAACAACATGACATAATTCACGCTAACCTAATTCAATACACGCTCATTGAAACATTACTATACAAACATGTTATTAATTTTGTATTCGTTAAAGCTGAAAACAATTTATGCTCAGTTCATTTGACAGCCAGATTCAACTTATGTGTTTGGAATAATGATTTATGATTTTAATGAGAAGAGTATATAGTATATCAGTAGTGATCTGAATCAATGACATACAAAGATGACGTTTTGAAAAGCTCAACACAATACTAGCTTTTTCAAAACATATGTCGTGATTAATTGTAAACTCTTGTAATATTATGACTATTATTCTAATTTAGTAGCTGGTTTGAGTTTAAATTTCAACGGAAGTGTGAAACAGTGCACAAATCGTTAATTCCTTACAAAATTGGCGCCTAATTCATACGAGGAATTCTCGGGTAGTTTTATATAAAATCATGTTTAATTCATTGTTGATTAATCTAAGTGAAGTTAGGAGACATCCCCTCCATGAATCGCAATGGAGGTGATGTCAGGCCATTTTGCGATGGCTGGGGATTCCTTCCTTCGGCCGCGCGGTAACCGCAAGGTATCCCTCGTGACTACACGTGTACGGAAATAAAGTAGATATTGTTATACAACATATTAGTTTCATTTTACATATGGCTAGCTCACTTAAAATTATGACTTTATACCGTCATCGACTGAATGTATAAACAATACACCTGCACTTAAGCCTTGGGGTAATACAGGCCTCAGATTATTCACACTAAATAGCATAAATACGTACAGCCCTTATAACTTCCCAGCTCTTACAGTCTCACAAACAAAACCAGGACACGGAAGCAACACACCTAAGAGTTTCTCGTTCTGCGTTAATTCCAAGCTAAGTCCCGCGTTTTCCAATTAAACTTTGTACTGAACGCGAATATTTTAAATTAGCTAGCCTACCGCCTGGCTGGGACCGGCGTTTGAGTGAAAAATAGAGATTAAACCATCTCCGTGACACTATTCGGATCGAGAAAGAATAACTGTTCTTAATTAGTAAATTCTAAATTCGAGTCTGATGACGATTAAAGTGCTCAATTAGGTGACGAAAACTATCAAAAATATTGATCGTCTTGTCCTTGGACATTACGTTTTAGAATCATGTATATATTAATTATTGAATACATTAAATAATTTATAATATAAGATTACAGCTCTGTCATTGCTTTTAAAATTATTGATAAATACAATGACGGCAACGGTAATATTAAACGTTAAGGTTCGGCGCAGTGCTCGCAAATGGACGCGCCTAACCAGACAAATCAAATTGCATAACGATAAGGGCATTTGGCGTTGCTGTCACCATCCCCGTGGGTTCCAAAAAACGTATGGTCAGTGGATCCTAGCATTTCTGAAATATCAACCTGATGTCATGGATAACTTCATTGGACGTAGAGCTCAGCGTCATGAAGATTTACATATCAAACTTCACCGAAGCAGATATTGGCAGATCCAAGTTGCTGATGTAGGAGTAACCAAATGCCAACTGTAGAAGGGACAAAGATGTAGAGGAGCCTTTGGGATAACAATTTTGTTGAAGGGTGTTGCGTACCGACGCACTCATGGAAGATTACGCACCACGGCGCAGTGAAACCGACGCCGTCACTATGTGTGCAGTCGTATCAATATTTTGTTTTTGTAGTTTATAAGATTAGTACTGTATTTGAGTATTTTCATCTCATTTCTTTTTTCATTTCGGCCGAATGATGTCCACTGCTGTACACAGACCTCCCCCAAAGATCGCCACAACGACCGGTATGGATGTGTTGTGTGCTCATTGGGGGGTTTTGCCATAATCGCCACGCTTGGCAGACGGGCTGGCGATTGCAGTTGAGTTGTTAATGTACTCGAAGGACGCTGCTGCTCATCCTCCGGCTAATCCCGTCAAGTCAACTTTAACGACACCCACGGGAGGAGATGCGGTGGTGGTATTCTAAGCCGGCACCACACGGCACAGTATTTTTTATCTATAGGCTATTATTAATTTGACAACAAAAAAACCCTTAACCAATTTCAAAGTTAAAATCTTATTGCATTCGTCCAATTTCTCGGGAGCCGGACATTAAGCGAGATATTAAATGCCTTATATCAGGAGTAAATTAGGTTGTGTTCAGTTTCTTTCTAACATACAAGTGCTCCACGAAGCTAATAAAATTACGAGCAGTTTTATTGGCAGGAGGTTCAGAATTAGCTACTTGGAGAACTGTTTAATTTAAAGCCGATAATGCCGTTATGAGAGACAATAGAGTCGCAGACGTGGAACTAACGAAATTGGCAATAGAAAACCTACCTAAAACGGTTATCGATAGATAGTTTCGATTTATTTGATTTACAGTTATTCTTGAAAACTATCTTTTTCAATAATACAATGTAAGCTACATTATGTTTAAGGGATATTATTTGACACGTATTTACTTTATTCTACTTCGGTGGAAGTTAAATAAGCGCAAGCATCAATTTTATATTTTCGCTTCACCAACACGCCTGCCAAGCGTGGTGAGTATCGGCAAATTCCCCCCAAAATGACGACACGACTAATGCACCGGCCCCCAGTTCCCGGCAGCCCCGCTATTCCTGGTCATGGTAGCGGCCACGGTAATGGCGGGGCAGGGGGTGCTAAGAATCACCGGACGGGATCCGGCTACCACCCCAAACGAAAACTGGCCCTGGTAACGTATAACACACGCACACTGAGGGCAGACGAAAAGATTGTTGAGCTGGAAGAAGAAATAGATAAGTTGCACTGGGATATCATGGGTCTATCAGAAGTCCGAAGAGAGGGCGAGGACACGATAACCCTGAAATCTGGCAACTTATTCTACTACCGGGAAGGCGAACATCTGTCTCAAGGTGGTGTCGGGTTTCTCGTCCGCAGGTCCCTCATTAACAGCATAGTGGCTATCGAAAGTGTGTCGAGCAGGGTAGCGTACCTTATACTCAGAATATCCAAGAGGTATTCGTTGAAGGTCATACAGGTCTACGCACCGACCTCGACACACCCAGATGATGAAGTAGAGAGTATGTATGAGGACGTAAGTAGGGCCATACATACCTCGAAGACACACTTCACTGTTGTGATGGGGGACTTCAACGCGAAGCTGGGCACTCGATGCGATGGTGAGTTGAGAGTGGGGCAATTTGGATATGGGCAACGGAACCCCAGGGGACAGAGGCTGGCCGACTTTTTGGAAAAGGAGGGACTCTTCGTGATGAACTCCTTTTTCCAAAAGCCGCCTCACAGGAAATGGACCTGGATGAGTCCCGATGGTTCCACGAGGAATGAGATTGACTTCATCATGACCAATAGGAGGCAAATATTCAATGATGTCTCTGTGATCCACAGGGTGAAAACCGGTAGTGATCACCGAATGGTAAGAGGCACATTGAATATTAATCTCAAAGTTGAGAGGTCTCGTCTGATGAGGTCTACGCTCCGGCCCTCTAGTGCTCATATCCAAAACCCCGAGAGCTTTCAACTCGAACTCCAAAACCGCTTCGAGTGCCTAGAACATTGCGTATCTGTGGACGATTTAAATGGTAGGTTTGTAGAAACTGTCCAAACGGTTGGGTCTAAGTTCTTTAAGGCCCACCGTAAAGGTAGACCAAAAAAGTTCTCCGATCACACTCTCGACCTCTTGGCAGAAAGACGCGCCATGACGCTGCAGTCCTCCGGTGATGCTGAAGCATACCGACTGCTCAATAGACGGATATGGAAGTCCTTGCGTCACGATATCCGCACCTTTAACACCAACGGTGTTAAAGAGGCGATTGAGCGGAATCAAGGCTCCAAAGTGTTCGCAAGAGACAAGTCTATTGGGCAAAGTCGTATTATGAAGCTGAAGACCGAGGACGGCAGTGTAGCGTCGACTAAGCCAGAGGTTTTGAGAGAGATTGAGAAGTTCTACCGGCAGTTATACACCTCGGTAACTATACCTACCATTGGCTCTGACAAAGACCCGCGAGCCAAACTAACCCGACACTATACCGAGGATATCCCGGACATCAGCCTGTACGAGATTAGGATGGCCTTGAAACAGCTTAAAAATAACAAGGCGCCGGGTGGAGACGGAATTACGACAGAGCTTCTGAAAGCGGGTGGCACACCGGTACTTAAAGTCCTTCAGAAGCTATTCAATTCCGTCTTACTCGAGGGCACAACGCCGGAAGCGTGGAACAGAGGTGAGGTGGTGCTCTTCTTCAAAAAGGGTGATAACACCCTATTGAAGAATTATAGACCCATCTCACTTCTGAGCCATGTTTATAAGCTGTTCTCAAGGGTCATCACAAATCGTCTCGAGCGCAGGTTTGATGACTTCCAGCCTCCCGAACAAGCCGGTTTCCGAAAAGGTTTCAGTACCATAGACCACATCCATACGCTGCGGCAGGTTATACAGAAGACCGAGGAGTATAATCTGCCACTATGCTTGGCGTTTGTGGACTATGAGAAAGCCTTCGATTCGATCGAAACCTGGGCAGTGCTGCAGTCTCTGCAGCGGTGCCAGATTGACTATCGGTACATTGAAGTGTTGAAGTGCTTATACAGAAACGCCACCATGTCGGTCCGAGTACATGAACAGAGCACGGGGGCAATTCCATTGCAGAGAGGTGTGAGACAGGGGGACGTCATTTCCCCGAAACTGTTCACCGCTGCAATGGAGGATGCCTTCAAGCTACTGGAGTGGAAAGGATTCGGCATTAACATCAATGGCGAGTATATCACTCACCTTCGATTTGCCGATGACATCGTAGTCATGGCAGAATCGCTGCAAGAGCTCAGCACAATGCTCGATGATCTCAACAGAGTTTCCCAACAGGTGGGCCTTAAGATGAACATGGGCAAGACAAAAGTCATGTCAAATGCCCATGTCGTGCCCATCCCAATATCCGTTGGGAGCTCTGTTCTCGAAGTTGTTGACGAGTATGTCTACCTAGGACAAACTGTCCAGTTAGGTAGGTCCAACTTCGAGAAAGAGGTCAATCGTCGAATCCGACTCGGCTGGGCAGCGTTCGGGAAACTTCGCAACGTCTTTTCGTCAACAATACCGCAATGCCTCAAGACGCAAGTCTTTAACCAGTGTGTGTTACCAGTGATGACATATGGAACAGAGACGTGGTCACTCACAATGGGCCTCATAAGAAAGCTCAAGGTCACTCAGCGAGCTATGGAGAGAGCTATGCTTGGTATTTCTCTACGAGATCGAATCAGAAATGAGGAGATCCGTAGAAGAACTAAAGTTGTCGACATAGCTGAAAGGATTAGTAAACTGAAGTGGCAATGGGCAGGGCACATTGCTCGTAGAACTGATGGCCGTTGGGGCACAAAGGTTCTCGAATGGAGACCGCGCACCGGAAAACGCAGCGTGGGACGACCTCCAACGAGGTGGACAGACGACCTGGTGAAGGTCGCTGGGAGTCGTTGGATGAGAGCGGCATGTGACCGCTCGTTGTGGAAATCTAAGGGGGAGGCCTTTGTTCAGCAGTGGACGTCCTGTGGCTGATATGATGATCAATTTTAATATTTGCTCTAAAGTAATTGCCCTTTCGTCACCAGCTCACCTTAACCTGGAAATTACATTACAAACGCCATATTTGTAGATATGTGCCTTTTTTCACAAAATAAAATCTTCATAGTCCGATAAACTTTTAACCACTGACAGGATATATCGTGCGGCGTGTGATTTTCACCGGATTACTGACGTCATGGCAACGAAGCGCCTCGCCGAAACCAATTTGAGCAGCCATCCGCGAACAAACCATTGCTCGCGTTCAGTAGGCAGGGTGTGGGAAAATATCGTGTTTTATAAAGATGGTTTAAAATCATTTTCCTGAATATTACGAATGACTTATACAGAAATAAAAACAAATTCTGTAGAAAATACGTACGTATAGCTGTACGAAAGTAATGCAGAGTAAGAAATTATTTAACCATCGAGAGAGACAGAAAGCTGGAAAGTAATAACAAAAAGTTTTTTGTCATCTATCGCCGTGCGGCTGTGTGTCATAGCCGCCACGCCGCGGCCGTGTGGTGACTTAATGTGCGTGTGTTTTGCTTGAGTTGTAATGGCTCGTTCACACTGGAGGCAAGCTTTTTTCTTTTTTTCTTATTTGGTTTTTGCTTTTCGTTTTTTTGTGGCATTTTAATGATCTCTTGAAACAACTGGGTATCATATATATATTTTGGCAGTAAGTTAAAAGGTATTACCGGCTTATATTCTATAGTGAATAGATACCGTAGAAGAAGTTATTTTGTAACAGAACCTCACGCAATAATCCGAGGGAACCGAGGGTGTACTGCGTCACACCTACATTTATAGACAACGGCATGAATTAATTTTACAGGGCACAGTTAAAGTTTCTGGAGAATTCGCTAACAGGAAAAAAAAATACGGGTTGCACTCCGGGAGTGCCGACAGAAGTGAAAACTTATTTTTGAAGTAGAAACTTATTTTAGCGCGGTACGCACATTCTTAGACGAGATAAAATCTCTGGACTCGCGACACCATTACGAGACGCAGCTATAGTGTGTGTGTGTGCGTGTGTGTGCATATATGCATGTACATATAGCAGACCGCGAACGCGTCTGTCGGCACTCCTGGAGTGCAACCCGTATTTTTTAATTAATTTATCTATACGCGTTCGCGGTCTGCTATATGTACATATATGCACACACTATAGCTGCGTCTTGTCATGGTGTCGCGAGTCCAGAGATTTTATCTCATCTAAAAATATGGGTACCGCGCTAAAAGAAATTTTCTCTTCAAAATCCAATACCCTCTTCTTCGTCGTACTTAAAATTTGAGTCAGGGACAAGCAGTCGCTGCTGTGACTTCCATAATATTAGTATTTACTATTAAAAATAACCCCTCACTTTCGTATCGTAACCATACTTGATAACTCATAGCGCTAACGTCATTAAGCCCACACTGGAGCACCCCTATACCGCAGCCCCGTCGATCGGAAGAGCACCGCTTAGCCGCGCTTCCGGCTCGACCGTCACTCGATACGAGGGCTTGCAGTACTTAATACGATATCCTGAATAAATAAGATTAATGTAGCTCCCTATGGAGGGCAGACAAAAAAATATAGATGTATGCAGGTTAAGCCTCTTTTATATCACAGAGTGCCGAAATTAATAATCAATCTAGTCCAAAATCTTAGATTAAAGGAATTGAATTGATTATTGGAATTTATTCGTTTTGGATTACGACCACATTTAACACAAAAACAGACATATCCATAATCTGAAATCTAAATATTTTGGATTAGATCGATTATTAGTTTCGTCGGTTTCGGTGTATGGGCTCTTATTATGTCTAAGCTCTTATTATGTCCAATTTTGTGACATCATCATCACCAACTCACACTATGGTATTTCGTTGATGACATCACCATCTTCAAATGCTGCCACTCTCTTTCGTGAAACTCCAGATTTACCTTTTATGTTATCTGCTTACTGCCTCCTTATTTCAGGGGAACGAAGCTTACCATAGGTTAGATAGGTTTGGTGATGGGAGGCGACGGGGTCGCGGGTGCGCAGTGTGGGGACTTTCAAAGTCAAAGTCGAAGTTTTTTATTTCAAATAAACCAGCTATTGGCACTTATGAAACGTCAGAATCTAAGTTGCACGGTTCCAAATAGTTGATCTCGTGGAGAAGAGCCGGCAAGAAACTCCGTGGATACTCTTTTAAAATAATTGAGATTACAATGTTTATTGATACAAATTATTGTAATATATATACCGAGAAAAATGTAGGACAATGTGTAAAGATGGAACATACCACAATAAAATTATAATAATAAATTATTTGCACGGCTGACCAGTCCCAACAGACGGCACCCGTTCACGAGCATGACGCATGCATCAGCATCGCTTAGCTCAACCATATTGTAGGGAACCGAACGACCCGATACACAACGCCAACTTTGCGTACTAAGTAACTCCCAGCAAGTGACTCCCAGGAAGACGGTAACTCAGACGTGGATACGTGCAGCTGTATGCCCCCGAGATCTCCCCGATATGTGCTTGGGGGCGCGATCTTTTTACTGTCACCTCCCCTTAACTAGAGGGGGTGATCTCTTTACAATAACCTCCTCTGAGATCTGCCTATAGGCGCGGCAGAAATGGGATGCTCTAAGGTTTTTGCTCTCAAGATCCCAGAGCTGCTAAAGATGACCGCCCCAGTCTTTGCCGGTAAGAGTCCGGTACACCCCGGAGGAAGACCAAGAGGATTTCCAGCACAAGTAAAAGATCAGAGATCTAGATCGTGGTTAAAATTAAGGCTTCTGAATGCCCGGTAGTGACTGCCATTTGAACGAATACGACAACCGGGAGCGACGGTTCAAGATATTTTAACAACTGTGCCTGTACTGGATCTTACCGTGGCAAGCGAGTACAATCTTGCAGATCGATCGATCTGTGCGATAGCCATGTGAGCCACGAGCTATTTTGTGTACTGGCTTGATTGTACCCCATCGTCGTTAAGTGTGGGTAATCAGGATGTTTTGTATAACCCAATCTATACAGATAAATAAAATTGAAGTGTCTGTTTGTAAAGTCAAAATAATAATAACAGCTTTTTACTGTCTGTCTGTCTGTTTGTTCCGGATAATCTCCGAAACGGCTGGACCGATTTTAACGAGATTTTCATTGGCAGATAGCTGATGTTGTAAGGTATAACTTAGGCTACTATTATTTTAGAAAAATAATTAGGGTCCCGCTCAAAAAAAAAACTTTGAAATCCAATATATATATTGTATGTCAAGTGTCTATGTCGAAGTACTCTAAATTTCTTTTAAATTAATCGAGGGTGAAACCGCAGGTCCCAGCTAGTATTAAAATAACACATGACAACAAATCCATTCCTTTGTGGCTCCATGGTATCACTAGTACCTACTATATTTTACTAGTGGTAGATATAATACCACTGGTAGTTATATACCGAGTACAGAACTCGCACTTGCCCGTCTTTTTTTAAACCAACCTACAACTACGAACAATATTTTATCTAACCTGCAAATTAAACCCTGGATTTCAAAGTTAACTTCAAAGCCAAAATAAAAGACTGTCAAACTTCACAATCTAAAACTAATTTATCATTTCAAATTGTTTCGTATCAAATAGAACAAGCAATCTCGACTAACTTATGACGATAAAAACATCGCTAGCAAAAACCTTGTCCAGTTTATAAGCCCCGTAAATAATTCGTGTCACAACCGAATCACTTGTAAACTCATTACGTACTCTATTACAGAGCAAAAAGAGTGATATTTGTTTGTTATAATGGTGGGTAAAAGTCACGTGCCGCGTGTACCTATCGGTGGCCATAGTTTACGATAATGCGGGATATTCGCTGATAGGGCCACTACACGTAGTGTACACTGGATCATGTTATGATTGTTATTTAAGTGATCGTGTGTGCGACAGTTTTGATATTCTTTCAATGGTGATTGGAGAATTATTGTAATAAATGTTGGTATTAGGAAAACCGTATATAAATTACAACGACACTCTTATATAAATTTTATAGGATTTATTTTCTTCTTCAAACAACCAACAAATACTATACTTTTTTAATGGTGAACGATGATCGAAAGGAATGAGGTTTGTCTGAAAAAAACATATAGTTTCTTAATGTTTACTTCCAAAAACAAAATGATTATTTGCTTGTTTATGTGCTTAAAAGTAGTAGTAGAAGGACTATTATTTAGCATAAGATACTGACGTGAGTATATATATATATATATATATATATATTGTCGAGATTATATCTCTCATACGTTCAGGATTATTGAACATCCTAATAGCGCAACTGATGACCGTTGGGGCACAAAGATTCTCGAATGGAGACCACGCACCGGAAAACGCAGCGTGGGATGACCTCCAACGAGGTGGACCGATGACCTGGTGAAGGTCGCTGAGAGTCGTTGGATGAGAGCGGCGTGTGACCGTTCGTTGTGGAAATCTAAGGGGGAGGCCTTTGTTCACTGTGGACGTCCTGTGGCTGATATGATGATGATGAATAGCGCAATATCATTCGTTAAAAACAAGTAGAACTTAACTTTGTTTCATATTTTTATCGCAAAATTCTACGTCTGAACTTGCCAAATAAAATAATAAATTCTATGCAGC
Source organism: Diloba caeruleocephala (assembly GCA_947459985.1). Classification (NCBI taxonomy): domain Eukaryota; kingdom Metazoa; phylum Arthropoda; class Insecta; order Lepidoptera; family Noctuidae; genus Diloba; species Diloba caeruleocephala. Next base: position 31,587,371 of record OX381606.1, on the reverse strand, counting down.
AATTTTAAACTGCACCAACATTTTATTGACTGGCTGGATGCTTCCGTCACAAAGATGGCGGAATGGAGGAGGTTCGGGCCGATAGCGAACTTTTTGGTGCTCGATCTTTTGACAGACTATTTCTGCCCAGACTTTCGCCTTGACGTGATATTTTTTTCAATTCATAGAATAAAAAAGGGATTTTACCAGAATTTACTCAAACTGCCACCACCCCATTTCATCCCGTGGGTGTCGTAAAAGTCGACTAAGGGATTAACAGGATGGGCAGCAGCGTCCTTCGAGTACATGAACAACTCAACTGCGATCGCCAACCCGTCTGCCAAGCGTGGTGATTATGGCAAGACCCCCCAATGAGCACACGACACACCCATATGGGCCGTTGTGGTGATCTTTGGAGGAGGCCTGTGTCCAGCAGTGGACTTCATTCGGCCGAAATGATGATACTGCTTTGGGGCAGGTACGTTAAGGGTTCTTTCCGACATTGCCTACATTTTTTTATTCTGTCTACCAAATTTCATCTTTTCGGTTATTTTGGTTAGTATAAATTTACGAGTTAACAAATAATATATTTCACCATTTATAACCTTGATACTTATTAGTATGACTATAGCTCCAAGTACAGAACATTACGTAACTGAATACTTAGTACATATTTAATCATCCTACTGACTGTACTTTACTTGGGTTGATTTTAAGTAATAAATGAGCTTAAGACTAACAACATCTAAATTATACAATATGTCATAAAAGTATTGCAAAAATCCCAACTGATCAACAAACAGTAATTTCTTCACATCTCTTTTTGGATAAATAGGCATCACGGGCGCGATTAAATAATCGCACGTGCGCTCAATCCCTAATTTATGTGCGTCGTACGTCACTGTGGCACTGTACCGCCACCTTCATTAGCCGGATTCCCGGGGTTTAGTCAGAACGCACAAACCATGCTTTATCGCCTAATGTCCCATAACTCGATATAACCCGTAATGGAATACCACTGTTTTGCATTTAAAATACCAAAGCACGAATTCTCAAGACTGCCGACTAACTAACTTTACTTAGTGCTTCAAGATTAAAATTAGGCTTAACAACATATTCGGTAGGCGTCACGGAAACTTTATCTCATTCATTCAAGAGAAAACTAATCTGTAAGTGGTAAGACGCATTTATTTTCTGAAAGCATTCAGTAAGGTTTGTCGCACGTGCGGGCGTTACTTGCGATGCGAATCGAAGCCAAAATCTTTTAAGGCATCTCGAAGCTCCGAGCGCGCTTTCTCCTAACCCTTCGCAACCCAACGCGCGCTGAACCGTTGAAAACGCCAAAATTCGCCGCCAGAAATGAACCAACGAACGGTGAAATTACGGGCGCGGACGAGTTTGCTCGCGAGAAAAAATAACACCCAAAACGGGCGAAGCAATTTGTCTTAAGTGGCTAAAACAGTGAAATATTCGGGAACTTTTAAAGCGTATTAAAGTTTAGTCGGACCTTTTGTAGATGTGAGGAGCGATAGGCACGGGACGGTTAGCCGCGACTTTCCAGAGGTGATGACGCGTTTCTACGCCTCATTTTTAATTAATACGAAAAGTTAGGCGTCCGGCTGCCCCGGGCCCCGGGCCCCGAGCCCTGCCGCCTTATTGTGTGCTTTAATTATATAAATACACGGCTCCTAATGAACAGGAGGCGACACCTCAGCGCACCGCGTCTCTTAATTCCGCCGAGGGTAACTTTTATAAATACGGGAAATATGGAATCATAAAGTTAGACAATGAGCTCGTTATGCGAATGAAATATTTCTGACTTGAATAAATTAAAAGGGACCGTGAAAAGCGGCTTATGTGTGTGTTCACTGTGATAGCTGCGCGTTCATGTTGCCTCCTGTTTTTTCCTAAATTGTTTTATTACGTATTCATTTCACGGCGAGAACTAGTTCCGAGGTACTCCATTCGTCAACGCAGACTCGTATTAAATACATTTATTACGGTCAGGATGCCTTATCAGCCAGCGCAGATGTGTCCAAGTATTACTATTTAAAATGTAAATGTACACAGGGCATGTACAATAATATACGTTGGAAACTTCACAGATAGAATGCTAAGTTGGTTTAATAGTTTTAACTAAGTAGACAAAAACTTGAGGATATTCTATTACACCGCTTATTTGCGGGGGTTGCGACTTGCCGGGGCTGAGTCGCGAGTCGCGAATCTCGTGTCGCGTCAGGACACGCCATGAATTAATTATAACGCTAGCACAGCTCTTGTTTCTTTAGACAAGGAGTTTTGTCGCGCGAGCTAAACTTCTGCACTTAGCGGCACAGATTCGGCGATGTAAATAAAACATGCGCCGGAGCTTCCAGTATTTATGGCCACCCGAGTTTTGCGGATAAACAAGGAGTTTGTCGGAGTTAAAATATTAACAGATATTTTTATGTTTTACATTACATCATATAATGGAGTTTTTGTACCTGTTTCTTCCTTTATAAGTTCATTTTTTTATCTCATCTGCCCTTTTTCTTATTATTTACTCGAAGAGTTCGTTTTTTTGTATTTAAGTGCGAAAAACTTACTTTGAGGTAGACAGTTATTTATTAGTTATTTCTCTCTATAAAATAATGTTGATGAAAAACAGTCTACTTCGATCAGTAATTGAGTTTATTTTATTTAACGTACTTTCGCTTCCGCCTCTTTACCTCCATGTCCACCTATCTAGTGTCGGATTTAAACTTCCATAAAATATAACATAAAAGCGGGGTCGTTCTTATGAATTGCTTAAGCCGTAGTCTACTAATTGCATGTCTGTCGCGACAAACTTGTTACACTGCAATGACAAACTGAGCAACTAACCCGAGTGGTTATTTTTTTACTTAACAAATTGATTTTTGATTCAGAATATTATAAGAACGGAAGAAGACTTGGTTTGTGTATGAACACTTTTAAAGAGAACAAGAAAACATGCTTTGTTTCCCGAGAAAGATTTGGCGCCCAACGTTTTTTCGACAGTGTTGTAATAAGAAAGGTAAGGAATTATGTTGAAAGGAGGCAATAACATGAATTTGATGTAAACAGTGACGTCAGTGATGATGAGGATGAGGCTGGAAAAATAAACAGCTCATATTACTAAGTAGATAAGGCTCTGTATGTTGTATAATCACTATTATATACTAATTTACAAAATACGTGACATGCAGCATTTGAGGCTTTCTAATGGAATATTCAACAAGGCTGTTATTCACCAAATTATTCAAGATCAAGAATAATCGAATATTTCAATTTAAAGGGTCAGATAACTGAGATTGGATTATGGCTAAAAATAAAAAATAAATGAATCAAAGGATCAATAAATGAAGAAATGAATCAATAAATCAATGAATCCAAAATAATCTTATGAGTAAGAATATTGCCTGTGTAAATAACGAATCGAAGAATTGAAAATAATAAAAGAACTAGAAGTTTGCCTTTGTAAAAAATAACCGATGAATCAAAGGAAGTATGAGAGTGTGAAGCGAGTAAGGTTACATTATGGAATAAATATTGACTATGACTAATTATGAAATGTTGCCTTGCATCAGATCCCCTAGAAGTTCAGACTTTTTGTCCTGAAAAAGTTTAACTCAGAGTGGAACTATCAATACATGGGACAACTCACAATATTATTTAACACTGCTGATACACGCAAGTCGTTTACGGTCACACTGTTGACAGAAAAAAACGCAAGGTTTTGAGTATGAAGTAAGAATAGTTACTAAAGTTGTCATTGACATTGTAACTGTTTAGCTGAAACCTGTAACTGAATACAATAAATAATTACGAATAAAAAATGGGCTTTAATTTTATTAAAAATAATGAAACAAGTTTTCTGATTGAATAACGGGTTATTATACTATGATAACAGATAACAGTCCACTAAGCGTGTCGCTGCAGCTCAAGTGTTGCAAAACTTGCATGGCGCGTGAAACTTGATCGCGCTTGTTACAACTATCAGTGAGGCAAGCCCGGAAAAAAAAACAATTTAACCGTACAACGTTGCTGACATATTTTTTAGATTTTTATCAATTTTATGAAATATTTTATGGATATGTAAAGATGAATTAATTTAAACACCGTATAACTTTGCCTTTATACTTGACATTGGCGAAATCGTGGGAGATACTCTACAGAAGCCATAATCTAAGAGAAGAAGAAGAGGCAAGTCCGATCGTGTTAGTTTCAACAGACAAAGTAAACCCACCCTGTTAGAAAGTTTATTTGTTATCCAGGAATATTTCTAGCAAGAATATTCTTTTAAAAATAGTGTCTAAAGGCAAAATTGTGTCAGAAAATTTGCAAAATCTTGTTCATGAGAAAAGCAAAGGAAGTTCTTTTTTAATGATATATGGCTGGGAAAACTGTAAAGCGTTCGCCCACTCCGAGATTAAAGTAATAAATAGAACAAAATATACATACTACATTGTATACAGTATTGATTTTATAGCAGATTTACTATTTGTCCTTATGATAGTGGATCAATGTAATGGTACCACAAAAAATCATTTTTCAAAAGACATATTTTCATACAGTCGTCAACATATAAATAAACATTCACTTCAACCTAATCATCTCTTTTAAATGTTAACTCTAGAAAGTTGTCAAACCACAACGCAGTAGTTCGTTCTTCTATATTTCTTCACCTACCTGTACAGCGGGATCCCAGCGTCATCCCTGAACCAGAACACCATGTAGACCTTGTCATTGGCAGCAGTGCCGAGGTCGCAGGGGAACTGAGCCACCATCCCCTCCACCGCCTGCACGTCCACTGTCCGAACACCCGCTGTAGACAAATAGAGAAAAAAGTTAGTGGTTTTTAACATTGCGTACTTTACATTGGGTTTAGTTAGCTTGGTAGAAAGATAACTACGGATAAATATGGGTGGGCTGAGGTCATAATCCGTGTGGTGTCCGGATTAAGAATATAGCATCACTCCATCTCCTCCCGGGGATGTCGTAAAAGGGGACTAAGGGAATCTTAACGAGAGGGATGGGCAGCAGCGTCCCTTTTGCTGAACAGTAGCATTTCTGCGCTCACCAACCCGCCTGCCAAGCGTGGTGAGTATCGGCAAATTCCCCCCAAAATGATGACACAATTGTGTTAGTCTATGGGGGAGGCTTTTGTTCAGTAGTGGATGTCATTTGGCTGAAATGATGATAAGGTCATAAAAGTATTTAGCGTGAAGGTTATCGAACTTCAAACTATGTTTTTTTTTTACTTTGCTCCACTCTATTATTTTTCCTGTGTGGGTGCGTTTACAGACATGAATTCCATACACAATACACCCAGACCCGGAACAACTACCCACAGATCATACAAATATTTGTTCCATGCGGGAATCAAACCCATGACCCGGAGCTCAGCAGCCAAGCTGTATCAGCCACTGCACCAACCATACTATTATATGTAGAAATAATGCGTATTAGATAAATTTTAATTAGGATGAATCTACCTACTCACTACATATTCTGCCTGATATTGGCTGAAATAATAATTTGAATTGAAATGAAACGAGTTAATCATTTGAAATGATCATGAGAAATGAAATGATCATTTGAAATGAAATCATCATTTGAAATAAAATGATCATTTATAATTTTTTTTATTAAAAATACATATTTTTGAACGTCAACATTAGTCAGCACCCCATAAACCTACCCTTCACTGCTTCCTAGTATTATAGTTGGGGAAACGAAATGGAGCAACAAGCTCCCCAGCAACAAATTAGTCTGCCATAGTAACTATTTTGAAATACTCAATAATTATACAATAATAAAATGTAAATGACAAAAATACTGAACTAGAAACGTTAAATAATATAGTTCTAGGCCCAGAGGCTATATAATCAAAGAGCGAAAGACGTATCAAATGCTCTGAGCACGTTCGAGCGTTAATCAAAACTAGCAGATGAGGGACATCCATATCAAATCAAATTACCTTTTTTTTGTGTACGTATCTGCTTCGTTATTTAAAGTAAAACGTTCACAGCCCAAGTGGAGACTAATCAGATCAAACACGAGTGTATCCAGCGTACCTACAATCTATATTTATATCAGTACCGAACTGGTCCCAAAGCGACACAGCAACAATACAATAATGTACACTCCCCGGGAGTCCATTAGTATGATAACGAGATACGGAAGTCGACGAAGATCCAAGTTCGGAGCCCCGGGATTCGGGAGAACTTGGTTCAACATTCACACAATTATATGCGAGGTTGTATGCATATGACATATTATTATACTTATGTGACGTGTACGGTCAGCGACATAAGTCTCTGAACAATTTTTTTTTTCAGATTGCTTGCACCCTCTCGTTTTGCAATACATCCATATTTTTTCTTAATCAAGTCACTATTTAAATATGTTGCTATTATCTGTTCCCCAACGTTTCTAAATAAAGAGAATTAACGACTTGAATTTTTTTATTGTTTTACGACTTATGTCGCTGACTGTACATGTAGGAACTAGACAAGCTAAGATCTTAAAAGTATTGATATGTTGAATGTAGTCCTTTTTTATAGCCGGTGTCAACAAAAATACGTGTTCCTGCAAATACACATAATCGTTTAACATTTTATTAACCTTAAGGTGAAAATTGGTTCGAGACGACGCTGTCAATCGTTATTTTGGTATAACGTATTTGCCGATAGCGATTCAACAGGCGAAGTACTCTGACAAACACACTGTCGGACGATCAATGAACTCAAAATTACACTACACACCGCTTCATTATCGCTACTGGCGCTAGTAACTATGCATCCATAAACAAGTAGCGACAGGTAGGTGACCTCATGTAATACCAATTTTTTTGACGCTTTGCCCCCGGTGGATCCTTGTCTGCGCGATAGCTGCTGTCGCTGTTTTTAGCTAATCAGAGTGCGGGGCCAACGATTTTACGTGCCCTTTAAAGCACGGAGACGTTCAGTTTAAATACCACTATGCAGCCACCCATCTATAGACTGACCGCGCCATGCATTGCTTAACCTCACCGATGGTTTACCGATCAGTAAGTGCAACTATGGCAGCCATATGAAGAAGCTGTAACTGCTAATACTAATTAATATCCGTAGTTTCTTCGATAAATTTATTTTATGCATCCCATAAAATGCAAATGTTTTAATAAAACATTTTGTTTCCTTCGCTACTTCAACACAATGTTTTCCAAGTCCTTTAATTAGAACAGGAAAGATCCCAAATTGCTTCAACACCTTCCAAAGGACCAACTACAGGTAGCACCTGCCAAATAAATCACTCGTCCTCTCGCCAGACATTATAATTTAAACTCGCTCGGGTCGCAGGAGTCCTTTCATTCAATTATATATCTGGGCTAGCATTATCCATAGTCTCTGTGTTAAATCTATTCAGAGTAATCCAACGTAACCCATTGTGCCAGAACTCTACAGACACTAGACGGTTTGTACACCTAGGTTATTAATTATGTCCCCAGCATCTGTTTAGCCTGCTTGTCTAGCCATCCATTCAGACGAACGTACCGTGGATTGTACAAATCTTTTGTCTTTATCATTCACTTGCAAACGATATTGTTTTGTTCTATAAAACTGTACCACGAGTTTGTTTTTGTTAGTTTCATTTGAGTGATGAATTTAATTAAATTGATTGTGAGGCTTATGTTTTGAAAAGCTTTTAAAAAATCCTCGTTTTCATTGGATTTGATGAAAGTTGTAAGGTTTCACTAAATTTCCATGAAAATTGTGACAAATCAATGTATCGGTATTGTAGGTTTAGATTTTTAACTGGTGGTAGGTCTCTTCCTGTAAGGGTCCAAATAGGTAGGTACCACCGTAGGCTCTAGTGTGATCTTACGAGGACCTGGTTTTAGCTGGTAGGAGTCTGGCATACACCTTCGCCCTTCCCCGGGGCGGAGGAAGTTCCATGTAGAATTTCCACTGGACATCAATTTTTTTTTTAAAAGCTTCCACCGCAGAGACAGATAGATCTGCTTCCAAGCAGTAGCGTTTAAACTTTAGACATGAGTGTTCCAGTTTGAAGGACACTGTAGCTAGCGAAAATAGTGAGTTTATGAGACTAAATAACTAATGAAATTATTTATTTAGTCTATATTTTAACATTGTTTGTTAGGGTTTGATACTCTAAGTGTGAGTACTGTATGGGTTATTCATTTATTTTGCATAATTAGCGTGATAGAGAACGAGTGCGGTCTGTTGGGACTGGTCATCTTAATGGTGGCGCCACGACAATATAATCATACACTTAATATTACAATCAGGCAATTCTCAGGAATTTCTTGCCCGTTCTTCTCCATAGGAAACCTACAATAGGACGCCGCAACTAAAGTCTAACTATTCATAAAAATAATTCATATGTGCCTCATCATCATCATCATCACTTCAGACATTTATATATCCACTGCTGAACAAAGCTGTCCCCCATAGATTTACACAATTGTTTCATCATTTTGGGGGGTATTTGCCAATACTCAACACGCTTGGCTATCCCTCTGGTGTATGGAGTCCCTTAGTCACCTTTTACGACGTCCAACGGGAGGAGATGGAGTGGTGATTCTTAATCCGGACACCACACGGACTGTGACATGATAAAAAATATATTTTTGGTTTTTATTTCTCCAGATGGCGAAGAAAAACGAAGGTTTTGAACTCGCTAACTGGTGCTTATGAAAGAATTCCGTAAACCTCAAGACCACCTCGACACCATACTACACCTACTGTCCTGTTCATCATTTACGTTTATCACGGGAACGGGCGATCTCATCTTAGCGAGTGTATCATAAAAATTGGGAAATAAAAACGTGAGTGTATTTTATTATGGCAGGAAAGTAACAACGAAGCTATTCTACAGGTTCCTTTGTGTAACGAGACGCCTCGCCGGTGTGTCCCGACTGCAGCAGAACAGGGCTGTCGCGGTTATGTTATGGATTTCATAAATATATCTGACATGCACACGTCAGTCACGTCTTTATCTTTAACTCCTTGTACACAGCATCGATGATTTAGAAGATACATGTAATTAGTTGAAGTGGTTTTGGAGAAATTAATTCAGTTACGATAATAACGACTACGTGTCTTCAAGGTAGATAGCTGGGATGTAGAAATAATGCTAAGTAGATACGTGAATTGTAATAAGAAAGTACTCCTAGCAGTAAATACTTACTAATGCTTTTGTTTCTGAGACATGTAGGATTTGAATCATGCCAATCAAAATTATATATTGTATAATATATATACATTGGTATATATTGGTAAATTGTTATTGTACAAATTTACTGTGGGAGACTGGTGCCTAAACTAGATTGAAGCCTGTATTTCAGGTCACCAGGCCTTCCACCCCAGAAGTCCAATTATATAGGCCTTTCATAAACTGTGCCAAGCAAAAGTTTTCCATTTCCATCTTGTTCTTCGTGTATCTGATTCTATCAAGTTGTTTTCTCTTGTTAGGCTTCTCTTGATGAATACTCTCCAATACGTTGCTATAACTTTATCAGACACCGATACTGGTTGATTTTGTCCTTTATACCCAGTTATCATCTTGCACCTCATGAATGCGCACTTTCACTGCAGACAACATCTTGAGATAAAAATAAACTCGCTGTTTTCTTAAAATGTGTATATTATGGCTTTGATACACCCAGTATTGACGATTTATCATATTTTTATGTTTTTATATGTGCAACAAAAATATTTAACATTGAAAAAAAAATGACACTTGACGTTGACAATGAAAAAAAGATGACTTAATACTAATTGTATATTTGGCTGGTCTTGAATAATTGCGTTTAAGCTAAACAAACTGATCGTGTGCGGTCTGGATTCCGAACATTCCACTTCCTCCCGTGAATGACGTAAAAGATTATACAGAAACTTCTAACCAGAGAGATGCGCAGCAGCGCCCCCTCAGTATTACAGTAACCATCATCGTATTGATTGTAAAAGGTCATTGTCGAAAACTTTCGGGGAGGCCTTTATTGAGCACATGCCGTCTTTCGGTGGGTATGATGGTGATTATATATATATTACTCGTAATTTTTATTTTATTTTAAACGTTGCCCCTCACTAGGATTACTCCTGTGTCGTAGGTGCGTTTACAGACATGAATTTCACATACAGTACACCCAGACCCGGAACAACTACCTGCAGATCATACAAATATTTGTTCCGTGTGGGAATCGAATCCACGACCCAGAGCGCAGCAGCCGACTGTATCAGCCACTGCACCAACCGTGCCGTAGGTGTGGATTGAAATCCCATAATAGAAACACAATAGTTTGGGTATATGTACAAGCAAAAAAAATTTGTGTGTCATCTCGGACGCACGACTGGAGTTTACTCCGTAAGTACAATTGTCTCAGTATTTAATAGGGAGTGAGGGTTAATAAATAAAAAAACACGATGTTTATATGTACGATATCTATCATATATAAAAATTAATTATAACCTACCTAGTAACTGCATCCACGTCTTCGTCGGATTTTACATCAATATATATATATTAAATGAAATAATATAAAACTTTGACATCAAACGACATTTGACACATACATGACTTTAACGCAGAAGGTGCGCAGAAAAACGTAACGCATTCTGGTTAACGCTCGACAAAATTTCACCCCTCTACAATTTTTCATACCGGGGACCTTATATATAAATCGATTTTTAAGGAATAAACTCCAAAAAATGCTAAAATATACTTGCTTCTTTCTTTTAGTCGTTTCAGCACCCATCACAATACATTCTTATCTATAAAACATCGATAATCTCAACCAGCGACAACCCTGGCTGTCAGCATCGCAGTGAGCGATCGCCAAATTTGTTGTCCTAATGAGGAGGCTAGAGGGGTGTCAGCCAACGTCACATCATACCGGCGCGTCACCTCAACACGTATTAATTTTTAAACATTTTTTTTTTTTTTTTAATAACTCTGCACCACACTAGGATTTCTCCTGTGTCGTGGGTGCGTTTACAGACATGAATTCCACATACAATACACCCAGACCCGGAACAACTACCTGCAGATCATACAAATAATTGTTTCGTGCGGGAATCGAACCCACGACCCGGAGCGCAGCAGCCGACTGTATCAGCCACTGCACCAACCGTGCCGTCTATTATTGACAATGGTGCTATTTATATGTGTCACACATCAGTCACGTTCCGTGTGGTACCGCTCAGAATACCACCACCCCGTTTCCTCACGTGGGTGTCGTAAAAGTCGACTAAGGGATTAGCCGGAGGATGGGCAGCAGTGTCCTTCGAGAACATTAACAACTCAACACTCAAATCGATTGTTGTGGTCATCTTTGGGGGATGCCTGTGTCCAGCAGTGGACTTCATCCGGCCGAAATGATGACACATCAGTATAAAGAATTTTCTGCGGTACATGTCGCGCTATTGGATGCACGGAACAAATATGTGTTTGATCTACAGATAGTTGTTTCCGGTCTGGATGATTGTGCATAAATGAGATTTATGTCTGTAAACTACAGTGCAATTCCTTATAATCAAACATCCATACATCCTTGAATACAGAATTTAAATAATGGTGACAATCCAATTTGGTATTCGCTAAGACTCCTCCTCATAGCTCACCGTCTGCAACGTGTCCTTGAATAGCTTCAGTCATGTCTTAGCGAAGACCAAATTGGTTTTTCCGCTTTATTTCTATTCTGTATTCAAGGACGTATGGATGTTTAGCTTAGGGAATTACACTGCTGTACCCATGAAACAGGATAAATTGTCTGTGACTACGTTTAAACATAACACGTATTGAAAAATTTAAACATATTCATAGTTCTTTAAGTAAAGGAAAACATCATGAAGAAACCTGAATGCTGGTATATTAAAACACTTTTAAACTAATTACATCGCGCATGTTATAGTTTTTCCTAAATCTTAGTTATGCAATGGCCAACGCGGAGTGAGCCAGCATGATGATCAATACTCGTTCCTTCTCTGTATGAGAAATGTTCTTTGCCAATTAGTGGGTCAGTTAGAGAATGATATTGTTCTGTTATACATATTTGGAAATATCCAATAAAGAGTATGAAAAATACCACAGGCAATAGAATAGTAGCATAAGAAACTGTTCATTATGAGGGTATTAAAACAAGAATGTGTGTTTAAAAACTGAGCCGTAGGCGACGTTTTGGATAGTAACACATGAGTGTTTTAATTACCTAGTTATGTGCAGTTTTATACATTACTTTATCTAATCTCATACATTGGGATTAATAATTAGAATCAAAACATTTTGTAATGCTATAAAAATGGCGCGCTCTGCCTATGCGTTCCATTAGAAAAAAAAAGTTATCTAATCTTCTTGGTAATATAAACTTCTTGGATTTGCCCAGTATCGTAATAAAAAAAAATTATTATGACATTATTTTGTTAGAGACAAAGTGTTATAATTTGATTCTCTTTTTAAATTTCGCTATTGTGTTTATAAAGTGTGTCAATATAAACTCGTTTTGAAGTCTATAATTCGAATTTTGATTTGAGAGTAAATAATAATTATTTCATGATAATTATACCAGCATATCGAATTTAAAATACAGAAAACAAAACCTTTTAATTAATTACAGTGATGACTGCGACATGACATCTCATTAATAACTACTCGTATAATTTTACGCCGAACATATTCAGTTATAAAGTGTGGTTAATTATCGAATGTTCGTGCGGTGGTGTTGGTGTGCCTGATTGCTGAGAGCTGCCAGATTGCTACCATACCGGCTGTCTTACTGCCCTCTCCTGCCAATTAGTGGGAGCACAGCTAGAGGCTTTTAATTACTGATCAGATACAGAACACGGATTATAGGCCGCAAATGCACCAACCTTTGAATTATATATATACACGGGGTACTTCTTTTTTATTTTTATGAAGAAAACGTTGCCCCACTCTAGGATTTCTCCTGTGTCGTGGGTGCGTTTACAGACATGAATTCCAGACAGAATACACCCAGACCCGGAACAATTACCTGCAGATCATACAAATATTTGTTCCGTGCGGGAATCGAACCCACAACCCGGAGCGCAGCAGCCGACTGTATCAGCCACTGCACCAACCGTGCCGTTACTATTATAATGTGTCCAAGACAGTGCTACCGTCGCTGGATTTCAATATGCAATTTTTGTAAAAGTACTGCTATAAAGATTGCAGTCGTGGTTCCCATTTGGGTTAGATTCTAATGTATGTCTTGGATTTCAGAATTACATATAGTAGTAGCTATAACCTGAAACTTCGTCCATGAATAAACTTGTACGCACGGCTACACATTAAGCTATACAGTTCCACTATAAGATGTTCTCGCATTATATAGGCTATTCCTACGATGAGAGATCAGCGTAAACTGGATTTCTATAGCTTGATATGTGTACTCAGGATATTGGTAATAAATTATCACCATTTCGGCCGAATGAAGTCCACTGCTGGACACAGGCCTCCCCCAAAGATCACCACAACGACCGATATGGGTGTGTTGTGTGCTCATTGGGGATTTTACCGTAATCGCCACGCTTGACAGACGGATTGGCGATCGCAGTTGAGTTGTTAATGTACTTGAAGGACGCTGCCGCCCATCCTCCGGCTTATCCCTTAGTCAACTTTTACGTCGTAGTATTCTGAGCCGGCACCACACACATATTATTATTAGCTTTTGTTCTATTCCATAGCATAGTCCACCTCTCCGCTGACGTCGGTGTGCGTTATTGGCGAGTAGACACATCCACCGTGCGTACGAGGGCACGGCAAACAGCTGGTCCCTTCTGTCACGTAGATAATGGTAAGGGGTAAAATTGGAGATAGCTCATTAAGTAGATCTTGTGCATTCATTTTTCCGCGAAGATTTTTAGACATCATTTCTGTGAAAACGATTTTTCTCAGATTACACCTATCTGGATAAACTTGGACTTGGACAGTAATAATTTTGGCCGAATGAAGTCCACTGCTGGACACAGGCACACAACTCGTTAATGCCGTTTCTGAGAAACAAATAACATAGTAATTGTACATACAAGAATCGCTCAGCAGTGAGCGTTCAGCAGTCATGCTCATGAAACTTTATGTTCACGATAGCAAATCTGCCGCTTCTCAGGGATAACATAATAGTTATTCAAATTAAATAAGCAATGGAAGTCAAAATATAACAGAAATCTAACGTTCTCTCTTTAAAAATGCAGACATTCGACATTTGAAAATGGAACGAGCTATTTGAAAATGGAAGGAGCTATTTGAAAATAAACATGCACTAGCGTTGAATAAGACGCGACCACGTTTGAGGCAGACGATTTGATTGGACGAAACAACCCTCATGGAAAATGGTTTAGACTAGACCACTGAAAAGGCAGGAGAAGCACTATTTGATAGTATTGTGAATATTGGAGTCGAAACTTTAGTAAGATCTCTTTAGAGAAATAAATAGAAAGCTTTTTATTTGATTTGTTTGAACACAATAGTGATTGCTAAGTCCTTTTCTCCTTTGGACACGAAAATCAACAAAGCTGTTCTCTGTGCCATAATATGTCGCCACTGGTAACATCGTCCTTAACCATTGTATATTGAGTTTTTCCGTGTGGTGCCGGCTAAGAATACGACCACCCCATCTCATCCCGTGGGTATCGTAAAAGGCGACTATGGGATTAGCCCGAGGATGGGCAGCAGCGTCCTTCGAGCACTTTATAACACAACTGCAATCGCCAACCCGCCTGCCAAGCATGGTGATTATGGTAAAACCCCCAAATGAGCACACAACACAAATCCATACCGATCGTTGTGGCAATTTTGGCTGAAATGATGAAGATGCATTTTCAGTAAAATATTTTTTCAACACGAATATAGGTATCTACCATTTTTTAAACACTAAACGGAATAAGTGCTTTACTCCTGTGTCTTGGGTAGTTTACGGAATTAAATCTCCCAAACACAGACACCCAGACACATACACACAACATAGGACCCGTAAATAAAAGAATTGTACCCGTGGTGCTTGGCAACTGGGCTTAACCCTGTTGTAAACTCCCATTTTTTGTGCCTATGACCTATCGTTTTTCTCCGTCTCCTGCTTGCAACGGAGGGAAGTGGAACGTCTATTATTTCCTACTCCTCCTTTTTCTTTTCTGATTAATTTCGGTGCGGGTTCCAAGACAGTTCTTCATTTCTCTGGGACACACCGAGCTTCATTGATCGGTGTTCTTTTCGGTGGTCGCCATTGTAGATCCTGGCTTACAGGAGTTGCAGTGGCTGGGAATGTGTGGCGGGCTTGTCCCATTAAAAAAAAACACCCAGACCCGTCACAACTACCTGCAGATCATACAAATATTTGTTCCGTGCGGGAATCGAACACGCGACAAGTAGCGCACAAAGCTTGCTAGCTGAGTGACCTTTGGGTTCCTATGAGGCCTGTTATATAGTGGGCACTCCAACTCCGGTTACGAATACGGTGGTAATAATATTAAACGTATATGTATTTTAATTGACGGCACGGTTGGTGCAGTGGCTGATACAGTCGGCTGCTGCGCTCTGGGTCGTGGAATATATGTCTGTAAGCGCACCACGACACAAGAGAAATCCTAGTGTGGAGACACGCTTTCTCATAAAAACAAAAAAAAAATTACTTACGAGAATTGCTAATAAATATTTTCAGCTAAACCTGCCAGTACCTAGGAAAAGCTGAAAAATAAATAGCGAACATGCATCATGTTTAGAGCATTTCTGAGATGAATGCTCGATAATTGGAGCATCCGCTGTGCTCGAGTGTGCTCAGGATCCGAGGGAACGCTCGTTGAAGCAGGATTACCGACCACTTGTGTTCGTCAAGCGATTATTACGTGCATTTTCATTGTATTTGGAGGTTGTGCCTCATTTCTGGTGTAATGTTGATATATTTACTGAAAATTATGGTTCAGGCGTGATTAAGTAGGAATTTTAGTCTGTTCATAAGACTGAAAACCTAGCAACGATATGCATAATATATATTTTTATACAGTTTATAGACATAAATCTCAGATGCACAAACACTCAGGCCCGAAACAACTATATGTAGATCATACAAATATTTACTCGTGCGGGGATCGAACCCCCTACATGTAGCGAAGAAAACCTACTGCTTAGCCGTTGCGCCAGCGGTGCGGACAATTTTCTACCAGACAACTTTAAGGCTATGCACAGGAAAAACTTAGTAGTTGCATCAACTGATTTTTGTGATAGGGATTAATATTAAATGCCTATAAAAGCCATTTACGAAAATGATTTCTTCTAATGATAGTTAAAGGTTAGTAAAAAACTTAGTAACCGTTTGAACATTACCCAAATAAAACCATCCATAATAAAATATGAATGCAAAACACATGCGAAGGCACGCGAAGTGAGGCCATAACGTCAATGTACCCCACCAACGAGTCCGTGTATCTTCGCGGATTTCAATTAACAAATGGAGTGTATGTGTCGGTGTGATGCGCGGCCTCCGTGCTTTTAATTACCGCCGAGTGGCGCTTTGTTGGGGCTGACACCTCGGTCGCGCCCGATTGCGACTTAAATCACGCGGACGACGTACATAGCTGGCTGGACGCAGCGCGCAGCCAATGAATCCCAACTGCATCGAACCGCGACAGATATGTATGAAGTGTGCCGCGATGGTTACATAATTTAAGATGTAGTAGAGGTCGATGCAGTATGGTATCAAGATAGCTGGTGATCGCTTTACGCAGCTTTGGAGTTTGACGTGAATGGCGTTTATTGACTTTGATGCGCTGGTTATATTTGATTGCGTGTTTCGATAATAATTTGCAAGGATTATTGGGCTGTGAACAGTTAATGTTTAGTATAGTATTATGCAACAAATGAAGACATAATATATGGATACCTCAAGTGTTCTACCACTTTGAAGTATGTTAAACATGATGATGATGAAGAAAAAACCACTTGAGCATGATATCATTTGGATTATCAAATCTGATCATTATTGTTCAAATTCACCGTAAATAAATATTATGAGCAATGTTATTTTTAATAATAGTCGTAACGGTGAAATTCCCTGTAGCACCGGTCACGAATAGGTAGCCTTATCTCATCCCATAGGTGTATACGAATAAGGGATTTGGAACCCTGCACGTACCATTTAGCACTTTGGGTAGCCCGCACAACAACACCGATATCAAGAAGAAGAGTCATAACGAAGCAGGGCCCTTGGCTTTTCATCGGGTAAATGAGGACCTCGTATATTTTAAAAAACTGCTCTATAGTTCTCAACTTTACGCTAATAATTTAAGTTGAAAGAAGAAACTACAAAGAAGAGAATAGCAAAGAATATTCATCATTTCGGCCGAATGAAGTCCACTGCTGGACACAGGCCTCCCCCTAAGATAACCACAACGACCAACATGGGTGTGTTGTGTGCTCATTGGGGGGTCTTGCCATAATCGCCACGCTTGGCAGACGGGTTGGCGATCGACTGAGTTGTTAATGTACTCGAAGGACGCTGCTGCCCATCGTCCGGTTAATCCCTTAGTCGACTTTTACGACACCCACGGGATGAAATGGGGTGGTGGCATTCTGAGCCGGCACCACACAGCTAAAAGAATATTCATGTTGTATTTACTCATTGTGCAACTTTGTAACCATACGGACTCATTTGTCTGTTCTTTAATAGCTCAAAATGCACCAGTTAAGTTTATACGGGAAAATTTCTAAAGATTACATTTTCCTCTAAGTTTGTTTTTGTTTTATCATTAAGCTATTTGTAATAATACGAGCCATGACTGTCCCACATCTGGGCAGCACGATATCGTACTCAAGCTGGCTGTAATAACCCGAAAGCCAGCACGCAGTAAGCTAGCACGGTGATAACTGACCGTCCCTTCAATCGTTTTCTTTTTATAAATCGTTGCCCACCTCTAGAATTTCTCTTGTGTCGTGGGTGCGTTTACAGACACAAATTCCACACATAATACACCCAGACCCGGAACAACTAACTGCAGATAATACAAATATTTGTTCCGTGCAGGAATCGAACCCACGACCCAGAGCGCAGCAGCCGACTGTACCAACCAACCAACCGTGCCGTTATCTCTGTATGAGATGAGAGGCATCACACACAAACCAAAGAACAGGAACACAAACTAACATTATTATGCATACAAAGTTTTGTCCTAAAACCACAAGACAAACTGTCTTGTGGTTTTAGGACAATCAATCAATTCTCTACGAGTGTGGTGTGGCTAAGAATACCACCACCCCATCTTATCCCGTGGGTGTCGTAAAAGGTGACTATGGACATAGTCGGATGTCGGATGGGCAGCAGCGTCCTTCGAGTACACTTATAACTGCGATCGCCAACACGTTTGCCAAGCATGGCGATTATGACAAAACTCCCAATGGGCCCACAACACAAGGCCGTGCCCGTCGTTGTGGCAATCTTTGGGGGACGCTGCTGTCCAGCAGTGGACGTTTTTCGGCTGGAAAGATGAAAAGAAGAAAAATTTGCCGGCTACTTTCCGTGTGGTGTCCGGATTAAGAATAAAGCACCACTCCGTCTCCTCCCATAGATGTCGTAAAAGACCATTAATGGCTCTAAACCAGATCGATGGGTAGCAGCGTCCCTTCTGTGAAACAGTAGCGATACTGCGTTCACCAACCCACCTGCCAAGCGTGGTGAGTACTGGCATATTCCCCCCAAAATGATGGCACAATTGCGAAAGTCTATGGGGTGACAGTTGTTCTGCGAGGACGTACTTTGGTATGATGAAGTTGCTGGTCCAATTCAAATGCCTAGAGTAATACCATAATAATCACTATGCTTTCAAACAAATTGATATATATTTAATTTACGAAAGTTTTTTTTTTTTTTTTTTTTTTTAAACGTTGCCCCACACTAGGTTTTCTCCTGTGTCGTGGGTGCGTTTACAGACATGAATTCCACATACAATACACCCAGACCCGAAACAACTATCTGTAGATCATACAAATATTTGTTCCGTGCGGGAATCGAACCCACGACCCGGAGCGCAGCAGTCGACTGTATCAGCCACTGCACCAACCGTGCCGTCATCATCAAGTTACAATAAACATGTAACAAAAGTTATGTGCTATGAAGTACAGTAATAATTACTCTGCCTTATAATAATACTGACGATATCGGATCACAAGGATAACACCTGCATCAGCGTCGCTCAGCACAACCATATTGTAAGGATTTATAAAAAAAATGGAGGCCCAACACTACAAAAAAATTCTGTAAAGCCGTATGTCTAGCTAAAGACTAATGAAGCGGTACAGATAATAAGCTCATTTCCGTAAACAAATCTATGGATATACGAGTAAGCTTATGAACATTACTCATGCAAAAATACTTGAGAATTACAAACACCGGTATTACGAAAGGTAATGTCATACCGCGTAATTAATTAGGTGCACGATTATGACAGAAAATACTTAGGTATCTACAGAAGGTCCAATCCATAGAGTTCATAAGCTCAGTTCACACGCCCAGCCTATTCAATCGAATACTGCTAATACAGTGGTTTTAGAGTTTACTTTTAAACGTGTAAGTACAGCTGTCGGCCCAGCATCTGTAGACATCTAAAGTCAATTAACACTGTCCTCGTGCACAATTGACCGTCAAATAACATGTGTCTTTTTATTTATATATTAATATTACTTTTCCGACGTTAATATTATTGTTATGTTTTTACATGTTTTTTTTTATTGACATCCATATAACTTTATTTAATGCCCTAGTATTTTTTTAATATTCAGCTGGTTTATTTGATGTGATACTGACACATTTTAAGAAGAAAGCAGCAGATGATAAATAAATTTTAATTATTATTAAGCTAAAAAATGGCAACGTTTAAAAAAAATCATTTGTAGAATTCCTATGATCTATTGTTTTTTTTTGTCAATTGCATTTCATATGTAATTTATTTTTATTGCTTTTTTTACTGTATTTTTGGTCTTTCATTTTATTGCAATTAATTACGCATAATTGTACTGTTTGTATTCTTATATACAATTCTTACTTTATTGAATACATAATGTTAACAATAATGTAATACGATTGCAAGTGGTGCGCACACTTATAAATGACAAGCTCACCACGTTAAATCATTAAAAAAACCCATGAAATTGTATTAGTGAATAAGGCGTTGGAGTGCCATCAATAAATAAATTAAATAATTAAAGAATGACTAAAGTCTCAATTATTCATATGTGCTTGTGTAATGAATAAAAACTTATAACTTTACCTTTTTTATGTATCGCTGATAAATTGGATAAGTTTTAATGTTGAACGAAATGGGCCAACATTAACACTCCATTTATTTATTATTTCGCTGTAGCGACTACAACGCTTGAGCTCCTCATGGGTTGTTAGGAACGAGCCTTCTGACTGCTCTTATTATGCGGTAGTGGTTGCGGGGCAATCAATCACGAAATACCGCGATTGTTTATGAGTGAAATATGGTGATATTAGGGTGAGGGCTTCTCCCACCGCCACCGCGCCGTGGACCAGATGAGGCGGCCTATAATTTCGCTCCGATCATCCACCCACATTCATCTTCATTAGTATTTTATAACAAACTTGCTACAAAAATGATGAATAAATGATATAAATGCTAGGATTTGTGCTCGTCTGTTTAACAAGGTATGTAATTGTAGAAATTAGTCAATTAGGGTAAAAAAAGTTTTTCAATCGATATCAATATTTTCGGCTTCCGGATATACGACTCGAATTCGGGTACGAATCAACTGAAGCGTTGTTACACTGCCATTACTTATTGCATGTAAATTTGTAAAAAAATAGTAGTCGGAACGCAGTTGTAAATGGCTTCAATCGTGATATTGTCATCATAAACAAACTAAAACAAAATAAATAGATAAAAAGAAAAAACTGTAGGTCTACAATAATCCACGTGGCATGCGCTGCGGTGTGGCCCGTGATACCCCGGGTCCTGTACATATGGTCTGGAGGTGGTCGGGGAACCATTGAAGTCTGAATGAGTCCCGCTTGCATAAAAAATATGTCATCGAATCCTACTCTTTGTGGACCACATTCATTATATAATATCCAACTTTACGAACTCTACGTCCTGCTCATCCACTTACAGTCATGGTGACATTTTCAAACAAAGCACAATAAAGCAGCGAATCACACGGCGATGTTGATATTTCTTATTTAAATTATACCAAATATAGTCAGTCCCCATTGTCTTGAAAACAAAAGGGCTTATCAACTAAGAATGCATCCGGCGAAGTGGTAAAACCAGACGCAATTCTTTGCCACTTAGAGAATTGAGGCATCTGCTTTTGTTTACGGCGTGGCGGCTGCGTGGCGGCTGCGTGGCGACTGCGGGGCGGTAGCGTAGCGAGTCTCGGACGTCAGCCACCTAATTAATATTCATAATCATGTTAAAGAAACCGCAGTATATCCATCTTAACTGTTTTATATCGCAATTTTGTGCTTTCGTAATTAATGGACGTTGCTTTGTTCGGTACCTAATTGATTAAGTTCTGTAATTTGGTTATTAATATTGTTTTACTGCCGTCCCGTAAATGTGGAGTTTGTTGCAACGGAAACAAAGATGTTTAGAGCTGATTCCGGAAAGTTTGTTAGAACACATAATGACTCAATGTTTTAACAATTTTTCTTTACGTTATGTCGACTATTTAATTAATGCTCCTGACAGCATTTCTGCCATCCTTTAATTAGAAAGGCGTTAACCCTCAGGTGGTCGATTTTGAGTTTTTAATGCAAAGTGATATAGTTTTAAATTCTCTGTCTTTCTATCTAAGAACCATAATTATATTAGTGATCTGAAACTATCTATGTTATAAACACTATAAAAGCCGTTGTTGTTAAAAGTTCGCTACCTTACCTAGGTTAGCGAACTTTTAGTAGACTAATTTGAGCCATTAACAAGCTAAAATCATTAGCTAAATAAATGACTGAATAATTAGAATAAAACAATTTTAAACGGATTATATCGCGTGTATAATTGATTTTTGTTTTTCCTGACGTTTCGAACACTTTGCAGGGTTCGTGGTCGCAGGATGAAAATTTAAAATTGTTTTATTATACTCGTAATGTGTAATAATCGCGAAAACCTAAGACAATACTATGACTGAATAATTATTGAAAATAGTTTTCTGAGCAAATAAGCCCAATGATGGACGGAAATAAATGTAAATCATATGTTTAACAGCCATTAATCTAAATATTATAGTTTTTTTAGATATAACGATGTCCCACCTTTTTTGGCTGTTTCTTCAATACTACTTTTGGGGCTTAACGGCCTTCTCGTTAACGGACGGCAGGTTTGTCCAGCTGGTTCCTGTTAATCTAAAGGCACTCTATTAGTCACGTCTTAGAGGTTTTGTGAACCCCTTGAGTATTGCCAATTCTTGTTTATTAATGCAAATACGAGTCGTCGGGGGCGGGTCACAGTTTCCCTTCAAAAGTCAAATTACCTTTTATATTTTCAAGCGCTATCGTTTCAATCGCAGAGTTCGCCTTTTTTCGCGTCACTGGGTGTTCACCCACTTAGGCGTCGTTTATTATTGTTGTTTATTCTCTGACGCCGGCCCTTTGCCTTGATCCTCTGTTATGATCATTGAATTATATGATTCAGTTACACATTGACCGTTATCCTCGAAGATATAGGATTAAAGACTATGTTGATGACAGCGACATATGGCGTTGGTTCTTTTATTCACTTTTTCACATGGGGCTTTTCTGGAAACCATTTTTTTTGTGTATTTAATGTTTTTCAAAGTATAATTCGTAAACCCAGAAAAGCAAAACTGTGTATAAAAAACCGGACAAGTTCGAGTTGAACTCGCGTGGAGAAGGTTCCAAAATTGCTGAATTGTCTATTTGAATTTTGAATTGTACCAATAATTTCTCTCAAGAACAAACTTAACATTGTAGTCGAAAAACATGTGTTCACATACATTCCAACTGCAACTGTAAGTTTGTACGAACAATTTTGAAAGGTGATATGATGTATTCTGTGCCGTAAAATTGACATAACCTTACTTACTAAAAACTTTCTTTCTTCTTTCTTTTCTCTCTTTCTTTTCTTTCTTCTTTTCTTTGGCTTCTCCCAACTAAATGTAATGTGTTTTCTTCGATTTGAAGTCAATTTAGTGTATAATTAATTTTGTTTATCTCAGGCAACTTTCAGCCATTCTTGTCAAAGTTACTAACAAGTATTTTTCTTTTTTAAACACAACCAAAAACTCTCAGATGCGCAACCAAGCATGAAGTAGTTAACAAAGATTTTATAATTCAAAATATGGCTTCAGTGGTAAGGCTATTGCAATTTACCAGATGCACTCCCTATCGTAGTCTACACAATACCATTTTGCCCGACACAGTACTTGAACACAGAACTTCGGACTCACAACTGATCGATCGATAAGGTAGTGATATAACATTATTTCAACGAATATTCTGCACTATTAAGTTGTTAAAGTTGCCGTACAACGTGTTACCAACTTACAATCTTAAGTGATTAAAGAGCTTTGTGCACTGAACGAAGTTCATTCTCAATCTATACTCTATAGAAATAAATGAAATTGAAGTGTCTGTTTGTAATGTCAAAATAAGAGCTTTTTACTAAATGCATATGAAAGTATATCATCATCATCATTTCGGCCGAATCAAGTCCACTGCTGGACACAGGCCTCCCCCAAAGATCACCACAACGACCGATATGGGTGTGTTGTGGGCTCATTGGGGGGTTTTGCCATAATCGCCACGCTTGGCAGACGGGTTGGCGATCGCAGTTGAGTTGTTAATGTACTCGAAGGACGCTGCTGCCCATCCTCCGGCTAATCCCTTAGTCGACTTTTACGACACCCACGGGAGGAGATGGAGTGGTGGTATTCTGAGCCGGCACCACACGGCTATTATAATATTATTTTAACAGTACTTTATGGGTGAAAGCCTATCTACGCGACACCATTCTTTGGTTGCATTTTACGATACTCCAGATAGGAGTGCGGATAGGCTGCTCTTACCTTGTTAGGGTGGTACGTATTATTGTATAACTGATTACAGATTACATTCCAAGCAACTTAGATTCTGAAGTTTCATAATATTTGGTTTATTTGAAAAAAAAAACTTTGACATAACTCATGAAAAATATTAGATTTTTATGTATAGAATATCGTGTAGTCTGGAATTGTGCCCAGTAAATGTGGATTGATTGGTGAGCAATTTCTAAACATTATTAGACCCAATATCCAAGACCTTTCCGTGCAGTGTCCGGATGAAGAATTAGCCCTACTCCATCTTCTCCCGAGGATGTCGTAAAAGGCAACTAAGGGAATCTAAACCAGACGGATGGGCAGCAGCGTCCCTTCTGTGAAACAGTAACCGCTCACCAAACCACCTGCCAAGCATGATGAGTACTGGAAAATTCCCCTCAAAATTATGACACAATTCGGGAAATCCTGGACGTCCTTGGGTTAGTATGATGATTAGATCCAGGATTCTTGACGCTTCGCCGTTAAAGTCATCAATGATCAACTAAGACAGCAGATATAACATTGAAAAACCAAATGAACCAGAGTTTAGAACTCGCAAGCTAATGCTTAAGAAGCGATCCCGTAAAGCACAGAGTCACCACGACAATTTTAAAAACAAAAATTTAGACCTGAAAATGTCGGTGACATCACCTACCGACCGATCGACTGGACTGTTCTACACTAAGAATATCGTCTGTGACTCTTACCTTTATATTTACTAACTCATGAAACACAGCTGCATTACAATTTCAACAACAATGTGAGTTAATAAGAGTTGCTTGGAAATGAACGAGCAATAACGTAAGAAGCGCATTTATAAAGACCAATAGTTGCTTGAACTGGAGTACTAGGTACACGTGCTTTGTAAAATATTGCACGCTTTTAAGAGAATATATCGCGTAGTAAGTAATTAATTACCTATGTTGCAATATGATGTTAGAGTACAATGTTTTGATCGTACGCAATTTTCGTTTCTATAGAAAGACGCTTAGCCCATGTGGTATCCAGATTCTTGTATAGCACCACTCCATCTCCTACCATGGGTGTCGTAAAAAGCACATAAGGGACACTATGAGAGATGGGCAGCAGTGTGCTGTAGAAAAGTAGCCGTATTGCTCCTCAACCCGGTTGCCAAGCGTGGTGTGTAATATAAAACTTCCCCCAAAATGATGAAACAATTATGCAAATTTATAGAGGATGTTTTTTAGTATTGGGCCTGTTTTAGCCGAAATTATGAAGAGAAAGTCAAGTCGTGTAGTTCAAGGCTAAGGTAGAATACAGACGGTGTGCAATCCGTGGCTAAGCGATCAGTTTTCTTCATCTAGAGAATCGTAGTACAATACAATTTTAATTACCACATATTCTTCGTATAGTGAAGATATAGGGTAAGGACGATTGAATACACCTCATGAGTCTTTTATTGTCCTCTTGTTCAATTTACTGTGGTGTAATCTGTCTATGGCAATACCGACGTTCCACCATATAACTATTGCGACATTTACTGAAATACGAAGTTTAATTCTCCGATGACATCAAGAATTCTAAATCATGCAAGTATTTCCAGACTGTTCCATATATATGACCGTTGATTTTGGGCGCTCATATATATGGACCAGCCAAAATCCCACGATCAACCCCCCAAAATCAACGGTTGGGCTTCAGCCCGCCAAGCATACAACCCGCCTGGTAGGCATATTCTTTACAACAGAGAAACATAATATTTGGTTTCTTTTAAAGTCCAAGGCTGTGACACGGTATCATGAACGTTGAGCAAACACAATACGGTGTGATGTACATTATTGGACTTGACCTACGCATTACATTCATGGTAGCCAAACATCGCGCTGCATAAGACGACCGTTTCCATTGGATATTAGATACGTCAGCGGAGGAAAGCACCTCTTTATTTCTTTGAGAGGAAATTCTTTTAACACAGATTATAATTTATTTTATTATAAACCTAGTTCTTTTCAGCATATTCCTTTGAGATGACATAATGTGTTATGACAGCTGAAAGAGTACTTAGTGTACTTAAAAATACATCAAGTCAACCAGTACACTAAACTCTACCAAAACAGTACCCAAAGTTCTACCCTAACCCAGAACTTAGACGTCGATGATCTTCCATTCACAGTATACACCCGCTCAACCAAACCTGAAAACTAAACCGGATCATATATGGCACCGTTTCCACTAGTAATCACAATAAAAACGTTCCACTTCACAATATATAACGTGTTCGTACTGCCGACATATTACGTTTGTGCATAATAAATGTGCTAGAGTTGCAATTAAGAGCACTTTCATGAAACAGTTTTTAAACATGGCGCTGGTTTAAGTAGCTTCATAATGAATTCTGTGCTGTGTTCAGTAGAAAGCCTGTTAGCGAAACATGCTTTCTACTGAACACAGCAGACTGTCGAAGCGTTTTTAATCATTTGATTCCTACTGATGTGCTTATGTGTACAGTTGGTCATCATTGATCGCCACAACAACTAGTATGGTTTTGTGTTATGTGCTCATTGGGGGGTTTCCCATAATCAAACTCAATGTTTTTTTATTTCAAATAAACCAAATATTGGCACTTATGAAACGTCAGAATCTAAGTTGCACGGTTCCAAATAGTTGATCTGGTGGAGAGGAGCCGGAAAGAAACTCCATGGATAGTCCTTTAAAATAATTGAGATAACAATGTTGATTGATACAAATAATTGTAAAACATATACCGAGAAAAATGAAGGTCAATGTGTAAACGTGGAACATATCACAATAATATATTAATAATTTAATTAACGGCTGACCAGTCCCAACAGACGGCACCCGTACACGGGCATGCATCAGCATCGCTTAGCTCAAGCATATTGTAGGGAACCGAACGACCCGATACACAACGCCACCACCAGCAAGCCATTTAAGTGAGTATGACAGACCAATACAGCCAGGCAACAGACAATCAATATAAGTACTAAAAATAACATTAATGGCTACATGATGCTCACACATTTACAGTTTTGTATGAAATCGCCACGCTTGCTAGACAGATTAGTGACCGCATTTGAGTTGTAAACGTACTCGAAGTATACTACTGCATATCCTTTGGCTGATGTTATAGTCGCCATTTATGATACTCATGGTATGAGATGGGGTGGTACCATTTTTAACAAACACTATGTTGTTGTGTCCACGATGTCTTTATTGATATAAAAATAAGGCTAATCGAGGAGTTTTGTAAAGCTAGACGATTGTGGTAAATATCAACATTCTTTGCCCAGTGCTTGCATTCTTTGCTTTTTGCCAGGCAGGCCGCGTCTATCTGTGAAAAGGGTATCGAGCTATTAAATACCTCTATTTTTATTTATTAATTGTTGTAATTTATCCGTGCTCGATAGAATGATAAACAATAAAAATTAACTGACTGTTAAATATACAAGGTGAAAAATTTCAATTGAAAGTTTCATTTTGACAACGAAGGTAATTTTGCCAAAATGGAGTGGTAGTAGTAGTGTCGCGGAGTGCCTCCCTCCATGTTCCTTCCCGGTTAGCTCAACTAGGAGGCTCTCTCCACGGCAGCAAGTAACGAAATTTCCTTTATTGTGATTTAGTAAAACGTAACATATATATTGTTATATAGGTATATTGATATTCACAGCTTCAACACTTCATGCAGTGATTATATAAATTTTAAAATATAGCTTATTATCACAATATTAAAAATAAATAATTGGAATATTGCAGGAGACTATTTGTCAGCGCAACAGCTGTGTGTCGAACCATCCAATGTGTAATGATAATGATCAAAATATGAACGATTCGAAACCACAATACTAAATTCGAATTTTGATTTGAATAAAGAATGAATCATGAAGTTGATAGTGATAGAGATAAAAGGTATGAAGTCATGAAAGAGGTTGATTGAAATGAAGATGAAGGATGACTTCGTCACAGTGGTATATTCGGAGGCGTTGACTAGAACGGTACTAAAATTCTACCAAGACTATTTCACCCTCCATGATAATTATGTTTGAGCGTAGTTGTATTCGGCGTGAAGGATAGGTAAAGCCAGGCAATTTACCGAAACAAAAGGCATTCCTATTTAAGCCTTAAGCTACAGCCACACACTCGACAAGCGGCGTGGGAAGTAGTCAGGGAAGGAGGCAGAGACGTATTGTGGCTACGTTACTCGTCATATCGCACGTCATGCTACTTGATACGCCCAATGCTTACTTTTTTCTGCGAGAGTCAAAGGACTGGCAATATGAGCACGAGTTCGCGTAAACTCGGTCAGCATCTGACGCTCGTATTGAAAATACGTGTCAGCTTTTCAGGCTAGCAGTTGTGCCACCGGCTGATGAACAGTTTAATGAAAAAACGTTATTAAACACTATACACGCTGCTACAATTTTGACATACATTGCCGAAGGGCGAAAGCTAAATGCGGAGCATGGCGGTGAACAGCGCGAGTAGAGTAGTGTGAGGTGCAGTGCAACGAGCATAGTGCAGCTGAGGGGTTAGGTTGGCAATACATCAGTATAATAATGTCTTAGGTTTTCGCGAGTATTACACATTATAGTAAAACACTTTTAAACGGATTCTACCGCGTATATTTTAGATTTTTGTTTTTCCTGACGTTTCGAATACTTTGCAGGGTTCGTGATCGCAGGATGACTAAGGTGACAGGCGTCGTTACAGATTTTAAAAATTAATTTTATTTTATCCACCGTACAATTATAATCAAAAATCGTTGTGGCAAATCACCTTAGTCATCCTGCGATCCACGACCGCTCACTATAGTAACCATCGGGAGACCCATCTTTAGCAGACGTTTACGCTTGCGTAATGCGTATAACGAGTGCCGCTTTAACTGATTACGAGGCGTTTACATAAACGTTTAAACATGATCCAGTCCCGTCAAAAGTCTACTTACTTAGTTTTTTTTCAAAAAATATATAAATCCTAGTGTGGTTCTAGGATTTCTACTGTGTCGTGGGTGAGTTTACAGACTTGACACATTCCACACACAATACATCCAGACCCGGAACAACTACCTGCATATCATACAAATATTTGTTCCGTGCGGGAATCGAACCCACGACCCGGAGCGCAGCAGTCGACTGTATCAGCCACTGCACCAACCGTGCCGTTAAAATAGAACAGAAATATATAGAGGTTACTGCCAATTAAATTTAGCAAAACATAACATACTTTGAACTTGTTTACATTTAAGTTTTAACTACCTAGCTTGAGAGACTCGTATGAATTATGGGAAAACTTTTCAAAAGTTATCCTACGTCTAAAATAACATATTTTAACTCCGTACATAGGTATAGACATTAAATTTTACGATTATATGAAGAGGAAACGTTTGCTTGTTCATAAAAATCACAAAAGCGACTGAAATTGTGTCAGTAGTGTTACATCTAAAATGGCCACCTCATAGACCTCTCCACCACCTACCACCACCACTTACTCAGAGCTAGAGAAAATGCTTAAATACCATGGCACACCTTATTTCGGTCTCTTCTAAGAATAATTACCCTAAGACTCGTTGAGCACATGCCGCAAGTGGGCCCCGACCTGACCGGAAGTCAGTATGGCTGCCCGCAACAGCGCTTCACAATCGATGCCAAACATCACATCCACTCGGTTTCAGAACAGGCAGTGTTCCGGCGGGGTGTGGTGGCGTTGGCGGTCAGTCTAGACATCGTCAACGCCTTCAACTACGTTCACCTTGGCCTCACAATAACAAGAAACCGGATCAAACCCCTGTCGCTTTACAACTTAAAGTTTTCAGTGCTATCCATTCTGTACTTCATGTTAAGTACATTCTGTGATTGTTTGATGATCATTAATTATAAATTATTTAGATTTCAAGTTTATGGTTTCTGTAAGAATATAACTTTAAAGGTTGAAACGCAGATGCCATTGAATTGCAACCCACCCATTGCAATAGACCTTATCGTTATAATTTCCATCTCATACAATAGCCATACACCTCCGGGGACAATCCGTGACTTCGTTTTATAGTGCAGCTATGTAGAGTCCCCGGTTAGTGTCCCATTACATTTTAGATTAACATTCTCTAAAGGGCCTTTGCGTGTTGAACCCATGTACCCATGTAAGCCTATCAAAAGACCGGGTTGCCCTTTACAAGGGATATAAACTCGTGAAGAGAGAGAAATGAAGGATTCTGTAATTTCATTTGGTTATCCTTCGATATCTAATCTTTTGTAATAGCAGATCTAACCAGCTATACTGCGAAGTGTTGTAGGTTGCTTTTTTATACTATAAATATTAAAGTTTGTGTAGTTGTCTCCCAATAACGCTCAGACAATTGATCGGATTCAAGTGTAATTTGGCAGCTAGATAAATTATGTTATGCAATAAGACATAAGTGGGAGAACTTTTATTAAGTTATAGTATGTAAATAACTATTGCATATTATGCCTACACACATCAGCCCGTAAAGGTCCACTGCTGAACATGGGCCTACCAATGAACTCTACTTAAGATGAGCGGCCATATGGAATATTGGCAGGCGGACCGGTGATCTCAGTATGTTAACATTGGTATACGAGAGAATGCTGCACATCCTCTTGATATCAACCTTTAGACACCTTTTACGACACCCATGGGTGGAGTTGGGTGATCTGTTTATGGCGGGAACGACACAAAAACTGCGTTAGTTATTGGGTTTTAAATTAGTTCTGTCGCGGACAAAGTCATGAGTAATGTAATCTAATCGAATCTATTGTCGGCTATATGTCGGGCTCAGCTGTCGCCGAACCCACCTCGACCATTGTGGATCTTTTGTGCTGACCCCAGCCATCTATTCCGTTGCTGCCACATCGAAAAATTCTTGCAGATACCCTGCGATTGTGCCAGCATGGAACTGCACATAATTATCTGGTATAGGATAAGCTATGCTCTCTCTAGTGTGATAACACGAGGATCTGCAGACCCCTAAAGTGCCGAAGCTGATCGCCTTAGTGGTTTTAGCTGGTAGGAGTTCGGCATGCCCCTTCGTCCTTCCCCGGGGCGGAGGAAGTTCACGAAGAATTTCCACTGGGTCAAATAAAAAAGAAAGGATAAGCTATTCCCAGGTGATTCGCCCTACCCCTAGCAAGGGCGTCGCAGTCACACAATATGTGTACCATCGACTCTTTTCCACCCCTGCAGAATCTGCATCTATCCATCGTGCTCAGTTTCATTCTGTGGAGGTTTTCATTGATACCAAAGAGCCTGGGGTGTAATGAGTTACGAATAACAGCTAGTTATATCATAAACGTAAGAAAAATATGGTCGAAACTATTGAGCTTAACTTTGTCTGTAGATCATACAAATATTTGTTCCGTATGGGAATCGAAATCGAGAAACGTAGAGCAAAAAGGCAATTGCTTAGGCACGGCGCCAACTGTGTCGTCAACTAGTCACCTTCGAAACTTCAATGTGTTCAAAGACGTACCATTTTTTCTTTTATCCAGAACGCTTGCAGCTTACTTGCGCGCCCATCTCGTACAATGACCGAGCATGAGGCGCACTGTGGAGATGATTATTGATCACATATAACATATCGTCCTCCGACTTCCAGACTACTTCAGCTGCTTTCGTCGTCATCTTGTATTACTGGCATGCTAACCATTATATGGCAACAGTCTCTAGGTTCTACTGAAATGGGTGGCGCTAGTGTGATCATACGAGGACCTGGAGCCCTTAGGTGCTGAAAATGACCGCCCCAGTGGTTATAGCCGGTCCTTTCATGCCCCTCCGCCCACGCCCCTTCGTCCTTCCACGGGGCGGCGGAAGTTCATGTAGAATTTACACTGGGTCCAAAAAAAGAAGGTTCTACTGAAAATAATGTTGACATATGCTGTATCGCGACACGTGTTGCGTTTTTAACGTTACTCAACTATCTCGTCTCTAGTTTTTATAATAAAACACTTTTAAACGGATTACATCCCGTATATAATTGATTTATCTTTTTCGTTGGTGGCTACTACCCGAACATATGGTAGATGCACGCGGTCATTGACTGCTAGCTGTTTTGGATTGACTCTGCGTTAGAAAATAAACGGATGTTTTTGTGGCAAACTAAGGTTATATTTTCTACTAATGACTTTATCAGCCACGACACGGTTGGTGCAGTGGGTGATACGGTTCAATTCCCGCACGGAACAAATATTTGTATGATCTGCAGGTAGTTGTTCCGGGTCTGGGTGTATTGTGTGTGGATTTTTTTTTTTTTAAAAACTTTTCCCCACAATAGTATTTCTCCTGTATCGTGGGTGCGTTTACAAACACAAATTCCACACACAATACACCCAGACCCGGAACAACTACCTGCAGATCGTACAAATATTTGTTCCGTGCGGGAATCGAACCCACGACCCGGTGCGCAACAGCCGACTGTATCAGCCACTGCACCAACCGTGCCGTCGGAATATATGTTTGTAAAACGCACCCACGGCACAGGAGAAATCCTAGTGTGGGCTTTTTTTATAAAAACAAAAACAAAAAGAAAACTGACTCGGATAGAAAATCGTATACTGATTCACCTCCTAATAGGATCATAAGTAACTAGATACCCATATTGTAGGAAACAGAGGCAACAAAAAGGAAAAGCGCTCCTGTAAGTATATGACATACTTAACCGTTTTGTCTTCATATAATAACTGAAAAATAATGTGGTTATTATGAATATCTGGTGTTATAACAGCCACTTAAAACTTAACATATCGTTAACACGAGAACACGTACGCACGCGAGCGTTTATCAGCGAGCTATACAAATTTATGACGCGATCAGCGTATCGCGGGCGGTAATACCGGTAATGAAGTGTTCCGAGCACACCCCGCGGCGGTAATTAGACTACTTCATTACTACGCTATGTGAAGGCACTTGAACTGTGAAGGAATATTAAAGAAAGGGAAGCTAATGGAAATGAAAAGGTTACTAATTATTATTAGAAGCACATTGCCGTGTGGTGCCGGCTTAGAATGCCACCACCCCATTTCATCCCGTGGGTGTCGTAGAAGTCGACTAAGGGATTAACCGCAAGATGAGCAGCAGCGTCCTTCGAGTACATTAACAACTCAACTGCGATCGCCAATCCGTCTGCCAAGCGTGGCGATTATGGCAAGATCTCTCAATGAGCACACAATACCTACAGCTATATCGGCTGTTATGGTGATCTTTGGGGGAGGCCTGTGTCCAGCAGTGTACTTCATTCGGCCGAAATGTTGATGATTAGAATCACATATAAGTCGAAGAGGTCGACTTGAATTCTTTTCACCTACATAATTATACCACTATGGTGCCAGCTAAGAATAGAACCACCTCATATCATTCTGTGGGTGACGTTAAGGCGACTTTGAGACTATGCCGGAGGATGGGCAGCTGTATCCTTCGAGTATATTAACAACTCAACTACGATCCCTCCCCAATGATTATTACAAAACAAACCTAGACCTGTCGTTGTAGCGAGCTTTAGGGAGGCCTTTGTTCAACAGTGGGACGTTTTCAGCTACACCGATGACATACATTTCAATAGTAGTTTTTTTACTCATAACTACTGGATCAACGTTAGTAGATTACTACGAGGAATTTTAATTACCAGACTTATTTCACAACCTACGATTTATAATTTCATTGACAAGCAGGAAATACACACACAATCTCTACACCATCTCGATACTTTGCCCTTACATCTCCATCCTGCCCCAAATTTGAGTAATAAACGTTTATAGTGCTTATAACGGCACCCCAGAGCGGAGTGGGACCGGCAAGGTGGGGGAGCAAAGTGGAAGGTTCACGCACCGCGCGGCGCGATACGGCACGCGCTCGGCTTTGTGAAGGATGGAAACTATTGAGCTGCAATTAGGTCGCACGCATACCACCGATGTAGAAAGGTGTCGAAAAAGTTTGTACACAGTGAAGTGAAGTCAAATATGAGAAAAAATAAAAGACATATACATAGATTTTCTTCGTTTATCTCAAACTCGAGTGCTCAAGAAGGAGAACCGATATGTGCCGATATGTAGCTGCAAGGATCACACATCCATTTGCATCAGCGCCGGGCACACTGGTCTCTCGCTTTTTTTATGAAGGGCATCTTGTACTCGTCCCAAGAGGGATGTAGATGCTTAACCGGACAATCTGGTCTCTCGTGCGGCGCCAACCTTTTTATATGTGCAAGTGCGCTTCGAGTTGAAGCCGCACCGTGGTAGCAGAGATGACGACGCCCTCGTAGGCCGCCGCCAGAATGAATTAATTCATATTATTTTATGTGTAATATACAGGCATAGGTTAAGGCAGGCACTCTTTAGACCCTTATTTTGTAAATATAGTTAGACACCAGTTGTATGAATAATAACAATTCTACTAGTGCTACAAATACTTAGTAAAGCTAATGAAATTGTTTTCTTTTTAAATTAAATTCCAGTAGAGCACTCCTACTCCTCCCGTGGATGTCGTAAAAGGCGACTAAAGGAATCTAAACCAGAGGGATGGGCAGCAGCGTCTCTCCTGTGAAATGGTAGCCATACTGCGCTCACCAACCCGCCTGCCAAGCGTGGTGAGTATTGGCAAATACCCCCCAAAATGATGACACAGTTGTGAAAATCTATGGGGGAGGCCTTTGTTCAGCAGTGGACGTATAAATGGCCGATATGAATATGAAACATGATTGGCAAGTACTAAGCTACATATCATCAAGCTACGAGATGCCAGTATAAGCTGACCGCACATTGCATAGGCTTTTCTTACCACGAGAACGCAGCTTAAACTAGTTATAAATAGCTTGATGTGTAGCCGTGTGTACTGGTATGGAATCTTCTAGTCAAAAGAAGTACCAAACTGAAAAACATCAAGTCACTGTGATTACGGCGTGTATCGAAAGAAGTTTTTATTAGAATTGTACGGTACCCCAAAATTTATTTAAAAACTCTGTTACCTTAGTCATCCTTTTTTCGTCGTGGGTAAATCTTCGTGGCCTTCCTCTGCCTTGGGATGGCGGAGGGGCATGCCGGTCTCTTACCGGCTAAAACCCCATGTTGTCCTTCCTCTTACTTCTAGCTGGGGGTGAGGTATTTGCTTTGACAGCATTAGTCCGTACCCCCCACAGGTATCGGCCCATCCCTGTTAGACGGGCCCTGCGATACGAACGCTACAGTATTTGAAACATGACGAAAAAGATAAGTCAATAATATACCCGTTGTAATCCGTTTAAAAGTGTTTTATTATAAAAGCTAGAGACGAGATTCTATGCATAAAATAGTTCGGGTAACGTTAAAAACGCAACACGCACCGCGACACAGCACACGTTAACATTATTTTCAGTTGAAACTTTTTTTATTGGACCCAGTGGAAATTCTTCATGAACTTCCACCGCCCCGTGGAACGACGAAGGGGCATGGCGGTCTCCTACCGACTAAAACCACTGGGGCGGTCATTTTCAGCACCTTAGGGGGGCTCCAGGTCCTCGTATGATCACACTAGAGCCGCCCATTTCAATAGAGCCTAGTGAATATTGCCATAAGTTGGCTAGCATGCCAGTAATACAAGATGACGACGAAAGCAGCTGAAGTAGCCTGGAAGTCGGAGGACTGTAAGTTCATCATTTTAGCCATCTATACATCCACTGCTGAACAAAGGCCTCCCCCATAGATTTACAAACACAATAGTTTCAGGGGGTATTTGCCGATACTCACCACGCTTGGCAGGCGGGTCGGTGAGCGCAGTATGGCTACTGTTCCACAGAAAGGACGCTGCTGCATCCCTCTGGTTTATAGAGGCCCTTAGTCGCCTTTTACAACCTCCACGGGAGGAGATGGACTGGTGCTATATATAAATAATTGTTAAAGAACCGACGAGCTTACGCAACGCTTGGCGCAGTCTATGTCGATTGTGTAGTGGTAATTGAATTGAGCATCTCCGTGCTTGTAAATGTCAGTCCCAATTGTTGCCATAAGACAGCAATAGTTAAGCCAAGTTGGAGGCCTTTATGTGGCTTGCCCATCTCTGACACAAGATTGGCCACTAACCATACAAAAAAAGGAAAGAAAATTTAGTATTTTAGCCAAATAAGTTCACTGCTGGACACAAGCCTCCGCCAAAGATCGCCACAATGACCAGTCTAAGTGTGTTGTGTACTCACTGGGGGGTTTTGTCATAATCTCCACGCTTGGCAGGCTTGGTTGGCGATCGGAATTGAGTTGTTACTGTACTTGAAGGACGCTGCTGCCCTTCCTCTGGTTAATCCCATAGTCACCTTGTCGGACACCCACGGGATAAGATGAGTTGGTTCTATTCATAGCTGGCACCTCACGGCAATTAACATGTAATAATATACGAAAATAAAACTGTCTCTTGTGATTTAAATAACTTTGGCATGTTTTGTTTACGACACATTTTTTGCATATAATTGTTTGAATGCAACACAACATAACAAATATTTCAAATCATAAAAGAAATTGCCATATCCAAAACGTTACTCGTACAAAAAACGCTAAGCAAAGACCCCCATTACAAATACGGGTGATCGAAAAACTGAAGTGGCGAGTGGGGCGCATTGTCCGGGCCACATCGATGGCGCGCCACTTCAGCTCTAACGCCTCTTGCCCTCAAAACCCGCTTTGAATAGCGCACATGCTGTGTAGCGACTGGGAGTGTGTTTGGGTGGTTTCTTTTTTTTGATAGCTTTCTTTCATTTGGATGTTAGTGACGCACTAATAGCTGCATGTGATAAGAAAAAAATGAATCACCACCAGTGCGAAGCCGGGATGGGCGGCTAGTAAAGTAAAGTTAAAGAAGAATTGCATTCACATTTCTTGAACCTATCAAAACCTATTTTAGTAAGAAAAAAATGAATCACCACCAGTGCGAAGCCGGGATGGGCGGCTAGTAAAGTAAAGTTAAAGAAGAATTGCATTCACATTTCTTGAACCTATCAAAACCTATTTTAGTAAATGCAATAATTTTGAATTCGTGTGCTTCTTTTCTTTGGAAGAATGTAATGTAGACATGTATCTGTATAGCATCTAATAAAAAATAAGTTAGTTCCGTTTCGTGCCGCACGTGGCACCTCTCTCTCTCTTCCTTGTGCTCTGAATACTTATTTAAAGATTACGTACACCTTATTTGAAAACGTTTAGTTTTATTAATAACCAAACCATGAGTGTTTTGGAAAGTGCCTGTGTAAAATTGGCCGAGAAGAGAATCCCGGTTGCCCCGGGAAAGGGCGGAGGAGCATGCTGGACTCCTACAGGCTAAAACCATTGGAGTGGTCATCTTCGGCACCAAAGGGAGGCTCCAGGAACTCGAATAATCTTCATCTTGAGCCACCCATTGGTGCCACGCCTTTAGGCACATCACGGGGTGGATGACTGTAAAGCAGTCACGAGGGGGTGACCGCTTTAGCGGAGGGAAGGCTACTGTAAAGAGGCCACCTCCCTAGGCACTTCTCGGGTGGATTGTAAAAAAATCCCCCGAAGCCTCGTTATGCGCTGTGCTGCGCACACAGCGGTACGTGACCACATGTGCACCGCTATCTTCCCGGGGCTCGCTCGGTATGAGCACGCATATTTCCCAATAAGCACGCTCGCGACCCCCAAGGCCCCCCGCCATATGAAGCTGACAGGGTGCTCAGGCGTGTTGATCACGGGCGCCACGGTAGTTGGTACCCCAGCTCCGTGTCCTCCTCCTCCAAGCGGGATCGACCCTCTCCCGATCCCGCTCTGCGACCTCCTTTTGGAGCATGACGATCTCACAGAAGGAGACCACAGCACTCCAATTTACATACTCTGCCAGCATAGCCGATACTACCGCTAGCAGAGAGAGATCTTGCCCGATTGCTATCCTTGCTTCTTATAACCATCTTCTGGGTCCACTCACTCCAATCTTTTCCAAAATTTCATCTATCGTTTTCAATCAGGCGAGATCGAAGACAAGACCAGACCCATTCCTAAATAGAAATATTAATAAAGAAAATAGATTGTTGTACACGTCGCCGTTGAGCCAATAAGGTCCAACACTTTTAAGTGAGGACCTAGCTAACTCAAATAGAGACCGCTTAGACCTGAAATAATTACAACTCTTTGGAGTTGAGATTATTTCAGTACCTCTCCAAAATTAGTTTTCATTTGGGAAGGGTAGCCCATTTTTAATAGTGGTTATTATGTGTATTTGCATCGCTCATATGATTACTCTATCTTCAGTAATACTTTACAATAAAACAATTTTCAACGGATTAAATCGCTTGTATTATTGATTTATATTTTTCCTGACGTTTCGAACACTTTGCAGAGTTCGTGGTCGCAGGGTGACTAAGGTGACAAGCGTCGTTACAGATTTCAAAAGTTATTCAGTACAGTAATACTTCTAGAAATTGTATTAGGCTTAATGAGAAACTTGTTTCAGAGCAAATGTAAAAATATGTATAACCTTTTCAGCTATTCGAACATTACTTGGAAGAGCTGCGCGTATAGGAGAATGTTTCTTCGTCTGAAACGATATTACTGAATAGAATACAATGTTTATTTAACGCTAAGGTTATTTTGTAACCATAACGCTTACATAATGAGCATTGAGAGTAGGAGGTATAACTATAGGCATTATTTTAGTTCAATTATTATACGTCTGTAAATTTTTATTACTATTTTCTATAACAGCGGCAAGCAAATGGCTATTAAATAGAAAATGAAGGCTGGCAAGAAAATGTGGACGCTCGTTGGTAATATAAAATCTATATCTATAAAACCAAGAAACTTATTTCAAAGGGACAGTGAAGGGGGTCATATCATCATCATTTCGGCCGAATGAAGTCCACTGCTGGACACAGGCCTCCCCCAAAGATCACCACAACGACCGATATGTGTGTTGTGGGCTCATTGGGGGGATTTGCCATAATCGCCACGCTTGGTAGACGGGTTGGCGATCGCAGTTGAGTTGTTAATGTACTCGAAGTACGCTGCTGCCTATCCTCCAGCTAGTCCCTTAGTCGACTTTTACGATACCCATGGGAGGAGATGGGGTGGTGGCATTCTGATGTCAACTCTTAGTCGCCTTTTACGATACCCATGAGTGGAGACGAGTAGTATATTCGTTGACCGAGAACTACACGCATCATTCGAAAGAAAGAGACAAAAATCTTTTTAACAAAATAAAATACCGACTTCAAAAACCCTACATGACATAAACATATTAAAACCACTGAAAAGGAAAAAGGTAGTGTGTAGGGTTTTTGAAGTTTTATTTATTGCTTTTTAGTGTAAATAAATGTAAGAACTTTTTCCAATTTGGTATCAGTATTTAACACTCAAAATAAGAATGACTGAAATCGGTTCTCTTATC
Source organism: Diloba caeruleocephala (assembly GCA_947459985.1). Taxonomy (NCBI): domain Eukaryota; kingdom Metazoa; phylum Arthropoda; class Insecta; order Lepidoptera; family Noctuidae; genus Diloba; species Diloba caeruleocephala. The sequence continues at coordinate 31,547,987 of OX381606.1, read as the reverse complement.
TGAGAGGAATCGAAACTATTAAGACATCATCTAGATACGCACAGTCTAATTAACCTGTTTATTGAAGGTGGTTAAAAAACTACACAATCAAATGTAATGAATTTTATATAGGACCAATTCAAAAGCATTCTACACCAGTTAAAAAAGTATTGCTCAAATCGGTCCATGAATCTCGGAGTAATCGGTGTACATACATAAAAAAAACGCATCGAATTGAGAACATCCTTTTTGATGTCGGTTAAAAAGAAAAAACATGCGGCAATATGATGTACAAATACACATAATTAGTGGCTATTGATTTGTTTTAATGGCTAAGTCAACGTTACACCTCGTAAATAAATCAATACGCGCGGTTTCATTTGGCGATGAGCAACCCCCGAGGCACCATTCATTATAAATTTATCAATTCACTAACCCTTTCCAAACCAATTAACTAACCTTGACAGGCCAATCAAAACGCCAACGACTGCATTATGTTTGAATAATCAGTCACCGCGAGATTCTGACGCAATTATTTATCGTTTTGTTTGTAGACGCCGTGGTGCGTCTCAATAAATAAACACAAAGGACTGGTGAAGACAAAGCGAACAATGCTATTGTTTCTATGAACGCCGGACGTTGCGACTGCCTCGGTCGAGAAATGTACCTCAGAATACGCAGGGTTAGGTCCGAGACACAAATCAAACCCTTCAATTCTTAGATGTTGCTTGGGAATTTTCAATGTAATGTACATATTATTTCCGAAAATTTAAAGAAAAAAGAGAGTACTAAACAAAGCTTAAAAGGGCTTTGTTTAGTATTCTAGTTCTAAACCCATCAAAGCAAGATCTTACTTCAAACATGAAAATAAATTGGTGCTCCCAATTCATTTTAAATTGGATAACCCTTTTAAGTGTGAAAGGTGTATAGGCCTATTGGTTATGATGTTGTGTGCCAGATGTCGTGACTGCCACGGTCAAGAAATGTACCTCAGATTACCTATTTTATTTTTATTACCTCGGTTAGGTGACGGTCACGTGCCGCCGTATGCGTAACTCAGCGCACAGCGAGGCTTGGGGGGATCCGTTACAATCCTCCCCGAGAAGTGTCTGCGGAGCTGCCTTTTACACTCGCCTTCCCTCCGCTAGAGAAGGTGACCGCTTTACAGTCATCCTTTCAGAGATGTGCCTAAAGGCGTGGCACCAGTGGGTAGCTCTAGTGTGATCTTTAGAGGACCTGGATCCCCCTTTGGAGCCGAAGAAGACCACTCCAGTGGTTTTAGCCGGTAGGAATCCAGCATGTCCCGTCATCCTTTCCCGGGGTGGAGGAAGTTCATGTAGGATTTCCACTGGAGACCAACATAAAAAAAGATACGAGGCACAAATTAAACCCTTCAATTCTTGAAATTGTTAATTTGATCGCTTGGCAATTTTCGATGTACTCAATGTACTCAAACATATTATTCACGGTAACTCAAAAGATAGAATGTATACGCTGGGAGAGGCTTACTTCCTCTACTTCCTCTACTTGCTCTACTTACTCTCGCGTGAGTAAGGAATTTGTGTAGAGTTTCAGTTGCGGATCCGTCAAAGCAAGACCTTACATCAAACATAAATTTAAATTAGATAACGCTTATAAGTGATGTGTGGTGCCGGATACGAATAGCACCAACCTATCTCATCCCGTGGGTGTCGTAAAAGGCGACTACGGGATTAGCCGGAGGATGGGCAGCAGCGTCCTTCAAGTACATTAACAATCAACTGCGATCGCCAACCCGCCTGCCAAGCGTGGCGATTATGGCAAAACCCCCCAATGAGTACACAACACACCCATATAGGTCGTTGTAGTGATCTTTGGGGGAGGCCTATACCAGCTAAAATTCTTCCTATAGGAAGGTCACTAGATATTGAGATGGAACACGCACCACAAACGACTTGAAGTTAACGTTATGGCGCGTGTAATAACGTTCGTATTCTCGAACCTCAAGGTCCATTTGGTCTTGACAGAGATATACTCCACTATCTTCTACACTTTCGTGAGTGATGCAGGTGGGACACAAAGAGCTGCGTCGAGGGTATAGTGGGACGCAGCAGCATGTTGGCTCCTGACAACGCGGTACCGCATTGATTCCAACATGTCGACTTACTGAAAAGCCAATCGCTCAGCCACTACGCCGACCGTGCCTTCGTTTTAGAAAGAAAGTTAGCAGTTACCACGAAGCCTTTTAAATTTAGCTTATTTGACGTTGCAGTATCAGTTCCATGCTTGCCACAATATTTATCAGCATTCTATCAAATTGATTGACACGGGCCTCGCCTAGTAAACGACGAAAAATATTGCTTCGAGCGTTTATTAAGATTGATGGAAGGTGTCGTGATTCGCGACCGGATGCGACCCAATACTGCTTTGCATTTAGCAAATATCGCATTGTCATTATTTATTCCGCGAGTACAACGTCAATGTTAAACATCGAAAAATTTGGTAGAATTTTAGGTCTTTAAAAGGAGAACTATTTATGTCAGGCCAACTGGATGAACTTTCAATGAACATATTCGAATATCACTTTCATGCAGATTCAAGCTTTATCCATATTTGAGAATGAAAAAAATTGTATGCAATATACATTGTCTAGTTGGCCCCCAAAATTCAATCAGTTAAGTGCAGCCACCGGTATCGAGCCGGCTATGGAATGAGTGCGCATTAATAAACACAACTCGGTTAGCATACATAAAACTAGCCACTATTTTTGTGCGTGCCTCAATAAACCTGATGTGTGTGTTCCAATCAGCTGTAATACTCCTATCCTATAGAACATAATCTATTCGAGTGGAGATAAAAAAAATATGAACTGTGGATTATATTTTTAATACATCAAGTAAATTTATAAAATATCCAATAACAACGAATTATGAATACAGCAATAAGTTAAATGCAATCAATAAAAACATAATAAGGATTAATAAATACCTACTTAAAAAGAGTAAATAATAAATTAAAATTAATAAATTTAACCGTGCAATAATTTAAGAATTATAAACAACATTTTAGATAAAAGCGATACAATGTGCAATAATCTCAAAACATATTTATATAGTATATGATTTAAATAAACAAAATATCTAGAAATAAAAAAACGTAACGAAACGTCGTAAAAAGCGACGAAGCGACTCTACACCAGAGGGATGGGAAGCAGCATCCTTTCTGTGGAACAGGAGCCATTCTGCACTCACCAACCTTGCCAACCTTGCCAAGCGTGGTGAGTGCCAGTAACTTTAATCCCAAAATGTCTAAAGGAGGGGACAAATGATGGGGGAGGCCTTTATTCAGCAGTGGACATTTTTTGGCCGATATGATGATGAAGACAAAAATAGAATTTGCATTATGGTGGTCATGAAGGTCATTATAGCAATAATTTCCAACGTTAGCATGGGAATTGGTAATGGTAATATATTGATTTTAGTACAATGATTCCACTACTTATCCTCTAAAAAGACTTGATAAGACCGCGTTTTATACGCTGGTTGGTGAGCGCAGAATGGCTACTGTTGCAATTAAGGGACGCTGCTGCCCATCCCTCTGGTTTACAGTCCCTTAGTCTGTTTTACGACATCCACGGCAGGAGATGGAGTGGTGATATATTCTTAATCCGGACACCAAACAGACTAGTTCGGAAAATAACTGCTCCAAGTACGACAAGAGAATACCTACCTAGAATGGCAAAGACTTATAATTTCAACTTCTAAGATAATTATGTAACGACTTTGTTCGCAAGGCGAGCAGTTAAAATACTAGTGGCAGCATTCAAGTCGTCTACATTGTTCTTACAAGAGTTAATGCAAAGACTTAGCAAAGTCAAACTGGAATTTACCCAGATAATTGTATAGATTAGCGTTAAATGATTAAATAGTTTGTGGGCTGTTTCTATACGCCTCGGTAATGACAGATTTAAAATCATCTCGACTTCGGTGTGAATTGAAGACTTTGCAATTTAATTTTCCAAATTCAAATGTTTTGGTTTTTGAAGGTAATCGAACATAACACATTCACATTATCAATTTACAGTGTTATGTGAACAAAGTGGATAGAACATAGTTGCGTGTGTATGTTTTTTTTCTTCGTTAACGGATAAGTGTCTATATTATATGAAATTATCAGCCAAAATACGTCCACTGCTGGACAGAAGCCTCTCCCAAAGATTACCACAACAACCGGTATGGGCTTATGTTTTGCTAATTGGGGGTTTCGCCATAATTGCCACGTTTGGCTGACGGGTTGGCGATCACAGTTGAGTTCGAAGAGTACTCGAAGGACGCTGCTGCCCATCCTTCGGCTTATCTCAACGTCACCTTTTACGAAACCCACGGGAAGATATGGGGTGGTGGTGGTGGGTTCTTAGCCAGCACCACTCGGCTACATTATATGTAAATAATATATTCCAATATTTATGAAAAAAAAAATGTGCCGCGGGGTGTTGAATGGCACCACACCATCTCATCCCATGTGTTTCTCGGAGGACGGGCAGCAGCTTCCTTAGAGCATAATTCTAACTGAACTGCCATCGCCAATCCGAACCCAAGTGTGGCGATTGTGGCAGTAGCCTCCAGAGCACACAGCAAAAACCCAGATCTGTAGCTGTAGCGATCTTTGAGGTAGACCTATGTCCAGCATTGGACGTTTTAGGGCTATATTAATAACGATGTTGAATAATAAATTCATTTCAAGATCATCTAGATTCTAACACTGAAATTATTACTTTAAACTAAGACAATAAGTCTATTTTTCAATAAAATTGATGCGTAAAATCTTGGCCCGTCGTACAGACAGCTGTCGAGTAACTGAGCATATGTCTGGACCAAAATTGTTACAAACAATTATGCCAAATAGGTAAATCAAGTCCATCTTTTATATACAGGTTGTCCAGTAAATAGCATGACATACTGCAGAGGGGTGAGAGCTTGGGTCAATACCTACCAAAAAAACACAATATATGTTTTGCAAAATCTTACGGATTTACAAAATTTTCCGAAATATCGAAAAATCTCTACCATGACACAGATTTTTAAGCATCTCGTAATGAAAAATTCCTTTTCTAGTTTTTTTTTACCTCAAATTATTTGTGAATAGTTACTTTACTCATTTATAAGTATTTATTCTATTAAAAACTAAAGCGTTTTCAAGAAATACAATTTTTATTTAAATTTTCACACTACAATTTTCTTATCGCTTAACTTTAACCTACAGTGGTGAAAAAAAATCCGTAAGATTTTGCTGAACATATATTGTGTTTTTTTGGTAGGTATTGACCCAAGCTCTCACCCCCTGCAGTATGTCGTGCTATTTACTGGACAACCTGTATATTACACAACTGGCTGTTATCCGCGGTTTCATCCACGAGAGAACGAATTCAAATGTTTAAGGGAATAATACCGTGTGGTGTCCGGATTAAGAATATAGCACCACTCCATCTCCTCCCGTGGATGTCGTAAAAGGCGACTAAGGGAATCTAAACCAGAAGGATGGGCAGCAGCGCCCCTTCTGTGCAACGGTACCCATACTGCGCTCACTAACCAAACTGCCAAGCGTGGCGAGTGGTGAGAGGCAAATACCCCCCAAAATGATGACACAGTTGTAGAAGTCTATGGGGGAGGCTTATGTTCAGCAGTGGACGTATAAATGGCCGATATGAGGAAGGGAATTTGATAACGCAATACGTATAAAAACGTAGGTAACTAGGTCATATACCACCTTGGGCTACGTGGGCACGCAGATTGAGGAGTCTGCGGGCTCATACCGAGCGACTCGTCAGGTGCCACCGTGTGTGCAGCACAGCGCACAAAGAGCTTCAAGGGGATCCTTTACAATCCCCCCGAGAAGTGCCTGGGGGAACGGCTTTTTTACACTCGCCTCCCCTTTACTAGAGGGGATGACCGCTTTACAGACGTCCCCTCCAAAATATACCTAAAAGCGTGGCACCTATGGGTATCTCTAGCGTGATCTTATGAGGACTGAGGGGAGAGTCATAAGGGGGCCTCCTTCGGTGCCGAAGATGACCGCTCCAGTGGTTTTAGCCAGTAGGAGTTCAGCATGCTCCTTCGCTCTTCCCCGGGGCAGAGGAAGTACAAAATTGCCACTGGGGATCAATAACTAAAAGTCCTATATGACAACATAATCTACCTCTAAGCCAAATTTCATTAAAATCCAATCAGCCACTTGAATGCGATGAGGCTTCAAACATTGAAACATACTTAACTATAGTAAGATTAGATATACAGAAACCGTTTACGAAACGTATTTCAAAAATAATTTCTACTTCAGTTGTATGCTGTTAATCTCTAGACGCTAGCCTGGAACAGGCAACTCGAATCGTCCGGTTCGGAAATGCTGTAATAATATTAAATATCCGGGCCGTGCCGTCTCGCCGCAGGACCATTCTGGTGCACCGCACTATGGTGCCGGTGCATATTTAGTTACGGCGGACTGAATTTTTGTTGGTTTTAACAAGTAAAAAGGAAAGAAAAGAAAGAAAAATCATTTATTTTTGCACCATTAACGACACACACAACTTACGAATAAATTAACACAATATTTTTAAAATTCTCAAAAACGACTTAAGTTCCATAAACTGGCAACATAAAATTACTTTTAGGTTTATGGCCAAAGGACTCAGAATCCAGGGCAAAAACAATAAAGTAGTAGTGTGGTACTTGATTAATACAAAACGTCAATTATTCTCTTTACTCAGATTAGCGAATGAGAATCTCCTAAATAAGTACGAAAAAATAAAAAAAACATTCTATTAAAACACTTTAAATTAATACCATCGCGTATATTATAGATTTTAGGTTTTCCTAACGTTTGTAACACTGCAATGTTCGTGGTCGAAGGATGACTCTATCTAACATTTAAAAGTGTTTTATTTTATTGAGTAATAATCGCGAGAAACTACAACATATCAACCTAAACCTTATAAATTCGAAGCCTGAATATTTTGGGAATTGAGAAATCTTAAAAATATGAGTCCTTAATTATAGAACAAGTACAACAACATGGAAAATAAATATAGAAACGTATTTCTGTGTAAAACTGACTGTTGCTATGCTTACAGCCGGTCTATCATCATCATACAGCCAACGGGTGTCTACTGCTGCACAAATCCATCTCGCAAATTCACCCTTCAAAGTCTATTTTCAGTAAATTTCATCAAAATACCAGCCAAAAAACGTCCACTACTAAACAAAAGCCTCGCCTTCAGACTGCTGGCTACATGCTATGTCGTCATTTTGGGGGGAGTTTACCAGTTCCCACCACACTTGTCAGAAGGGCTGGTGAGCGCATTACGGCTACTGTTCCATAGAAGGGACGCTGCTGCCCGTCTCCCTGTTTTAGAGTCACTTAGTCGACTTTTACGACTTTTCCATGTGAGCAGATGGAATGGTGGATATTCCTAATCTGGACACCACGCGGCATTTAATCCAGGCACCACCTAACCTGTCTGTCATGCAAAAGAAAAATGCATTTTTTATCAGAATCCGTAAAAAATCTCAGGAGAGAGGTAGATGTATTTGCCATTTGATAAAATAATAAAAAAAGAAACGACTCCAAGCTGCGAGCCTATAAATAAATGAAATTATGACTACATAAACTAGACTGCTAGTACGGTTAGAATTTTAGCTTCAGTGTATTTTCGGCGACCACAAACCAACGGGCAAGAAGCATCACTAAAACCAGCTCGCGGGTGAGAACATTACCCGTATGATTTTAGACAGTTGTAGCCTCATGGAACTAAGCATATTTGAATAGAATGTTATTACGACATACGCGATTTATTACACAGAGTTCTATCATTTTGGTTTTAATATTATCATATTATGTATAGTTTACTATTGTCTTATAATTATACATTAGAGGATTACCTTAGAGATATAAATGTTTGGCAGAGTGCTTGTCCAGCTCCACAAGACCACTATAAGAAATGATTCAAATTTTTCATTTTTGATATTGACATGCCATCTTGTTGTTGCATGTTTTGTGATATCAATTTATTCAGATTTACTTTTCTGACATTTCAATTATTATTTTTTGACATGACATTATTATTATTAATTATTTACACCTGAATTTATTATTGTATAATTTTTTATATTCAACTGGTTTATGATTTGATATTGACACTTTTAAGAGGTTTAGACTTTACTATGTTTAATGTAGAAACATTGTCTTTATATAACCTGAATTTTCGAGAACATTGTACACATAAATATTGTAACATGATTTTAAAAGAGTAACCATGGAGTTTCTTGCCCGTTCTTCTCCATAGGAAATCTTCATCTTGGAACGTGGCAACTAAAGTCATGACGATTCATAAGTGCTATTAATGGTTTGAATGAATAAAAATCTTTTTATCTTATCTTTATCTATAATGGCGTCCTACATATTGTTTCAATTTTTTATTTACACAAATTTGTGACGCGACGAGCATGATATTCGGCTGGTGGCAAGCGTTATGGCTGCCCATAAAAATTGTAATGCGAGCCAGGGCTAGACTTGCGCACTACAATGCGCTCGTCACCTCGAGGCAATAAATTATTTAGTCTGTTATGGACAGTAGTTTCGCTAGCTAGAGAGCCCTTCTAACCAGAACACAGTAATGTCTAAAGTTTAAACATTATTGGGGTGGTAGATACTGTTTTTATTTTTTTATTTAGCCCAGTGGAAATTCTTCATGAACTTGCTCCGCCCCGGGGAAGGACGAAGGGACATGCCAGACTCCTACCGGCTAAAACCACTGCGGTGGTCATCTTTGGTACCTAAGGGGGGCTCCAAGGGTGGTACTTACCTAGCCGGCTTCTTGAAATTAAATACCTACCACCTGTTGTTATATGCAGATCATCATCACCAGGTCTGTTTTTACATGTTTTCCTAGTATTTTATTATTTAATAATTTTATATTGTGTGCATGAGGATTATATTACGTTCAATCTTAGTCCATCCATTAATCAAAAGAGTGTAAGGTCATGAGGAGATGGAAAACTTTTTTTTTAAGACGTTGCGCCACACTAGTATTTCTCCTGTGTCGTGGGTGCGTTTACAGACCCAAATTTTCAGACAGACCCGGAACAACTACCTGCAAAGCATACAAATACCCGGAGCGCAGCAGTCGACTGTATCAGCCACTCCACCAACCGTGTCATCATGTTTATAGGCAAGTATTGCAGACTTTACATTACTAATGTTATTGTTAAACCCTCCAATAAAGTATGCTTCTGAAGAACCCACAGTAGAATAACGGTTCGGTTAGAAATCCATGACCAGCAATTGCCTAGTATAGAATCAACGTCACTCGTCACGTACAAGGCCAATGTGGTCACAAAAAATATCAATGTAAAGTTGCCAGCCCACAAAAAACTACCTTGTATCATCGCAAAACAGCACTCGTATAATTTATTCCTTGTTTCCAATGGTTTCTCGTATCACTGCCGAGTTTCGCGTGCTCAGCATCTTATCGATATAACCATAAATTGTTTGAACATTTTAAGAGTAAGGCCGACAGACACTATGTCGCGTTACTGTACACTTTATTCAGGCGAAACGTTCCCGAGGGTAAGAGATGTTTTTCCCCCATTTCCACAAAAAATATACTTAGTGAGTCCTTCGTAAGAGTTGTGATGTCGCGCTGTTTACTTGCTTTGTTATTGCGCTCACATTGTCGATGTTGTGTTATTTTTGTAGGGATTTTAAAGCAATGATTCCTGGAGTGCGAGAATGTAATTTTTTTGATGCAAACTAGGTGCTGTTGAGGTTTGTTTTACAATATTACTTTACTTTGAAGGCAACTTCATTTAGAGTGGAGGCGTTAGAATTTAGATTGATAATATATTGTATAATCATAACAGCCGAATGTAGTCCATTGAAGCCCCTTCACAGCGACCTGTTACATGCTACCAGCATCCGACACTCTTCTGCCCGTGCCAGGTCGTCTGTCTATCTGACACTGAGTTTGCCGGTGTGAGGTCTACAGAACCACAGTGACTCAACGGCTATCAGATCCATGCAATACATTCAGTTGCACACCGGCCTGTGAATATGAACAGTCTGCACATCATATTCTGTGGGAGTGTGTTCTTTGGCAAGATGAACGCAATATTATGTTTGACAGCTTGCAAGTTACATCCGGAGTTGTTTACTATACAGACCTTGTTGCAACTAGGACGAATTTCCGTGCGTTCAGGCGTTTTTGCCATACCTACTATTGGAATCAGTCACAATAGCTCACAACATAGGACCCGTAATTAAATATTTATAAACATTTTTGTACCTGTGGTGCTTGGCAACTAGGCTTATCCTAGTTGTGAGCTCCCAATTATTGTGCCTATGGCCTATAGTATTTTCTCTGTCTCCTGCTTGATACGGAGGGAAGTGGAACGTATATTCTTTCCTACTCCTCCTTTTTCTTTTCTGATTAATTTCGGTGCGGGTTCCAAGACAGTTATTCATTTCTCTGGGACACACCGAGCTTCATTGATAGGTGTTCTTTTCGGTGGTCGCCATTGTAGATACTGGCTTACAGGAGTTGCAGTGGTTGGGAATGTGTGGCGGGCTTGTCCTAAATTTAATACATTTAGTTCATTCTTAAACCAACAGTGAGAAACTTTGGGTTGAACATAATTAAACAACTAACATTGTTGTTACCACAGATGACGCTTAGGTACCTAAAGTTAACGTCATTAAAATCTTGAATCTTCAAAACTTCAGAAACACCTAAATATTTCATTCACTCCCGAACTCAGCCTCCGCCTTAACTATCTTCTAGGCATTATTTATGAACTAAAACTACATAGTTCACGTATCTCTGGTATAAACTCCGTAATATTTAATGACAAACTTTAGAGGTAGTTGTACAAGAATACATTAGCCGGGTGACAACCAGCAATACTAAAGCAACGCATTAATTTGTAATTAAAATCGTTGCAAGCATTGCAAGTTAGCAGAAAAGTTGCAAAGAAAATTAGCTCATTTCAAAGCATCCTCTCGAGGGATCTAAAATTCCTATTAAATCTGCAGTGATATAATAAATATGAATTCAGCTTACGACACAAACCGCAAATTCGATTTGAAATTCGCTTACGATAAGTCTGTGGTTAGAGCTCGATATATAAAAGAACAAAGTGTGCAAGAGAGATCAGAATCTTGTCGACAAACTTGTGACAAGTTAAAAAGAGACATATCTTTGGGTTCCTAACGTGTAAATGAAAAATATCAATGTAAAGTTGCCAGCCCACAAAAACTAGCTTGTATCATCCCAAAACAGCACTCGTATAATTTATTCCTTGTTTCGAATAGTTCCTCGTATCACTGCCAAGTTTCGCGTGCTCAGCATCTTATCGACATAACCATAAATTGTTTGAACAACTTAAGAGTCCTAACGTCTAAATGAAACAGGCGGAACCCTTATGGAATCACAGGTGTGTCTGTCTGTCCGTCTGTCACAGCCAATTTTCTCGGAATCTACTAGACCGATTAAGTTGAAATTTGGAACACATATAAATTTCTGCGACCCAAACACGGACATGTAAAGTCAATAGATGTTTTTTTATATTGGGTTTCTTCGGGAGTATATTAGAAAATTTAGGAATAAAGTTTTGCAAACTGAACCGTGTTACATATGGAAGGGCTTATTGTGAGAGTCTCAAATATATTTCATAAATAGTTTCAAAGTTATTTAAGAAAATAGAAGAAAGTTCACCATTTAAGCCAATACACTGCTTTATCTCCGAAACTACAGAGCCTACATTTTTGAAATAAGTACAGAAAATATATCTTTACCTATAAATTACAGGAAAACATATAAGAAGCCTATGGTCTTAAAATAACATGGTACATGTGTGCGTACAAACTTATATTTGCAGTTGGAATGTATGGGAATATGTTTATCAACTACAATTTTACCACAAACAAATTTGAGTCAGATTTTAGAAAACATGTTAGATAATATATTCATCGTGCGGAACCCTCACTACGCTCCGTGTTCAACTCGCACTTGCCCGGGTTTTTATTTATTGCTCACAAAATCTAGCCAATGTTTAGTTATGTTTGGATCAATCAATTAAAATACCTGAAAATATCACAGTAGACCTTTTTTTTTTTTTTTTATTGGTGCCCAGTGGAAATTCTTCATGAACTTCCTTCGCCCCGGGGAAGGGCGAAGGGGTATGCCGGACTCCTACCGGCTAAAACCACTGGAGCGGTCATCTTCGGCACCTAAGGGAGGCGCCAGGTCCTCGTATGATCACACCAGAGCCGCACAGTAGACCTTAGCCACACCAATTCCTATGACATTCTCTGAACATGTCATTGTGTATGACCTCTATGGAAAAACGCTGAACTACAATGACGATGTATCCATTACCTCCGAATCCTTGATCATTTACTACACTGGATTGCTGATCCAAAATATTGCAGAAAATTGCACGATCGACAATGTCGCCCAATGAATGTCCAGCATTAAACTAGGGATGCAAACGACACGGCCCACTGGGTAGAGTTGCGCCTTTAAGATTGAGCTAAGCAATTATTTGACTCGCTCCGGTCAGTTTATACTGAAGCGAAAGTATAAATTACTGTGTATTTATTTCGCTAACTCAGAGGTTTTGTGCATTGTTTGTTCTGCATGGACGCACAAAGGGTATTAATGCAATTTGCTACTACAGTATGATTTTGCTATTTATGTTTCAACAGTTTTTACAGTTGGATTTGAACTGTCCGTGGTATTTGAAATAGACTAAACATAGCATAGGATTTTTTGGTTTGAGCTAGTACTTCTCATAACTTAAATATAACAACAAATTCATAATTAGTTTCATCTGGGTCTATTAGATAGCACGACTTAAAACATAGTCTAAGAGCACAGCAAAACAGGAATCATTTTAATTTCTTTATTCACTACGATGAACTACGATCGGTCTCATGGAACATTTTCATGATCAAAATCGTTCTTTTTAGCGCATAAAAGGATGCTGCTCGTCCATGCTCCAGATAGATCCTTAGTCACCGTTTACTTCCACGAGTAGCATGGTTGGTGCAGTATTTGATACAGTCGACTACTGCGCTGCAGGTCGTGGGTACGATTTTAGATTCCCGCACGGAACAAATATTTATATCATCTGCAGATAGTTGTTCCGGATCTAGGACCGCACCCACGACACAAGAGAAATCATAGTGCGCCAGGTTTAAAAAAAGGACTGTATATTCTTAACCAGGAATCACACCTCAATTACAAGCTCTTTTTAAACTCCACACCTAACATTCGTACATTAATTCATAACAACGTATCGAAGCTTCAAAACAAAACCAGCTCGCCCGCAAACACATCGCTCGAAACTTGATACTTTTGCTTCCCTCATTACATTGTACCATTAGCGGTAACATAATGAGGGCAGACCTCACAAACATCCTGTGAAGGATCATAATGTGTACACGGGATACTTTGTGTCTGTTATGGCCGAGTCAGTGACTCTCAAACATTTTTTGTATGCTGATTAATATTTTACGCGATGTAAACAAGTGCCGGCTCAGAATGCCACCACCCCATTTCCTCCCATGGGTGTCGTAAAAGTCGACTAAGGGATTAGCTAGAGGATGGGCAGCAGCGTCCTTCGAGTACATTAACAACTCAACTGCGATCGCCAACCCGCCTGCCAAGCGTGGCGATCATGGCAAAACCCCCAATGTGCTCACAACACATCCATATCGGTGGTTGTGGTGATCTTTGGGGGAGGCCTGTGTCCAGCAGTGGACTTCATTCGGCCGAAATGATGATGATGATGAAACAAGAAGTTACCAGTGATGACATATGGAACAGAGACGTGGTCACTCACAATAGGCCTCATAAGAAAGCTCAAGGTCACTCAGCGAGCTATGGAGAGAGCTATGCTTAGTATTTCTCTACGAGATCGAATCAGAAATGAGGAGATCCGTAGAAGAACCAAAGTTGTCGACATAGCTGAAAGGATTAGAAAACTGAAGTGGCAATGGGCGGGGCACATTGCTCGTAGAACTGATGGCCGTTGGGGCACAAAGGTTCTCGAATGGAGACCGCACACCTGAAAACGCAGCGTGGAACGACCTCCAACGAGGTAGACAGATGATCTGGTGAAGATCGCTGGGTGTCATTGGATGAGAGCGGCATGTGGCCGCTCGTTGTGAAAATCTAAGGGGGAGGCCTTTGTTCTGCAGTGGACGTCCTGTGGTTGATATGATGAAACAAGAAGTAGAGCTAGACATCTATATGCGATCTTGAGGATGTGACATAGGAAATTGCTTTACGTGGATGATCCGAGGCATCTAGCGGCCCACTCACCATATATCATAATAGAGAATGATAATACTGTACTAAATTGTCCCGCCATTAATGCAGAATATGACAATATTTTTTCTTTATATACAACGGCTTATGCCGAAGCGCTATTAACATAATATCCATTTCCACTAACTTCTTTAGTACAAATAAGCTTTCAGTGGTTCAGAGGTCTCAGTAGCAATAGACACTGACCCATGCAGGTGAATGAAGAAGAAATGAATTTGTAGTTATTCAAAATAACACTAAGCTCATCGGAAAAAAGGTTCAAATTGCCAGTTTCCGTCAGATTTTTAGTAGGTGCCGAAAACATTAACCTGTTTTCTTTATGTTCCTTAAAATTCTTAGGAACGAATTATAACCAGTGTAAGTAAATAGCGACAACTTGTAAGAAATCCTAACACTGGCCGTAGCAGACAACATTGTTTAAAAATGTATTTCCTCCCTCGCGTTGAAGTGAGAAAGAAAGAATTTAACTCAAACTAGCAACAGATATCAAAATAAATTACCTGCCAGCATACTTTAGCAGTAACTTAACTTAGTATCAATTACGTTATTTTAGACATAACAGAAAAGCCCGTTAGGCCGCAACCGAAAGCCTTCGGGCCGCAGGTTGAACATCACAGTCCTAAGAGTCTAGATTAGTTAGGCGTTATTTAGGACCATTTGTCTGAGTGTACTCTAACTTATAACTGTCGTGTCACATTCTAGTTAACACTAAGTGCGTACTCAAAATTAATGCACAGTAAAAATAGAAGAATATTGTTTTGTTTTTAAATAATTATGTGTTTTACTTGGCAGCACTTTTATTTGGTAATAAACGGAGTTGAACTAAAACTATTCAATGTATTTTGGTAAATATTCTATATGGATGTTTGGTAGTAATGTTGTCAGACTAATGTGTTGTGCGTGTGTGTTTGTGCGTGTGTGTGAACTCTAGCGTAAATAATAGATCTAACTCGTAAATGTTAAAAATAAATTACATTAAACATTGCCGGCTCAGAATACCACCACCCCATCTCCTCCTGAGGGTGTCGTAAAAGTCGACTAAGGGATTAGCCGGAGGATGGGCAGCAGCGTCCTTCGAGTACATTAACAACTCAACTGCGATCGCCAACCCGTCTGCCAAGCGTGGCGATTATGGCGAAACCCTCCAATGTGCCCACAACACACCCATATCGGTCGTTGTGGTGATCTTTGCGGGAGGCCTGTGTCCAGCAGTGGACTTCATTCGGCCGAAATGATGATTGCTTAGTGAGTGGCGTGTAGTTTCCCACGATAAATAGACCAGCCCTCTCTACGCATAGGTGTCGTGGTGGGCCACTAAGGTTTATATCAAGAGAACGGGATGCAGCATCCTCCCGTATGATACATGACATACTGCGATCACCAATCCGCCTGCCAAGAGTGATGATTGTGCCAATATCCCCTATTAGATAAAAGATAAGATAAAAGATAAAAGATAATTTATTACCACACACACATAATTATAAAATTAAAACAAAAGATACATCAAATTTTGTGTAGTATGGTAAAGGAACGGACTCAGCAATGTTGGCAGTGCCCAGTGATTAAACCACGCACTGGTCAACGCTGGTTTTCAGTCCGTCCCCTTTACTACGAATAATAAATTAACAATTAGACTGCAGGTCCTACAAAAAAGAGTATATTGTAGAGTACGCAAAAACTCAAAACGAGAAAAATTTGTTTAACAAAATTAATAATTACATTAAATAATTTAGTAGTTTGCCCGCGCATAATAAAATACCCGTTCGCCGCTCGCCGCACACCTGCATGTAAACATAAGAAAGGTGAGGAGGTTCGCGGGGAGGCGGAGTCCTACGCTGCCACTTCAATCGTATCTGCTATCACCGCAAGACCGAGTGGATTTTATTGGTTTACACTATTAAACTACTGTGCTAAAAATGAGAACGTAATAGAAATTATCGCATGAGTCATGTGAATAAGTTTTGTTTGTTATGGGCGCGTTATGTGTGCAATAATATCATTAAGGCAATGCGTAAGGTGTAGCACAGAGTGTTTTATAAAATTTTGGTTTTTGTATGACAGCAAGGTTAGGTACATATGAAAGCACTTTGGTTTATATACATTCCTACATTATTGTGTCCCAATTTGTCGATCAAGTAGTATTTTTCTTATTTTCAATTTAAATATTGCTTGAGACATGGTTTGATGGAGAGGGAGAGGTAAATCGTTCCATATTTTCGCTGCACTGAACTTAAAACTTCCCCTGAAAGCTGCGGTATAATGTGGGTACGTAACCATTTTCAGATATATTTTACTACGAGTGAATCTATTGTGTTGGTCTTTGACCCATTCGATTTTTTCGTAAAGGTACCTTGGTCTTCTCATTGTTACTATTTTATTGGTCAAACAAGCCAAATGGAGCTCTCTGCGTCCAGACATTTTTAATATTTGCTTTTGGTTTAGGTACGGCGTAATGTGAGCCCGCTTAGACACGTCAAAACAAAACCGTATACAAGCGTTTTGAACTCTCTGAATAGCCTGTGACGTCTTAGCGAGTAATCTTGGGCCATACACTGTATCACAGTAGTTGAAATGCGATAGCACCAGAGATTCGACAAGTGTTAGTCTTACTTTTTCAGAGAGGCAGTCTTTTAGGCCGTATAGAACTTTAAGGCGGTAAAAATCATTTCTTATTTTTGTATTGACGTGGTCAGTATATCGCAGGTCACTGTCCATTAGTAAACCAATGTTCTTTGCAGTGCTCACTCTTTCGACGTCCTGTCCGTTAATGAGTATTCTTGGCTCACAACTAACAACTTGTTTGCGTTGGTGTTTGCTACCCAACACTATATACTTCGACTTATTGGGATTTAGCACAAAGTTATTTTTCTGTGCCCAGTTGTATAAAAAGTCAAGATCCTGGTTTATCAGTTCCAAAGCATTATTCGTGTCACTGGGGTAAAATGAGTAGTAGATTTGCGTATCATCAGCGTATAGGTGTACCTTGCAGTATTTCATGCGGGTGCTGAGATCGGCTGTAAATAGGATGAATAACAACGGACTGATAATTGAACCCTGGGGCGTGCCCCGTGCGAGTTCTCTAATCGATGATTTTGTTTCATTTCCATGTTCGTCCCCGGAAACCACATATTGTTTCCGATTAGTTAGAAAAGATTTAAACCAGGTCGCTGCAGTATCTGATACTCCGTAGTATTTCATTTTTGCCAGTAGTAATTCTGCATTAATACAGTCGAAAGCCCTAGAGAAATCTAATAGAACCAAAATTGTGCTCTTACCCACATCTGAGGCAGTGAGTATATCATCAGTAACATGCGCCAATGCCGTATCCGTCCCATGACCTCTCCGAAAACCTGACTGGACACAAGGCAATATGTTGTTAGTTTCTAGGTAGTCCGTTAATTGTGCACATACCGCTCGTTCAACCAATTTGGACATGACTGGGAGTATGCTTATCGGTCGCAAATCATTGAAAGTCTCAACTGTAATGCTTTTTGGTATGGGCTTTACCTTCGCTAACTTCCAAGTATCAGGGAATACTCCAGATGTTATTGACTTGTTAATTATGCAGGTAATGACAGGAAGTGTATATGGCAAGGTCTTTCGTAATATCTGTATAGTTACACTATCATTACCTGCAGCATTCGATTTTATATCCCTGATCATTTTCAATACCTGAGTCTCACTACATTCACTCAAATTAAATGTACTATGTCCATACCTATTTTGAATAAAAAAATTACGCATTTCCACATTGATTTCTGGATTCCCAGGTATATCCAAAAATGACTCGTTTATAGCGTTTGGGTCATTTAGGTTATTCGGTATAGTAATATTCGAAGACGAGTTACCGGTCACTGAAGTTTGCTTCAAGTATGCCCACATTTTATTAGGAAACGCGATGTTATTATTTACGTAGAATGTGTAGAATGCTTTTCTTTCGCGTTTTAGTGAACTATTCACAAGGTTTCTAAGGGACTTGTAGTAGTTACGATGAGAAACGGATTCGCTTTTACGTGATTTCTGTAGGGCCTTGTCACGTAGAGACATCATTCTCCTCATAGTTTCAGTAAGCCATGGCTGTGGTTTTTCCTTCAGGCGAACACGGTGTAATGGAGCATGTTTGTCAAAAATATAGGTGAGGGCTAGGCTGAAACTCTCTACCATCCCATTAACATTGTCACACATCTTAACGTTATCCCAGGAGATATTTGATAGATCGGCCTGGAAATCTGTCTCATTTATGGTATGTAGGGAACGTCTAGTAATGAAACCTGGAACGCGTTTTGGTTTTACAATAATAAACTCTGCAATTACTATGCCGTGGTCACTTAGGTCAGGATTGTGGTGTACCTCTATCTTCTTGCTCAGTGTGGGAGAATCGGTTATAATTAAATCCAATAATGTTTCCGATTGATCAGTCACACGCGTCGCCTCTGTAACAAGCTGAGTCAAATTTTGTTGTGACAGAAATGCATGTACCTCAACTGCTCGATTGTTGTGAGGTTGTAATAGATCCACATTAAGGTCCGTCAAAAGAAACACATGGTTGCAGTAGCCAAAGGTACTCACCGACTCGCTTAGGGCATCGATAGCACTTGCAACAGGAACAGTTTCTGGTCTATAGGCGGTGCCGACCACTACTCGCACGCCACCCGGCAAGGACAGCTCCAGCCACATCTGTTCAAGAGATGCAGCGGGGTGCGGACGTACACGCGCACGCAATTCCCGTCGTATAAAGAAACCCACACCCCCGCCTTTACGATTTCCGGTCCGGGGTATATGCCTCAAAACATATCCTGGAATTTTCGGTGTACATTTGTCTTCACCCTCCTTCAACCATGTCTCATTTAAGGCCAAAATGTCCGGCATGAATTTTTCAATAGAATATAGTAACTCAGTCTTCCCGGTGTTAACAGATCTTACGTTCAAAAAGCCAAGTACTAAATTGTTGCCTTTATTTGGTTTCATTTTAATTGATTTATTATAATTTTACTGGTTGTCATATAACCTATGCCATAGAAACATACGAAAAAACAAAAAAGACAGATAATCGCAGAAGGCTTGAAGTAGCAAAATAATAATACAATTGACTTCTCGCAACGCGTCATTTGACTATACGCGTCATTTAACTTATTGCATAAGTTACGATTGCGCGGGCTCCAAACAACAGAGTTAAGATTATACAGGAATAATTGTAAATATGATATTATGAATGCTGATACATACGGTTTAGGCAGAAACAAGGACAGAAATTGGATTAATTTATAAATATCTTTTGCAAGTCTTCCTCTTGGCTCACTCGATGTCTCGTATGACCCTCTCCCTTGCGAACAAAAATCTGTCCGTTTTTTGTCCAGGCGAACTTCCAGCTCAGACGTTTAGCCTCCTCTTTTGTCTTGAAAAGGAGCTTTTTATTGTTGATCGTTAGCCTATCATTCACGTAGATGTTTGCCTTAGCACATCCCAGCTGCATATCGTTTGTGGTGATCGAGCGGCGCACACGCGCGGCACTTATAATTCGTTCCTTAATAGCGCGTCGTACGACGCGCACTACAATTGGACGCGGACGCGCCGGCGGTCCGCCACTCACCACCAAACGGCGGGGTCCGGCTCGGTACACTTGTACTACCTCCATCTCATCTAGTGATGTGCCGAGTTTCGAGGCAACCATTTGCACAAGATGCTGAACATTTTCCTCATTATTCTCAGGTATGCCAGTAACCTCAATATCATTAGCCATCGAATCCTGATCCCTGATATTGAGCTGGCGTTGCAAATTCTGTACTGTGGACTGCAGATCGGATACCTGTACCGAGCCATTTTCGAGCTCGGCTACACGATTGTCCATACTGATGATTTTTTGCGATAGGTTTTCTACATTGCCCTTACAGACATTAAGGTCGTCTCTCATATCCTTCATTTCATCACGAACCCTGACTATCTCCTCCTTGACTGTTTTCAGTTCAGTCTTCATCTCCACACGGAACTGGCGCAACTCGCTAAGTATATCCCGAGCAATGCATTTATTATTATCGCACTGTTCCACAATGCATGGAGACGAAAACGAGCCATCTGAGCTAGCCGACTGGGTCGCATACGCATTTAGTGTACGGGGTGTGTTAATCTCAGAGTTTTTAGTTGGTGTAGTCGGTAAGGGAGTGATGATAAGCTGTGTGGATTTTACAGTACAACATGGACATATCCAATTCTCTGGCACTGTTGTGGTTATGGCCACGCATTTTTTGTGGTATTTTATGGGACACTTAATACATGTGACTCCCCCTATCCCTGACAAGTACTTTCCGCAAGTGCCACACTTACTCATGATAATTCGAAATTGATAACAGTTCAATTAAGCTTAAAAGAGTTCTGGAGTAGCTGAGTAGATGGCGCTGCTCTATAAAATGTTATTCCGACTAGTTAATCTGGCAAGTTCGTCCTTCAGCTCATACTGTTGTGTAACCCTTATGCTGCAGCAATACTACGAAAATGTTCACACTTTAACACTATACCACAACACGCAAAAAACTTAATGTCACTTGCACACTATGATGACACAAATTTTTATTACGCAGCTACACCGCACTGTTTAAAAAGTCACTGAACGTTATTAACGAGACCAGCAAATACTGTTTAGTAATGATCTGATACTAACGAGATGAACTGTGTAATTTTTGTTCACTAAAATAGATTCTATTAATTAGATTTGGACTTTTACTAACGGAGACAATGTTTACAATTTGACTCTTAATTATTATTATTACCGCTCATTGTAGTGATCATTACGAGGCCTTTGTTCAGCAGGGGACGATTAGGGGCTTATGTGTGTTGGTAAAGTGAACAAAAGAGACTCGTACCCAATTAACCAATAATTTATAAAAACAAAAAAAATTAAAGCTCCGACACAAATGTCCGACACATCATAAAATTTTAACAGAGAATACCATATTCTGGCAATATAATCGAAGTAACAGGATAATAAATTTTGAATCGATCAGGCCTCTGGAAGTTACTCACATCCTTTCATTAGAAAACAGCTGCTGATCTTCAAAAATCTTACAGATTTTCTTGTATCATAACTAAGAACACTCTCGATCAAGTTAGTTACCTTTTAAACAAAATAAACTAAATCCAAATCGGTTCATCCGTTTGAGAGCTACGACGCTACAGACAAATATACCTGTGATCATCAGATCATCATTTCGGCCGAACGAAGTCCACTGCTGGACACAGGACTCTCCCAAAGATGACCGCAACGACCGATATGGGTGAGTTGTGGGCTCATTGGGGGGTTTTGCCATAATCGCCACGCTTGGCAGACGGGTTGGCGATCGCAGTTGAGTTGTTAATGTACTCGAAGGACGCTGCTGCCCATTCTCCGGCCAATCCCTTAGTCGACTTGTACGACACCCACGGGAGGAGATGGGGTGGTGGTGATACACAGACAGATACACACGTTAAACTAATAACACCCTTCTTTTGGGTCGGGGCCTAAAAATATTAATATGCAGCAAAAAAAGAAGCCATTTACATTCAATTGTAAAGGGAGATTATGCTTACCAAGAACAGTCAAGAGTGTCTCAAGGAGACTTTCTTCAAAAATACTTTTAAAACACTACAGAAATGCTTAAAACTAAATCGCGTTACTAAATTCAACGCAATCATGTACTAGAGGGGAGTGTATAATTAGACGGCGTCGACATTCACACGTCACCGCGCAGGATTCGAACCCGGCCCGTCTGAGGGCGCAATTTGCTGGCAGCGGTAATTGCCGAGCTTTGTACGGATCGCGACCACTTGGAACACATGATTTTAGTTAACCTCCGACTCCGACAGATTTATGAACGCCTGGTATTTCAGTTCCAATAATTACTACTAATTCTATACTACATTCTTAAAGTCTTCTGACAGCACGGTTGGTGCAGTGGCTGACACAGTCGGCTGCTGCGCTCCGGGTCACGGGTTCGATTCCCGAGAACATTTCAACCCCCGGGTCTACGAGCTATGTGCCCCGCCCATTGCTACTTCAGCTTACTAATCCTTTGAGTTACGTCGGCAGCTTCAATTCTACGATCTCCTTCTTTCTGATTCGATCATGTAAAGTCATACCCATCTTCATGGCTGAGTGATCATGAGCTACTAGAAGAAAGAGGCTGTTATTGTTATAGCCAATAAAATAAGTTTTCTTTAGATTATTAACCTCTCCAGCCGATCAGATGCGCATTTAATTAACAAACCTGCTATAAATTTATAACAACCTAGTCGTAAAACAATAATTATAATTAATGGTGCAGAAATAATTAATGAACAATTACGAGCATTTTTCACAAACTTAGCAGAGTTTATTAATCGTTTAATGCTGTTTATATATCATTATATAAAATCAACGATATTATTTTTACAACTTAATATTTTTTTAATTACAATCTGCAAGCGCGTTTTAGTTGTCTATGTTCCAAATATCATTCTGTTCAATTTAATTAAAATTAATTGTTTTTGTAGTTATCTTGCAAAGCTTAACAGAATTGTAGCGAGTATAATACTCATATAATACAACAAACATTTCATAATGATAGTAATACGTGCCTAAGAATAAATAAACGTTTGTTATTTTGAGTAAAATTTTGATCGCAATTAAGTATCTGTTTACCTCATCATCATCACGTTAGCCGAACGACGTTCACTGGTAATTATAGGCTGCCCCACCCCAACGACTCCTAGCTTCCTTCCACCAGATCATCTGTCCGTCCAATGCCACATTTTCGGGTTCGCGGTCTCCCCTGGAGAACCTTTCTGCCTTCACAGCCATCAGCTCTATGAGCTATATATTTCATAATCGTCATCATTATTTCGGCCGAATGAAGTCCACTGCTGGACACAGGCCTCCCCCAAAGATCACCACACCCACCGATATGGATGTGTTGTGGACTCATTGGGGGTTTTGCCATAATCGCCACGCTTGGCAGACGGATTGGCTATCGCAGTTGAGTTGTTAATGTACTCAAAGGACGCTGCTGCCCATCCTCTGGCTAATCCCTTAGTCGACTTTTACGTCACACACGGGAGGAGATGGGGTGGTGGTATTCTGAGCCGGCACCACACGGCAAATTATTTTATAATATAATTATTGAAAAAAAAAGATGTTATATAATTAAATCATAAGAAAATTGAGTCCTGAATTATAGGCCTATAACCTAGTCAAGGCACCATTCTCCCACCTAATGTAACGAATTAACATCATGTACATTGTGTTATCTTATGGCGAGAAAGAAATCATTATTATAACTTATTAGAATATGAAACCGGCGTTCTCAGTTTAGCGATAAGCATGTTCGAACCCAGTATCGTCGTGTAGAAAAAAAAAATACCTTTTCAAGTTATAGCAAAAACGAAACTAAATTACAAAGCTTTAGAAATCATATGTAGCAGAGAATAACATGGCCCAAAGGTGGCCAACTGATATAGTATTCTCGGATGACGGAGCAAAGTGCAGAGACTGACATCCGAGATATGGAGCCAACGCTTTGGGACGACACGAACACAATTGTAACGTGATACCTCACATGCAGTTCACTTGGCTGCGAATAGAACATTATGAAGTGTATTTTTAGCTTTGCTCATAATTGTTCGTAATGTTCATTTAACTTTATAAATATATGTTTTATCTACTCTCAAATCGTAAAATTCGAATTATAAACTTCAAAACGAGTTTATATTGACATACTTTATAAACACAATGCCGAAATTTAAAAATAGAATCAAGTTATAACACTTTTTCTGTAACAAAATACTGTTGTAACACATTTTTTTCTATTACGATAGTTTATTTAACTTTATAAATATTTTTTATCTACTCTCAAATCGTTAAATTCGAATTATAAACTTCAAAACGAGTTTACATATATAAACATACTTTATAAACACAAACCGAAATTTAAAAATAGAATCAAATTATAACACTTTTTCTGTAACAAAATAATGTTGTAACACATTTTTTTTCTATTACGATATAGGGCAAATGCCAAAGTTAATATCGCCAAGGAGACTCCATCAGTTAGTTTTTTCTAATAGAACATATATGCGGAACGCGTCTTATTTATAGCATTGCAAATAAGTTATGATTCCAATGATTACAAGTACGAGCACCTCTAATGCCAAGGCCTGCCCAATAATACAAATACAATTTCATAATTGCAACATAAAAACTTCAATAATTAATATAAGTAACAACTATTTCTTACTTTATTAACATAGATCTTTTAACCTCACCTACGGCTTGGTTTTTAAACACACATTCCATTATTCAACAGTTTCACAAACTACAATTATTTACTCCTTCATTGCTATTAGGACGCTTCATAATTGTAATAAAACAAACGCATTATTTTAAAAACAACTTTTGATTCAGTTACATTAATTATTGGAGTAAAACCTCAAGTTAGCATCTTAATACAAAATTATTATAACATAACCTTCTGAAACATAGACGACGAAAACCTCTTAAGCCAAACCATTTCCTCGTTAACCAAACCCTGCTTTTTTATGTACGTCTTTATTACAATAACAGCCTCATACAGCCTTCATGACTCGTTAATTCGCATTGACTGTCATCCATTTGCAGTAATGGATGACTGCGAGAAGTCATCCATGGCCAATAGCGACGTGATGCCGAATATGTATAAGATACTTCATAAAGCTCAGTCGTACACTAGGAAGACCACAGAAAGTTCACTCCCATACAACGAAAACAACCTCAAGAGATAGCTCTTTAGCGAAATATTTTGTGCGTGACCCCTGTTTCAGGTTATTTGAAATGAACCTACTGCATATGTAATGGCGAATAGCTCTGTATGGCTCTGCTAAACGGGTAAATACGTTGAGACATTGTTATTTTAGCGAGGCATGGTCGGTGTTGGATTCGAGCGGACTTAGAGCAATTTTTAAGTACCTACTTACCACTTTTTATGAATTTGAAGAATAATTATATATGTGATACGTGAAGCTTAAGAATGGCATCACCCTATCCTCACCCCATGGGTGTCGTGAAAGGTGACTACGGAATTGGAGGATGGGCTTCAGCGTCCTTTGAGTAAATTTATAACTCAACTGCGATCTCCAACCCGGTGTGGTGATTATGGCTAAAACATCCCCGTGAGTACATAAAACAAACCCAGGCCCGTCATTGTGGTGACCTTTGGAAGCCTATGTCGAGCAATGCACATTTTTTCACCTGATTTGACGCATTTTCCACGTTAAAGTCAATAAAATAAAGGAAATGGACCGTAACGTGTACGCAAAAAACCGTTTTGTAACTTTACGTCAAAGCGTTCGTCAGTTAATTGATGCAAAAAAGCGCGGACGATTCACAGGTGATCAAGCCGATTGCACTGTGAGCTGTTGCTCTCAAAATAGAGAAAAAAATATTGTTCAATCAAAGTAGATATCTGATTTCTACTTTGATCAAACAAAATGAGTAAAATGCACCAATTTGTTTACTTTAAACTTGGATGGATGAGAATCGATTAACAATTAAATATTTTTTTAAAGTCCTATAACATATTTCCGCGTTGTGTGTTGAATTAGAATATATGATCACTCTATCTCCTCCCGTATTTGTCGTAAACGGCGACTCAGTGACTCTTAACCAGTGATATGTGCAGCTTCGTCCCTTCTTTGGAGTAGTAGCCAAACTTCCAAATTCCTCATAAAATGACAACGTAATTGTACAGATCTATGAGGAGGCCTTTGTTCAGTAGTGGACGTGCTTTAGCTGATATGATAACGATGACCCACGGTTTCACCCGCCGTTTAATTTAAAAGAAATCTAATCATTTTTTAAAGTAAAAGTAGCCTAAGTTATTTCTTATATCATCAACTATCTGCCAGTGAAAGTCCCGTAGCAATCGGTCCAACCATTTCGGAGATTAGCGGGAACAAACAGACAGACAGACCAATAGACAAAAAAATAAAAATCGTTTCTTTTTGTTGTAGATACCGTATATACTTTCATATGCATTTAGTAATGAGCTGTCATTTTGACATTACAAACGGACACTTAAATTTTATTTATTTGTATAGATAATTATGTAAAATAAAATAATCTACAAAATTTCTAGCTTCTTGGATATCTCTCATTAATCCGCCCATTGTGTCGCAAAGCAGGTCGTTAGAACCCTCAGTGTTAGTATAATAACGTTAACTAAGTATCTTACTCGTCGAGTGTAAAACTTTACATACGGGAGTTTCGTAGCTTTGTCATCCACGTCGTTAGGTGCCTTTTAATATTACCCTGTTTAGTCTTAGCGCTTTTATGTCAAGGATACAAACTTAATTTACAAGTTTTCTGAGTAACGACTTACCCAAAATTACGTTTACATGTCAATCTTGATTTTCGAACGGAAGTAAGATAGTAAACAGTGTAGAGTCATCTCTGAGTGCGCTCGTTCCATCGGTTTATATCAGGCGAGGTCAAGAGCGAAATCGATAATGAATAAAAATTAAAACTAATATCGTGCCGGCTACGAATAGCACCAACCCATCTCATCCTTTGGGTGTCGTAAAAGGCGACTATGGAATTAGCCGGAGGACGGGCAGCACCATCCTTCGAGTACAGTAACAAATCAAGTGCGATCGCCAACCCACCTGCCAAGCGTGGAGATTATGGCAAAACCCCCCCAACGAGCACACAACACACCCAGAGCGGAGAGTTGTTATGGCGAACTTTGGGTGAGGCTTGTGTCCAGCAGTGGACTTCATTGGGCTGATGTGCAGGTGATGATGATTTTTAAAATAATATCTGTGATATAAAATTAAATCTATTACACCACATTTTTATTAACTTACTTTAATATAAACGTTGGTAGCCTACCATTATTATTATATTAATAATTATTTCTATATCTGCTTTTTAGTCAACATTGCATTGTCATCCAGGTCTGAGCTATGTTCAAAGTTACAAATCTTTAAGCTTATCGAGAAGTTAGTTTATAATCGATTATTGTATTGTACAAAATTTGTGCCGAGCAAGATAGGTTTATAAAGAAAAATATTTTGAAATAATATTATTTGTGATTTATTCGAATAACTTACAGTCTTATTACACAGTGGCCACACAATGACGGCACGACGGCACGGTTGGTGCAATGGCTGATACAGTCGGCTGCTGCGCTCCGGGTCGTGGGTTTGATTCCCGCACGGAACAAATATTTGTATGATATGCAGGTAGTTAGTTGTTCCGGGCATGGGTGTATTGTGTGTGGGATTCGTGTCAGTCAACGCACCCACGACACAGGAGCAACCCAAGTGTGGGGCAACGTTTAAAAAAAAAATGGATTTGGCTTTTGAGTAGTCAGATGACGACATGACTGATTGATAACATTAATTATATGAACAGAATTATCTTAGAAGATGCAGGCAGGTGATATCTACATATAGAGGAACGTAAAACCTCATTACACAAAATGTTATATCAAAAACAATACAAAATCAAGTATCAAGATGATTCAATGAGATGTTTGAGCAGCCTCACGCAATATATGTACGATATTAATTAATTTGCGACGAAAGCGAAACACCGCGGCGCTAACGCGAAATGACATCGCGTCAGACGTCACCGCGTCACTTACGTGGGACACACTTAATATTTTCTCGCACAAGCATTTTCACTTGGGAGTCAAATAAGAAAATATGACGTCATGCGCGTTGAGCAATGAAGCAGTCGCTGTCAAGAGACTTGACTTTTAAATTGAATTGTACTGTTTATGATGACGGCAGTTGTTGTGTAATAATACAATAACAACATTTTGTTGTGATACATTTAACGGCGTGCGGGTAAGAACGGCTTATATGGCAGCTCGCGAGAATGTCCGAATTAGCCAGCCTCGTGAGGCGTCGGCTCTTTCCGCCTCAACTCGGCGCTCCTCGCTCGCACTTGTGTGTATCGGTGTATGGACATTGTTTTCCTGTATGCTACATATACGCTCAATGTTGTTAACTGCCACGGCAAATAAATAACAATAATTATATTATTGTGGTGTGTTCCATCTTTACACATTGACCTAAATTTTTCTCGGTATATGTATTACAATAAATTGTATCAATCAACACTGTAATCTCTATTATTTTAAAAGAGTATCCATGGAGTTTCTTGCCAGCTCTTCTCCACGAGATCAACTATTTGGAACCGTGCAACTTAGATTCTGAAGTTTCATAAGTGCAAATAATTGGTTTATTTGAAATGAAAATCTTTGATTTTGAATGCTTTACAAATATCAAAATATTTGTAATAGTTTCCTTTTTACTTCAATCAATATTCAATAATATAATAATAATTAAATGTTGTACATTAGCCAGGCTTCCCGCGGGCAGTCACAATTTTTTATCATCATCGTCATATCAGCCAAAGGATGACCACCGTTGAATAAAGGCCCTTTCCACAATTATGTCATTATTTTGAGGGGAATTTACCTGTACTCGCAGGTTGGTGAGCGCAGTGTAACTACTGTTCCACAGAAGAGACTCTGCAGCTCATCCCTGTAGTTTAGATTTCCGTACTCGCTTTTTACGACATCTACAGAGACAGTGACAGCAGATAGAGTGGTGCTACATATGTATATATTATACACTAGCTGGGACCCGCGGTTTCACCCGCGTTTTATTTAAAAGAAACTTAGAGTACTTCGACATAGACACTTGACATAGAATATATATATTGGATTTCAAGGGTTTTTTATTTTTTGCGCGGAACCCTAATGATTTTTCTAAAATAAAAGTAGCCTAAGTTATTCCTTATAACATCAGCTATCTGCAAGTGAAAGTCCCGTCAAAATCGGTCCAGCCGTTTCGGAGATTACCCGGAACAAACAGACAGACAGACAGACAGACAGACTAAAAATTTAAAAATGTTCTTTTTGTTATAGGTACCGTATATACTTTCATATGCATTTTGTAAAAAGCTGTTATTTTGACATTACAAACAGACACTTCAATTTTATTTATTTGTATAGATAATTCGGATACCTCTTTTTTGTTTTTGTTTTGTAGAATTTTCCTGGAAATGTTAACCGGTCGTTTCTGGTGATGCTAAAGGAAGCTCCCAGCCAGGCTGAAAATTAATACTATATACCAAGCAACTTGCGCTAAGGGCGCCCCCTGTGGGACACTGACTTCAGCTTAGGGCGTTACTGGGAATAACAAGCTCTTACAAGCTATTGTTTTGGGGGCAACTGAATCGGTGGTAATAATCCGGACACCATACGGAAACTGTTTTCATAGAAGTAACGCTTTCAAACTTTTTCAAAAGATATAAGTACATACAATTATAAGTTCACAAAAGTATGACATTATGCCTACACTCTTAACTCTTTGTAACAAAATCGGCGACAGGGTCCACAAATAACAACGTTTTTTATAAAACCCAGTATAATTTACTACAAAAACTGTCATTCTGACAAATCCGGGTGACGATGACGTGTCGAATACACACGAAACATGTGTCGCTAAAACCAGCGGCCATTGATATTCGAGATATTTTGACGCGACAGGATTCACGGGCATCGGTGACGGGACAAAAAGGTTTTTCAATAGATAAATTCAGTGTAAAACTGAGCGTATACTGCGCAGATAGCCTATGTCAACCTTCAAGTTTTGAATAAAATGCTTCATTTTTATGGCCTCGTTCAGTTATAGCGAAGTTGATGATGAAAAAGTTTGATGGATTGAGGTTTATCTAAAAATTGTAGTTCTATAGCATTTCGTCTTTATGATGTTAAAATATTTAACATTTTATGTATTATTTTACACAGACCAATCCATCATACGTTAGTCTTCTTTACTAAACTTTATATTATTACTTGACGTGTATATATTGTATTTTTGTATCTAGCCTTTTATTCTAGCGAACTTTTATTTTTTGGGGCTGAATAATAAACTTCAGCTTATCAAAAATATCCGTGTGTTGTCCGGATTAAGAATATAGCACCACTCCATCTCCTCCCGTGGATGTCGTAAAAAGCGACTAAGGGAATCTAAACCAGAGGGATGGGCAGCAGCGTCCATTCTGTGGAACAGTAGCCATACTGCGCTCACCAACCCGCCTGCCATGCGTGGTGAGTACTGGCAAATTTCCCCCAAAATGACACAATTGTGGAAATCCATGGGGCAGGCCTTTGTTCAGCAGTGGACGTATAAATGAAACAAAAATGAAAAGAAATGGCTGATATGATCTGATGATGAGGAAAAACTAGGCATAAGACAATTTTGATTTTATTACCTACGCTAATAACTAGTCTATTTTACACTGTAAGAAAGAAAGAAGAATGAAAATATTTTACTTTTACACTAAGAAGGACAAACGCCATATAAATATGGCATATTAATAAATTTAAAAAAAACTAAATCTAAACATTATTTACAATAAAACATATCTTACAACTAACTATGAAAAACCAATGAATTTGTCATTAGGCTTTATTCTAGTTAGATATCAAAGCATAGGATAAACTGCTAGGACAAATGGCAAAACAAAACCAAAAATAAAAAAACAAAGAAGAGTATTGAATAAGTAGTAGTAATTGTTTACCAGATACCAGAAACCAGAGGGATGGGCAGCAGCGTCCCTTCTGTGAAACGGTAGCCATACTGCGCTCACCAACCCGCCTGCCAAGCGTGGTGAGTATTGGCAAATACCCCCCGAATGATGACACAGTTGTGAAAATCTATGGGGGAGGCCTTTGTTCAACAGTGGACGTATAAATAGCCGATATGATGATATAAAAAAGAAAGACGATTCCAGTTCTAAAACGGTTTATATGCATTCGCATTTATAGTGCAGTAGCAAAAATGACTGGCAAGTACACCTTGCAGCCCGCTTGTGTGAACACGTCAGCATAATTTAGTGACGTCACTGGCCGCTGTGGGAAGACCTTATCGATGTACTCTGTAGACTTGTGTGTAATGAGTAACAAGTGTACTGCTTACCGCGGCCTCGGCGGTATTGTCCAATGTGAACGACGAAGATAGATTCGGAGAAACATGATGTGTGTTTTTCCGTTGAAAGGGGAGGATCATCCAACGCCGGCGGGCTGAAGCGTCTCTATAATATACTGCGTTGTGCGAAGTCTCCACTTCGCGGAATTCAGGATACATTTTCGTTTATTTATTTTTATCACATAAATATTGGTATATTGTTGTTGTAGAAATTTACTGTGGGAGACTGGTGCCTAAACTAGCTTGAAGCCTGTATTTCAGGTCACCAGGCCTTCCACCCCAGAAGTCCAATTTCATAGGCCTTTTATAAATTGTGCGCCCAGCGATTTTCCATTTTCTTGTTCTTCGTGTATCTGATTCTATCAAGTTGTTTTCTCTTGTTAGGGTTCTTTTGATGAATACTCTCCTCGTTGCTATAACTTTATCAGACCCCGATACTGGTTGTTTTGTCCTTTATACCCAGTTATCATCTTGCACCCCATGAATGCGCACTTTAACTGCAGACAACATCTTGATATAAAAATAAACTCGCTGTTTTAATAAAATGTATATATTATGGCTTTGATAAAGACGTTATTATTGACGATTTCATTATTGACGATTTCTCAAAATTACTTTTCAATTTTTCATATTTTTGTTGCACATTGACACTTGTCATCATCGGAGAGTTCCTCTTATTGTAACAGACGATATCGCTGTAAGTGTATACGCTATATCCTTCATATAGCGTATACACTAACAGCGATATCGCCTGTAACTAAACGATATATGATTATGTTAACGCGGGGTTTGTTCGAACTATGCTTGAATTTCCGAGACAAACCTAGTTTAAAAAGCAGTAAAATGATTAAATAAAGAACAGCGACAAATTTAGTGACTAACGCATCCGCAGCATGTTCCAGACCCCATGATGATGCTTTGATGATTGTAAGTGTTATTCGTACCTGGTATAACAGTGAAAGTTTCTATGGTTGAATGTTTGAGCGCTGTAATGACATTTTCATATAAAATTGGATGTCAACCCCTAGGTACTCAGATAAACTACTTTCACCGTCTTATAAATGCTCGCCCATCGTCCAACGAATGCCTATAGGCTTCTCCCCTCTCCGTACGGCGAAGGGTATCGATGTGGTTTTCTATGGGATATGGGAGATAACTAGATATGGGATCTCAAGGACGAACGCTGCGGAGCCGCCCACTGGTACCACGCCTACAGGCAAATCTCAGAGGGGGTGACTATAAAGACGCCACTTATTAAGAAACACCTACGACACAAAAACATGATAGCTAAAATAAAATCATCCCAAGCCAAAGCCACATCAATCCTACCAAAAAATAAACAGATTATAGACCCAAATACGCGTCGATAACAAAGTGGGAGCTACCATGATTGACACCTTTTTTTTTTTTTTTTTTTGTTGGGCTTCTCGCATACATTTCTGGGAAATGTGGTTGCTTAACCGGTCATTTGCTGGCGAAGCCAAAAGCGGCCTCCAGCCAGGCTTAAATTAAATATTAAAAACTAAGCAACTTTCGCTAAGGGCGCCCCCTGCGGGACACGGACCTCGGCTTAGGGCGTTGCTGGGGATATCAAGCTATTGTTTTGGGGACAGCTGGATCGGTATTATTTAAATTGTATTAGGGGACATTCAAAGCTACAGGCTCGGCACGGGCCGGCGTGAGCAAGAGACGGGAGGGAGAAGTGCTAACTTGAACGGGAAGGTGACGCGGCGATAGGCCTCCGCGACGTCGGTGAGGTGGGATTGACACCTGGAAAGAAAGTAGAATAAATATCGCTTTGCGGTAATTAAGATTGATACCGCCGAGGTATGTAGCCGGTCGGCCTGTTATTCATTAAGATGTCGATTGACTAAAGTGGTTTGCTGTGTCAATTGCGCAAATTATATTTGTAGGTGGAAGAAGATATTAAGGAGGTAGATTGAAGAATTATTATCGGGACAGTCTATCGTAAATGCAATTTGATCGAAACGTCGAGGTTAGTCAAAATGCTAATTTGATATTTGTATTATTGTATTGCAAATAGACATCACACTTGAGAGGACTAATTTGATGCCTTCATATGTCCAAAGATAAAAAATAACTTGCTTAGCCCACATCCATTACACTATAGATAAAGCATCGATTTATTTATTTCTATAACGAGTACTGGCCAAAGACCTATATTACAGGCTTTATTTAATGAATGCTTGTTTGTGTAAAATGTAACGTAGGGTACCTAAAAACTAAAAACTGCAACCGTATTTTGTACGGGTGCGACGCAAAAAATTACTTCAATTGTTTTGTTTTCTTTTTTTATTATTTGATTTTGTTTTGCCCTTTGTCCTAGCAGTTTATCCTATGCTTTGATATCAAGCTGTAACAAAGCATAATTACAAATTAATTTGTTTTTTATGGTTAGTTAGTTAAAGATATGTTTTATTGTAAATAATGTTTAGACTTGTTTATAAAAAATATAATATAACAAATTAATATAGCATGCATCCTTCTTAGTGTAAAAATAAAACATGTTTGTTCTTCTTTCTTTATTACGTTGCAGAATATACTAGTTATTAGCGTAGGTATTAGAATCAAAATTGTCTTATGTACGCCTAGTTTTTCCTCATCATCATATCATATCGGTCATTTCTTTTCTTTTTCATTTCATTTATTCGTTCACTGCTGAACTAAGGCCTGCCCCATAGATTTCCACAATTGTGTCATTTTGGGGGGAATTTGCCAGTACTTACTACGCTTGGCAGGCGGGTTGGTGAGCGCAGTATGGCTACTGTTCCACATGAACGCTGCTGCCCATCCCTCTGGTTTAGATTTCCTTAGTCGCTTTTTACAAACCAACAAGAAGAAATGGAGTGATGATATATTCTTAATCCAGACACCACACGGATTGTAGTTTTGCTACGGTTACGTAAATGTTTACCGCGATTCATTACACTCTTCTCTATCCATACCACAAGTAGACCATACGGTTTCTTTTTAAAATTCGACACATCTATTAGACACTCGCATGACCATATCTTTATGTATATACATATCAATACTTACATCGAAGCTTTTATCCCGTATTTTTATGATGACGACACGTTTCCCTAATGCATTTTATGCGAACAGGTATTGTCAATTACGTCACATAAAATCGAGTTTCATATTCGTTGCTCGTGTATCAAAATGTATGTTTTTGTTGTTTTGCCGTCTTCCTTTATGGAAGGGATTATGTATCTTTTATTATTAATATATAAGGTTACGTGAAAGCTTCTGAGGGTAAATATATGGTAACACAAAGCCTATTGTTACTAGAAATATAAAAGGTATTTCAGCCAAATGAAGTCCACTGGTGGACACTGGAACGATTGAGTAAAACGTCGGTTGGAGACTAACTGATTTATTAAAACATTTTCATGTACCGACATAATATAAAACCAAACTTCTTATATCTACCCCATTTTCCCCCCTTTAAATTACAAAACATTTTTCTTAGTTCTATTGTATGCACGTAAAGCTCGAGCTGACGTACCGGTACGGGGCGGGGACTGAGATTCCTCAGCCTGTACCTGAGATGCAGAACCCGAAGGTTCCACCATGGACTCCTTCACAATCTCCTCCGTCCCGGCACCGTCCGATGCGTCAACATATTGATCGCCTTCCACACATTCACCTTTTGTATGGCTTGAGTATGTACTTTCATCGGATGATGGTCTTTTACTTGTGCGCATCAGTGAGTAACGATTCTTAACTGAAATTAATTGATCTTGATGTCTGCGCCATTCACAGCCGTCCCCCAAATTTACTTTAAAGGAAACCGGTCCCGTTTTATCGACCACTTTACCCTCTGCCCACTTACTTCCCTTCACTGAATAGTCGCGTGCAAGTACAGGATCACCAACTTTAATATCTCTGTGTGTGCCACCTGCGTTGGCGATCTGCCGGTCCTGGGCTGTGCGCACTACCGCGGCCACATCAGGCCTAATCGCGTCCAGTCGTCCACGCAAACGACGACCCAGCATAGCCACTGCCGGCGACACTCCAGTGGTAGCGTGCTCACAATTACGATATTGAAATAAAAATTTACTCAGTGCCTGAGATACATTTTCGCCTTCATGCAAAGCCCTTTTAATTGCTTTTTTGACAGTTTTAACTGCATTTTCTGCGGCCCCGTTCCCTTGGGGATGGTACGGCGCCGAAGTTACATGCCTGATAGAATTATTATTACAGTATGTCTTAAAATCAACTGAAGAAAATGGTGGACCATTGTCTGTCACAAGTTGTGAGACTAGACCAAAACGAGCAAATATAGACCTTAGAGCCAAAATAGTGCTTTCCGCATCCGTGCGCTTCATGGTCACGACTTCTAACCACTTAGAATGGGCGTCTACTAAAATAAAATATTTGGTACCGGCCAACTCCGCGAAGTCCGCGTGGACGCGTTGCCAGGGATGGAGTGGAAACTCCCACGGGTGAAGCGGGGCGCGCACCGCCCGACACGCCTCACAGTTCCGGCACAAATTTTCAATATCGTGATCTAGACTAGGCCAATAGATATAGTTCCGCGATAAATTTTTCATTTTAGTGATACCCAAATGACCTTCATGAACTTCTTCTAGGAGTCTTTGGCGCAAGGATGACGGAATTATGATTCTGTATTTATAAATCAAGCAGCCTAAATCAGTGACTATTTCCTCTTTACGGGCAAAATACGGGTTTTCCGCCTCAGAACTTGCAGTCGATGGCCAACCAAACATAACATAACCGAGTATCTTACTTAACAATGCATCTCCTTTTGTTTCTTTACAAATATCTTTAAAATTTATAGGTAAACGATCTTCTACTAAGTTAATATAACTAAAAACTTGGGATGGGCGAGGCTCAAGCTCTAGCGGTAAACGAGATAACGCGTCGGCCGGGCCATTGCTCGTCGAACGAACAAACTCCACTGAAAAATCATAACCCGCCAGTCGCGCGGCCCACCGTTGCAGACGGCTAGCAGCCGTCTGCGGTATGCCGCCTTTTACGCCGAATATAAAACTTAACGGTTGGCGATCAGTGCGTAACACAAACTTCCTACCAAACAGGTATTGATGGTGTCTCGTAATACCAAAATATATTGCTAAAGCTTCTTTATCGA
The DNA here is from genome assembly GCA_947459985.1 of Diloba caeruleocephala. Taxonomy (NCBI): domain Eukaryota; kingdom Metazoa; phylum Arthropoda; class Insecta; order Lepidoptera; family Noctuidae; genus Diloba; species Diloba caeruleocephala. The sequence goes on along the minus strand of OX381606.1, from coordinate 31,511,523 downwards.
GTTGACTATAGTTTTGTTCCGCTTGATTGAGTGTTCGTGAAACACAGCTGACCGGTCGTTCAGATCCATCAGCATAAAAATGCGAAAGGATAGCCCCCAGACCATAACTGCTACTATCTACTGAGAGCACGAGCGGCCGCCCCTCCTCATAATGCGCCAACACGCGCTTACTTAATAACGCTCGCTTAGCATCTGCAAATGCCCTAGCACACTTAAAATCCCACTTCCAAAGAGCCTCCTTTTTCAAGAGCAAGTGCAGAGGATGTAATAAAGAACTTAGATTAGGAATGAATTTACCATAATAGTTTAACAATCCCAGGAAGCTCTTTAGTTGTGTTACATCACTTGGCTGAGGCGCGTTTTTAATCGCCTCAATTTTATTCGGGTCCGGATGCAACCCCTCTTTATCAATAATAAAACCTACGTAAGTTACACTTTTTTGTAAAAATTGACATTTATTTAATTTTACCGTAAGGCCCATTTGTTGTAATCGTTGGAGTACAGCCCTCAGATTGCGCAAATGTGTATGTCTATCTCTACCCGTTATACAAATATCATCCAAAAATACGACGGTTCCCGATACGCCGTGTAAAGTCTCCTCCATCAACTTTTGGAACATTTCCGGCACGCACGACAATCCATAAGGAACGCGGCGGTATACAAACGTCCCGACATGAGTCGTAATAGCCGTAAATAGTTGTGAGGTCTCATCCAATAATACCTGTTCATATGCATGTCTAAGGTCAATTTTTGTATATTCTTCTCCATTACTTAAATTAGCAAACAACTCTTCGATCCGCGGAAGTGGATAAAATTCACGTTTTAATTTAGGATTTATGGTGATTTTATAATCACCGCAGATTCTTATCTCACCATTGGATTTTACAACAGGTACTATTGGTGTGCCAAAATCGGAATGTTCCACTCGATATATCGAGCCGTCCCGCTCGAGCCGCTCGAGCTCGCGCTCAATCTTTCCCCGTAGCGCCAGTGGCACGGGCCGCGCGCGCACATACACGCCATTACTATCTGTGAGCTGTAGACGCAGCGTTTTCTTACACATACCTAATTTATCACTAAATACTTCAGGAAACTCTACCCGAAGTCGGTTCACAAATTGATCATCTATAATTTCGTTGATACTAATTTGATTAATTTTTAACGCTCTTAACCAATCTCGACCGAGTAAGGGCCGACCCCCTCCTCTGATAATGTACAACATTAAGTCATTAGCTGTAATATTATTTAACGTAACGTGTACAAATATATATCCAAGAGGCTCAATTCGTGAACCGGAATAACTACGTAAAATTAGATTATCGGGATTAATATTTTTAGATTGAAATAATTGTTTATAACAATCTTCATTAATTGCCGAAATACGGCTGCCTGTATCCATCTCACAATCCAAGAAAACGCCGTCGATCTTAAGCTTAATAAAATAAGGTTTGTTACCTTGCGAAGAAATATGAAGATTGTAAAGATCGTCCTCCGAACTTTCGTCCATAAAGTTTTGCCGCTTAGCGTAATAATTACCACTATCACGATTACGCACCTCACTTCTTTTGCACATCACCTTCAAGTGACCGCGCTGATTACAATTATCACAATTGTAATTGATAAACCGACACTTATCCGCACGGTGCGCCTTGCCGCACCGCCAGCAGGCCGAATCCGCCCGGCGCGCGATGCTTGCTCCTGCAGCCGGCTGCGCTGCCCGCGAGCCCGCCCCCGCGCCCCCCCGCACTGCATGCAGGCCCTCGCCCGCCTCGCCGCTCGCACCCGAGGCGCCCGCCGGCCCGCTGCCCGCGAGCCCGCCCCCGCGCCCCCCCGCACCGCATGCAGGCCCTCGCCCGCCTCGCCGCTCGCACCCGAGGCGCCCGCCGGCCCGCTGCCCGCGAGCCCGCCCCCGCGCCCCCCCGCACCGCATGCAGGCCCTCGCCCGCCTCGCCGCTCGCACCCGAGGCGCCCGCCGGCCCGCTGCCCGCGAGCCCGCCCCCGCGCCCCCCCGCACCGCATGCAGGCCCTCGCCCGCCTCGCCGCTCGCACCCGAGGCGCCCGCCGGCCCGCTGCCCGCGAGCCCGCCCCCGCGCCCCCCCGCACCGCATGCAGGCCCTCGCCCGCCTCGCCGCTCGCACCCGAGGCGCCCGCCGGCCCGCTGCCCGCGAGCCCGCCCCCGCGCCCCCCCGCACCGCATGCAGGCCCTCGCCCGCCTCGCCGCTCGCACCCGAGGCGCCCGCCGGCCCGCTGCCCGCGAGCCCGCCCCCGCGCCCCCCCGCACTGCATGCAGGCCCTCGCCCGCCTCGCCGCTCGCACCCGAGGCGCCCGCCGGCGCCGCGCTCGCGCCGCTTACCTCCGCGTGCCTGTCTGCGGCCTCTAATGCCAGAGCTAGCTCCACCGCTTTACTGTAGTCAATATCTTTTTCAGCAAATATTCTAGACCTCATCACGTCACTTGCCAGCCCCGAGACGAGCTGGTCACGAAGATTTTCCTCTAATTTACTACCAAAATTACACGTCGCTGCTAAATGTTTCAACTGTTGTAGGTATTCTGTTAGTGATTCACCTGGTCGCTGTTTACGTAAACGGAAAACATGTCTTTCCGCTATTTCTGACCGCTGCGGCTCCAAATGGTTGGTTACCAAATTCACCAACGTGTCAAATCCTTTGGTCTCCGGGTGATCCGGTGCACAAAGGTCACACATAAGGGCGTAGGTAGCCTCACCAACTACTGTGATCAAAATCGGTACTTTCAATTCTTCCTTTACTTCATTTAATAATATGAATTGCTTTACTCGTCTGATATACGTCGGCCATTGTTTTGAGTTGAGGTCAAACGTTTCAATTTTCCCGATCGGCATGTTGTACGTTGACAATATTTTATATATCACTATTACCGATATTAACACGATATTATTCCTACCAATTACACCGATGAACACGCGTATTATAAATTTTTATCAAGCTCGTCGCCAGTGGAACGATTGAGTAAAACGTCGGTTGGAGACTAACTGATTTATTAAAACATTTTCATGTACCGACATAATATAAAACCAAACTTCTTATATCTACCCCAGACACAAGCCTCCCCCAAAGATCGCCACAATTACCGGTCTGGCTGTGTTGTGTGCTAATTGGGGGGTTTAGCCACAATCGCCATGCTTATCAGGCGGGTTGGTGATCATAATTGAGTTGTTAACGTACTGGAACGACGCTGCTGCCCATGTTCTGGCTATTTCCATAGTCGTAGTTTACAACACCCAAGGGATGAGAATGGTTGTTGTTATTGTTAAAAAAATATTATTAGATTCTTTAAGCTGCAGTCAAGCTGTATTAACTTTATCCAGATAACTCCATTTCATCTTCTCAATAAAAAATAACTGTTTTAATATAGAAATAGTTTTAATTTGAGATAAAAAGAAATGCTTGAACTTGTGAGCTTTGGAATTAAAACTTTTAATCTCTGAAAAGGAGTTTAGTCAGTTTTGAACCGTTGGCAACACAACGGTGTAATATCTCCCGGGAATTTGGTAGATAAACGAGCTTGTACACTAATTATTTTAAGATATCCTCCGTCTTGATTTTATAGTCAATAGTCGAAGTTAAGTTAATAGTCAACTTTTAACTTACGAAACGTCAGAATTGAACTTGCACGGTTCCAAGAGGTTGTTGGTTTTTGTAAGAAGGTCACCGTTTATACTCTTTACAAATAATTATTAAGATTCAAAATCGACTATCTATACAAATATAATAATATTTAGGTGTCTGTCTGTGATTACAAAATAAATGTTAAATTTAAGTGAAAACTGCAAATTATACCATGTCATATCAATTTTTGTCTGTCCGTCTGAAAGTTTGTCTCGAAAAGGCTCCGAAATGGCTCAACCGAGCGATTTCAATATAAATTATCGATATTAAAACAGGAATTTAAGTTAAAAATTTCGCGTATGTTCCATTTCTATGTATATATATGTGGTAAAAAAGTGGTTGAAAAACAACATTCAACTATTATATTAATTTGATAAAAATAAACGATTACATGTCATAGTTGAATGACCATGATTGATATACTAAACAAGACACGGTCAAGGTTGGAAGAACAATTACAGCACTCTATATATATAATTGACTATTTTGGGCATAGAATTTAAAAAAAAACGTCATTGAAATTAATACCATAGTCGTAGTGAGGAAATTATTACAGCACTTGGTGGGGTAGTCAGGGTTCATCTACTATACACGGGTACAATTAGGTTGTTTGATTAAGGATTCGGTTACTTAACGTGTAATGAGTAAACAACTCTTTAAATTCGTTATTTACTTCCTTTGCCCTGAGGTAGGGCAAAGGAATGAGGAGATCCGTAGAAGAACTAAAGTTGTCGACATAGCTGAAAGGATTAGTAAACTGAAGTGGCAATGGGCAGGGCACATTGCTCGTAGAACTGATGGCCGTTGGGGCCAAAGGTTCTCGAATGGAGGCCGCGCACCGGAAAACGCAGCGTGGGATGACCTCCAACGAAGTGGACAGACGACCTGGTGAAGGTCGCTGGGAGCCGTTGGATGAGGGCGGCATGTAACCGCTCGTTGTGGAAATCTAAGGGGGAGGCCTCAGCAGTAGGCGTCCTGTGGCTGATATGATATATGATGATGGCGGAGGGGCATGCCGTATATATAAATGGCTGCAGTACTCCATATAAGACCGAATTTTTTTATGATTACTTAATCATTATTCCGTGTGGTGCTAGAACTAAGAATATTGCTGTATGCTTAATGCTTCATCTACTTCTATGGGTGTCGTAACAAACGACCAAGGGAATTTGAACCTGAATCATGGACAACAGCATCCTTTTTGTGGAATAGTACAGCTGGACTGCACTCATCAACCCTGGAATATTAGCAAATTCCTCTAAAATGACACATTTGTGGAAATCTATGGAGGAGACCTTTGTTCAGCAGTAGACGTCCTTTGGCAGATATGATGATGATGATTTGATAATTTGAAGTCAGTCGAGTACAGTTTTTTTACGACAAATATTATTTTTAAGTATCATAATAAAGAGCTACTGATCGCAGGTTAAAGCTCGTGCTAAACTATTAACCATTCCTGTATTCTTTATTGTAATAACGGTATGATTACTCGTCAAAAGTCAACTGTAGAATGGTTTAATTCTTAGAATTATCTATAATAGACTTCACCGTAATTTTAACATTTTTACGACAAAAACCAAACGTATTTTAAGATGCAGTTTTTGTGGCTTCAGTTTTTTTATTAAAACGTCCGAGTTGATGGAATAAATTTACATGAAAAAGCCCCACGTAATTCTCGACGCTGGATATATTTTTTAACAGAGAGAATAATTCTTAGGAATAATGACTATTAATAATACTGACAAGTTTTATCAAGATTAAGAAAATGAAAAAGCGTCCACTGCTCATTTATCTACCTGATGTACGTCCAAGTTATGCTCCATATTGGAGTTATCTAAATAGGTTTTTTTTTAAAAAGGGTCTTGTTTTCATCTTACACTTATTTTTCAGTCTAAAGACATCTCAATTTCAAATGGAGACAGAAAAGTATTACTACAAAAGCTTTTGTGGAATCCAAGGCTATAGAATCCAATCACAAAACCGCCACAATGCCTAGTAGTCAGTGTATTCCAAAGCTATAGAAAAAATGGTTATATTTTGCAGGAGATACGAGAAATTCTACGTGCTACGCCATTTGTAACGCATACGGGACTTGTAGCACTGTGATCTGTGCCACGCGCACGACTACGTAATGGCTACGTTTATGCTACGCCTTGTATGCACCCAGCATCGCAATCTGCTACGGTATTCGCTACGAATAATAATAAAATACGAATTCAATTGCGTGACAGCGCTCAGTGTGTGCGTAATGAATCAACCTTACGAACATTACAATTTATACTCAAAATGATGAGTTTATCCGGAAAACAGGCATTGTTCGGCCCAAATCGGACCGTGTCCGAGCCGTATAACCGCATTAGCAATGTAAATGAGAACAAGAAGGATTCGTACATTTACATAGTTTGTATGAAACTCGAAACCTAGTGACCGTATATACCATCGCAAATAATGTAATATTATTTTGTATAAGCCTAACAATATACACGACGAATATACAAGCATTTATTTTAGTTACAACCTTAAAATATTTATAAAATTTTAATATTACTGAAATTATAATTATAGTAGTACACAAAAAGTCTTATTGAACTATTGTGTATTTCTTTTTCTTTCATTTTCTCTCAATCAATATCAAACTAATTATACTTATTAATAAACTTGTTCTACAAAATAGCCGTTACAGCTAATGTGTTTTGTAAATAACGTATTAACGGAGGCTATGACTACAGTTGGACAGCAGCGTGATAGCTCAGATAACGCGAATACCTCTTTGTGAAAATGTGTTCACTTATAACTTTACTTAGGGACAGCTCTATTAATATATTTATCGTATAATCACGTATCTAAGGATGAATAGTATTTTCATTAATAGAATATATTTTATGATAATTCATTAAGTGATTACTTATGACAAAGTATAAGAAGTTTTTTTTTTGTTTTCCTCTGTTTACGTAGTAGCCATGTAGTACCGGCTAAGACTACTGTTAGCCTATTTCATCCCATTAGTGTAGTAAAAGGCGACTAAGGGATCCGTGTGGTGTCCGGATTAAGAATATAACACTACTCCATCTCATCCCGTGGATGTCGTAAAAGGCGACTAAGGGAATCTAAACCAGAGGGATGGGCAGCAGCGTCCCTTCCCCGTCACCCCGTCGTCGGCTGTGAAACGGTAGCCATACTGTACTCAGCAATCCGCCTGTCGAGACTGGTGAGTATTGGCAAATTCCCCCCAAAATGATGATACAGTTGTGGAAACCTATGCGGGAGGCCTTTGTTCAGCAGTGAACGTATAAATGGCTGATATGATGATGGGATTATCTGGAAGATGAGCGGCAGCGTCCTTCAACTATATTTACCAAAACCCCCCAAAAGGCACACAACACAAACCCATATCGGTCGTTGTAGTGATCTTTGGGTAAGGCCTGTCCAGCAGTGGACATCTTTCGGCTGAAATGATGTTTTTGAAATTATCGTATTTTTGTAAAATCCGCAAACCATCGCGTTATTTTGCCACAGGCTTCCAGAAACAAAATCAGATCGATTCTTTTTTCTTATCCCGTGAACTGCAACAGAGCTCCCAGTTTATCAGTTCGGGAGCGAGCGAAGGTTGTCGCGGTCCAATTTGCGTGTGTAATTGGCGGGGAAGCTTTGATGGGGAATCACTTCTCGACATAATTAAACGACGTACGGTTGGGCAGGGGCGCCAACGTCACGGTTGTTAATTATAGACGGACAGTACGAATTCAGATTTCGATGTAAATTGTAGTGTTAATTAAGAGTGTTGGACTTATATGGGTTTTTAAACAGCTTTTTGTATTGAAGGATAGGAAAGTATAATAATGTAGGTATTTCAAATCAAAAAGTTGATATAATGTATTGCTTAGCTTAAACATCATGATATATCTTAGTTCACGAGAAGGCTAAGTGGATGAATTATTTTTACTATACATTATTACGCTCTATTCAAGAGAACTCATTCCTCACCACTACAAGAGACAAAAAATTCTAAATTTTTTACATGTAGTGCGGCTGCTGAGAGTATGTGTCCCTGACATCTGTGAATGGGTTAGTTTCTGTTATATTAAAGACTAGCGGGGACCCGCGGTTTCACCCGCGTTTAATTTAAAAGAAATTTAGAGTACTTCGTCTAATCTTGACATCTAATTATATAAGTTATAATTACATACAATAAATTATTTTAACTAGTACAATAGATAATTTTAATCATGACATTTAATTATTCTATATCTGTTTATAAATGACACATATGTAACTTTGTTTTACTTTTGTATATAATCCATTAAGTAAGATTTCATACTTGATACATATTGATTAAGTATGAGTACCGTGTGGGTTGTTAATTTATTTTGTTTGATTAAAGTGATAGTTGTCCAAATACTACATATCGGAACGCAGCAACTAAAGTCTGACTATTTATAACTAGTCTGTAAATCGTCATCGTGATCGTTACAGCCGAATAAAGTCCACTGCTGGCCACAAGCCTCCCAAAAATATCGCCACAACGACTAGTCTGGGTGTATTGTGTGCTCATTGGGAGGTTTTTTCCATAATTGCTAGGCTTGGCAGTGTTTTATATAAAAAATAAGGACTCAGCCAAGTACGCCTGGTACTTAATATATATACTCAGTATATAGGTAATAGAAAATGAGCACGCAATGAATCGTAAACAATACGATCAAAACGCAATGTGTTTATTGTACAATGATGTGATATTACAAGGCACACAGCGATGTCGCGATGTCTTCATCCGTCAACTGCAGCGAAAGAACATAAATTTACTTTTTATTTACATTGCAGTTTTATTTTCAAATAAATAAATAGCATACCGGAAACAAATATTTTGCACTATAATGAGTTAAATAAACTAAAAAAATACTTATAAATTCATGAAAAGGCGAACACAAAATACTAACGCTGAGGGTTCCAGAAACATCTATGGTGTCAGTTCTCGTTTCGAAGTCACTTACACCCGTTACATATATAACTACACAATAGCATATCAACATTGCACTAGGGCCATGTCGCGACAATTCCTTCAAACGACAGAAAAACCCGATAAGTGGATAAAAATTCGCGAACAGAATAAATATTACCGAATACTTTTTGCTCCGTCCTCAATCGTTATTTATTATTTATGGAAATAGACCTGGAAACTCTACCGGGGGAAGGTCGTCATATTTTTCTTAAAAAAAGTAATGTCCCCCGGTGCGGCGCGCGTTTGTCATGCAAATTTATGCGATCCGTTTTAGCGTTCGTTTTTAAACCGATAGCGATTTCTAGACGGAATATTCAATCGGATTGTAAATAAAAAAATGTATTTTTGTACATTAACGGTCGGGGTTATATTTGGATGTCACGAAGGATGTTAGAGGGGTCGTAAATTAAAGTATGGATACGCTTGTGCAATGGGCGAGAGATTGAGTTAGCGTAACGAAAGCGAGCGTCATGTTACGCCGTCAGCACGTCATTTAGATCATTTTGTGAGTGGGGGGGGGGGGGGGGGAACAGGCTTGACTCACGTGTTATGTCATTTAAATGGGCAGTGTTGTTTCGTGGGTTAACTACGGTTTATATCGCAAATAAATTGTTTCTTGGAAGTGAATTTTGCTTATAATAATAACTTATACATATATTAAGTTGACGGCACGGTTGGTGCAGTGGTTTATACAGTCGACTGCTGCGCTCTGGGTCGCGGGTTCGATTCCCGCACGGAACAAATATTTGTATGATCTGCAGGTAGTTGTTCCGGGTCTGTGTGTATTGTGTGTGGAATTTGTGTCTGTAAACGCGACCACGACACAGCACAAATCCTAGTGCGTTGCCCTTAAAAAAAAAATGGATCTCTGAGCTCCCCTAAACTTATAAGTGTAATGCAATAATTTATTTTTAAATAAAGTATTATGATGAATCAATAATTTTTAATAATTATACCAATTTGGTAATAACGTACTGCCTGATTTATTTCTAACATATTTTCATATCAGATCAAATGTCTAAATATTAAAACAATAAACTTAAGCTGTCTAGATGAAACAAACATGCGAGAGTGGTGAGGACCTGTTTCAACAATGTCGCAAGTTATAAAGAGATAGTCAACTTGTCTTTGTGATTGATGCCTTGGTGGCCTATTTTTATGACATGCTTTTAATTCATCTGCATTTTTTTACTTACAGTATTTTTAATTGTTTTGTTTGAGATGGTGCTACATATCGAAGAAAAAACTATATGCACAAAAATTGCATAACATAATAAGTACTGAAAAAAATACTCTAGCATTAATACAAATTCATAATGCATAGCTATTTGTGATAAAAATATTGTAATTTTTATTTTTTACCTATTATTTTAGTGAATTGTTGTCCAAGGTACAACCCAGCCGCACCTTAACCTACTGTGACAGTATTTGGTACAACTTAATTTGATGTGGAATCAGTATTTTTGATTCGCAATCTATGTTTTATGTATAATAATCATATTTACAATCACTAATATTTTATTTGTGCGCTGAGAAAATAATATGATCTATATATATATGACTTGAATTATTTTGTTGGCAAGCCAACTGACTAACAAAACTTGTACAACAGATAAGGGTAAATACTTTGAGGATCAAGTCCTTAATATCCTAAATCGTCATCGTCATGTTATTATACGTTAGATCGTCAGATCTTCTCGTCGCCTTGTATTCCGCAATGTCTTAAAACGAAAGTTTTTAACCAGTGCGTCCTACCGGTTATGACCTACGGAGCCGAAACGTGGACACTGACAGTCGGACTAGTCCACAAGTTCAAAGTTACTCACCGGGCTATGGAACGCTATGCTTGGAGTCTCTCTAATGGATAGAATCTGAAACGAGGATATCCGGAAGAGAACTCAAGTAATCGACATAGCACACCGAATCAGCAAGCTGAAGTGGCAGTGGGCTGGTCACGTCTGTCGAAGGACCGATGGCCGATGGAGCAGACGAGTCCTAGAGCGGAGACCGCGTAAGGGCAAATGTAGTGTGGGACGCCCACCAGCTAGATGGACGGATGACCGGATGTTGCGGCGCACGCTGGGAGAGGCCTACGTCCAACAGTGGACCGGTATAGGCTGATGATGTGTTACTATATATTTATTTTATGATGGTTCATGTTCCTCAATCCGCCACCCACCAATTCTCCTCCCGTGGGTGTCGTAAAAGTCGACTAAGGGATTAGCCGGAGGATGGGCAGCAGCGTCGTTCGAGTACATTAACAACTCAACTGCGATCGCCAACCCGTCTGCCAAGCGTGACGATTATGGCAAAACCCACCATGAGCCCACAATACACCCATATGGGTCGTTGTGGTGATCTTTGGGGGAGGCCTGTGTCCAGCAGTGGACTTCATTCGGCCGAAATTATGATGATGATGATGATGATGTTTATCATGTTGTACGGTGGCGCGAGCTAACTTGACAATATTCGCACTCTCAGTGTATTCAATGAACTCTTGGATTCTCATCTGAGCTGTGATTTGCGGATGATTGGAAGAAGATATTAAAAATTGAATATCAGAAGCATTGTGAGAGCAATTTATGAAAGACAAGTCCCTTTTTTCCTTTTTATTGGTGTCCAGTGGAAATTCTACATGGAACTTCCTTCGCCCCGGGGAAGGGCGAAGGGGTATGCCGTACTCCTACCGGCTGAAACCACTGGAGCAGTCATCTTTGGCGCCGAAGGGAGGCTCCAGGCCCTCGTAAGATTACACTAGAGCCACCCATTGGTGCCACGCCTTTCGGCACATCTCGGAGGGGATGACTGCCCTAGTTGTTTTATATTATTTATCTTGTATTTTATCTATGTCTATTTAATTATTGTATTATGTATTATGTAATTATTGTACTTGGTCCAAGACTGTTGTAATTAAAGTAAATAAATAAAAATTAAAATGATTAAATGACCTACGCAAATGAGTTTCAAGTAGAACAATAAAAAAAATCGTTACTTGATACACATACATACAGGCAAACAGTTACTAAGCACGCTTCGCCCCGACACATGCTCCACAACTAACTAATGTAAGTAATTCACATTTGCATAAACCAATTTTAATGTTAGCCCAACAACCAAACCCTAATGTCAGGCACTCACAAACTTCTTCCCAGGCCGCCAGAAACCAGGAATTTGGCAAATTTACAGAATTTCAACCAACTTGTAACTTTGTCCTTTGATTTCAACTTTAAAGTTTTCGTGAATTTAATCAAAGTAACTTTATCTATTTCAGCGTGAATGGTTTGTTTCGAGTTGGTGTCCTGTAAACATAACTTGATTATAATTAAGTTCGGTTTGAGGTGGAACAATGATTCGCACCTTCTCGATGGAAGTTGGCAAGCGGTTCCTGGTAATATTGCTAGAACATGTTTACGCGTTTCGGTGTCGGGATTAAGAATATAACACCACGCAATCTCCTTCCGCGGATGTCTTAAAAGGCGATTAAGGGACTCTTAACCAAAGGATTGGGCAGCAGCGTCCCTTCTATGGAATTGGGGCTTTATTGCGCTCACCAATCCGCCTGCCAAGCGTGGTGACTACTAGCAAATTTCCCCCAAAATAACAACACAATTGTGGAGAGTGGAGGCCTTTGTTCAGGAGTGAGAATGATGATGCTACGTCAAAGTCAAAGTCAAATTGTTATTATTCATGTAAACCATTTGCTGGCAATTACGAATAGTCAGATTTTAAATAGTTTCACGGTTCCAAGTCATTGGTCCTATGGAGAAGAACCAGTAAGAAACTCCATGAATCTACTTTTTTGAAATAATAAATGAAAGTATTACAGTCTTATTACTTAATGCAATGTAATCGTAAAACCCTATGTGAGGATAATGGATGCCAATGTGCGGGATAAATACACACATATTTATGCATAATGATGATAAATTGCCTTACAATTAGATTGCTATAGCAGTTATAAGCTGACCAGTCCTGAAAGAGGGCACCCGTTCACGAGCAGAACACATGCATCAGCATAGTTCAGCTCAACCTTAATTCAGGCCTTAACTTAACCATGACCATGACAGACTCAAACTGCTCGGCAGCAGGCTGGTGTATGAGTTATTACATTAGTGGCTACATAATGCTCACATTCACAATAATATAAATGAGTAAATTATTATACATGCAATATAAAATTAATATCATATATAATAAACTTATTATACTGATACATCTAAATGTACCTATAAAATTAAAATTAAAATAAGCGTTACAAACAAATAATGTCACTGCTTAAATCTGGCTATCAATTCAAACTGTTTACAGAAAATAAATCAATATGTAGAGAGACCGAATATGTAAAGATTCGACCACAGCTAAAACAATATTGTTGCTAACTAAATGAATATCTAGTAGATACGTTTCAAATCTGTAGCTCCGGTCACGAACTCCCGGGGTCCGGTTACGCTATCTGATACCTTGGGTGTCGTAGAAGGTCCATAGTAGCATTGAGTTTGGAACTCGGTGCGTACTACTAAGTGGGTACCCACTAGCGTATTTGAGAACTGGAAGGACGAGAGATTGTGCTAGCGCAATTTTAGTGGTAATAGGGAGGAAATCTCGAAGCTGTCTCAGGGATCCCGCCGAAGCAAACACCTTACGACTGACTTCCTGTAGTTGTACGGTCCACAAAAGTATTCTGTCTAAATAAATCCACAAGTTCTTTCTCACTCATGGAATGGTAATAAATTTTGTTACAAGTCGTTCACCACTCAAGCTGTTCGACTGTGGACTGCATTATCACTTCATGTGAGAAGTGCACAATCGCTGCCCGTTTAAAAAAAGTTTGTGAACATTATTTGTCCCATTAATTTGCTATTCCTTACTCATTCTTCTTATTTACGGTTTTATATACACATAAAATGTTTATTTGTATATAACAATAATATATTTTGTTGTACTAGTATGTATTTTAATTATTACATTTGTGTAATATAAAATATATACAACTTTGTACATGTACACTCAGACTACCCTATTTCGCAAATCAATCCAAAGGTTATCTGGAAGAGATCACTGTATGTGACAAGACCACCCATTGTGCATTGACTATTATGATCCATTGTCATTGCCTTGTTTTTGTTATGTGGTGTACAATAAATTGTATATAAAGTAGAATGGGCAAGAAAGTCCATGGTTACTCTTTTTAATAAAAAAAGAAAATTACAATAACAATGTAAGTGCCAATAAAAACATACAATATTTATGGGTACTTACATTGTTATTGAAATTAAGATTATGTGAACACAATGTAGGAGAAAAGAGTCTCAGATTCTTATGAAGTCAACACAACACACACACATATCGCAGCCCGTAAACATATATCATCATATCAGCTATAGGACGTCCACTGCTGAACAAAGGCCTTCCTTATAGATTTCTAGGGTTGGTGAGTGCAGTATGGCTATTGTTCCAGAGAATGGTTGCTGCTGCCCATCTCTCTGGTTTAGAGTCCCTTAGTCATCTATTATGACATTCATGGAAGGAGATGGATTGGTGCCATATTCTTTGTCCACCACATGGAAGATAAAGCATACATAACACAGTAATTAAAAATACCATGACAGAAGCGTATTGCTGGGAAGTTTGATGCACCGTTTCTCCTGACCTTAAAGACAAGAAGCGTGAACGGTCTGCAATTTGGGGGGCTATATTATACTGAAGTTCAAAAAGTAGTTTGTTTGTATATATTAAACGATATTTATCTTCAATAAATAATTAAAAAGCTCCGCAATCACAAACACCAAAATACTGAAACCAGACCAAAATAATGATTTAAACTTTCATATTTTATGATAACATATATAATCACTACGAAATTAACGTAAAATAACCTTGCGGTCAACAATAAGCAACTTAAACTGACAGACAATCTGAAGATAATTTCGCTTTAATCCCCGCACCGTAATTGTTATACATTATTTTTGTTTCAACAACGCCAACAATTAATCTACCGACACAATTTGTGTCACATATTTGCCAGCTGTCCTTTTCCAGACCCCGTTACCCAGAGCTCTTAATTTAGAGCAAGTTCTCAAAGCCTGTCCTAGTATCGTTAACAACCGCATGACTGGCGACAAGGGAGCCAAGTTCTGGACGTGGGTCATCCCCCCTATCCCATCCCCCTCGAACACCCGACCCTTCCTAATGCGAAAATGAATTATGACCCAACATAATAGCACTCGTTATTAAATCATTGCCGACTGTTTGCGTTACATAAAGTTTTTCAACTCGACGCGGAATGCTGCGAATTATATGATACGTGTGTGTCTCTAAGTCGAATTAATGTTGAACGACAATGCAAATAAGGACGGAAGGTTTTTTGTTATGATTTTGTCATCGTTTCAGCCGAAAAATGTCCACTGTTGGATCCCCCAAACATTGTCACAAAGCCTGATATGGTTTTGTTTTGTGCGCTTATCTGTATATTAATCACAAGCTGAGACCCACGGTTTTATCCGCGTTTAATTTAAAAGAAATTTTGAGTACTTCGATCTAGATACTTGACATAGAATATATATATTGGCTTTCAAGGGGTTTTTTTTTTGCGCGGAACCCGAATTCTTTTTAAAAATTAAATTGGCCTCAGTTTTCTTTATAACATCAGCTATCTGCCAGTGAAAGTCGCGTCAAAATTAGTCCAGCCATTTCGGAGATTCCCGGAACAAACAAACAGACAGACAGACAGAAAAAAAATTAAGAAGTAGTTTTTTGTTATATGTACCGTATCTACTTTCATATGCATTTAGTAAAAAGCTGTTGTGTTGATATTACAAACAGACACCTCAATTTTATTTATTTGTATAGATATATTAATACGCTTATCTATAAATAATACGCGAAGAAAACCTTTGTACCCCATCTTAAGCACATTGTGCGCACGAAGGTCTGTGAGATTTGGCATATTTAAAGTTCATATGGAGGAGGAATCCAAAAAGTTAAAATTTATATATAACGTGTGTTAGAAATACAGTTAACCATTTTAAACAAAACAAAGAATTTTTGTCGAATTTTGACCTATGAGCAACCACTACTTGATATTAATAATCGCCACACTTGGCAGACGGATTGGCGATCGCGGTTGAGTTATAAATGTACTCGAGGGGCGCTGCTACCCATTCTCCGGCTTATGTTATAGTCGCCTTTGACAGCACCCACGGAATGAGATGGGGTGGTGGTATTTTTAGCCGAGAAGTAATAATTAATGGTCTAGTGTTACGAAAATCATTGCATTTATTTCTCTCTTAATATATAGATCCATCAGAAATATAATCGCACACACGAGACTATCTACATAAATAAATAAAATTGAAGTGGCTGTTTGTAATGTCAAAATAACAGCTTTTTACTAAATGCATATGAAAGTACGAGTATATACGGTATATAGTATATAACAAAACAGCAATTAATTTTTTTTTTGTCTGACTGTCTGTTTGTTCCAGGTTATCTCCAAACGGCTGGACCGATTTTGACGGGCAGATAGATAATGTTATAGGCTCTAGTGTGATCTTACGAGGACCTGGAGCCCCCTCCCTTCGGTGCCGAAGATGACCGCTCCAGTGGTTTTAGCCGGTAGGAGTGCGGCATACCCCTTAGCCCTTCCCCAGGGTGAAGGAAGTTCCATGTAGAATTTGCACAGGACATCAATAAAAAAAAAAGATAATATTATAAGGAATAACTTATGCTACTTTTATTTTAGGAAAATAATTAGGTTTCCGCGCAAAATAATAAAACCCTTGAAATCCAATATATATGTCAAGTGTCTATGTCGAAGTACTCTAAATTTCTTTTAAATTAAAGGCGGGTGAAACCGCTGGTCCCAGCTCGTTTCAAATAAAAGATGCTCAAGTGCGACTCGCACCCTAAGCGGATTCCGTACTATTAAGCGTACGTGCTTAAAGTGACAATCTTTTATTTTTCGGGCGCGTTCATGTTGCAATGCATAAAAATGTTTGTCTCTTGATTACTCCACAAAGGATTTGGAATTAATAATTTTAGGACTTACCACTTCGCTGATACCAAAACACCTCACTTCGTGGGATATTTCAGGATTCAATATCACCGGAAAGTACCTTATAAGTTTTGATGATCAGTCAATGAGTGAGACTGCGTTAAACAAGAAACTTTTTGTTTGCAACATCATGTAGTTATAAACTTTAGTATTTTACATTAAATTCAAATTGATACCGCAAGCTGTTTCTCAAAAAAAATGGCCGTGACACATGGACAGACAGGCGGACATTAAAAAAATCCGATAAAACAAGCCAAGTAATTCATTTACTGAACTCAAAAGGTTCAATAAATAACTAAATAACTCAGTTACCTATTTTAAACCAAACCAGAAATACCAATGCCTCTAAAAAGCAACGTATATTTCTAAAACTATAGATCAAAAGATATAGGCTTCGGCACAATGAATATTCTGTCTGAACTCTTTCACCGCACTAATGATTCTAAAATCCTTAGTCATTAAACCCGGAGCTTGTTCGTTCACTCTCACAATTTTTCTCTCCAAGTATTACCGGCAGCTAACCGAATACATAGAAGTGATATTTTCTATAAGTTCAGTATACGACCTCGTTAGCTGCTTTGTACCGGCGTGTATTTCTCCTATTACTGCTGGAAAAGGCCAGATGTAGCAAGTAGTTATTATATATAGAATCATGTTATAAGTGTCTTTGTTTGCTCTTAGTTTGATGTTTGTTTACATGATTATAAACTCGTTAAATATGACGAGATAAGCGTAAACGAATTTTTTTCATTCGTATACGCTTATTTCTTTCTATGAATGTTGAGTTTGAGTTTTTAATTGTAATATAACACTTTTAAACGGATTAAATTTTCGTTTATACTTATTTCATACTTTTGTTTCCCACAGCTGTGGGCACAGCTAGTATGAGTACCAAGTCAAGTCACCAAACTGAAGTGGTAGTGTGTTAGCTATATCGGTTGAATGACCGTGGTTATTAAAGCAGACGAATTGGCCATCGCAGTGTAGGAGGTCATAACCAGGTAATTGACATGAAGGATATTAGGGTGGACTCGATGTGGAAGACATCAAACTGGAGTGGCAGAGGGTTGGTTGTATCTGTCGAAGGACCATGGTTGTTAAAGCAGACGAATCGGCCAACGCAGTGTAGGAGGTTATAACCAGCTAACTGAGCTCATGAAGGTTATTAGGGTGGACTTGATGTGGAATATGGAGGACCAATTGCTACGGTGAAAGTTAGTAAAGGCTATAGGCCTTCACTTGTCCAGTACTTGACTATGACAAAGTAATTTGATTATATAAATACCTATAAAAGTTATACAATATTTGAAGAAAATTAAGTGCCGATTTTCTATCATAACATTTATGGTATGACCTACATAAACCACAATTGCTACACAACACTAGGCAAAACTAAGCGGTACAAGGGTCTCCCTCAGGACACCAAAGGACAGCAACTCATAAAAGTGAATACTCATAGAAATATGTCCCTTGATGATTGCGTTTAGGGACCCGTATATTATTATCCTTCTTCACAGGTTGTATGGAATTTTGCGTTACAATCTGTAGCACAAAACAAATCATTATAAAATACAATTATAGTTCCATTCCATTAAAAAATATAGGAATGAGTTATATTATGCCCGGAAAAATGGAAACCACCATTCAGTTACTGTGATTTCCAGGCATTTGCATAATCATGTCCGTATTAATATAATGGATACAAAAATAGAAATAATATAATGCACGGAAGAATATTTAGATACGCCCAATGAGACGCACAATTAAAAACAATACAAATACGAAATTGTAAAAGAGCACTAGCAAATATCGATTCAGCTGACAATCCTCATTTGACGATACTCAACCAAAAGCGGATCAGGCACCATCTTGACAAATATTAACTATGCAAAACTAGAAAGAAAAGGGAACTAATAATCGGAATGAAATTTAAATGTTAAATTATTCAATCAAGTTCACTCGTTTGACAATTGATAACGTTTGACTTTGATTCACAGATACGCATTTATACAAAACTAAATATTTAACAACAAAATAAAATTGAGTACGGAATACAGGTCCTAACCAGAAGTTCGGACTCCATCTCGCATAAAGGCATTAATCTGTTAAGTATAACTTGTATTAATTTGTACCCTTTGTACGGTTTTGAGATAAATAAATTATTATTACTAATTATAATAAATCTATCTCTAGGAATGAGACAGTGCATCGCATTTGAACGAGAATAGGTCCGCGCTCAGCATGATTCTGTGGTGCTGCTATATGCAACAGCGCTGGTCTTCGGCGTTGGCCAATTATGTTATTTGTTTGTTCTTTGGGATCGAGAGAATATCCCGATTCATAGAAAGAAACAAGCATTTTTCATGATATGTGTGCTATTGTGTGAGTAATACAGACTCTAGGAAAAAAGTAAGTCGCATAGAATTATACAGAAACAGTCAGACCAGTCATAAAAATATACCTTCATAAAAATAATAGCTTACTGTCTTACAAAAATGGTAGTCATAATAGGGAAACACATTTACGACACGATGAGGCAGTTGCGGTAATGACTTATGAGAGCAAAGTTGCCGTAACCCCTCCACAACACCATGACATAAGGGCGAAATAACGTGAAGGGAATAAGGAAAATACGGCGCACATATTTCATACAACACTGTAATAATAAACTAGCCTTTAAGCCCAGACTCCTACAGAGGGGTGAGCTTTTTATAGTACAGGACTAAATACTGCGAAATATGATTTTAGTTAAGTGCCGAATTTAAAGTTTCAATCACAATACGCTAAGGTAAAGCGCGTACGGCTAGTTTTTCGTGGTGATGGTGATAGATAGCTAAACCTGGTGGGAACTCAGTTATCTAGAGCATAATACATGAAGCAGCAGATGACAATGACATAAATAAATCATAAAATGGAAGGACCAGTTCCACCAGTAACGCTGTGCAGGACATCGAAGGTCCATGAAAGCCTGTCAAAAATTATTAAACCTGCCACTCTGTCAATATAAGTGAAATAGGCATACTCAAAAATACTTTCCCTCCTAACATTTCAAAGAGAGAATGTGGAATATTATATAAATGTTTCACATTCCCGTACGAACAAGGTTTTCTCGGAATTATGACAGCACACGGAAAAAAGTTATCATATCAATTTTCATTACGCTAAAATGATACTGCTGTACGCTCTCGATAATTATTGTATTGTTGTTTCGTATTGAAAAGCCAATGTCGTTTACACAACGGCAATGCAGCTACCGGAATACACTCAGTTTTACCGTTACCTTAAATTTTATTCCGCGGAGATAAGGACCAGATTCGATTGTCCTGACCGCGAGGCGTATGTATGTAAATGCTTTAAGCACAATAAAGGTAGCGTGACCGCGCATATATTAAAACACAAATACCAACATTTTACCGACACAGCTGGTCGGTACAGTCGCCAATTTATTGATACAACGTGATTAACATCGGAAGGATATCGCTCGCATTGTTATTACCTATTTAGCGGTCATTACATTCAATATGATCACAATTTTTGTTTCAGAAAGGGGGGCTTATAGCGGTCTCATAATAAGTAATTTATTTAAGAATCCCAGTAGATATTGTCCTGGTTACGTTTTCTTAGAAGCGGTTGAGTGGAAAACAGTTTAGTTTTTACATACTGTCACCTCTCTTGTCTTAGTGTAGTAGTAGTATTTCATTAGAAAATACATGGAGTCTCTTTATTAATTATTTAAACATGATTACTCTATAATTCAGTAAGCGTATATATTAAATACATTACATAAATAAAACAAAAAAAATACTCTATGCAAATAAGCATATTATAAATTAGAGGATTATCTCAGAGATATAAATGCTTAGCAGAATGCTCGTCTAGCTCCGTAAGACACTAACAAATGAATAAAACAATTCATTGTAGACTTATCGACATGCCATCATGTTGTTGCATGTTTTGTGACATCAATTTATTCAGAGACTTTTATTTTCTGGCATTTAATTGTTTGGCTTTTTTTTGACGTTTACATTATTAATTATTTACATCTGAATTTATTATTAGACAATTGGCTTATTGATGTTTGATACCGACACATTTTAAGAGGTTTAGTTTTTACTACATTTAATGTAGGAATATTGTCTTCACATAACCTGAATTTTCTAGAACATTGTACTCATAAATATTGTAATATGATTTAAAAAAAGCCATGGAGTTTCTTGCCCGTTCTTTTCCATGGAACGAGGCAACTAAAGTCTCGACTAGTCATAAGTGCTATTAATGGTTTAAATGAATAAAGATCTTTTTATCTTTTATCATGACAAAATCAAACGGATGTAATTTTCTAGTTGAATCTTATATTGACATTTGGTTACAAGTGTAACTTAACCACAAGTTAAAGTTGGGGCAATAACCTCTCAAAAATGTATCACAATTTATCCCGACAATAAAGGCAACAAACAAGAAATATACTGCCACTAGTACATCGATCGCATCCAACTCGAAGGACAGACATACAATAACGGTACACGTCATAGAAGACAAAATTGGACACTAGACTGACACTGTGTGACGCCCGCTAATTTATTACGCTACAAACAATTGTAACTCGAGTGTTTTCGTGGGACTGTCGTTGTGAGTTCACAGATATTAGTATGGACGTCAAATACTAGATTATAAAAAATCTAAACAACATGTAGATTATGAACAAAAAATACACGGAGTTGTATGGAAAATGTTTGTACTTGTTTTAGCTTAGAATCTGCAAGGTCCAACGGCAAAGAGACTTTATTAATTGGCTCCTTTGAAAAGTTGTATTATAGGACACCTACAAATGAGAATACCTCGCAGTTTCCGTCACAGTTCAGAATGGATCATCCACTCCTTTTCCGTGTATAGACAGAATTGTTAGGGTTTTATCAAATATAATCCATGATATTATACCAACACGATTGTATTTCACAAAGTTAGTAGAGAGAGCCAATGAAGCAATTAAGTCCTACATAATAGCGACAAGCCTATCGCCATTTACCGGGAACGGTTCATCCTCCTCCTCTGGGCTACTAAGAATTTCCTGACAAAAACACCCTGATAACGTTGCCCGATCTGGGAATCCTACCCAGGACCTCAAGCTCACACTTCCGAACCTAGATCGATGATAATGTTCCAAGAAGCCAATTTTTGTTTTAATCAGTAAATTCACTTACACTTTACAGAAAACGCCAGAAGCAAATACCTACCCACTTTACCGAGAAAGGATGCAATTGATCGACTCTTAATAATCTTATTGAAGTTCTTGACATCAATGGCATTGCAATCGACTGAGTCCGTTTTCTCAACCAGAAAGGAAACCATTTCTCTCCGTTTATAAAATAAATGTAGTTGGTAATTCAAAACGAAGCGATTAAGGTGTTTCAGTTTAAATGAAACTCTTAAAAAGTTTAATAGTTTATCCTCGCAACTAGTTTATATGAAATAGGCACGTTTGACAAGATATACTTTATCTATACAAATAAATAAAATTGAACAGCTTTTTACTAAATGCATATGAAAGTATGTACGGTACCAGTAACAAAAAAACAATTTTTAATTTTTTTCTCTGTCTGTCTGTCTGTTTGTTCCGGGTAATCTCCGAAACGGCTGGACCGATTTTGACGGGACTTTCACTGACAGATAGCTGATGTTATGAGGAATAACTAAGTCTACTTTTATTTTAGAAAAATAATTAGAGTTTCGCGCAAAATAAATAAAAACCTTGAAATCCAATATATAAATTCTATGTCAAGTGTCTATGTCCAAGTACTCTAAATTTCTTTTAAATTAAGCGCGGGTGAAACCGCGGATCCCAGCTAGTGTATTAATATAAACTTTGTGCAGAATAATTGACGGCACGGTTGGCACAGTGGTTAAGCAATTAGCTATCTGCGCGATGTGTAAAGGGTTTGATTCCCGTATGGAACAAATATTTGTAAGATCTACTGATAGCTATTGTTCCAGGTCTGGATGTGAGATTTATGAATGTAAACTGTACCCATGACACAGGTGAAATCCTATTGTCATAATCATCATGAAAATTCACCGTTTTTTTTTAATTTTTTGTTAGAAAACATTGCCCCGCACTAGGATTAGTCCGTGAACAACGAAGGTCTACTTGGAGAGGATAAATAACACTATTGGACTACTGTACTATAACCGTATATTAATCGTACCAGATAATTACAATGGGTTTGCTACTCAACTTAAACAAAAAAAATAAGTTTGTTAGGGTTAACTCCGGTAACGAAACCATAGCGCGATCTAATTCGATTTCAACGCCATCTAGGGAAGCAAAAGTAAACTATCTAAAACTATTAAATTCGTGTGCTCGCGCCATGGTTTCGGTTCCCACTCAGACAGTCCGTAAAGTAAATTTATCTGAATCGTATGTATAAGCCTTATGGGACTTTATTATGTGGTACTCGTCATTTCATAGTATGATAATCAGAGTTTGGAAGCTTAATCAATCAGAAATAATAGAAGAATAAAAAAAAATGATTCTTCATAAAATTTACTATTTTCCAACTGAGCTTATTTAGAAAATAGTCAGGCAGTAAGAGAGTTATCTTTCCATGTTTTTATTTGGGCTCGGATCCGTTTAGCTCTTCATCATCATCAGCCTATAACGGTCCACTGCTGGACATAGGCCTCTCCTAGCGTGCGCCACAACACCGTTTAGCTCAGCACCGCTTCAAATTTGCAATACATGCTAGCAGTTTCGAATAATGTGAGAGTTGCAACAAAATATGATTTAGTTAATGCCTGTACCGCAGAGTGTTGCAAGGTCGCCTGCGATATCCCCAAGAGGTATCGGTAAGCAACAATTTTAGACGTTTCTAGATTGAAAACGATGAGTGCGGGGCGATTCTTGGAAATGATTAGCCTAGACAGTGATGAAGAGTTAATATATACTTGTTAGACATGAATTTAAGGTTGATGTTTTTTGTGTATGCTCACACTTCTTATTTACCTAGGTGGACCACTTGCCCCACACTAGTAGTTCTGTGTCGTCGTTTACAGACATGAATTCCACATACAATACACCCAGACCCGGAACAACTACCTGCAGATCATACAAATATTTGTTCCGTGCGGGAATCGCATACACGACCCGGAGCGCAGCAGCTGACTGTATCAGCCACTGCACCAACCGTGCCGTCAAAATTATTTGCATATTTATTATCTGTTTATTCCATTTGTTTTTAAGAGAGAGACATAGTGTTATCTGCGTTTTCATTAAAGTATACATAAAAATAAAACAAATGATATGAATAGATTTTATCAGGCAAATAATATACCTACAAACCCTAAATCCTGAATAAAATTTGTGTCAAACTTATCATCCTGAATACACACACCTAATTATAGATAATACCGTATGTATAACGATTTTGCAACCCAAAATATTTGGATATTGTTAGTAGACTGAAATGTTGCATGGCAAATTTGAATAGTTAATGAAAACTGAAGTTCTGGCTAGACATACTCATTTACACATACTAAATGCAAATCATTTACCACAATAATATAAAATGGAAAACAAATTTGTATCATTTCAAATTCATTATCAAAATGTGCATAATTCCACCGAATTATTCATGCAATAGCATGGCAAAAATCCATTGGATATCATTTTCATATCCAAGACCAAAGGAGTTTTAGGTAGAAAAAGCCAATCCTGATTGGCGTTGTGCTCGATTTATGTCGTCAGGTTCGCCCCCCTTTATTGTCATCATAAAACTGCTGGTATCAAAGTTACTGCTATCAATGCTACCCAGAGCATTATTGAGCACCCTTAGTTCTAACCTTACGTTAGCGATAGCCAGGAGTGTAGTGATCACACAGACTCACAAATATAGCCGTATATTAATATGTAAAATCTGTAGTTCAGGCGTCCGGATCACATGTACCAAACGCGCGCCATGCCGTGCCGGTTCCTATGACATGACCGTTTTGACCACCATTGTACTGGTGGGATGGCTGTAATTAATCAAGCACTGGAGTTTGGTTAATTTGAGCCATCCTTCTCGTCTGCCCATCCTGTTAGCAGCAGTGTCAATATGCATATATGCACACTTTACAATATTGGAGATGCGGCCGAGATCTGGCGCTAAAAGAAGATAGTAATTGAAAGAGACTGACCATTTTTGGGCCCAACGCGTTACAGAAAAAAAGTAAAAAAGGCACCCAACGTTATAAATAAGAACTTTGCACAAAGTTTTTACACCAAGCTCAGAGAAGTTTTACTTATAAATACCTATAATTTAAAGTTGTTATTCGAGTATTTATTTCTAATTGTGTTTTTTCTGCCAAGATCTCTCTCTTCAAGTGACCATAAAGACATTGCATCAAACTCAAAAAAATGACATTATCAATTTGAAAATGATAATATGACCTATAATAGCTTAACTTGACACTGGCAAAATGTTATAACAATTGCCATATAAAAAAATAAAAACCTATAAAAGAAACGTCCCCATTTAGTTTGTGTTCACGCGCAATTGAATGTATTGGTAAACTACTAGGTACCAAGAGAATATTTCACCTACTACACATTTCCTACATTATATTTTAATTTGATATGAAAATAAGTAACAACATTACTTAACCAGAAATCCATATCCACATTGACTGTAGTTATATAGGTTATAAAAATCAATACCAACCGTTTTTGTAATAATTCGCCTTTCACCTTTATTAATTGTTACACATTCGCTTTTTGTTTTCAACTGAATAACGCTTAGGAACAATTAAAGTACCAACTAATTAACGACTATTTTATGTAAGCATGTGAGACTATTATGTAAACAGGAAGAGTTCTTTTATACAAAAGTACGTAGTATAAATCCTGGATCTTAGCGCCTTCTAAACATGTAACTTTTTTTTTTTATTGATTTCCAGTGGAAATTCTACATGGAACTTCCTTAGCCCCGGGGAAGGGCGGACGGCTATGCCGACTATATGCTATATGAGCACGCAGACTCCCCAATCTACACACCCATGTGGCCCCGTGGCCACCTACCTAGTAGTGGCGGCAGGGGGTCTAAACTTTTATCTAACACACAATCCACAACTATACTATGCCTGCCATCAGGTTGAGTATTATTAAGTTCACATCGGAGTAGTGTTTGACGCAAGTAAATTACACATTTACATAGGTAATTGTAGTTCTAAGTTCCCCAGCACAAATTTTGCTGTTTGCTACTTACTTGCTAATTGCCATACACTATGAACTGCTTTTCACTATTATACCAGTACAACCTAAAAGTGTTTATGATTAGCCGCCTGAACAATATTAAGCAATAGTTGCAAAATATATTGTTTAAAATAATAAAGATCTCAACCTAAGCATAGATTTAATTTCATTAAAATTTTATTGATTATGCAACTGTCGATCAAACTAAAACTTAGGCAGCTTATAGCTGATATCTTTGTCTACAAATGCCACTAATTTGGGACTAGTACCGTTACATGTATTTGTTAGCCCAACGAAGAAGATATCATCATTTCGGCCGAATGAAGTCCACTGCTGGACACAGGCCTCCCCCAAAGATCACCACAACGACCGATATGGGTGTGTTGAGGACTCATTGGGGGTGTTTGCCATAATCACCACGCTTGGCAGACGGGTTGGCGATCGCAGTTGAGTTGTTAATGTACTCAAATGACGCTGCTGCCCATCCTCAGGCTAATCCATTAGTCGACTTTTACGACACCCACGGGAGGAAATGGGGTGGTGGTATTCTGAGGCGGCAGTAGTCAGTCCATTTATTATTATACAAATATCTAAATGGCTATTGATCCCGCCCGTGTTTTCCTGGATTAGTAAGTAAAGGTGCAGTGTTGTACGATCACAGTGTGTGGATTGTGATATTAAGTCCCATAGCTTATAGCTACACTGCACGAATACACAATCAAAATCAACAGAAAACCTAAACGAAACAAAGCGGGTATTGGGAACTAAATTCATGGTTCATTCATATATCAATAAATGTTATGGGGACCAAAGATTCGAACATTCGACAGTCGGTAGCTACGCTTGTAACCATTAAACAATAGAAGCTGTTGTTTTTTTTTTTTTTTTTTAAACGTTGCCCCGCTCTAGGATTTCTCCTGTGTCGTGGGTGCGTTTACAGACATGAATTCCACATACAATACACCCAGTCCCGGAACAACTACCTGCAGGTCATACAAATATGTGTTCCGTGTGGGAATCGAACCCACGACCCGGAGCGCAGCAGCCGACTGTATCAGCCACTGCACCAACCTTTATCTCTTCACATTGAGAAATAAGCTTTACTTTTAAGTTTGATTACCACTGTTAAGAAATACCATATAGTTAATACTGTTTGAATTAGGGTGAGTTGCCGAAGAAAGATTTATCAATATTAGAGCCCCAGAAAGAAAAATACAACCGAACGTTTTTAAAATCGCATTAAAACCGAATGAACAGATATATTCGAGTAAACCAGTCCAACTCACAAAAATGCTAACGGTGCAGTGTAACGTAGGACAGAAATGCGGTACATACAGAAATATAAAATTCAATTCTAAAAATATTACGTTGTAAACATTGAAAATAAAATCTCAAGTGCACGAAACTAGAAATTCTGCAGCCGGCCACGATCTTGACAGCGGAGTGGAACGGAAGGAGAGCTCAAAACCCCCACCTCGTGTCCCCGAACCCGAGTGCGGCATGCTCCGTATTGTCCCTCTCGCGTATTAAGCCCGGACAATATTGTTGTACCATCTGTTTATTCTTATTCATAGATTCTATTGGCACTTTTTGGACAAATGCGATTTATTATTTATTTGCGGACATTTGCACTGTAGCTAACAAATGTGGCCGCTTTTGTTACAACCGTTTTATGGTGTTAGGTTTTCAGGTAAATAATTTATTGGTGGGTCGCGTCCTTTTGCGCCGCATTTTGTTCTACAGCCCAACAAAGGAGTTGGTGTCCAAATTGTAACGTACATAATTTATGTCTCAATTCGCTAAAAATAAACGAGAGGGCCCCTTATCAAGTTAGTTTTGTACATTTTTAAAATGATCGCCTTGTTTTGTTAGCCAAGTAGTGTAACTTACAAATTGGAGCACGAATAATAGAATGTCTAGGTACTAACAATAAAGTCAACGGTATAAAGACGTTGCGTCACCGCGAGTAAGTATTACATTTAGGGTTTTCCTATCGATGAGCGCTTAATGGCCAATATTTTTTAAATAACACACCGCTAATAAACTCTTCTCCTGGTGAAAAATGAGTGGCTCACATTTTAGATGGCCATTGTGTGGTTATACATAACCGCAATAGTCGCTTGTTCAAATTATTCCAATCAGGCGCATTATTTGCCAACTGGTCCTTATCAACAAATTATCCAAGAATAAAACCAAAACAAACATGGCTGAATGGCCTAAAGCGGCAAATAGCCTAAATAGCTTCCAGAGGGGACCGAATGTCGACCGTTTCCGACTCATCCGCTTTATCTTCACGACTACTTAAGTAAGTGGAGTGAAAAACTTCGGGAGGATTGAAAATCAATGTCTCATCTCGACGGTCGCAAATTACGAGATGTTCCGAAGAAAGGCGTTCAAGAATTCTTTGGATAGTTTTAAAAAGTCAGACCAATTTTTTTGGTCCTTTTGTCCGATGATTGAAAATTTACTTTTAGGCGTATAATAAAATGCCTACTGGTAATCCTTAACTCAGTAGGATTATGAATATTTACCCAATTAATAAATAAGTAGCTAGCTATAAATAATGACGTACATTCATACACTGGTCTATAGAAAAAACTCAAAAGCTGGACATTTTCGATCAACATTCTGCCTTAAAAAGTGCTTTGCATGAATAAGGTGAAAGAGCTTTAAAACAACAGGGTCTCAGTTTGAGAGTAATTTTTTGAGATAGGAAACTTTTTAATTTCACAAGGTCTCGTTATAAACAGTTACAATTATACTCAGTTTAGCTTTATCAAATCCATTTAAGAATTTTTCATGATTATATTTATTATGCTCTTTCAGTACGATTCAAAGGTAACTTCCAGTCACATCACATCATCATCTCAGCGATTATTTATAAACGTTATTAACTAGATCCTATATGATATGGAATGTTCAAACTATCACCTATTGCCGTGTGGTGCCGGCTCAGAATACCACCACTCCATCTCCTCCCGTGGGAGTCGTAAGGGATTAGCCGGAGGATGTGCAGCAGCGTCCTTCGAGTACATGAACAACTCAACTGCGATCGCCAACCCGTCTGCCAAGCGTGGCGATTATGGCAAAACGCCCCAATGAGCCCACAACACACCCATATCGGTCATTGTGGTGATCTTTGCGGGAGGTGTGTCTGTGTCCAGCAGTGGACTTCATTCGGCCGAAATGATGATGATGATGATGATGAAACTATCAGGTATACCCAATGCTTCTTAAGTGTAACCTTTGGGACAAACGATGGTATTAAAGGCCAAGTAGGTAAAAATGAATATGACTTAAAATTAACAGCGTCGGTTACAAACTTAGATACTTCCAGTAGCACTCGAGTCGGAGTAGATTCTCAATTCGTAATGGAGTTAGTGTTTGGAATTGGCAACTATCTACGTTCCAAATATAGGTAACACTTCGTTGCTTCGTAACGTGCCTTTTGAATCTAATTGGTTTTATGCGAAATGATCTTTTTTAATCCTTGCAAAATAAAAATGCAAAGGCTTCAACGCCGTTCCCTTATAGTACACGTGTTATTATTCAGATTAGTTCAATTTTTAATCAACCTCTTTTTTTTAAATTTTGCCCTACACTATGATTTCTCTTGTGTCGTGGGTGCGTTTACAGACACAAATTCCACACACAATATACCCAATCGAACCCACGACCCGGAGCGCAGCAGCCAACTGTATCAACCATTGCACGAACCAACTTATATCGGTGTGAATAAATAAAGATATTAATTTTAACACCAACTATAACTATCGCTAAAATGAAACAAAACTTGAAGATCTGGCTTTGAAAACAAAATTACAGACAGAGCATGTCTTATTACCAACTCCAAATATAAATATGAATTTTATGATATGGCATCCTAAAACTCTTAAACAATCACACATAACACTGAAACAAAATCCATAAAATAAGGAAACATGTAGTATTCTACTTGCAATAAAACGTAACATAGCTTGGAACCAAACATCTCTGCAATGCAGAAATATCTCAGTCCAAATTCCACTTCGAAAATGAGAGCGCACCGAGACGAAATTCAAATTACAAGTGGAGCATGAATCCGAACGAAATGACGTTTCAGCTGTAATAAAAAGTAATAATGTCAAATAATTGCGCCCAACCACGTGTAAGGCGGTTGAACACAATCAAAATGCAATTTCGTTAGGCAGCCGAGGTCGGGATTCCTAGCGGCCGACACTGCGCCCCGACGTCCTCCAGGGTTGCCCAATTTGCCCAAGAAAATCGTAATAGGCAATCTTGTTCAAAAAATGTGCCGGAGGGTGGGATGCAACCCCTAAGTCTCGGTTCTGCTTGCATGAATAGGAAGTTCAGTAGGTGCTGTGAATATCGCGAGTTGTTGATAATAAGAAAAAGGGAAGTTTTGAAACAAATTGTTTAAAAAAGTGCAATCTATTACTCAAGGCCGGTAGCCCTGTCCCCGGGCCTGCAATATGCATTGTCTGGGACAATTTCGTGCTCTTGGCCCTTTTGTTAATCTGCGTGGAAACGTTCCGAGATCGCTTTGTTTTCAATTTATGAATGTCGCTAATTTCTCATTGAAAATACATCAGCTCACGAAGAATATTGCATTATTTTATGGTTATTGTAGTTGCATTTTTATAATTGAAGTAATTATTTAGCTAGGTCCTTATAGTGTATATTATATCTTATTGAAATGTTTGCAAATAACAAGGAAAGATACAATGAAATCATTTTTACAGACTGTAATGTGGTTAATAAAACACTTTTAAACGGATTACATCGCGTTTATTTTAGATTTTTTCTTTCCTTGCGGTTAGAACACTTTGCAGGGTTCGTGGTCGTAGGGTGACTAAGGTGACAGGCGTCGTTACAGATCTTAAAAAGATTTTTTATTTTATCTACCGTACAATTATTATTATAATAGAATAGAATTAAATTATAAACAAAAATATATAATACACGCGATCTAATCCGTTTAAAAGTGTTTTATTATAATGTGTAATAATCGCGAAAACCTAAGACATTGTTATGTATGTATGTGTTTATATAACTGTTACCAAAGCTTTTTGTTTCAAGTATCCTGACTAACTATGACAGACCATTTCCATTTACGAGTGTAATATTCACGTAAATGTCAGACCAAAGGAAAACGAACTACATTTTGGTGCTGTCCAAAGACTTTACCGTGACTAAACCTAGTTATATTTTCTTACTTGAATTCTAACCTTCGCCATGCTTTTAATCTTCAAATCACTATTCCATCAGGCAGATTGACAAACATCGCGCCTTTTCCGTGACTATAAAAGAAAAACACCTCGAGTAATTGAGATTGATACTGACAGGCGAGCCAGATGATTTGCAAAACAACACCCTTCTTCAGGAAGTTGCGTTGCGTTTTGGGATACCAATGTTTTATAAACGAGTATTAAAGGCAACGTTGAAGGTCCCTTCCTTCCTTCTTAGTACAAAATGTCTCAAGCTTTTATACTGTTTAATAATCTTCTACAATTGTGCTACTACGTTGGGAATTGTATGAATCGAAATGTTTCTTTTCCTAGATATTTGTCCAGATCATACCGTAGTAATAGAAAAACGCTTGTCATTATTTCCTGCTGGATTTACTCAGGGCAGTGATGATTGTCTAATAAGACAGTACAACTGTCACATATAAAATATCATCATCATCATTTTAGCCATTTATACATCCATTGCTGAAGGCCTCCCCTATAGATTTACATAATTGTTTCATCATTTTGGGGGATATTTGTCAAGACTCACACTTGGCAGGCGGGTTGATAAGCGCAGTATGACTACTGCTCCACATAAGGGACGCTGTTGCCCATCCTTTTGGTTTCTAGAGTCCCTTAGTCGCCATCGATTTTACGACATCCAACGGGAGGAGATGGAGTGGTGCTATATTTTAAATCCGGACACCACATGGACGATCCGGGCACCACACGGATGATCCGGACACCACCACGCGGATGAAAATAACATTATTTATGTTAAACAGAAGAAGTAAAAAAAAGCATGTTTATGACAACGTAAACAACATCAATTAGCAAATTAATGTGCACAACACTTTCAGATTATCTATTCCAAAAACACTGCAGCAAAAATCAAACTTATCTAAACTGCATTCAAGTTGACGCAAAACACGAAGAAGTACACAGATTAAGAGTATTACAATCAGGGCAACTTGGCATTCGCTGTAATTACAGGCTGTAATCGACTCCTCGCCTCGTAATCAACAATTGCAAACTTTACGAAAACCACTTTACCAACTGTAATTTCAGTTGAGTAATTAATATTACAGTGTTTGTGCTTATTTAAAGTGAGATTACCGATGTTAAGCGAGTTCGTGTGTGTCGTAATTATGTAATTTATATGTTAAGTTTAGATCGAAGTGTATTGTTATTGGGGGCGCCGGGCCGTTAGTTGTAGCGTAGTGTCGCTAGTTAATAGTGTTTTGAGTATATTGCATGGATGTCTGAATTTAATTTGTATTATGAATTTATTGAATAATTAACAAATACAGTGAGAAATATGTTAATATAATAATATTCGAAGACTATCTACCTGTCGAAAGACAATCACGTAAAAACCAGTTGACAGTTTTTGGGATGTACAAGGTATGTAGTGTTACATAATATATAAATTCACAGGAAATTCAAGAGACTAATACCACCACCAGTGTGTGTTACCAGTGATGACATATGGAACAGAGACGTGGTCACTCACAATAGGCCTCATAAGAAAGCTCAAGGTCACTCAGCGAGCTATGGAGAGAGCTATGCTTGGTATTTATCTACGAGATCGAATCAGAAATGAGGAGATCCGTTGAAGAACTAAAGTTGTCGACATAGCTGAAAGGATTAGTAAACTGAAGTGGCAATGGGCAGGGCACATTGCTCGTAGAACTGATGGCCGTTGGGGCAAAAAGGTTCTAGAATGGAGACCGCGCACCGAAAAACGCAGCGTGGGACCACCTCCAACGAGGTGGACAGGCGACCTGGTGAAGGTCGCTGGGAGTCGTTGGATGAGGACGGCATGTAACCGCTCGTTGTGGAAATCTAAGGGGGAGGCCTTTGTTCAGCAGTGGACGTCCTGTGGCTGATATGATGATGATGACGAATACCACCATACAGAAATCAAAACATTGTCTCTATGTTAGTGACTTGCATGAAAGATCATCACGTAAGCCTCCTCTTATAAGAGCTGAGCAGCAGGTTGATAACGACAGGAAAAGTTTTTTTTTAGCGTAACTCAACGTTACTAAGCCGTCTGTATTTTTCAGCGTTACTCAATGACTAGGACAACGATAGTACGGATTTGCGTTTGTATCCACCCGGTAGTTTTTTCGTTTTGAATATATTATTATTTCTGGGGGATTGTAAAAGATCCCTCCGAAGCTTCACTGTGCGCTGTGCTGCACACACGGTGGCACGTGACCAAGGCCCTTGCCCGATCCAGCTCTGCGGTCTCCATCTGGAGCATGACGCTCCCGCAGAAGGAGACCACAGCACTCTTTTTCATCCTTTGCCAGAATAGCCGCCGATATTGTCGGCAGAGATATTGCGCGATCCAATCGACTAGGATCCGCCGCTTGGCAGCCCACAGGGCTGCTTTGCAGTATCCTGGTCGCTCCCGCAGTAGTGATACTACGCCGTGATCTCACGTCTTATCTTGTGCAAATACGCACTGAAACAAATATGACCGGTGAATACCTGTGTCAGGCGGTAGGTGACGCGCTCGCTCCTTTTGAGCCAGGCTTTGAAGAGCGGCAGAATAACCTCGACGATGCGTTTAGTTGCAAACAATAATGTAAGGTGATCTTGTCACTTCTCGTATGCACGCCACCGAGCCAGCCGCCTAAAGGTATCAAACACCCCTGGAGGCACGCCTTTGCCGCTTTGGTGGAGGGAGCGTGTCTGCTCATAAACCCACGCATATGTCTCCGCCAGGGTGTCCAAAGGCGGAAAGCGCGTCAGGACAGTTGCCACCTCGTAGGATACAGTTCTGTATCTACGTGTGATCCGCATAGTAATTCTGCGCTGCAGACCGTGAAGTTTGGCTTTGCATCACTGGACGTCTGATAGTCGAGCTAGAATACAGTGGGACTCGGGCCGTACGACTCCCCCGTAGAGGCGGTGAACTTCCTGACTCTGTCTCCTGAGATTGGGCAGCATTCAGTGCAAGGCACCCACTACCCTTTCGAATTGGGGGTCAAGGCACTCATAGTGCTCTTCGAAGCCCTAACACTGTCCAGGGTGAGCTCCAGATGCCGAATGTATTTTTACTTTGTTTTTTTATATACTTATTTGCACGTCACCACTCCACCCACCTGAAAAGGCAGATCAACGCCTGCTGAGCCAGCTGGTATGACTAAATATTTATTATATACTAGCTGGGACCCGCGGTTTCACCCGCGTTTAATTTAAAAGGCATTTAGAGTACTTCGACATAGACACTTGACATAGAACATATATAGTGGATTTCAAGGGTTTTATATTTTTTGCGCGGTACCCTTATTATTTTTCTAAAATAAAAGTAGCCTAAGTTATTCCTTATAACATCAGCTATCTGATAGTGAAAGTCCCGTCAAAATCGGTCCAGCCGTTTCGGAGATTACCTGGAACAAACAGACAGACAGACAGACAAAAAAATTAAAAATGGTTTTTTTGTTATAGGTATCGTATATACTTTCATATGCATTTAGTAAAAAGCTGTTATTTTGACATTACAAACAGACACTTCAATTTTATTTATTTGTATAGATATACTAGACTATGTATCTACTTTATACGGTTTAAAAACATTACATACGTTTTAATAGGCCAAGCGGCAAAAGAACCTTCAAGTTTGTATAAATCAATACCTATCAGCCATTAACAGTTTATTTATAATAAGTAATTCCTCATCTAACTGTAACACACAACAACGTTTACTTGGAACATTAACACATTTCTCTTACACGTAGGCAATTTATTTTGATAAATTGCTTCACAGCGTTTAATCGTTTCAGGAAAACATTGGAAGGAAAGTTGGTCCTTTGATACGTTATATGTATATTGGTCTTTATTTACAGGTGTCTACTGTGTAGAGGTATATTAATAAGCATCACTCGCTTAGAGGACGTAACGAATTGATCTTACAGATAAATACAACCTTAGGGCAATTTTCCCTGTTAGAAACTGACCATTCCCATGTATAGACATGGAGTAAGTCTAGCTTAGGTACATAAAGACATTCAAATTAAATTCATTGAGCAATGATAGCATAGTGGTTCCACACTTGGTTTCCATTCTAGAGGGTCTCAATCCGACCCCGGCCCGCACCTTTGAGTTTTCGGATTCAAATGCGGATCAGAATTTGATTATCACTAGCGTTAACGGTGAAGAAAAACATCGTGACGAAACCTGCACACCGAGAGAGCTTAAAAATGCTCTCAATTAGGGGTGTAGACTACCAACCCGCACTAGGCCAGAGTGGTGGAGGTGGAGGCCGACTTTTCTCATTGTGAGAAAAGGCCCATGCCCAGCAGTGGGACAGTAATGGGCTGATTATAATAATTCAATTCTGTCCCAGGTTAGAATAAAAAATGGATAAGAATTTTGATCAAATGCTTGATGAACTACATAACATCATTTGCTATGAATGAATGAAGCTGGACCAGCATTGTCCACTGTGTACAGGAATCCGAACATAATTTTCAATGTTTATTTCGCCTAATGTAAGGTGGCCGCTCGCGTGATTTAATTTAATTGCTTTAACGGCATATTTATTTAAATAAAGCGCAGTTTATTGCACAATGCGCACTAATGGGCCTCGGAGCATATGATGTTAATGACCTCCTGAAGTGGTTTGGTTAAATTCGAAGAATTTTACAGTTACTATATAGAAATGTTATGTTTACCCTCGTCTTTAAAATGGTCAAAGAACATTTTTGCATTTAAATTAATTTAGCGTCATAAGCGTGTTCATAGCTGTTGCTGCGTTTATAAAATGTGCATCACTTTATCAACAACATAAAGATTCTAAAACTATCAAATTCCGTCAATAAAGTGCCACATAAGTACTTATAAAGCAAATCTTTCCCCTCTATTGCCACAAGCCCTAAACTGCGCGTCTTGAAGACGACTATCAATTCAATTTTACTGCATATCGACTGCTCTCGCGGACGTAAGCGGAATATCGGGTATATCAGCTCGCTGTCTGTGATCATCGCCGTCGGGTCATTCGGCCCGTACAATGCTTGTGAGGACAAATTTTGTGATTCCAATTATGTCAGCGGTTCTGTTGAGACTTGGTATTGCCTGCGGCTGCGTTTGCGAGGGCTGGATACAGAGTAATATTATGAGAGCTTGTTGGCAGTCTATACAATGCTTTCATTTCGACTCGTTATATTCTACATGCTATAATAAAACTTGCTGTATCATTCGTTCTCTCTGCAACTTTTTTGTATATTTTCATTTCACCCAATGGTAATAACCATGTACATCCTTCGCCCCTGGGAAGGGTGGAAGGGCTTTTACACATCAGGGGGATTATAAAGTACCCCCCAAACCTCACTATGCACTTGCACGCACAGCCTGACACGTGACAGCGTGTGTGCCGCCATCTTCCCGGGGGTCATTCGGTATAAGTATGCAGACGTGATCAACCCTCTGTCAATCCCGGTCTGTATTTTCCTTGCAGACCACTGCACTCCAATGTTAGATCTTTGCCAACATAGTCTGCTGGCAAAGAGAGATCTTGCCTAATCTGATCGACTAGGGTCTTAGTTCCTAGGGACTAGGTTCTATCCTGTGCATAAACAATCGTGTCCGATGAACACTGTGTCAGGCAGTAGTTGAAGCACTCGCTCCTCAGCCAGGCTCCGAAGATGGCAGGACGGCCACGAAAACGCGTTGAGTGGCGTATTGCAACCACAGATTCTCGCACCACTTTTATCTTATGCATAATATGCACTTTCATTGCTCTGGCGTGAGCGTGAAAAAGCCTGTCTGATCAATGACCCCGGCATCCATTTCCACTACGATGTACGCAGGAGATAGAAGGTTGCCAGGAGAGTTACTGCCTCTTAGGAGTCAGGGAGTTACGCAGTCCTTTATCCTTGTGCAATCCGTATAGCCACTCTGCACTGCTCACCATGGAGTTGGTTTCTGCTGTATTAGACGCCTCACAGTTAAGATAACCATACAAGCGCCTTCGAGAAGGCCCCGAACTTCCTTACACGCTCATCTAAGATTGGATAGCAGCTGGTGTAATGCACCCACTACTCTCTTGACCCAGGGAACGAGACGCTGAAAATGCTCTTTGAGGCTCCAACAACGATCCATGTTGAGCCTCTGGTACTACCTGTATCGGCCCACCCTAATTCGCGCGTCACCACCGTGTATCAATAACTGGGCGGCTCTCAGCTCCTCGGCAGTTTGTGGAACTATAGCGCCTCGGTATTGTGAGGCGCTATCCGCAGACCTAGTTGCGGCACCGAAACTTGCAACCGCTTGCTCGGTAAGCTGGGTGGTTCCCTCGAAGGACTCCCCGTCGGCCAACACGAGTATGTCTTTAACATAACAGACTAAGTTGACGCCAGCGGGACGAACGACGCCGCAGTACCGCGTCATAGGCGAGGTCATACGCGGCGACCCAACGTGGCGTCATAAGTGGGGGCTAAGAACTGACCCCTGCGGAACCCCGCATGTAATATTCTTCCGCTTTACGCTACCGTCCTTGCCCGCGTAGCAAATGTGCATGCAGATAGTGGGCACCGATGATGAACTAGTGCCCTCCTAATTGCGCCCCAAGGGACGGAGTTGACGGCGTTGACTATGTAACCTAGCAGCGTCCTTTTTGTTTTTATTAGTGTCCAGTGGAAAATCTTCATGAACTTCCTTCGCCCTGGGGAAGGGCGAAAGGGTATGCCGGACTCCTACCGGCTAAAACCACTGGAGCGGTCATCTTCGGCACCTAAGGGAGGCTCCAGGTCCTCGTATGATCACACTAGAGCCAACCTAGCAGCGTCCTACCAGATGGTAAGACACACCCATGGAATACTAATGTGTAAACCCAAGGACCAAGGTTTTAATTTGAATATGTAGGTTGTGTTCTGATAATTTTATTAGATTTTATGCTTTATCGCGAGATTTGCTATATCTATTTTATTTCAGTTTTCACTACAACTTGAACACATATCATTGGATGACTATTTTGCATCAAAATCGCAAGTAATGACATACGACGATCACCATTGCTAATCAAGAATGGCAATATTCCCTCAAGACCGTTCAGGGTGGCAATCTATGAGGAGCCCCATCTTCAGCAGTGGATGTCAACAAGCTCATATACGTTCAAACGTGTACCTATCTCATCTACATGTCATGTGAAGTGATAGAACACTTTATACAAGCAAATAAGTACACAATAGCCATACTTATCACCGTTTTAATACCGGCACCGGGGCTCCTACACAAAGTCCGCCAGGAATACTACAAAATGCAATATACTTTCCAACAGAAAAAGGAAAACTTTTAAACTTGGCATTGTGTGCAGTGTTTATCAAACGGGGAATCAAGTTCCCCGTTTGATAACCATCTATTCTTTCTCAAAACGAAGAGCTGCGGTTTGCTATCACACCTAGTTGTGGATAAACTTCGTGAAATATGCAAAATTTTACTTTTATATCGACTAAATGTGATCTGCTTTGTTTCCTTTTGTTGTTGTTTTCCGTTCAGTTCCAGTTGATTCTATGTATCAGTTGTTTGCTAGGCAGCTTATTCCAAAACGCTGCTATACTTTCTAACCACTGATTGTTCCCACCAATGCTTGTGGGAGATCAATTTCAGAGTTATGCTTAGGAATTGGTGAAAGCAGTTTTATTAACGTCAGGTGTTCATGATATAGTTGACCGAGACGTAACAATGATCTTTGAAATTCTTGATATGAGAGACAACAGAAACGATTAAAATCCTGGATCCGCCCATGCAGCACAGTGCACAGCTAGGGTTCAGTAGTGGGGTCATTTACTAGTCAGTACGGAGTACAGTCCCCCTGAGATGTGCCTGAGAAGCAGGTAGCAGGTACCAGTAAAGGGGGTGACCGCTTTGCTATCATCCCCTTCGAGATGGGCCTAAAAAGCGTAGGACAAATGGGCGGCTCTAGACAGAAAAAAATTCAATTACTGGAGCCTAATTACCAGATAATTGTCTGTTGTAAGTAGTGACACCAAATTACAGCATTTGACTGCTTAATAAGGAGACTATAATAAAACCTCTGGCTGGGACAGATTCGTAGTCATACTCTGTCCTCGCCAACTATGAAGTATCTGCTTCTTCACGCTATATACAACTAGACAGCACGGTTGGTGCAGTGGCTGATACAGTCGACTGCTGCGCTCCGAGTCGTGGGTTCGATTCCCACACGGGACAAATATTTGTATGATCTGCAGATAGTTGTTCCGGGTCTGGGTGTATTGTATGTGGAATTCATGTCTGTAAACGCACCCACGACACAGGAGAAATCCTAGTGTGGGGCAACGTTTTCTAAAACGAAAAAAAAAAAACTGGTATTATCCTATTAGGTTTTATATGCAAGGACTTTTTCCTGCTTAATATTAGCTTATCCTGTATATATGTATATATTAGATCGATGACACTACAATAATTTGACCTGACCATGACCTGATGCTGTCCTCGCGATAATCAGCTCATTAAGAACGGAATACCGGGTTATTATTTTACACTAGACGTGTTCAATAATTAATGTCTTTATAAAGTTCATTTTGGCTTGAATACAAATAAAATTTCCGTGTGGTGCCGGCTCAGAATACCACCACCCCATCTCTTCCCGTGGGTGCCGTAAAAGTCGACTAAGGGATTAGCTGGAGGATGGGCAGCAGCGTACTTTGAGTTCATTAACAACTCAACTGCGATCGCCAACCCGTCTGCCAAGCGTGGCGATTATGGCAAAACCCGCCAATGAACCCACAACACACCCATATCGGTCGTTGTAGTGATCTTTGGGGAAGGCCTGTGTCCAGCAGTGGACTTCATTCGGCCGAAATGATGACAAATAAAATATGGCAAAAACACGCTCTTAAAAAAAACCGAAATTATTTTGTTCAAAATAAAATAAATAATTCAAATAAAAGCGTAGCGAGCTCTCTACTAATATTCTTATTCTTATCTACCTTTGATGTTGACTCATTTATCATTAAAAAGCGTGTTCTTATTAGATTATTTTTTATCAAGCCTATTGCATTTGTTTAGGCATTATCTCACCCGACGTTAAGCGACGGTGCGGTTGACGATGATGCACGCTTGCCTAGAAGCAACCCTATGTACTTGTGTCACGAGGACTCCTAGGTTGTATCCATATCGAGTTGTAGCGGTACTTATGTAAAAAGTGGATGCAAAACGCTTCGTGTGTGAGGTGCGTGTATGGGAAAATGAGGGGGCGAATAGTCACCAGTTTGGAGGAACAATGTCTGATGTTCCCCCGTAGAAATGGAAGGATCGTCCAACCAAGTGGTTGTTATGCCTAGTAGGCCGAAGTCCAATGGGTGATGTTGGGCGTCTGTATATAAGCAGCATTGTGCAAACGTTTTACTTGCGCGATTAAGGATTGACATTGTAGAGTTGTTCTAAATAAATAAATGAAATGCTTTTATTTCAGGTAACCCGTTAAACCCATATATACAAATTCATT
Source organism: Diloba caeruleocephala (assembly GCA_947459985.1). Lineage (NCBI taxonomy): Eukaryota > Metazoa > Arthropoda > Insecta > Lepidoptera > Noctuidae > Diloba > Diloba caeruleocephala. The sequence goes on along the minus strand of OX381606.1, from coordinate 31,470,889 downwards.
AAATAACACATGTTAGCTGGCATTGTAGGTAACATATCTGCCACAGCAATGCTGAATATAGGGGTAATCCGACCTGCCAGAAATCGTCGCTAGGATGGTACTGGAGCTGACCCACACCCTGCGCACCAAGGACGCACACCACTTGTGCATGCTGGGGTGCAATTCCTTAAGCTCAAACATCTATACATCCTTAAATACAGAATCGAAATAACGGTATTAAACCAATTTGGTAATCTTTAAGACATGATTGAAGCTATTCAAGGACCGTTGCAGATGAACAGCCATGAGGACCAGACTTTGTGATTACCAAATTGGGTTAACACCGTTATTTCAATTCTGTATTCAAGGATGTATGGATGTTCGAGCTTAGAGAATTGCACCCCTGCTGTGAAAACGAGGCGCTGCAGAAGCGAGGCAGCCCGAGCACCACCCTAAACACGTTGTTGTACTGGACACGAAGGGCGCTGTAGCTCCCTTACGTGTAGTTAACCCACAGGCTGCGAGTTTATAGTGATGTACAGTAAGCTCTAAAGAGAGTTGTCTTCATTTGAACAACGTGCAAACCTGCGGACCACCATATTCACCCTTTTTGACAGCGCCCTTCATTCCCTTTCGATGTCTGCACGTTCCATAAGGTCCGTAGGTACAATATGCCTGCTTAATGTCCCAGTAAATGTCGATGTAATTTGTAGTTACATCGTGGCGATGTAGATGTCATCACAGATGGAATATCCGCATATTGCGAGTTTATTATTATCAAGATGTTGTCTGCAGCGAAAGTGCGCAATCATGGGATGCGAGCAAAGAGATTTAAATCTTTGGATGAAGATAATAACTGGATTATAAAGGACAAAATCAACTGTATCGGGGCCTGATAAAGTTATATCAACCTATTGGAGAGTATTCATCAAGAGAACTTTAACGAAAGGAAACAACTTGATGGAATCACATACACGAAGAACAAGCATATTGAAAAATTTCGTTTGGTACAGTTTATGAAAGAGCAAAATTGGACTTCTGGGGTGGAAGGCCTGGTGACCTGAAATACAGGCTTCAGTCTAGTTTAGGCACTAGTCTCTCATAGTAAATTTGAATAATACTATATTTTTTATTGTGGTGAGAAAAAAAAATATACTTACCGGAAGCGAAACGCCGTTCGTCTGGTAGCCCGATGATGGAATAGGACTTACAATTCTTTTGTACCCTTTTATCTGTTCGTGCATTAGTTGTATCCGGTATTTTTTGTAGATGCAATGAATTAAACAATGTGTTACTTTTTTCTATAACAGAAATATTTGGTGTAATAAGTTATTTCACTTCATAAAGCAATACAGCAAAATGTACACGAAGCTAGCGTGATAGACCCCCGCTACTAATACACGCCACCAGTCCACCACACATAAGTTTGGCAATCATTTCGCTACAAAGTAGCAAGTGTGCGTGACTGCTCACAATCAGACGGAAACATTAAAAACCTTATAAATATTCATTATTGCTAATTATTTTTTACCCTTTCGTACAGTTCGTAGAGTTGTTTTTGTGAAATTATGTTTCTATCTTTGAATTCATCATGTTATGGTACTACTGTACAATGCCTCTGTACTTGTAATGTAATGTTTCGTGTACTTGCATTTAGTAATGGTTTTATGTGACTTCGTGGTTCCCAGTATAGAGGTCAACTATTTTTATTTTTTATTTTATTGATGTCCAGTGGAAATTCTACATGGAACTTCCTTCACCCCGGGGAAAGGTGAAGGGGTATGCCGGACTCCTACCGGCTAAAACCACTGGAGCGGTCATCTTCGGCACCGAAGGGGGACTCCAGGTCCTCGTAAGATCACACTAGAGCCGCCCATTGGTGCCACGCCTTTAGGCACATCACGGAGGGGATGACTGTAAAGCGGTCACCCCCTCTAGCGGAGAGAAGGCGACTGTAAAAAGGTCGCCCCCCAGGCACTTCTCGGGGAGGATTGTAAAGGATCCCCCCAAGCCTCGCTTTGCGCTATGCTGCGCACACGGTGGCACGTGACCACGTGCGCGCCACCGTCTTCCCGGGGGAGGTCAACTACCTATGAATGGCTTAGGAGATAACTAAGAGATTATGTCAAAATGGAAGGCAGGAATGAAGATATGCTTTCACCATGTAATATGGCACAACAACCATTCATTGTAACGTTATAACGTGATAGTCCAATGTATGAGCCTATAAATTGCTTTGGCAGTGTAGTTCATATTATTGTAGTGTGGATATAAATAAACCATTCAATAACTTGCTGTGCGTGTCAGAATAGCCTACTAAGGGATTAAAGGATGGATTATATCATGATCAGTAGAATATTGAAACACGCTAATATCAGAAAACACGATTATTTAGAATTGGTTAAAGGCATTCCAAATACACACATCAAAAACATATTGCAATTTAAATATTTATTATTCTTCCAAATTAATAACTAAAAACATTTGCACGTCATAAGTTCAGCATTAATTTGAATAATTTTTATGACCTACCCATTTAAAAAGGTCTGCGTAATATTCCGAATCAGTATTCACCGGATTAATTTGGTTTAATCCAGCCGAAACCAGTCCGGCCCGATTTTTCGTACGAATGAAGGATCAATTAGGCGTTGGTTATCGAACGAAGGCTGCCTTCTCACCGAGGATGTGCGAGTTAGCTAAGCGGTGCGAAGCTACACCGTATAGAACGGTTTGTTTTTGTTCACCAAATTTAAGCAAAGTAGGTTCATTGCTTAGTATTTGCATTTGTGGAAAAAACGGATGAAGCGGGTTAAGATACGCGAGGTGGCCGTGCAAAGAAGATGGCACGATGCAGAAGCTTATCTCCTTTGGCTCTCTGTGACATGCCCTTGCACAACTGTGTAGACTTCCCAGTAATAATTGTGCTCTGTACCTCATATAGCATCTATCTTCACATCCCTTTCCTTGCATTCCTCGATAAGCTATGAAAATGAAGCAATCCTATTGGCGGATTCCACACATCCGACGTATCTTCGCACTTCCCTCATGGCAAAGCAGCTTGGGGTGCAATTCTCCAAGCTCGAACATCCATACATCCTTGAATACAGAATTGAAATAACAGTGATAACCCAATTTGGTAATCGCTCAGTCTGATCCTCATGGCTGTCATCCTGCAACGTGTCCTTGAATAGCTTCAATCATGTCTTAGCGAATACCAAATTGGTTTTATACCGTTATTTCGATTCTGTATTTAAGCATGTATGGATTTTTGAGCTTGAAGAATTGCACTACTGATGTTATAGAGCTGTATAAACTAACCTTAAACATATAGACGAACTAAGTGGTTAACGATTAAAATTAAAATGATTGCTCGTCACGCGACTGGATCATTACCGTACCGTTGCAGTGTGTCTCTAAGTAAATCAATTATGTTATCAGTAACAAAAGCTATGGTTGTAAAAAGCATTTTCACCTTAAAAGTGATTTAATATCAGTATTAAGGTTTAAGCAATTTTAGGAGTTGCATTGGAATATAACTTAAATCTATTAATAATATATTTACCTTTATGTATTTATTTAGAATTAACTATTTCATTAAATATTTCCGTGTGGTGTCCGGATTAAGAATAGAGCACAACTCCGTCTCCTCCCGTGGATGTCGTAACAGGCGACTAATGTACTCTTGACCCAAGGAATGGGCAGCAGACTCCCTTCAGTGGAACAGTATCTATACTGCACTCACCAACCCGCCTGTCAATCCTGGTGAGTACTGGCTAATTGCCCCCAATATGACGACAAATTTGTGGAAATCTATGGGGAGGCATTTGTTCAGCAGTGGACGTATAAATGGCCGATATGATGTGATGTGTATGATATGGTAACATTTACAGTAGTTTCTATTAATAGGTATAAGTAAACGTGTAATTCCGTGTGGTGTCCGGATTAAGAATATAACACCACTTCATCTCCTCCCGTGGATGTCGTAAAAGGAGACTAATGTATTCTCGACCAAAGAAATAGGCAGCAGACTCCCTTCTGTGAAACAGTATCCATGCTGCACTCACCAATCCGCCTGTCAAGCCTGGTTAGTACTGGATAATTGCCCCCAAAATAACGATAAAGTTGTGGAAATCTATGGGAAGGCATTTGTCCAGCAGTGGACGTACTTTGGATTCTATGATAATGAATCACGTATCTATAGTAAGAAGAAGGCTAGACAAAAAATAAATTAAAATAAAATTCACATTTCATATGCTTGTGAAGGAACCTCTCCAGTGCTTGATACCCAACACCAGATATACGAGTAGAAAGAACTCGTTGCCTTGAAAGATTGCAACCGTACATAATTAATTATCAAGGGGTTGCCGACCCATCGCCTTTTACAGCTCTGCTGATCCCAAAGGAAAGAATACGCAATGTAATGAAAAAACAAACTTCGTCAATTTTTCACGAGGGCAGAGTTAAAAATTCGTTGATTTATTCAACGGGAAATAACCTAGAGCCCGTAATAATATCAGACGTTAATGCCTCGACGCTTGTAAAGTAATAAATTCAGTTTTTATAGCAAAATGAGCGGTGGTACAGAATACAATTGCAAATTTTAGAACATAGCCCAGGTCGTAAAGCGATCCGATTATTACCGCAAACGCATTTGAATGCAATAAAAATGGAGCATTTGGAAATCGTATTTCAAGTTTTCAAATTTTTTCCTCCGCTGTGTGTTCTTTATGGCACGAAGTCGCCATCTGCCATGTTCCCGGTTTAGAGGCCCGTCAGGGGCCATAATACCCTCTCAAAATTGCCCCCTCGGTGTTCTTTCAACAATTAATTTATCAGACTAGATTTGTTGTTTTGTTCCACTTGAGAAAAATGGCAGAGCTATTATTTGAGGCTGAGCATGGCTGAGGAATTTATCAAATTTTGTGTTAATACAAAGGCGTTATTTTTGTTAGTTCAGTTTGTAGTCAAAGTCACGTTTTAATTATTTACGAAACAAACAAAATGGCAGCGCGTCTTTAAAATGTTCGTCGCAAAATACGAAGAAACATTTGAACGAAACCTAATTGGATAAGTATGGTTATATCTATATAATAGATATAACCATACTTATCTATATAATATATTATATAGATATAACCATACTTATCTATATAATATATTATATATATTAATAGAAAACGTAGGCTTTTCGTTTTCTCCGCTCTGTAGAGACTATTAAACCAACGTAGATATAAACCTTTTTCGCCCATCGAGGGTAGCAAATAACTTACAAGCCCACCGAAGTCGAAAAAAATCAATGTTAATACATCAAGCCGAGTTTAATACGAGTCTCCTTTGTAATCCCATAAAGCTTAATGTGATCCCAGAGAATGCTTTTCGCAAAAACGTTATGGAGAAGGAGATTTAACTATAGGCATTATGTGCCTAACATCTTAATGGACGTAAGTAATCTATCACAGGGGCACGGCAGCGTGGCAGGCATTCGGGACCCGAACGTCTGCTGCGACCTCGACATGTCCCGAATCTAAACAACTATTCGTTACGTCGCGGGGGAGTCGCGAAGTCGGCGTCATACCAAAATATCTGAAAGGGCAAAAAAGATGGCAAATTGCATCTCGCATGATATTTGCCATGATCACGAGTTATCCCCATAAGAGTAGGAGGACGTGCCCAGAACGTCAACTACTGATGGTACGCATTCGAAATATATATTATTCGGACGGACTTTTTTGCTGTTTGCCTTCGTGACGGATATATGCGATAGGGTAGGCTACAACAATTTTTAGCTCATTTGTGAAATCTGGTCGACATGTCCGATCATGTAAACAGCGTTCGGTTAGAGGTTGTGATGTGTAAAGCTTATGTAAGTAATAATAGTTAACAGGGAGTATTTTAATGCATTACATATACAGGTTGTCCAGTAAATAGCACGACATACTGCAGGGGTGAGAGCTTGGGTCAATACCTACCAAAAAAACACAATATATGTTCAGCAAAATCTTACGGATTTGCAATTATGGCAAAACCCCCCCAATGAGCCCACAACACACCTATATCGGTGTGGTGTACTTTGGGAGAGGCCTGTGTCCAGCAGTGGATTTCATTCGGCGGAAATGATGAAGGCATTTCGCGCATCCAATTGTTTTTTGTCCGCTCTAGGACTTCTCCTGTGTCGTGGGTACAGACAGCAAATTCACCAGCATAATTTGTACAGTAAGTACAACATGTGAACGTGTGCCATAATATGCTAGCTGTACATGTCGCGTAGCACTTTGCGACGGGCGGGAGGCTTTGATCGCTCGCACGGAACCGCCTAGCGAAGACCGGCCTTTTTATGGCTTTTAAACGCTTTTAGTCAGAATCAGCCAACTTTTTATTATTAGGAACGACAGTCAAATGATCAAAAACCACTCTCGTTTACAAAATGTTTTAGACTTGTAAAAAGTCGTTTGGGTTGTGAAGTCGCGGTGAGTTTGATCGTAAATGGTTTAGAAACAAGTTTGTTGTAACTATTTAATAAAAGAGAATTTTAGGGATTTTTATGGTGGTAGGTTTCTTACTGAGTGTGATCTTACCAGGACCTGGAGCCCCCTCTTCGGTGCCAAAGATGACCGCTCCAGTGGTTTTAGCCGGTAGGAGTCCGGCATACACCTTCGCCCTTCCGCGGGGTGAAGGAAGTTCCATGTAGAATTTCCACTGGACACCAATAAAAATGAAAATAAGGTAGGTACAACTGCAGTCCCCCGGAAAGACGGTAGCGCGCACATGGCCACATGCTGCCGCATCCTTTACAATCCTCCCCGAGAAATGCCTGGGGCGGCCTTTTTACAACCGCCTTCCCTCCGCTAGATGGGGTGACCGCTTTAGAGTCATCCTCTCCGCGATGTCCCTAAAGGCGTAGCATCAATGGGAGGCTTTGTGTGATCCTACGAGGACCTGGAGCCCCACTTCGGAGGCGAAGATGACCGCTCCAGTGGTGTTAGCCGGTAGGAGTCCGCATACCCTTTAGCCAACCCCCGGGGTGAAGGAAGTTCCAATAGAGACCAAAAAAAGTTAACACTGCAATGCAAGATAGTCGAAGCCAAGTAGAAGGACACTGTGGCTAGTAAAATTACTGGGCATAAAAGCCTAAATAATTAATGTTTCGAGGTAAGGACTGCAGTATGATGCCAGGTCTGGTGCATGGATGTCCACCAGGATGACTTGCCGGTCTTGTCATCAAGTTGTATAAAAGGGTCTCTTGAAAGCTCAATAACAATAATTAAGACACTAAGTTTCAGTATAGACACAAAAGTGTTTCATCCATTCAGCCAAAAAAATACGTCCACTGCTGGACAGAAGCCTCCCCTGAAGATTGCCGAAACGACTGGTATGGTTTTGTGTTGCGTGATTACAGGGGGTTTTTGCCATAATCGCCACGCTTGGCAGACGGATTGGCGATCGCAGTTGAGTTATAAATGTACTCAATGGATGCTGCTGCCCATCCTCCGGCTAATCTCATAGCCATCGCCTTTTACGACACCCACGGGATGAGATGGGGTGGTGGTATTCTTTGCCGGATCCACACGACGTAATGGCGGCAAAAGTGTTTAATGATATGATAATTAACCCAGCATGGTGAATGTGTATGATGGATATGTTGTTGTCATCATCATATGAGCTATAAGACCTCCGTGAACATAGGTCTCCTCCATAGATTTTCACAATTGTGTTGTCATTTTGGAGTCAATTTTCCGGTACTCACCACGCTTGGCAGGTGGGCTAGCGAGCGCAGTATGGCTGCCGTTGTATTATTGTTGAGTCCCTTAGTCGCCTTTCACGACATCCACAGGAAGAGATGGAGTGGTGCTCTACTTTAAATCATGACACCCCACGCAATCCTCTTGTAGCTACACTTAAAATCCTTCAACGATATTTACACTCTGCGTTCGTTTAACATCCAGCCATCATTAATCTACAAACTTTTTAAACCAGTGTCACTTCCCGTTCACCCGACGCATGGAAACAAAACATCTCCATTACGTTCCAAGCTGGTATAAATTTGTGTCTCCTAATGAGATTTGGGAGCGACTCAGTTCATTCGTACGTAACCGTAGTCCCAGTTATGGGTGCATCACGTGAACTGAATGTTTCTATCAACTCGAGATTTGCGCATTCTGCTGGAGACCGTATCAATGTTTAGCGAAATTTCATGTGGACGGGCACGATTAGTCTTCCTGGCATTTTATTCATGAATAACAATGACATGTTTCTGTTGGAAGTCCGTATGAATGCTGCATGTTGTTGGAAGAGCTTTGTTAATTGAAACAATACTTATCCGCGCTATCTACAACAAGGGTCTTCGCGAGTCGCTTAGAGAGATTTTAAAGTAATCAATATACTCACTCTGCCGTCAGGATGTCCACTGCTGAACAAAGGCCTCCCTCTTAGATTTCCACTACGAGCGGTTACATGCCGCCCTCATCCAACGACTCCCAGCGACCTTCACCAGGTCGTCTGTCCACCTCGTTGGAGGTCGTCCCACACTGCGTTTTCCGGTGCGCGGTCTCCATTCTAGGAACCTTTATGCCCCAGCGGCCATCAACTCTACGAGCAATGTGCCCTGCCCATTACCACTTCAGTTTACTAATCCTTTCAGCTATGTCGACAACTTTTGTTCTCCTACGGATCTCCTCATTTCTGATTCGATGTCGTAGAGAAATAGCAAGCATAGCTCTCTCCATAGCTCGCTGAGTGACCTTGAGCTTTCTTATGAGGCCTATTGTGAGTGACCACTTTATATCTACGTAAATATAATGTACGAGCGTAAAAACTACAATACGTGTAATGTGAAAAGCGAATATCATGACAAATATACTAGAAATAGATATAAAGTAGTGATACCTTTATATAGATTAACCAAGACATAAATCTTTCCCTGGGAATTGTATCTGATTCTATCTATACTATGATACCAAAACAAATTACATATTTTGCTAATGGGAAGTTTAAAATACGCATTAAAGCAATTCTAATAAATGAGCCTCTTATAAAATCAAAGAATATATTGACGATAACGTGTGGCGTTAATTCTTATCTATTCTTAATTCTTATCTTACATGCACATGCAGTTTCCTTGTAAACAAATTGTATCTGCATTGTTTGTATTGTATAGCTGACAAAAATATTTCCAACTAGCTGGGACCCGCGGTTTCACCCACGTTTAATTTAAAAGAAATTTAGAGTACTTCGACATAGACACTTGACATAGAATATATGTACTGGATTTCAAAGGTTTTATTTTTTTGCGCGGAACCCTAATTTTTTTTCTAAAATAAAAGTAGCCTAAGTTATTTCTTATAACATCAGCTATCTGTCAGTGAAAGTCCCGTCAAAATCGGTCCAGCCGTTTCGGAGATTACCCGGAACAAACAGACAGACAGACAGACGGACAGACAATTTTTTTAAAAATTAATTGTTTTTTTGTTATATGTACCGTGTATACTTTCATATGCATTCAGTAAAAAGCTGTTATTTTGACATTACAAACAGATACGTCAATTTTATTTATTTGTATAGATATATAACAGCTGTCTTAAATAATTTGTAAACACATTGGTATTTATAGAAAAAAACAACGAAAAAAAATCAAAAAATATTGTCGAGTGTGAGTTCACACGCAGTAGAAAAGAAACTTTGTACTTTGGTTAATTTTTAAGAAAATGAGATGAATACACTATGGAGGCGGTAAACAGAGAGAAAGAGAGAGTGATTGATCGACAATAGGGAATAAGGAAACCATATAGAAACGTGTTTCATCTCATTCTCTATAAATACATTTAAAGTTAGTTGTCTCTCTTTCGTTACGCATTTTCGTTTCATAAAATCCAATTCACACCGTCCCAAACGAAGTTTCACTTCAAAAAGATCTAGCGCTGACTTTATTTGGGCATTTTTGCTCAGATGTTGTCATGTAACACAATTGCTTCCCGTTGTTTCAATATCATGTGTATAAGTGTCTGTAAGGACCTAATTACTAAATAAACAGAGTGAAAGAGAGAGAGAGAGAGTGATTGATCGACAATAGGGAATGGGGAAACTATATAGAAACGTGTTTCATCTCATTCCCTCACAGCCTACACCCCATAAATACATTTATAGTTCTCTCTTTCGTTACGCATTTTCGTTTCATAAAATCCAATTCACACCGTCCCTAAAGAAGTTTCACTTCAAAAAGATCTAGCGTTGACTTTATTTGGGCATTTTTGCTCAGATGTTGTCATGTAACAAAATTGCTTCCCGTTGTTTCAATATGACGTGTATAAGTGTCTGTAAGGACCTAATTACAAAGATCTGTCCCATTCATATTCTGTGTAAATTTTGCTGATTTGATTAAAAGGTAATATTACCAGCTAAGAAACCATTATCTAAATAAGACTCACCTAACTTATCCTGCAGCACGGTCTTGGTGTCGCAGTGGACGAGGCAGAGGATTAGAAACAGTGCCACATGCGGTGCCATGGCGGCGGCGGGGCCCGGTCACGTGCGCGGGGAGCGGGGGAGCGCCACGCCGCTGCGCGTGAGTCCGTACATGCCTCACCGTAACTGTAACAAGGAGTTCAGGTCATAAAAAGTAACTTACACTGTTACTGTCAGGTTTATTCATTTGTTGTTGTGAGTAATCCGTATAATGAAATCCAAGGTTTGACTTACTTCTCCCTAGATGCCGTTGGGATCGAAATAGATGGTGATATGGTTTCGTTACACGGATTAATACTAGACTAAGATTATTCTTTGTTTTGATGAGTTTGCCCGGTTAAGCAGATATATACCCTTGGGATTACTGCGAGAAGCCCTACATAAAAAAAAAATTGTTTTGGTGAGAATAAGTTGTCTGACCGGTCAAGCAACCACATATCCCTAAAATGTATGCGAGAAGCAGAACAAAAAAAAAAAACAAAAAAGAGAATGAGCTAGTATAATATACACCTACTTCTATATCGTTACCGAGTAGTGTTATCTACCCGCGTCACCAAAACTAAGGTATTGTACAGTTACTGCTGTGATAAATTGTATGTAAATATTTTGTGTAAACAATTGTAGGATTACCTAAATGCCGATACGCCTGAAAACCCCTGCCGTTGCTATAAGGTGGGGGACCTCTGGGTTCGCGGGTGCGTAGATTGGGGAATCTGCGTGCCCACACCAAGCGACCCAAGAGAAGACGGTAGCACGCATGTGGTCACGCGCTGCCGTGGGACGCACTGGGGGATCCTTTACAATCCCCCTGGGGGGGTGACCGCTTTACAGTCACCCTCTCCGAGATGTGCCAATAGGCGTGGCACTAGTGGGCGGCTCTAGTGTGATCATACGAGGACCTGGAGCCTCCCTTACGTGCCGAAGATGACCGCTCCAGTGGTTTTAGCCGGTAGGAGTCCGGCATACTCCTTCGCCCTTCCCCGGGGCGAAGGAAGTTCATGATGAATTTCCACTGGGCACCAATAAAAAAAAAAAAAAAAAAAAAGGTGATCGGGAAGTGCCTCAAAAATCATTGCAAAAAGATGTCGATTTTTGGTGTCGTTTTTCATTGTTACACTTTCTCCGGTCTAGCCCCTCAGCCCGCAAACAAATCGGAACGATAACGTGTGATAAGGTACTCCATTCCAATACTTATCTACAAACTTTTCATAAGAATATCACATATTGTAGGAACACGTATGAAGCAGTGAGTATTAGCCAGTATTCAAATACTCATTCGCAATAGATCGAACCAAATAACCCGCGTCTTAGAGTCCTCGCTACAGATTTTAGCGTGCCAGTAATTTATTCTTCTAACTATATCCTTTGGTTCACAACCAGATTTAACAATGATTATACCTTAATACTAATGCCATTAAGTATTTATATAGCAGTGTACACATGAAACGCGTTCTGCAAAAATTGACTTTAGCAGTAGTAATTTTTTGATAGATTTTTGCTTGCATTGTCATTCGTTCGTTCGATATTTCCTTGTTGTTTCTGTCACACAATCCATGCATTACGACTCTTTCAAAGATCGAATAATTTCTATCCTAACCAATCATACGTTTGAATTGGTCGAAAAACCGTATCGCTTTTGAGACAGGCCTCTGATTTGATCTTTCACATTGAATAAACGACGCCTAGCTAGTTTTTGTCTAGTAAAAAGTGTTGTGTGTCAGAACCCTGTCATTAGAGTCCCTAAACTATTCTAGAACTTATAAAAAGAATCAAGTTTCACTTCAAAATAAATTAGTGAAGACCGAGTTAAGTAAAAAGTGTTGTATGTCACAATGCTGAGAGCTTAGAGTCCACAAATAATTATGGAACTTAGAGTCTAGGTTCACTTCAAAATAAATTAGTGTGCACCAAAATAACAAAGCAGTTTAATTTAGCATAAAGACCTCCCCTCAAGACTGTAATGTGACAATTAAATACTAAAAGTACCAATGCACCCTGCATACAAAAACTTCCACAAGTGACATACATAAATTCGTCCAGCGCACCCTGAGCAGTCAGCGCCGTTTCTTTGCCAAATAGCTAACCTTTTACCTTGGAAAAGGCTATTTCCACGTGAAAAATTGCTCGTGCTCACACGAGAAATGAAAAAGAAGGAGTAAGCAGTAGCTCACAATGCTTACATCTCATTACATTGACGTTTCAAAATTGCGTACGGGAGCCCCTGGTACCTTCGCAATCAACAACTTCACGTCGATTGGAACTTGCCGGCCATGAAGCAGTTCATGGTACAAGCGTCTAAACGCTACTTCAACTATGCCCTGCTCCAGTCGAATCCCTTCGTGGTATTGGCCGTCTGATAAACTATTCCTCATTCACAGCCGCCCAGGCCACCTGCACCGCCTGGGCACGCACTCATCAAACCAGATGATAATATCACCCTGTGTCACGATAAACACAAGGACAGTCTCGTGCAGTCTCGTTGACACAGACCAGTTTACCGTCCTCACCGCTGAAGTAAGCTGCACAGCCGCCTCGAAGGCCCGTCGTCCTGACAATCAGTGCCCCCTCCCTGATCCTTGTCTGTCCATACCGAGCACGTAGTTTTAAATATTCTTTAAAATATTTAAACAATACCGATCCAGTTGTCCCTAGATTAGTCTACCAACAACGCCCTAAGCCGAGGTTCATTCCCACATAGGGTGTCTTTAGCAGTTTACAGTTGTTTAGTTTGTGAAGTTTTTTAAAGCTTTGCTAGAGACCTTTTCGGCTTCGCCAGACTGCCCGCTTAAGCAGCAACAGCGCAGACAAAAAATTATGATATGAGAAGATGGTCAATATTCGTCTGTTACAGGCTCATATAATAAATATGAGAAGATTATCCTGTATCAGAGTTTAAGATTGAACTCTTGTTTCTCATTTCTCTCAGACCTCTTGAAATCTCGTAGTAAGCAATGGAAATTCATTAAATTACAATAAATATGTATGCCACAAAATAAAACAATTTCTAGACTAGTGAAACGAGAACACCAGAGACATTTAATTAAACCCTATTTGTGACTTTGAAATAAATCTCAATTCAAAATTAGGTTTAACATCTGACAGACTGACAGAAAATTTGATTCAATATTGTGATAAATATTGCTATATACGTATCTATCCTTAATTAAACATTACCTTCAAAAGTATACTTAACACAAAATCAACATTTATATTCAATTCAGCATTTTCGAAGCTAATAAAAAATGGACAGTTTAATTAATTTGAACAGAAAACAGACTTGAGAGTTGGCGAGTTTCGGATGATACTAGCTTTTATTAATTTAGGCTTAACTTGAAGTTTTAAGTCAGTAACTTAAAAGTAGAATTAAGTTTGATACCAAGTTTATTCCGGCCTGACTTTTGGAGCGTAGAGTTAAGTATTGGTATCAGAGGACGCTGCACTGTCCAAACATAGCAGAATAGAATTAATGACTTATTTATTCAATAAACAATTAATAAAATACTTGTTTTCATATATTTCATTCATCATGACTTAAAAACGCGATTTTTTTTTAAATTGGCCCTATTATTTCTCCTGTGTCGTGGGTACAGTTTACATCATACTAATATTATAAATGTGAATCTAAGTTTGTTTGTTACGCTTTCACGCGAAAACTACTTAACCGATCATCATGAAACTTTGTACACATATTCTTGGAGGTATTAGAAGTAACATAGGATACATAAAAAAAATACGAAAGATAATTTATTTATTTATTTAATGGCTTCAATGCGAGCGAAGCCACGGGTAATAGCTAGTATTATATAAATCTCACACCCAGAACTGAAATATAAATCTATAGATAATACAAATATTTGTTACGTGCTTGGATCAACCCGCGGAACGAACCGCTTAGTCACTATGCCGACCGTTTTAAATCGCTTGTATGTAAAATATGGTGCCGGCTCAGAATACCACCACCCCATCTTCTTCCCTGGGTGTCGTAAAAGTCGACTAAGGGATTAGGCGAAGGATGGGCAGCAGCGTCCTTCGAGTACATTAACAACTCAACTGCGATCGCCAACCCGTCTGCCAAGCGTGGCGACTATGGCAAAACCCCTCAATGTGTCCACAACACATCCTTATCGGTCGTTGTGGTAATCTTTGGGGGAGGCCTGTGTCCAGCAGTGGACTTCAGTAAGCCGAAAAGAAGATGTAAAATATTATGCAAAATTACCCATAACATAATGTACTCTTTACTTAAGCTGCATCAGCAAAATAAACTCCACTAGCGTAATGAAAAGCGAACTTACAATACATACAACGAACAGAAAGTCTCTAAATTTCAAATGAGCCCACTAACATACTCCACACCAAGGCCATATGAAACTTCCAAGTTTCATTCGCAGTAGAATTTCAAAAAGGAATTAACCTGGACTCTCTCCCTGGACACTACGACAGATTTTATTACCGCCATGAATAAATTCCGCAGTAGGGACCACCGCGTCGCACCTCGTAAATTATAACGACACTTTAAACCCTCGGACCGATTTACTGCGCCGTTTTAGTGTGCGATGGTATAAACATGTGGTGTACTCGCGCAGCGATGGATATTGTGTTAAATTATATCGACGACGGCTGATTGGTTTTTGTGGTGGCGGATTATTTCGGGCGTTTAGGGCGGATTTAAAGGCGTTAGCACATTAGCGTGAAAGGGGAGATAGGCAGGAGGGCTGCGGTTCGTGTTACTTACAGTTGGACACGCTAGCAATCAGTTTCATGGCATTAACTCGTTTCTATCCTAACATGAAGTGTACATACAAAAGAAATTGTAATCAATATCGTTAGGAGTCTAAAATTTTAATTAATCTCATATAAGTATGAATGTCGCAGTCAATTTGGCGGCAAGGTCGGCGCAGTGGCTAAGCGATTCGCTGTCCAATATTTGTATATATTTGTAAGATCTGCAGATAGTTTTTATTGTTGGTGAGAGATTTCTATCTATCTGTAAATTATATCCACAAAAGAGAGTAAAAAAAAACTTGCAATCGTTCCAATGAATGTCTATATCACTTAGATCGGAAAGTCACAAAATAATAACCAATTGAATCCAAAAGAAAACCAAACTGTTAATTTTCGATGCGTTGTAAAGGTGCCTGTTACTTTAGTTTGAGTCTTGTGCTAGTATCACTAAATGAAATGAGGTTAGTTCTTTATTTTAACCTCTTTTAAATTCACACAGGTATTTATGGATGTATGTCTTCTGAACATTGCAACTTCTACGCAGATATGATAACAAAACGTCTTTATTATATATACCACAAGTTTCTGGCTTTGCAAGTACTGCTAAGCCGGAAACTAGTGTCTGCTTTTCGTCTTACTTTAATTTACGGCAACCCAATTTAGGTGCACGCAAATGTTCCTAAAATATATGTACATCATAATTTCTGATCTCGTCATTCTCCAGCTAAGTTTTCAAGCCATTTAAGCATACCGTTGCATTTACAATTACATTCTCTATATTAATATTCAAAACTAATGGGTGCAGTACATTTGCAACTTAAATAACACCTTCCCGCTACCGTTATACATTTTATGGCGTCATCTGCCATTTTCTGGTCTTTATACACAAAACCCCGGTGCCAAGGACCAAATTTTATAGTTATTAAATTTTTTGTGTCGGCTTTATCTTTGATCATTAAAAAAGGGTTTTATTGCGTGAAAGGACAGCGCTGCCTGCGGTCCAGTGAACTAAATGGATCATTTACAAAAAATGTACATGACGTATTTTAAATTTTAAATTTTAGAAGATATTGGAGTTTTGAGTAGTTATAAAATAGGTACCAGGATGAATAAACCACAAATGCTGCAAAGTATTCGAAACGTCAGGAAAATATACGCGACAGAATCCGTTTAAAAGTGTTTCATTATAATGTGTAATAATCGCGAAAATCTAAGTTATAAGAAGTTTTATTTTATTTAGGAAATATATAAATTGTTTTTTTCTTAAAAACGAAAGTGAGTTGTAACTTTCATAGCTCTTATCTCGTTAGATGACCCAGTCTATAGCCATACAACTATATTATCGTTAGAGCAGTGATTGTAGCTTGGGAACGTCAGCTTCAGCCTTCTGCAGTAAATTAATGATGAGTATATATAGTATAAGTACCCAGAGCAGAATTTAATTTAGATCAAAATGAATGATATTTTCAAGGCTTCATTTTGAAGATTTCCTATACTTTCAGAAAGTGTTGGAATAAAATATACATTAATTTATTTATACTTTTATGCACAATTATGATACACAAGGTGAACTTAATGCCATATGACATTCTCTACCAGTCAACCTTTGGGTTAAAAAGAAAAGCATCGAACGAGGTACAAAAAATATATTACATAAAATTTATAATAAGATAAATACATACTTAAAAATCTACATACTATAGATACGGTCAAATACATAGGTTTAAAATATACTACATATAATACGTACTATTTATCATTTTAACCATGCCCGTATTTGTCAATTAGGATTCCAGCGAATTCAAATAGTATTCCCGAACTTTGTGTTTGTAAGAAAATTTACTTGGTGCTTCCTTTATATCAAGGGGTAGCTCGTTCCATATTTTGATAGTTGAAACAGCAAAGGATTTAGAAATAAAACCAGTACGGTGGGAAATAAACTAAAAAACCAATATAGCTTAAAAACAAAATTGCATTATACTGGACTCTGATAATGCGTATATATCGCACCAAAGAAAGTACTAGCAAAATAATACGAAATTTAAGAGCACTTCTCCGAAAGCGGGTACATTTTTTGGATAACGATTATAAAAAGATCAAAGCAAGACTTATTTAACGAAACGAAGAAGTTTTTAATGTAATTTTGTATGAAAGTACGTTATATGTGAAAAAGTCATACTCGTACTATGTCTTATCATTAACGACCATTTTTCAATACTAAAACAACGATATGAAAAATTTAAAATGCATTTTAATAAATCGTCAATATTGTGTGTATCAAAGCCATAATATAATATACACATTTTATTAGAACAGCGAGTTTATTATTATATCAAGATGTTGTCTTCAGCAAAAAAGCGCATTCATGGGATGCAAGATGATAACTGGGTTATAAAGGCCAAAATCAACCAGTATCGGGGCCTCATCGAGAGAACTTTAACAAGAAGAAACAACTTGATAGAATCAGATACACGAAGAAGAAGAAAATGGAAATCGCTTGGCACAGTTTATGAAAGAGCAAAATTGGATTTCTGGGGTGGAAGCCTGGTGAGCTGAAACACAGGCTTCAGACTATCTTGGGCACCAGTCTCCCTTAATAAATTGGAATAATGGAATAATACTGCAACTAGCCGATATTGTATTTTGTTGCAACTTTTTCATTATGGTGGTGAGAAAATAAATTACTAACTTAAAATTACTTACTTAAAGTTATTTGTAAGTTTTTAGACGATTTTATTTACTCCTTTAAGGTCAAAAAAATACTACGAATACTCTTCGCTCGTTATTTATATTTTGCAGCATACTTTTTTCGTTTAGATAGGTAATGGGGAAATATTTCATATCTATTTTAGGTTTAGTTTTCATTTGATTTGTTTTTATTTTATTAATGATTTTTTATATTAAGAATAATATTCAATCTTATGCTTACAGAAGACTCGCTATAAAAATGTATGCAGTGTAAAGAGTTGCTTCAGGTCGTGCCTAAAATATTGCGATCACAGGAAGAGCCTATCCAACATTAGATGTTCATCATCATTTCGGCCGAATGAAGTCCACTGCTGGACACAGGCCTCCCCCAAAGATCACCACTACGACCGATATGGGTGTGTTGTGGGCTCATTGGGAGGTTTTGCCATAATCGCCACGCTTGGCAGACGGGTTGGCGATCGCAGTTGAGTTGTTAATGTACTCGAAGGATGCTGCTGCCCATCCTCCGGCTAATCCCTTAGTCGACTTTTACGACACCCATGGGAGGAGATGGGGTGGTGGCATTCTGAGCCGGCACCACACGGCACATTAGATGTTACTGAGTCAAGATTATATTTACTTCAATAAACCACCCAAGTGTAGGTCTTATTACACAAAGTAGGTAAGAAGTAGTTGTATGGAACCTATAAAATGTGATATGACCCAAATTGCTTACCACTAAGCACTGGGTTGTCAGCAAGTGGCGAATAAACTGCTGGCACTAGGATACCTAGGACTCTTCGCTGCCGAAGATGACCAATCCGGTGGTTGTAGCCGGTAGGAGTCCGGATACCCCTCTGCCCTTTCCCGGGGCGGAGGAAGTATATGAGGTATTTCCACCGGATCAATAAAAAAGTAAATAAAAAAAAAGATACCCTAGGACTATTGGTGTCAGGCAGACGACTGACTCCAAAACTCTTTATCCGAAACCTTTGCAATATGACTAACAAATTACGCCAACCCCAAATAACTTGAGACCAGGGCAAAAAGAAGAAGAACCTGGTGGTGGTGATTAAGTCCTGCGTGGCACTACACAGCGCTCGTCAGTCAAGTTTTTGAGTCTCTTAACGCCCAGTAACTTCACTAGCTACAGTGCCCTTCCGACCTTCTAATATTCAACGAAACATAAGGGTTTCTCGAAATCTGAAAATGTATTTAGACAAGGTTTACACTTAAGATAAAACAAATAGTACGCTAAGTTCCACTATAAACTCAGTGTAGAGCTGCGATTCTTTTTTCTCTACCAGTAAGTCTGTCGAGGACAGAACGTGCGGACATAAATGTATATTTACAGAGCATTATCTTCTTTTTGTTACTAATACGCAGCTATGGTTTATGAATAATCTGTGTAACTTAGATTGTTCTATAGCTTGTGAAATATATATTTATCGTGTAAGCTTCTGACCGGTATAAGTTCTGATTATTTGACGTCCAATACTGTATAGCGTTGCTTTAAAAAAAAGTACTACTACAGTATGAACCATAAAGATCTGCATTTTGATTTTATATTATTTATATCTCGTGTGGTGTTATTTAAGCATATTACACCTCTCCAACTCCTCCCGTGGATGTCGTAAAAAGTGACTAAGGGACTTCAAACTAGAGGGTTCGGTAACAGCGTTCCTTCTGTGGAACAGCATCCATTCTGCGCTCACCAACCCGCCTGAAAAGCATGGTTAGTACTATAAAATTCCCCTCAAAATGACGACGGATGGCATGTAGCTGGTCGTTTATGGGGGAGGCCTCTGATCAGCAGTGGACGTCTTTTGGCTGATATGATGGTGATGATAAAGATTAAAAATCACCCGTAGGACAAAATCTAGGGAATATGCATCATAATCTCAAGGATCATCAACGCATCTTCGAATTGAAATAATTCCCCTATGATTGGTGAACGGCCGAAATTTGTAATTGATCGAATCCGAAATCTTTGCATTTGGGATTCAAGATTTGTCTTGTTATTGTGTTAAATGTGATCTTAACACAAAAACAGATCAAGTACAAATCGTTAGATCTATAGGTTTTGGATTAGATCGTTATTAGTTTCGCCCGTAAAGGGTCTATCATATTTAGCAATAAATATATATTTAAACGTATAGGTAGTAGTTACTACAGGCAGATGAGTTCAAACGAGAGTTACATTTGATCATTTTTATCAACAATTATGACTAAAAATGTAACTGTATTAGCCTTTTAATGGTCATTTAAATATTAGATTACTAAAGGTTCAGAACTACTTGAATGTACCTTTCTGTTTATATGAGGAGGAGGAGAATCTCGTGCTTATAATCAATTAATGTTCTCCTTTCATAAGCATAATCTGGTAACGTAAATACAACAGTAAAAGGCTACACTAAAAATAACTACAATCGTCACAAATGTGAATGAAGGAATAGTAGCATAAAGTTTATAACGTTAGGTTTGGGGACGCACGCATTTTAAGCTGCCGAGTTTAGTAATGGCAAAGCACTTTCTAGCGCTCCGGTTTTAATACATCGATGATGATGTAGCTGGATTTGTTATATTGCTATTTAACCCCGATATTGACTTATTTTTGTTTCAATGTTATAAAAGGTGACCCTTAATTGTCTAAGGTTTGTTTATTTATTTACTTGAATCAAAGTTAAAGCACATCGCCCAAACATTTACATTTTAGTTACGTAGAATAAAATAACAAACGTATAGCTAAACCCAACTCAATATAGAAAGTCTAGTTAAGATATTCGGTTTTCTGTAACGAATAGTCTAACAAGCAATACCTGATTCTTAAACACCAATGATAAAAATCCAAGTAACGTTAGATAATCGTATTAATACACATACATTAACATTTCATCCATATAAAGCAACACTTGTGTAGCACTAGCTGGGCTTTCATCTTCCTTCACGTCATGTACCAGCTAAGATAGTAGCCGTAATGCATTATATAAGTGTTCAACAACATGTTTTAATAACTAAATCTACATGGAGTGTCCACCACTTACTAAATTCATTCCTGAATATAATTTGAAATATTGGAACATAAAATTCATGGTACATGAAAATTCCATAATATTTTATTGATCATCCTACACCAGTGTGACACATTAGCTGAGCTAGGCGTTGGGTTCGCGTCATTTATCAGCAAAGATAGTGGCCAAAATGTAAATTATACCGTATACATTACTCACAAAAACAGGGTAACGTCACTCGCTTTATGAATTCACATCATTGAGAGCGATTCTGTCAGAATGACGAAGTCTATTGATAAAGACTCTACTTCGTGTCGTGGATTGTGGATATAAAATTATCAGTCTTTTATTGTTATTATTGTTGAATTACGGTGAGACTGTTCATCTGATGTTTATAACTCTTTTTGAATAATAATATATCAACTAAACCCTAACTTACCATTTATCAACATCAAAGGATGCTCATCATTAGTGCCGATACCGTGTCATTTAATAACTATGGCAGTATTATGTCAGACAATGTGTTGTCTCACACACTTGAATTTACCAAAATCAAAACAAACCATCGTTCACTACTAACATTCTATCATGGATATAAGAGTAATAAACAATGAAGATATTAACTTCACAAACATATCATCGATGTAAAGTTCTATTACACAAGTGTAGCCTCCGCGTCATTTTCCAACTGAGATAGCGGCCGTAATGTGTCGAACGAGTGCTGCGTCACACGCTTTAATTAAACCGAAGCCGCAGCATGGACACGCCATCCAGAGAGCATTTCGGTACCAAAGCTGATTTATAATTGAATGCTGATACGTTTAGGAAGTGACTTCTACTCTATATGCATGAGGACATTTGTTTTGGCTGAATTCAGTGATTTTAGATTACCTATTATACGTAGGTAACTATAAATAGGGTTTCGATTTTATACTGGTTTGGGATCTCAAAAATTCCGGAGTATATTATTTACGACACGAAATTAACAAAACCTTCTATAGTAATGTATTTTTGCTGAACGCAAATGTGATAGATTGCCATAATATCACAATAATCATTTATTATATAATGGCAATGGCAAATACAAGTGAATGTTCTACGTAATCACTTTTCGTATTTTTTAAAATGTGATCCTAGATTACGAATATCATACAAAAAATCATACGAAAACCCCAACACCGCAACCAAACATTCATCTCTGCAACAAAATGAAACAAACAGCCAAAAAACTATCGCATCCCATCACCGTCTAACAAACACTTTCGTCAGCGTTTTTTCGTCCATAAACCAACTGCGTCGAGTCTACGGCCAAATGTACTCGTGTGGACATTCGGCCAACGTAATGGATTGTGACATTTATGGGTGAGACGCTCCCGATATTTGCTTCGACAGCGGCCAATCATTATAAATCACCGGCTGAAACTCTAATAAACTCGTCAGTTGTTAGTCTCAATGCAAATTCGATTGAAATTTTGATTAAACAGGAGCCAGATATTTGTAGATTATGTTTGATGTTGATAGATGCGCAGTGTGATGACGTGGTGGTATATTGATGAATACGAATGCACTTAAATCATCGATATTGATAGTAACAGGAAAAGACGTCTTGCTTAAAAAAATTAAGTCAGAATAAATAGCTGTCTGCTATAGATCTTCCAAAAGTTAACTTAAAATTTCACATAAAAACTACCATAACAATCGACGAGCTCACAAAAATAAGAGGCCAACAAACCAGTTGATGTTTTTGTTTCAAAAAATGCTCTGAATACAATGGGCAATGGGCAATTTGAGGAACGTACACTTAAACTATTTCCTATTAAGCCAGTTGTAACATCGGTGCAGATCGAGAGTCAATGAAATTGTTCTAGAAATAATCGGAGCAATCGCTTGTAGTGCCCTCTAGCGGTGAATGCGGCAAATTGGAGTGTGCGCTGCACAATGCATGTTTTGTTTGAATATTGTACTTCTTTGTTTGTGCATGCAAAAGCAGCAAATTGGTTTGAAGTTGCACGGAGATCTGGCAATTGTTTTAAAAGCTTATTATTTATAATTGGTTCAAACAATTTCAATTTGAAAAACATCAAAAATATCTTCCAATATTCATCACCATACTTCATACGTGAATCGTACAACCGTAATTACAGCAGAAACATTGCAGGCAATTGCTTTTTACATTCTGTATGTACATACATGCAGTAATTTATCTAATGATTCAAGAATCACAATCTATGTATGTTCTGTAATGTATTGATATTGAGCTATTTCAAGTTAAATGACTTTAAAAAGATTATTGTGCCACGAGCGCTGTAATTCACTTCTTCTTAACTACACTGACATTAATGAAAATAATGATACTAATGGAATTAATGAAAAGCTGCACTAATTTATTATTTATTTTCCACCTCGTTAGCGACTAAAGAAAGTTGTTAGAAGAGTGACGTGTTACACTCAGAAGCGTTTGCCAGCTCCAATAAGCCTTCGCGTGAAATAAATTAGATCTAACAACTTAGTAAAATGGCACATATTACTGAAGTAATATGTTTCAAATTGCATTACGAATACGTGTAACAGCGAACCTTATCTGGCTAAGCAGTATTAGCAGCGAATTGAATAATGTAAATTCTAGTTTTTTTTACATATTATACAATCAGGCATCACTCGAAGCTAAGTACAATATATAGGCGTTTTTATAAAGCTTTGTCCTCCGTATAATATTCATATAGAGTGAATTAATCTATGTCATAATCTTTAGTACATCTATAAGGCAATGTATCTAGTATAAGATGTAATATAAATTATTTGACCCCGTGGCGCATACCAAAAACAAATTCTAAAGGTTTAATTTTAGTCGCCTACTTGACAGCTTCCAAATTCTCTTAAACATGGTGTATAATAAAACTTTTTAACAAAAAAAATACCGACTACAAAAACCCTGCACGATATAAAAATATTAAAACCACAGAAAAGGAAAAGAAAGCTTTATTTATGAAGTCGGGTGGGTATAAAATATAACTTCTCGTTAGTCTGCATGAACCATGGTCGGGGCATACCTGGTCCCGTCCGTCTTCATGAATAAAGTTTTCTTTTTCTTTTTAGTGGTTTATATTTTTTATATCGTGCAGGGTTTTTGAAGTCGGTATTTTTTTTTTTGTTAAATAGTTTAATTTGCTTCTTTTTAGTGTAAATAAATGTAAGAACTTTCCAATTTAGTATCAGTATTTAACACTAAAAATAAGAATGACTCAAATCGGTTCTCTAATCTCGGAGGAATCGAAACTATTAAGACATCATCTAGATAAGCGTAGTCAAAGTAAACTTGTTTATTAAAGCTGGTTTAAAAACTACTCAATCATATGTAATGAAATTTATATGGGACCAATTCGAAGGCATTCTGCAACTATAAAAAAATACGCATCGAATTGAGAAGCTCCTCCTTTTTGAAGTCGGTTAAAAAACTGCGTAACAAGGATACGCATTCAAAAAACTTGAAGCGGTTAGACATTATTCCGCAACTTTCCCCCGATTCATTAACAAACTGTTACAAAATTGTTTCATACTGAAACTTGGCCCAACTTTGCCTGTTACCTTTTATAGAATTTTATACGGCGTGAAAACGCGTAGATCGCAATATAAATCGCCGTGGAATTCTATAAGTAATTCTTATCACGAACGGTGGGCTAATAACGAAATAAATCGGATTGATACAGTGGCTCATCGCGGGGCCGTTTATTAGCTGTTATTCAGCGTAGGTGGGCGGGGTAGGCCTTGACCGAGTAGCGACGTGTGGATAGGTAAGTAATCAATGAGCTTTTGGATTGATGAATGTAAGCTGCGTAGTGATTGAGTTTCTTTCTTAAGTGTAGAAATAAATTAGATGGGTATTAGAAACGATAGTGGGAACGCTACTTTGGAAATTAAGTTTGGGAAATACATGAAACGTTTATTATTCTCGGTACCATCCGAGAATATTTTCAAGTATATTGAAGTGAGTTGTCTAAACTATCTTCTTTTTTCGTGTGGTAAGTGGCCAACTTTGTGCCAGAGTAGTTCAGGCCGCCTTTGACTTGGTTTAACAACTATCTAATGACAACCATCTAATGACAACCATCTAATGACAACCATCTAATGACAACCATCTAATGACAACCATCTAATGACAACCATCTAATGACAACCATCTAATGACAACCGTCTAATGACAACCATCTAATGACAACCATCTAATGACAACCATCTAATGACAACCATCTAATGACAACCATCTAATGACAACCATCTAATGACAACCATCTAATGACAACCGTCTAATGACAACAACCATGACTGACTATTTTACATGCCCTCTAAAACGCTACACTCATAGAAAAAAGCTACACTATACACTCAGTTCAAATACCACCATTCGGTCACCCATCTATAGACTAGCCGCTTCAAACGTTCAACTGGCTGTGAGCAATGATATCGAAGCTGAATATCGTTTTATTTTATCCAACCTTTTTTTTTATTAGTGTCCAGTGGAAATTCTGCATGAACTTCCTTCGCTCCGGGGTACAGCGAAAGGGTATGCTGGACTCCTACCGGCTAAAACCACTAGAGCGGTCATCTTTGGCACCAAGTCCTCGTAAGACCACACTAGACACGCCTTTAGGCAGATCACAGAGGGGATGATTGAACTGACTAAAGCGGTCGCCCCCTCTAGCGGAAGGCGACTGTAAAAAGGTCGCCCTCCAGGCACTTCTTGGGGAGGATTGTAAAGGTTGCCCCCCAAGCCTCGCCGTGCGCTGTGGTGCGAACCGGGCGGCTCGTGACCACGTGCGCACCACCGTCTTCCCGGGATTTTATCCAACTTAGTGTCGAGACGAGCAAGGCATTCGCTTGGTGGTAAGCACCATGGCTATCCACATCAGTTGTAATGATCTTTAGGATTAGTCCTGCGTGGCATCACCCTGCACGTGTCACCTCACCCTTTTCACCGTTATCTTAAATCCCAGTTCAAACCGTCACACAGTATTTTTTTAAGTTTAATCACAGCTGCTTTCATTCATTCATTTCGGCCGAATGGAGTCCACTACTGGACACAGTCCTCCCCCAAAGATCACCACAACGACCGATATGGATGTGTGGTGTGCTCATTGGGGGGTCTTGCCATAATCGCCATGCTTGGCAGGCGGGTTGGCGATCGCAGTTGAGTTGTTAATGTACTCGAAGGACGCTATTGCCCATCCTCCGGTTAATCCCTTAGTCGACTTTTACGACACCCACGGGATGAAATGGGGTGGTGGCATTCTGAGCCGGTACCACACGGCAACGGCACACAGCTGCTAGGCAATAGAATATCTGGCACTGCGATGCCTTATTGAGAAGTAGGCTGATGTAAATCCACCACGATTCGATTACAGAGATTGGTAGTTTTAGATCATTCAGCCCATTAGATTAGGGTTTTCTAGGCATTGGACTGTCAGTGACAAGTGACATTATTTTTTTTCGTTTTGACAGCTGTAACATATAGCTTACATACCCTCTGAGGCACGGAGGGTCACTGTATCGATCGATTGACATGTACAGTACTATTTTAGCTCTTTAATTTATTAATCGTACTAGCTGTTAGTTCCAATTTCGTTCGTGAGGAACTAATTAATACCTTTTCAGTACCGCGCGGGTAAAGCGGGTGGTATGGCCGGCGGATGATATGAAGATACCTTCTGTATACACTTTTTTTGTTGTGGGGAAGTCCTCATGGACTTCCTCCGCCTTGGGAAGGCGGATGGACTTTTACCGGCTAAAACCCCACGGTGTACCACTTACCTCTGGCTGTTCGCCTTTCAGCATTAGATCGCACCCACCTTGCGTTTGACCTGATATTTCTCGACATCATCATCATCATCATATCAGCCATAAGACATCCACTGCTGAACAAAAGCCTCCCCCATAGATTTCAACTATTGTGTCATCATTTTGGGGGGAATTTACCAGTACTCACCACGCTTGGCAGGCGGGTTGGTGAGCGCAGTATGGCTAATGTTCCAAAGAAGGGACGTTGCTGCCCATCTCTCTGGTTTAAAGTCCATTAGTCGCCTTTTACGACTTCCACGGGAGGAGATGGAGTGGTGCTATATTCTTAATCCGGACAACACACGAATACTCGATATATTACTATGGAACCTGTATGAAGTGGATACTGTTATATCATCGTAAATAAATTCCCTATCTTATTATCTAATACTAATTTTAATTGGCCGATTATTAAGAAAGCAAAAAAATGCGAAATCCCATACTTTAAATATTTTTCACTTTATTTTCTAGAAAAATCGTTATGTATTAGAAAATACGCACACACACATCGTGTCGAGGTGACAAGCGCAGTCTGGTGCCACGCGGGAGTAGTCCTGGGTAGCATTACAATTGTTATAGGCAGGCGAGAGGCTTACCACCAGGGAAATGATTTACTCGTCTTAGTTGTATCATATCAGCCATTTATACGTCCACTGCTGAACAAAGGCCTCCCCCAAAGATTTCCACAATTGTGTCGTCATTTTGGGGGGTATTTACCAATACTCACCACGCTTGGCAGGCGAGTTGGTGAGCGCAGTATGACTAATATGCCACAGAAGGGACGCTGCTACCCATACCTCTGGTTTAGAGTCCCTTAGTCGCCTCTTACGACATCCACGGGAGGAGATGGAGTGGTGCTATATTCTTAATCCGGACACCACACGGAAAAGATTTCAGTGGTAGAATGCTCGCCTGCCTTAAGTTGTATAAATAAACTCATTTCTTAACAATAGGTAATGGAAAACAGTTAATCATTGTTACAGTACTATATGTACCGTCAATAGTATAATCGTTAAGAGATCTCGAGAATCTTTTCGCTGTATTACGGACACTGTTACACACTTTTGTTTTTATAGCGATGCTATTGTAGTCGTAAGGCCTAGAATCAGGATAATATCTACAAAGAGATACGGCTGGAGCCGCAGTCTAAGATTCCTTCAAGGTCTTTGAGTAAACAAACTATAGTCTTGGAAAACTTACGCTCGAGTAAGATATGTATCTATAAAAGCTTTACCATTTCAATTCAATCAACCGGAATATATAAACCTTTCAGATTCAGGCAGTGTTGGGCTCTTAACAAGAGGATCTCTATAAGTATTCGCCGTGTATATAAACAGTTTCATGTATTCGGTCAATCAATGTATACTGCTTAATATGCCAAATGTCTACAAGTATTTGCCGTGTCTTTCATGTCTTCGGTCGATCAGTGTATACTGCCTAATATGCCACCCCCCCAGACATTGTTACAAGGAACTGACGTAGTAGTAGTGGCGGTAGAGAATTTAGTTCCAAGATTACAGGTTTTAAAGTCATGGAAGCCCAACCAAACTGGCGTTGTCACTCCGTACTCATTTTGTTATAATTTTGTGATAAAATTATTCTAGATGATTCTTTAAATGAAAATAAAAGGATATTGTACAAAGCTGTATTTGTAAACACATGCATCGATCACCCCTGTCAATAGCTTTATTTGCTTAAAGCAGGTTAATAGTATCCCTCCAGGATATCTTCAGAAATATCCAGAAAAGCAGGGATTAAATAGGAGGCGGTGTTGTGGAGGAGCCCTAGTAACATATTCATAAAAATGCTTTTTCTTTTTTCATCTTCCTCTACACTTTTCTCCTGTATCGTGTGTGAATTACAGAACACAAATTCCACACCCAATACTCCCAGACCCAGAACAACTACCTGCAGATCATACAAATATTTGTTCCGTACGGGAATTGAACCCGCAACCCGAAGCGCAGCAGCCGACTGTATCAGCCACTGCACCAACCGTGCCGTCAATTATTTTTATAAGTAATTATAATTATTAGATTAAGTATGTTTCGTAACGAAAAAATTGTGCTATAATTAAGACAGGTTGTACAAGGATTCGCTATATTCATGGCAAATGAATCCATCTACATTAGACACACAATCAGCCCATTACTGTCCCACTGCTGGGCTTGGACCTTTTCTCGCTATGAGAAAGGTTAGACCTTAGTCCACCACGCTGGCCTAGTACGGGTTGGCAGACCAGACACGATTGAGAAGATTTAATTTAGTCTTTTCTGTTAATTTTTTGCTTCCAAAGATTAAAAACCGACTTGAATGCAGAATTATAATAATTCTGATATTGACTCAGTATCGTGCCGTGTGGTGCCGGCTCAGAATACCACCACCCCATCTGTGTCGTAAAAGTCAACTAAGAGATTAGCCGGAGGATGGGCATCAGCGTCCTTAGAGTACATTAACAACTCTACTGCGATCGCCAACCCGTCTGCCAAGCGTGGCGATTATGGCAAAACCCCCCAATGAGCCCACAACACACCCATATCGGTCGTTGTGGTAATTTTTGGGGGAGGCCTGTGTCCAGCAGCGGACTTCATTCGGCCGAAATGATGATCGTGTCCCCTCAAATACCAAGCTAATCTACTACCATCGTAGTAAAAGGGCACAATTTTTCCACCCTCGCACCAGACTGACTAGTTTAATTAATAGTTGGGGTGGACGAATCCAAGCGGTTCCCTCCCCGACTAATTTAGTTAAATATCGCAATTTGTTCGTCCCTAACAACAAAAACACGGCTTTGTCGTGATTTAAACAATTACCGCGGTATGTCAGCACTTTGTAACGCGGAAGTGTCATTTTGTCACACGGTGACACTTAATTGACACTAACAACCGTTTATGGTTTCAAATGTTTATAGCAATTAAAAGAAATTGTGCCGTTTACGATCCCAATGAAAATGAATCATCGTCATCATATTAGCCAATCAGTCCGTGTTGTGTCCAGATTAAGAATATAGCATCACCGAATCTCCTCCCGTTGGATGTCGTAGAAGGTGCCTAAATTGGAGTGGTACTGTATTCTTAACCCAGTCACCCAGTTTTTTTTTTCTTACAATCGTTGCCCCACTCTAGGATTTCTCCTGTGTCGTGGGTGCGTTTACAGACATGAATTCCACACACAATACGCCCAGACCCGGAACAACTACCTGCAGATCATACAAATATTTGTTCCGTGTGGGAATCGAACCCACGACCCCCGGCGCAGCAAAATACTCAATACTTTATTGCATTCCATAATGTTTTTACAAAGATAGTGGTGGTTAATGTATAACAGATCATTATGGACCCTGTCGGGCACAGCAAATTAGGAGAGAGGAAGAAGGCTAAGCAGCAGTTTGATAGATAAAAGCTAATAACATAAAAATAAAATATATATATACATAAAGCATGTACATAGGTATATTTATCCTGTAATTAATTTGTCTTCAAAATACTCTTCTGTTGTGTAGTAGCATTTAGTTAAAAGAAAAAGCTTTAATTTATTAATAAATATATTGGTTTTATGTTCCTCTCTAATAAAATTTGGTAGTTTATAATAAAAAAAAATTATTTTTTTAATAGACATAACCAAAGGGCAGGACGAATGTATTTTTAGTCGTGATGTTGGTAAATTTAATCTGTTCTTGTGTCGCAAAGTATATCTTGTTTGTATTTCTTCACGAGTGTTATATAATTCTGAATGCTTTCGGACAAATTTGCTTACTTCTAAAATGAGTAATGGAAACCAATTGCAGTTTTATATGATCGATTGATTTGGGTCACGACAGTTTTAATTTATCCTGTGACGATTGTTTTTACTCAGGCTTGATCAAACACGACTTTTGCCACAAAACATACATTACATAGTTACCAAAATTATCTTTTCTAAATAAAGATGTGCGGATTCTGACAGAGAATATCCTGCAACCCTCCATCCTCCAAAAGAATCAGCAGCAACATCCTCTCGTGTGCTTATAACAGCATACTGTGACACCAATCCGCCCGCCAAGCGTAGTGATTATAGCTTTGTCCCTATGATCGTTCGTTGCAGCGTTAATTGGGAAGTCAAGCTCTGGAGTGCATGTTTACGAGCTGATGAGATGCGAAAATAAAGACATGGATGACACAAGTAAATCAATATTACATGGTGGGCGCAGTGGTTAAGCGATTGACTACCTGTGCTTCGTGCCGCGGGTTCGATCCCCGCACGAAACAACGTTTTGGGTTTGAGTCTTTGTGCGTATGAGATTTATGTCTGTAAAGTGTACCCACGATACCAGAATGGCTACAAGTGTGGGTGTTCTTTTAATTTAAAAATATATCGCCCAGATTAGACATACTACATCATTTTACTCAGTGGACTCTTATGGTTACTTTAAATCTAAGTATCAAATATGTCTTTCTTCACGGGGTATAATTCTCTACAAGGAGGAACCCGGTCTTTGAGGAAGCTTACGCGGGTACATGAGGCGCTCTTGTCAGACTGTCTACAAAATGTTACTTGCTACTAACATATTTGTAAACAATGGGGTTGCCATCTGATGGGCTCGCAGTATGGAAACCTGTACATTTTAGCTTTGGAGTAACTTCTTTTTACAAGTTTTACAAACGAGTGCATACAAAATGTACGGTTCGTTAGTGTAGGTTCACACTGGGAATTTTCCTGTATCGTAGGCATAGTTCACATACGTGTGCGGAGCATAGCACAGCGCACAGGGACGCTTCGGGGGATTATTTACAATCCCCCGGCAGGTGACTGTAAATAATACAGTCACCTTCTCCGAGATGTACTGGGCGGCTCTAATATGATCACACGAGGACCTGGAGCCCGCCTTAGATGCCGAAAATGACCACCTCAGTGGTTTTAGCCGGTAGGAGTCCGGCATGGCCCTTCGTCCTTCCCCTTCGTGATGAATTTCCACTGGGATCAATAAAAACAGAAATAAAAAAGGACAGTTTACATACATACATTTCACATGACACGCAAACTCATAACTACTTATACATACAAATACAATTAATTTTTGTTCCGTGCGGGAATCGTGCTCGTAACCTGCAGCGCAGCAAGCCAATTGGTAAGCCACTGCACCAACCGTGGCGTCACATAGAGTTAAACTGAGATGTTGGGCTGTATACTGGGTACAGTATAATTACCAGGATCCTTAATAGGCTTCAGGTGTATTTGAAATAATAACCCAATTTTAATAATTGTTAAGTTTATTGAAATATTTGTGGTTGCGTGCGTTCAGTCTAATAACAGGATATAAAATGACTAGTCCACGCAGACATGACTTGTCTGTCTGTCAAATCAATTAGAATCTCTAAGTTTATTCTTTTTAATTAATCGGGAGTAACATATGCCGTCTCCAGGCCGATGTTGATTTGAAGGTTACTCTAGTATGTCTAAGTAGTCTGTGGGTTACTCAACCAGATACGGATCATTATATCGGCTGCAGTATGCCCACTGCTAAATAAGATCTCTCCCATAATATAGAGGGGAATTTGCCAGAACTCACCACAATTGGCAGGCGAGTTGTTGAGCGCAGTATGGCTACTACCTCATCTTCAAAATACTTTAGTCGCCTTTTACGACATCCACGGCAGGAGATAAAGTGGTGGACCCCCCAATGAGCACACGGCATTCCCATATGGGTGATCTTTGGGGGAGGCCTGTGTCCAGCAGTGGACTTCATTCGGCCGAAATGATGAAGCGCTCGCTATATTTTTACTAGCACACGGTAACATACTGCTGCCCACCCTCTTGATGTCAACCCTTGGTCACTTTTTTTAAGATACCAGAGGACCGTCTATTCTTTGCCGAGACCACACGGAACATACTTAGTTGAAAACTTTTTTCTTCTTTTTATATATAAAACGTTGCCCCATACTAGGATTTCTCTAGTGTCTTGGGTGCGTTTACAGACATATATTCCACAATACACCCAGACCCGGAACAACTACCAGCAGATCATACAAATATTTGCTCTGTGCGGGAATCGAACCCACGACCCAGAGCGCAGCAGCCGACTGTATCAGCCACCAACTGTGCCGTCAAATATTTGACATAAATCTGTAATCATTATTAGAATTTATTCCTAAGCTACATGTTCTATCCTAATATTTACCAATAAACACAGGTCGTGTGGTACCGGCTCAGAATACCACCACCCCATCTCCTCCCGTGGGTGTCGTAAAAGCCGACTAAGGGATTAGCCGGAGGATGGGCAGCAGCGTCCTTCGATATTAACAATTCAACAGCGATCGCCAACCCGTCTGCCAACCGTGGCGATTATGGCAAAACCCCCCATTGAGCCCACAACACACCTATATCGGTCGTTGTGGTGATCTTTGGGGGAGGCCTGTATCCAGTAGTGGACTTCATTCAGCCGAAATGATGAAAATTATGTACGAAACAATAATTCAAAATAACTTCCGCCAGTGGCTTGCAAGGAGCCCTGCGTGCGGTCCTTCGTGACCGCCACGAAATTATAGCGAGTGTCTGGACGTGGCAGGGGGTGGGGCACGTAGCCAGGGAGAGGGGAATATGAATACTTTGACTTTGAAAGTGGATACTTTATCGATGTCGGATCACTTCGGTCAGACTTACTTGTTTTATGATAATAGTGGAGATAGCTTGTAATTTATTGTGTCGTTGAGGGCTGCATTCGGTAAACGAAGGTTTTATGGAAGGTGTTCGATTTAAAATCATGTGAAGATTTTACTAACATGTACCATTTATTAATAGATCGCATGTAAACATATTGAAAAGGTAAGTATATAAATTGGGAGAGGCCTGTATCTAGCAGTGTACTGCGATAAACTGAGTTGATTAAGAATAGATACGCGCGTACCATTTTTTTATATGAGAGATGTGTCTTTTGGACACCTGGTTGGACGGAGTTCCTTTCGCTGTATCTTTTTTGTGCTTGTAATAAGTAATGATTGAATAAAAAATAAAGAGTCGGTATAAAATAATTAAACGGATCGTAAATTGTGAATAAAGTTAATCATGCAAAAATGATTATTAAA
This sequence comes from Diloba caeruleocephala, assembly GCA_947459985.1. Taxonomy (NCBI): domain Eukaryota; kingdom Metazoa; phylum Arthropoda; class Insecta; order Lepidoptera; family Noctuidae; genus Diloba; species Diloba caeruleocephala. The sequence continues at coordinate 31,437,138 of OX381606.1, read as the reverse complement.
AAAGGGCATTTAAACGTAAAAATTACAAATATTCTCGAAATAAACGGCAAGTCGAATCTATTGAAAAAAGGTTTTAGTTTCCTAGGTGATCGGGAAGTGCCTTAAAAATCATTGCAAAAAGATGTCGATTTTTGGTGTCGTTTTTCATTGTTACACTTTCCACGGTCTAGCCCCTCAGCCCGCAAACAAATCGGAACGATAACGTGTGATAAGGTACTCCATTCCAATACTTATCTACAAACTTTTCATAAGAATATCACATATTGTAGGAACACGTATGAAGCAGTGAGTATTAGCCAGTATTCAAATACTCATTCGCAATAGATCGAACCAAATAACCCGCGTCTTAGAGTCCTCGCTACAGATTTTAGCGTGCCAGTAATTTATTCTTCTAACTATATCCTTTGGTTCACAACCAGATTTAACAATGATTATACCTTAATACTAATGCCATTAAGTATTTATATAGCAGTGTACACATGAAACGCGTTCTGCAAAAATTGACTTTAGCAGTAATAATTTTTAGATAGATTTTTGCTTGCATTGTCATTCGTTCGTTCGATATTTCCTTGTTGTTTCTGTCACACAATCCATGCATTACGACTCTTTCAAAGATCGAATAATTTCTATCCTAACCAATCATACGTTTGAATTGGTCGAAAAACCGTATCGCTTTTGAGACAGGCCTCTGACAGGTCAGAACCCTGTCATTAGAGTCCCTAAACTATTCTAGAACTTATAAAAAGAATCAAGTTTCACTTCAAAATAAATTAGTGAAGACCGAGTTAAGTAAAAAGTGTTGTATGTCACAATGCTGAGAGCTTAGAGTCCACAAATAATTATGGAACTTAGAGTCTAGGTTCACTTCAAAATAAATTAGTGTGCACCAAAATAACAAAGCAGTTTAATTTAGCATAAAGACCTCCCCTCAAGACTGTAATGTGACAACTAAATACTAAAAGTTTCAAACTTCTTTAAATTCTAATTATCTTGATTAAAATCCAGATCTTCGTCGAACATGTAAGTGCGTTTATTCAACGTATGTTTAGAAGCAAACTTTCGACTACTCTATAATCAAAGAATTAAACTTGAGTAAGCACTTTAATCGCTTGGCAATTTGGAGATGGAAGGCAGCCAACCGCGACTGGCCCTGACATCTCACGACTGAGATAAAGATACCGTTTCATATAATCAATGTGACTGTATCTTTTAAAATAATTAAAGCAATGATAAAAACTCTTAAAGCTTCAAGCGTGCCCATGAAAGATAAAATATATAAGGACTCCAAAAGCGGAACGCAAAGAGATTTTTCTTTAGAAATTAGTTTAATCTGAAACTCTCACGGGGGAAATCAGGGTGAGATAAAAAATAAACTTTTTGTAGGGGTTTAACCCATTTTGATTATTCGCATCAGTTAATAAGGGTTACCGGATTTCGGTTTTTCCGTTGTTACATCGAAATCCATGCTGAGACTAGATTCGCTCAAGGATAAATCCTACATCTAAAATATTTCCCTCGTATGCTCAGATCTTGTCTTGTATATGTAAATTTCTCCAATTTGGGAGTCAGAGATTTACGTAAATGTATTTCAGAATAGTAACAGTATGGTAGAATATTGTTGTATATTAATATAAATAGCTGAGCGGAATATAACATTATGAGTATATCAGGAACAAACCGCTACGAGAAATTCCTAGTGGTGGAGTGTCAGATTATTTGTTGGTTCTAAATATACTGTACTAGGAACTTCTTGGATAGGACCACAAAACTGGAGTAAAAAGTTGATCCATCACAGTGTCACTTCGCGACTGGCTACTAAATAAAGTTCTGTGCAAAACCTTACAACCGTGACGTCATATATTATGTGCAGCAACCGTTGCACATAGTATATGACGGTACGCTTGGTGCATGCAGTGGCGAATGGCTTGCATGCGCAACGTATTACAGGTTCAATTCCCGCTTGGGACAATTATTTGTATAATCTACAAATAGTTGTTTTCCGTGTGGAGTCCGAATTAAGAATGTAGTACAACTCTATGTCCTCCCGTAGATGTCGTAAGAGGCGACTGAGGGCCTCTTAACCAGAGAGATAGGACAGCCGCTTCCTCTGGAACACCAGCCGTTCTGCGCTCACCAACCCACCTGCAGAGTCTGGTGAGTACTGTCAAATTCCACCCATAATTACCACAAATGGCATATACGCAGTTCTTGTGGGAATCAATGGGAGGCCTTTATTCAGCAGTGGAAGTTTTTTGGCTGATATGATGATGATGATGATGAAATAATTGTTCCTGGTCTAGGTGTTTGCTCATACACGTAGCCGGGGTAACAACTGCCATGGCACCCGTGTCCAACATGCCTGAGCTATATATGGCGGGGGCCTCGGGGGTCGCGAACGCGCTTATTGGGAAATCTGCGTGCTCATACCGAGCGACCCCCGGGAAGACAGCGGTGTGCATGTGGTCATGTACCGCTGTGAGCATAGCACAGTGCATAGTGAGGCTTCGGGGGAATCCTTTACAATTCCCCCGATAAGTGCCTGGGGAGGTGGCCTCTTTAGAGTCACCTTCCCTCCGCTAGAGGGGGTGACCGCTTTACAGTCATTCCCTCCGAGATGTGCCTAAAGGCGTGGCACCAATGGGTGGCTCTAGATAAAGATTATTCGAGTTCCTGGTGCCTCCATTAGGTGCCGAAGATGACCACTCCGGTGGTTGTCGGTAGGAGTCCGGCCTCCCGCCATTTCCCGGAGCGGAGGAAGTACATGACGTATTTCCACGGGACCAATAAAAAAAGTGTTTGTTCATATGAGATTAATGTAAAGTATTAAAGGATATTTAACAGATTTGATCGCTAAGCAAAAGAGAGAATGCGAAGTCTTAAGATATTACATCAATATTTGATATACTTAAAATATTTGGTCTGATTTCTATAGAATGAATACAACTTTCTCTTTCTTTATAACATTATTCAAGATATTTGGCGTGAGAATTACCACCTGAGACGAATTTATCTGACATCAAACTTGTTCCTTATGCCCCTGAAGGCTCTGAAGCTTTGATATTTTTCGTAGTAAACTAGTCAGTTACACAAAATAAATTAGACAGCGCCTGAAACACGCTTCGGACGTCTCGATAATTACGACTAAACTTCAAACCCAAAACTGAAACTAAGGTGAAACGAGCTTGAAGAAATTAACGGAGATCGATCTTAATTGATTAGCCGCAGTCGAGAAGATTTCATAAATTGTTTTATAAAGAATCTAATGGGCTTCGAGGGAGAATTTGCCCCACTCGGCAAAGTTCAGAAGTCGACTCAGTTCGATCTTAATTGTTTCATTTAAGTCGTTCAAGTTGATTTGATGAAGATACTCGAGTCATGATTCCAATCCTGTAAGCGGGCATTAAATATTGAACGAACCATTTTACTGATCATTGTTTTTCTTAATATTGGATTAGGTTCCCGTAACGGTTTTGACGGTTGCTTTAGAGAGCAGAAAAGGCGTGTAGTCATTGAGCTTTCTTCGAACTACGTGATTATTTATTTCACTGACGTAGGTTTGGAAGTAAATGGCCATTGCAGATAATGTGTGATGAAGACATATATGATGACACATTGGAACTATATTTCTATTTAAACAGGTGAGATTCATCAGTTTCATTTTTCATTTCGGTCGAATGAAGTCCACTGCTGGACACAGGCCACCCCCAAAGATCACTACAACGACCGATATGGGTGTGCTGTGTGCTCATTGTACGTTTCTACGGTCCTATCTGAAAATCAGCATTGCAACACTTTGTGTTGTAGCATGTGCTGAGATAGGGTCCACTTTTGGTTTCGGAAAGCAATGTTTACCTTGTACAACTGTTTTCTGATTTTCTTATTTAATTGATACTTTATTTTGTTTTTCGATACTGAAATAAAAATATTTTCTTTCTTTATTTCTTTCATTGGGGGATTTTGACATAATCGCCACGCTTGGCAGACGGGTTGGCGATCGCAGTTGAGTTGTTAATGTACTCGAAGGACGCTGCTGCCCATCCTCCGGCTAATCCCTTAGTCAACTTTTACGACACAAAGGATGAGATGGGATGGCCGTATTCTGAGACGTCTGGTATTATAGGTGAGAAGCTTTAATTCATTCACCAAATTTCATCTTCTAGATAAATGATATGCCACCCATCAGTCCTAATATTATACAAAACGATCTTCTTCTAATAAAAAACTTGTAAGATATCAACTTTACCAATCCAATTAAGAATAGTGATCGTACTATCAAACATTCAGGCAGAGTAACGAACTGGAGCTCAGCAGAAAGATGAAATCGCATCGTATCGTGCAGAGCCGCATGCATGAATGATGCGTTGTTGTGCGATATCGCGATGAATTCATGAATTATTACCGTGTTCTAGAATTTGTTTTAAAATACGGTACGTGGGTTGGATGAGAACACGCAGAACTGAACGCGGTGAAGCACAGGACGAAGATAACCCTGTTGAAAAGCAGACCGGGACATAGTTGGGATAATCTATATATTTTTGAAAACTTTGAAGATTAACAAAATGTCTATCTAAAATAAAATATAAGAACATAATCCCAGCTGACTGCAGCGAAGACTAATTAAATTCAATTTAAATCTGAAATCGTGACACGCAGTACTTCGTATTAAATGAGTCAAATTGGCTTATGAACCTTTTGCTGAGAAATTAGATCTCGCTAGAGCCTATTATATGTACCCATTTTCAGCAACATATAGTTTTTGTTACGCGTATAATCATCAATTACTTAGTTTAGGTCTGATAACTTCAAAAGACTCGTAATTGCATTTGTACTTTTACTTAGTAGTAGACATTATAAACTCTAGTCCCATTAGTGCTTGTAAAACATCTCATTAGCAGCTCAATACACTCTCAAAACAACTTGAAAAATCGCGTTCAACTTACAAATAGGTATAACATTAAAACTTTTAACATTACCTACATTAAAAGTCAGTTTAGACATAAAGCGATCCAAACACGAAGTATTTGCGAAGCTCGCTTCTCCCCCCTCGCTTCGCTGCCTCCCCTCATCCGGGACGAGTCCGAAACTTTGATGGTCCGATCCAGATTTTTCATCTCCCGACTTATTTGAAATTATAATTCGCCGCGAAGAAATCAAATCAAAATTCCATTTAAACTTGGGATTTCAATATTTGTTTGTTAGGCAGATGTTCGTTATGGTAATCGTTTGCGGTGGTGCTTGACCGTTCTCGGCCCGGACGACCGCTCGTACGGCAATGTATGGCACCGGGGCCCGCCGACGTTTTGCTACAATTTTACTCTGATTTACGAGTTTGCTAACAACTGTTAGGGTAGTAACGCACTGTCGCGGCTTGTACCAACCCAGTTCTGACTACTGATACATATTGTATTTATTTATCCACTTGTATTTTTACTGTATAACATTGCTACAGCAGGAACAGCTTGTGGCTAAATGGCTAGCGCACTGCATGATCGATTTCAAGGTTAAGCTGCACTTGTCGTGGTCATGCCTAGGGTGTCTGACCATTCTATATCAGAGTTAAGCCATTGGACCCGGTTGTCAAGCAATACCTTAGTCGATGGCGGCATTCGGGAACCCGAAAGTTCGACAACCGATAGTACAATACCGCGTAAATGATGAAAGTAGCCAAATTAAGATTGGGCGCCAGTACAGTTACAGTGCACTGTAAACGCCGAAAATGCAAGTGTTGTTAGCCAGAAAAAGAAACTATCACTTACGCGGTGTTTACCAATGCTACTTACGCGCTTTTGAACTATCCCCGACGATATTGGTACAACCCAGTAACTGGGTTCCGAGGTGAGACCACCGGCTACCGGAGCTACTCACTACTAGAACTACTGAGTCACTCCATATAGAACACTGATGTTCAATAGTATCTAACAAGACCAAAAGACGACTTTAACTTATTGGGAATAGCGGTGGGTATTAAATCGACGAATGACATGTTAAAACAGCTATTCCACCAGAAATAAATTAAAGTTCGTTTTTATTACATAAACAAGCTGAAAAAATTATCTGGCCATTGACAATTGAACTAAAAAAACCGTGTGGTGTCCGGATTAAGAATATAGCACCACTCCATCTCATGCCGTGGATGTTGTAAGAGGCGACTAAGGGAATCTAAACCAGAGGGATGGCCAGCAGCGTCCCTTCTGTGAAACGGTAGCAATACTGCGCTCACCAACCCGTCTGCCAAGCGTGGTGAGTATTGGCAAATTCCCCCCAAAAAGATTAATACAGTTGTGGAAATCTATGGGGGAGACCTTTGTTCAGCAGTGAAGGTATTAATGGCCGATATGATGATGATGATGAAATGAACTAGTCATTGTTAGGATATAGGGAAAATTAAACTAGCACTTGCAGATTTACAGAGATTACCTTTATTAGAATTAGGACATCACACACAGTCATCGCTATACAGGCAGCCGAGAGAGAGACAGATACACCTGTCAGTTAATACATACGTTTGGTAATGACGTATTTACGTTCAGTAACTAATCGTCATAAAATGTACTTTTTTAAATATTGAATAGGCGTTTGATCACTATCTCACCTGGTGTTAAGCTAAATTGCGATGGCGCAACTAATGTATGCGACAAACCAGCGGAAAGATAAAAGAATCCAATATTTTTTTTATTGCTGCAATCGTTATTTAGCTGTTATAAAACCTGTTCAAAATAGCAGTTGATTTACATTGTCCCAAAACCGCCAATGACCCACCTCTAATTACTCGTATTTACAAGATATCAACATTCTAAATAATTACCTGATACCACAGTGGCCATACTAGTGAGCAAACTACCTTAACGAAATTAGTCAGCTATTATTTCTTAGCAAAATTTCGTACAAAATGTTGTTTTTTCTATTGACCTCGGCGGAGGTCGAATGAGCTCCTGATCCCGAGATACGTAACGCACGCAAAGTCGCTGCACCTTTTAATGGTAGAGTCAGCTAAATGTTACATGACAAGGTCATACGCTTTGCCTTAATTTGACAAGTTTGTAAAAGTTTAACAATAGTTGTACAAACGTATTAGTCTAACTTTTTAATATGTGCGTCTAGTCTGAAAGTTTAGTCATGTTACTAGAGAAAGGCTGTATTATTATTGAACTTTAAAATGATGACATAAAAGCTCTATCTCAAACAATATTATTTTAGACGTTATATTGAACACAAAAGTACAATCATCATCATATCAGCCACAGGACGTCCACTGCTGAACAAAGGCCTCCCCCTTAGATTTCCACAACGAGCGGTCACATGCCGCTCTCATCCAACGACTCCCAGCGACCTTCACCAGATCGTCTGTCCACCTCGTTGGAGGTCGTCCCACGCTGCGTTTTCCGGTGCGCGGTCTCCATTCGAGAACCTTTGTGCCCCAACGGCCATCAGTTCTACGAGCAATGTGCCCTGCCCATTGCCACTTCAGTTTACTAATCCTTTCAGCTATGTCGACAACTTTAGTTCTTCTACGGATCTCCTCATTTCTGATTCGATCTCGTAGAGAAATACCAAGCATAGCTCTCTCCATAGCTCGCTGAGTGACCTTGAGCTTTCTTATGAGGCCCATTGTGAGTGACCACGTCTCTGTTCCATATGTCATCACTGGTAACACACACTGGTTAAAGACTTGCGTCTTGAGGCATTGCGGTATTGTTGACGAAAAGACGTTGCGAAGTTTCCCGAACGCTGCCCAGCCGAGTCGGATTCGACGATTGACCTCTTTCTCGAAGTTGGACCTACCTAACTGGACAGTTTGTCCTAGGTAGACATACTCGTCAACAACTTCGAGAACAGAGCTCCCAACGGATATTGGGGTGGGCACGACATGGACATTTGACATGACTTTTGTCTTGCCCATGTTCATTTTAAGGCCCACCTGTTGGGAAACTCTGTTGAGATCATCGAGCATTGTGCTGAGCTCTTGCAGCGATTCTGCCATGACTACGATGTCATCGGCAAATCGAAGGTGAGTGATATACTCGCCATTGATGTTAATGCCGAATCCTTTCCACTCCAGTAGCTTGAAGGCATCCTCCATTGCAGCGGTGAACAGTTTCGGGGAAATGACGTCCCCCTGTCTCACACCTCTCTGCAATGGAATTGCCCCCGTGCTCTGTTCATGTACTCGGACCGACATGGTGGCGTTTCTGTATAAGCACTTCAACACCTCAATGTACCGATAGTCAATCTGGCACCGCTGCAGAGATTGCAGCACTGCCCAGGTTTCGATCGAATCGAAGGCTTTCTCATAGTCCACAAACGCCAAGCATAGTGGCAGATTATACTCCTCGGTCTTCTGTATAACCTGCCGCAGCGTATGGATGTGGTCTATGGTACTGAAACCTTTTCGGAAACCGGCTTGTTCGGGAGGCTGGAAGTCATCAAACCTGCGCTCGAGACGATTCGTGATGACCCTTGAAAACAGCTTATAAACATGGCTCAGAAGTGAGATGGGTCTATAATTCTTCAATAGGGTGTTATCACCCTTTTTGAAGAAGAGCACCACCTCACCTCTGTTCCACGCTTCCGGCGTTGTGCCCTCGAGTAAGACGGAATTGAATAGCTTCTGAAGGACTTTAAGTACCGGTGTTCCACCCGCTTTCAGAAGCTCTGTCGTAATTCCGTCTCCACCCGGCGCCTTGTTATTTTTAAGCTGTTTCAAGGCCATCCTAATCTCGTACAGGCTGATGTCCGGGATATCCTCGGTATTGTGTCGGGTTAGTTTGGCTCGCGGGTCTTTGTCAGAGCCAATGGTAGGTATAGTAACCGAGGTGTATAACTGCCGGTAGAAGTTCTCAATCTCTCTCAAAACCTCTGGCTTAGTCGACGCTACACTGCCGTCCTCGGTCTTCAGCTTCATAATACGACTTTGCCCAATAGACTTGTCTCTTGCGAACACTTTGGAGCCTTGATTCCGCTCAATCGCCTCTTTAACACCGTTAGTGTTAAAGGTGCGGATATCGTGCCGCAAGGACTTCCATATCCGTCTATTGAGCAGTCGGTATGCTTCAGCATCATCGGAAGACTGCAGCGTCATGGCGCGTCTTTCTGCCATAAGGTCGAGAGTGTGATCGGAGAACTTTTTTGGTCTACCTTTACGGTGGGCTTTAAAGAACTTAGACCCAACCGTTTGGACAGTTTCTACAAACCTACCATTTAAATCGTCCACAGATACGCAATGTTCCAGGCACTCGAAGCGGTTTTGGAGTTCGAGTTGAAAGCTCTCGGGGTTTTGGATATGAGCACTAGAGGGCCGGAGCGTAGACCTCATCAGACGAGACCTCTCAACTTTGAGATTAATATTCAATGTGCCTCTTACCATTCGGTGATCACTACCGGTTTTCACCCTGTGGATCACAGAGACATCATTGAATATTTGTCTTTTATTGGTCATGATGAAGTCAATCTCATTCCTCGTGGAACCATCGGGACTCATCCAGGTCCACTTCCTGTGAGGCGGCTTTTGGAAAAAGGAGTTCATCATAAAGAGTCCCTCCTTTTCCAAAAAGTCGGCCAGCCTCTGTCCCCTGGGGTTCCGTTGCCCATATCCAAATTGCCCCACTCTCAACTCACCATCGCATCGAGTGCCCAGTTTTGCGTTGAAGTCCCCCATCACAACAGTGAAATGTGTCTTCGAGGTATGTATGGCCCTACTTACGTCCTCATACATACTCTCTACTTCATCATCTGGGTGTGTCGAGGTCGGTGCGTAGACCTGTATGACCTTCAACGAATATCTCTTGGATATTCTGAGTATAAGGTACGCTACCCTGCTCGACACACTTTCGATGGCCACTATACTGTTAATGAGGGACCTGCGGACGAGAAACCCGACACCACCTTGAGACAGATGTTCGCCTTCCCGGTAGTAGAATAAGTTGCCGGATTTCAGGGTTATCGTGTCCTCCCCCTCTCTTCGGACTTCTGATAGACCCATGATATCCCAGTGCAACTTATCTATTTCTTCTTCCAGCTCAACAATCTTTTCGTCTGCCCTCAGTGTGCGTGTGTTATATGTCACCAGGGTCAGTTTTCGGTTTGGGTGGTAGCCGGATCCCATCCAAAGTACAATCGTTACCGATATAATTTTAATTCCAATCATAACTAAAACAAACAGTATCAAATATAAACCAATTACCATCCAACAGCCAGCGATATTATTGAAATACTGTTTAGAAATGTCATAATTTTCATTGAAGCGAATTTTCAAGTTGGACATTTCGATACAAATGCCTTTGAAGGCATCCAGTCTCGTTTAATTGCGTCTGAAGGAAGCGAAGAGAAAAGGTGGATATAATTCCGTAAAATTGAAACAACATTAGAACCTGCGATACTTTTGAAAAAGGCTTATAAAAGTATTTCGATATAGAAATTATTTCTATTAAAAAAATCCTCACTGATTTCGTCAGAGTTAATTTTCGCGAAATCCGGTCGTCTACTCGTCACTCATTAAATACTTTGATTTTAATAACGTTGAACTTTGAGTGTTTATTATGAACGGCCGTAAACGGATCGCTTACTTCATTTTCAGATTGCAGTTGCGGGCCCGCATCGACGCCAATATTTGTATACCCTGCAGGCATTTGTTCCGACCCTGATGATTTGTGTATGTAAAGGAACCACGACTCCACTTACATAAACAGCAGAGCGGTTTGGAAAGTCAGTAAAGTAATATCTAGCTAGACTAACAGTTGCATAATTATTGAGGGGCCTTACCCCTTACTCTATATATCTCTCTATATATATATCTTATTCCATCTCCTCCCGTGGATGTCGTAAAAGGCGACAAATGGAATCTAAAACAGAGGGATGGGCAGCAGCGTCCCTTCTGTGAAACTGTAGCCATACTGCGTTCACCAACCCGCCTGCCAAGCGTGGTGAGTATTGGCAAATACCCCCCCCCCCCCCCACAATGATGACACTGTTGTGAAAATCTATGGGGGAGGCCTTTGTTCAGCAGTGGACGTATAAATGGCCGATATTATTATTATAAATTACTCCTTACACAGGCTGTCTATTACTACTAATAAGGAAATTTCCAAGGTTCTTGCGTGGCTCGTGAAGTCCGGTTTTGACCCTATCGCAAGCAATTTACTAAAAAAAATTTATCTCTCTCGTCTCTTTAAAATAAATAAATGTCTATGTATTCTAATAGACTAGACCTACTAAAATACAGTTTAATTTAATAACAAAGATCAAAGTATAATATACTATTTAGTTAATATAGGTACTTATACAATATATTTTAGTTGAAAATTATGTAGACCACCACATCAACAAACTTCTGACTAAAGACAACAGGAGCTTGAACTGGTTAAACTTTGGAACTGTAAATCAAGCTGTGGTTTACACAATTTGGCAAACGGTTGCTACAAAGTAGCTAGCGATTTCATGTTTAGTTCAAGATGAACCCAAATATATATTTTTTTGTATTATACTAGCTGCCCGCCTCGGCTTCGCACGGGCAGGTACATGCAAGCCCGATTGCAGTGACACCTACCGGGTCCAATCTATCCAGTCAACTAATTACCTTATACCGCCATCTGTTAGAATCGTATCATATTAACAGTTTATTGTGACTCTTTATCAGATATTATACAAATAATTCGCAATAAAATAATCTAGCGATTATAAATTGAGATATAAACTATCCTATCTTTTAAGTTGGGTAAAACTGCATACAGCGTGCAAAATTGTATTAAAATCGGTACAGTAGTTTAGGAGTCCATAGCGGACAAATAACATGATACGTAATTTATATATATTAAGATTTATAGGTATTTCTCTACGAGGTCGAATCAGAAATGAGGAGATCCGTAGAAGAACTAAAGTTGTCGACATAGCTGAAAGGATTAGTAAACTCAAGTGGCAATGGGCAGGGCACATTGCTCGTTGAACTGATGGCCGTTGGGGCAAAAAGGTTCTCGAGTGGAGACCGCGCACCGGAAAACGCAGCGTGGGACGACCTCCAGCGAGGTGGACAGACGACCTGGTGAAGGTCGCTGGGAGTCGTTGGATGAGAGCGGCATGTGACTGCTCGTTGAGGGAATCTAAGGGGGAGGCCTTTGTTCAGCAGTGGACGTCCTGTGGCTGGTTTGATAATTGATTGATTTATCTCAAACTATAAAAAATACGAACTAGCACTAGAATTCTTGTATGATCTCAAAATGGCTTAAAATATTCTCTTTTCTGTATTACCGTTGATTATGATCAGACACTTGCATAACAGCTCTCACTTTAATACAAATCATACCACAGAATAGAACAGGCCAATAGAAGTTTTATAAATATTATTAATAACATATTTATTTCAACGAAACATTCTTACTATAAGAAATAAGTCCATGAAAGTACAGTGATTGTTGGCAAACAAGTGACCGAAGTTTGGCCGAAAGTAGTTGTTAACTATAACCAACAAACTATTCCTCTAGTAAAGAATAAATTGAACCTCCACGGGACATTGACTCTCAAGAATTATCATAATTTCTTCCAATATTGAAAAAGTATGCAAAATATCAAACTATAACTTAAAACAAAATTAAGTTTATCCTTTGTTCATGCCGTAACAATACCACCTTTCAGATGAACGTACATTATAAAATAATAAGATTTCATAAAACACAGCAGACTTATTACGGACTAGCTGGAATCCGCGGTTTCACCCGCGTTTAATTTAAAAGAAATTTAGAGGACTTCGACGCTTACGCTTACGACTTAGGCACTTGACATAAAATATATATATTGGATTTCAAGGGTTTTTTTTTGCGCGGAACCCTAATTATTTTTCTAAAATAAAAGTAGCCTAAGTTATTCCTTATAACATCAGCTATCTGACAGTGAAAGTCCCGTCAAAATCGGTCCAGCCATTTCGGAGATTACCCAGAACAAACAGACAGACAGACAGACAAAAAATTTAAAAATTGTTTTTTTGCTATATATACCGTATATACTTTCATATGCATTTAGTAAAAAGCTGTTATTTTGACATTACAAACAGACACTTCAATTTTGATGTTATATGTTCCGTATATACTTTCATATCATTTAGTAAAAAGCTGTTATTTTGACATTACAAACAGACACTTCAATTTTGATGTTATATGTTCCGTATATACTTTCATATGCATTTAGTAAAAAGCTGTTATTTTGACATTACAAACAGACACTTCAATTTTGATGTTATATGTTCCGTATATACTTTCATATGCATTTAGTAAAAAGCTGTTATTTTGACATTACAAACAGACACTTCAATTTTGATGTTATATGTTCCGTATATACTTTCATATGCATTTAGTAAAAAGCTGTTATTTTGACATTACAAACAGATACTTCAATTTTGATGTTATATGTTCCGTATATACTTTCATATGCATTTAGTAAAAAGCTGTTATTTTGACATTACAAACAGACACTTCAATTTTATTTATTTGTATAGATAATAATGGTACGTATATCATACATTCAATTTATGCGTATTTCAGGGATTAGTGTTGATCGTGATTATTGTGTGGTGTCAGCTAAGAATGCCACCATCCCGTCTCATCCCATGGGTGTCGTAAAAGGAGACTAAGGGATTAGCCAGAGGACGAGCAGCAGCGTCCTTTAAGTACATTTACAACTCAACTGCGATCGTCAATCCGTCTGCCAAGCGTGGCGATTATGGCAACAACCGCCGATGAGCACACCAATACCGGTCGTTGTGGCAATCTTTGAGGAGGCTTCTTTCCAGCAGTGGAAGTTTTTCTTTTGAAATGAATTAATGAATGGTGAATGTTTATCATATTGGGTTCTATTGTAACCACAATGAAGTAATTTTATATACATATAGCACTTGACCAACGTTTTAAACGTAAATACTCAAAGAAAATCTTTATATAAGAATTCGTCGGTGCGATACACGCTTGCGAATCGAACGGACTCTAAAAATTACTCGATTCTCGTTTAGCGCTCCAGTAGCCATCACCATTATCAAAATCTATAGATTTTCAAAAACTGATAGTCTACGAGATTGTGATGTTCCAGCAGCACCAACTAGACGTCATGGACAAGGTCACTACCATATATATTCTATACCTCGAATTAAACATACAAGATTGCTTTTTTTTTTTTTTTTTTGGGCTTCTCGCATACATTTCTGGGAAATGTGGTTGCTTAACCGGTCATTTGCTGGCGAAGCCAAAAGAGGCCTCCAGCCAGGCTTAAATTAAATATTAAAAACTAAGCAACTTTCGCTAAGGGCGCCCCCTGCGGGACACGGACCTCGGCTTAGGGCGTTGCTGGGGATATCAAGCTATTGTTTTGGGGACAGCTGGATCGGTATTATTTAAATTGTATTAGGGGACATTTAAAGCTACAGGCTCGGCACGGGCCGGCGCGAGCAAGAGACGGGAGGGAGAAGTGCTAACTTGAACGGGAAGGTGACGCGGCGATAGGCCTCCGCGACGTCGGTGAGGCGGGCATCCTCGGCGGCGAGGGCGGTACAACGGTCGGGTGTTTAGTGAACGAGACAACGCGAGTCTCTTCATGTGGTCTAACATGATTTTATCGTCTGGATCGACCAGAACGTGCCTCGGGCGGCGTACTCTACTGATACGGGAGGGTTCGTAGTCGGCGGCTGATACCACAAGGGGATTTGGGTGGGACAGGGCAGAATCGAGATAGCGTTTAGACGCTTGTTTCATAAATTGCCTGATGGTCGGCAAGTTAAGGTCGAAATGGAGTTGGTCGTTTCGCATGTACAGAGGCGCTCCGGTGGCCTTGCGCATGAAACGGGTAAGCAAGAAGATTGCAGAACAAAGCCATTCATAAATGATTCGTTCAACTTGGCCACCTGAATGCTATCCCACAGGACGAGACTAAAAAGGGAAGAGACTCTTTTGTCAGTTTCAACCACATCAACGTCACCAGAGTGCTGGAGGATAAAAATAAAAATAAATACCCTATTAGCGAGCGTAGTTATGATGGAGAGTTCTAGCTAGATGCATCTCAAAACACCATAAAAGATTTGCGTGCTGATATCATAGACTTACGTTACACGCTTGAGACAAATGTCTTACTGTCTGGGGCATTCCAGAACGCAGTGTAGCCACTCACATACAGCTCAGTAAGCACAGTAAGCTTCTTAATAGATCTTCTTATAAGATTTATATAGGTTTTTATTAATTAGTCATAAGTAAAAATAAATATAAGATAAAAAAAATATAAAACCATTTACAGGCACTTGTGAATAGTCGAGACAGACAGATTAGTTGCCGCGTCCCAGGATGTTGATTTCCTCTAAGTAATTAGTAATAATAGTTGTATTGTGTATATATATATATACTTTTTTTTTTTTCATTTAAAAATAAGATATTTTATTTAATATTGTAGGTATGTATGGTCCATAGTTGTTTGAAAATAAATAACACAAAACTACCAACCTAGGTAAAGGACCCAATAAAAATAAAGACAAAACGTGGCAACATTTTATCCCTCATGCAACTGTTAATAATAATGGTGTTCGATAGCGTATACAAGGAAAATAATAACAAAAAATAAGTCATAATAATGCTTAAGCACCGGGAAATAAATAAACTGTTCGAAGGAACGGAGAACCATTTCAGGGAAGCCACTTAACATTTTCTTCACAACTGACGATTTTATGAAGTTTCAAGTTATTTCTACTGTTCAGTTGGGAGTTTGTCTTAGAAATGTTAGATTTTTATAAGCCAATTTCGGTCAATATCTATGTAACAATTGAGTTCCTGTTTTAACTCATGAACAGGGATGCAATTCCTTAAACTCAAACATCTATAAATCCTTGAATTCAGAATCGAAATAACGGTGTAAAACCAATTCGGTATTCGCTAAGACATGATTGAAGCTATTCAAGGACACGTTGCAGAAGGTAAGCCATGAGGACTAGACTTGGCGGGTAGCAAATTTGTTTTACACCGTTATTTCAATTCTGTATTCAAGGATGTATGGATGTTTGAGCTTAGAGAATTGCACCCCAGGATGCCAAAGCGGTAATTACAAACACAAACCGAAAATACATTTAATTTCGCAACAAACTTTTATACAAATAGCAAAGACATGAATCTTCATTATGTATTTTTAAACCTAATAAATTATACCAATTCTTACTTCTTTTTTTTTCACTAGGTGGTAATCAATCACGGGCTTACTTAAGAGTACGGTATACCCCTCCGCCCTTCCTCGGGCCGGAAGTATATAAAGCACTCTTACTGGCCAAAATAACCTGAGTGGATATCTTCAAATCCTATAGCTCCAGGGTCTCAACAACAATGCACCGGAGCCACAACGTGGTGCCCCGTAACTTGAGGGTGTGACGCACAGGAACAACGTCCAGTGAATACCTGCGTCGGTTGATATGTGGCACGCTCTCCTCTCTTGAGGCTCCGAACAGCGGTGGGATGGCCTCGACGATGTGGTTGGTCGCATACTGTAACCGCAGGCGTTCGTACCACACAGAGCGCGCGTCCAAATTATCAAAGACTTAAATCGTTAGATAGGGCCTTACCATACATTACATATGTTATCACTCAAATGAGTACATGAGTGCATTTGAATTCAGACGCGATCGAGCACCCGTCTGAGAACGTTATTAAGACTAGACTAAGACTTACATTAATAAGAAAAGAATTTATAAAGTACGACGTCTTGCCCATTCAAAAAATGTAAATATGTGTACTTACATCACAAGAAATAGGATAAAGTAACATTTTAAATATTGAGATAAATGTCACAATCTGTCACAATTCATAACGCCATTTTTGTTAATTCTCATTACGAACGCTGATAATAGCGGTAGAGAATGAACTATTTGAAATACTTATAAAAAGGACAGTAACAAATAGACATAATCTCGTAAGGATACAACGATAATCCATTGTCCGAACTACATGTTTTCGATTAATCGACACAGTGCGGAAATTATTATGCGTGACTTCGCAAGTCATCGACACAATATCTTGAGTGTTTATGCTATTGAATAGTTTTACGACAAACTTGTGTGGGTAATAAAGACATACATCTAAATAAAATGCCATGGATTTTTCGTGAGGACCTATCTAAATAAAAATATTAAATGTTTGCAAATTACTACCTACTAAGTATTTTCTTTTACCAAGCAAACTAAATCTTACAGCCGTTGAGTATCTATGTGTTGTAAAGTAGTATAACCTTTTTCAATGCATCTAAATTAAAAAACTTGAAATCGAAGACATACATCGTCTTAGAACTTATTGGGAATACGGTAACCTAATAGATGGATATTTAGATTGATTGTCAAATAAATTGTAAAACTTGTACCAATTCATTGATAGTCTACGAGATTATATACTATATTGAAATAGTTCACAAAAGTTACTAGATATGCTTAGGAGCTCCTATCATGTATAGGACTCTTTTGTTGTGATAAATGTCACGCGTGTTGCTAGCAAGACATGATCCTTGTGTAAGATAAGCGTAACAAATAAGTGATTTATAGTCACATTTTAAGTAAGGTACTGTAGTCTGCCAATATGACCAAAAGAACTCTGTATTAGGTCTGAAAATAAATGCCTCATATTCTTATAATTGTTATAATTGTTCTATTTTTAACCAATTATCGGCTTAAATTTATACAAATATTATTATTTATTATATATTACGCAGAGATAAAGCTATACCTTTTTTATTTTTTTATTTGTGCCCAGTGGAAATTCTTCATGAACTTCCTACGCCCCGGGGAAGCGCGAAGGGGTATGCCGGACTCATACTGGCTAAAACCACTGGAGCGATCATCTTCGGCACCTAAGGGGAGCTCCAGGTCCTCGTATGATCACATTAGAGCCGCCCACTGGTGCCACGCCTATAGGCCCATTTCGGAGGGCATGACTGTAAAGCGGTTACCCCTCTAGCGGAGGGCAGGCGGCTGTAAAAAGGCCGCCCCCAGGCACTTCTCGGGGAGGATCGTAAAGGATCTCCCCGAGTCTCACTGTGCGCTGTGCTGCGCACACAGTGGCACTGTTATCTCGGGGTCACTATACCTTTTTTATTTAATTTTTATTGGTGTCCAGTGGAAATTCTACATGGAACTTCCTTCACCCCGGGGAAGGGCGAAGGAGTCCGCTATACCTAGTAATGATATTGGCCAAACGCAATGCAACAAGTTTTGGACAACTGAAATTATTTTCATAAATCATGGCATCGTCCTTGAAGGAAACCTTGCGATAGTCCTCTAGGGCAAGATGGAAATAATCGATATTGCATTAACATTTTTCAGAGGGCGTAATCGTCACGATCCTTGAGAAGGTTAACAAAATAATAACTCCGATTTGAGACGGTTGATACAAATAACGGGTCTGGCTCAAGTGTTTAGTAAGACTAAGAATTCAAATGTCAAAAATGTAGCCGTAAGCCTTCAGATATACATTTGGAGAAATCAGCTTGGATTTTAAGAACTGTGAGCAACATAATCCGATAGAATGATTACTATGCCAGTCTGGGGATGAAACAGAAAAATTCAAGATTTGAATAGGACTACATTGCTTATGATACAGATAACCTCCGAGTATTGGGTACTCTTTTACTTTTATATAATTCCTTGTGTACACATCTAATATCTTTTAAATAACACGTCCATATCGTGTCCGCCACGCTTTAATGCATAAAATCAATGCTGATTTAAGATTCTAAATGAAACAATCAAACTGGCAAAATAAATATATCACCGTTTTTCGAAGATGATCAATTCCTACTCAAACACACACACATATCAGCCAAACACGTCCACTGCTCAGCATTATGAGCACAAGGGAGGGTGGTCCTGCCCACTCCCTTGATTCCCCTAGTGGCCATAGACACTTAGAGGTGGTCTATTCTCTGCTTGGAACCACACGCAACTAAAACTCCTACTCAAGTTTACGATTATTTGGACAGTTTAATCTGATATCATTTAAGCATACTTACTTAGACTTAGAATTCACACACGAGGCTTTTAGAGAGATTTATAGAGAAGTTCACCAAATATGCGCTGGAAGGTAGACTTCGTAACTCGTATTCTTTTTATTTAATGAAAGACTCGATAGCCGACAACTAAGTACAACTTATCTCCATTTCATTGGAACACAGCTTAGTCCCTCACTAAAACTCGTGGCGAATGAATTAGGAATACAAACAAAAAGAAGATTGAAAACAAAAGGTGTCTAGTAAAAAACTAATTTATACATTTAAGATCTCAGGAGTTCCTTCATGAATAACAAAGCAACAACGGTATGTATAAAGAATTTATTACCAATGTCCTATTTCTGTCTTCTTTGCCTGCATTTTAATGTTTCGTCTCGCGCTATATTCCGTTATAATTCGTTACTAACGCCATCCATTTGACATTAAGTCTTTGTCCTTACCTCATTTTGATGTGCTCATCATCACCATAATTTCAGCCGAAAAACGTCCATTGCTGGACAGAAGCCTCCCCCAATGATTGCCACACGACTGGTATAGTTTTGTGTTGTGAGTTTTACCGGGGTCGCCACGCTTTGCAGACGGGTTGGCGATTGCAGTTGAGTTTTAAATATAATCAAAGGACTCGGCTGCCCATCCTCCAGCAAATCCCATAGTCACCTTTTACGACGCCCACCAGATGGAAATTCTTCATGAACTTCCTTCGCCCCGGGGAAGAGCGAAGGGGTATGCCGGACTCCTATTTATTTATTTTTTGTATTTATTGGTGCCCAGTGGAAATTATTCATGAACTTCCTTCGCCCCGGGGAAGGACGAAGGGGTATGCCAGACTCCTACCGGCTAAAACCACTGGAGCGGTCATCTTCGGCACCTAAGGGAGGCTCCAGGTCCTCGTATGATCACACAAGAGCTGTTAGATCTACCTATCTATCAAATCTATATTGAAAGTGATGAAGCTCTGGTCGAACTAAAAAAAAAATACGACTCGAGTTATAAAGTAGGTTTGTAGCACCCCGTTACCCGAATTTGGTATCGTTACGACACATCTTTGCAATATCATGATCGGGTTTTCAGCCGTTCTAGATTTTTCAGCGTCTAGCCACTTAGTGTGCCGCGCACGTATTGAAAGTCAACTAACTGAAATGGGTTCGCAAGGTACTTATACAGACGAAAGGTTAGCAACCTGTCACTGTAAGGATTATTAGCTTTACAAACGTCCATCCAAAAGTGATACAGATTTATAAATGCCTATATAGAAACTGTAAAGATGCTTCGTCTGTAAAAAGGAACATCAATGCGTTAACAGCTAAAATGTGATATATAGTAGACGTTTTATTTTAGTGGTGATAAGTCATTTATTGGAAGAGTCCAGCTAGGCAGGTACCATCGCAGTATCAGTTATTCTGCTACCAAGTGTTAAAACAGATTCTTATGTTTCGTTACCAGTGATGACATATGAAACAGAGACGTGGTCACTCACAATAGGCCTCATAGGAAAGCTCAAGGTCACTCAGCGAGCTATGGAGAGAGCTATGCTTGGTATTTCTCTACGAGATCGAATCAGAAACGAAGATATCCGAAGAAGAACTAAAGTTATCGACATAGCTGAAAGTATTAGTAAACTGAAGTGACAAAGGGTGGGGCACATTGCTCGTAGAACTGATGGCCGTTTGGGGCAAAAAGGTTCTTGAGTGGAGACCATGCAAAACGCAACGTGGGACGACCTCCAACGGGGTGGATAGTAGACCTGGTGAGGGTCGCTGGGAGTCGTTGGATGAGGGCGGCATGTAACGGCTCCTTGTGGAAATCTAAGGGGGAGGCCTTTGTTCAGCAGTGGACGTCCTTTGGCTGATATGATGTTTCGATATGAACGGTGTTGTAGCTAGTAAATTACTAGACATAGGAGACTTAAAAACTAATGTTACGAGGTGACAAGCGCAGTGTAGAACCTGACAGGCCTAGTTTTGGGTTGCACTACAAAATTTATTTTTTAATAAATTGATTTATTTATTAAGTTACAGGTCTACAATACAATTAATTCAAACAACACAAATAATTAACGCAATTAAATAATTCAAAATAAATGACACAAAATAAAAATAAAAACACAATCAAGAAAATAATAATAATGTTGAAAAATACAATAGAAAGTCATAATTAACGCCAATTGTTTCTACTATTAATTCACATTTTTATCTGTCATGTCATTATAGCTATAGAATGCTTGCTCAACGAGTCATTTTTTAGTCTGCTCTTCTAGGATTCCCGTGACGATGCGTCCCGAATGTACCCCGGTATCCGGTTGTATACTACAGGTGCCATCACGTGCACCAGTTTGGCCGTTCGCGACAGTCGATGCGGCACAGTTCTAAGATTATGCGAGTTTCGCGTGCTGTATCCGTGGATTAAATTGAATAGCTAAGTTAAATAGACAAAATTGTGAATAAGACGTGTCATTACTTCACTAAGAACAGGAGCAGAAATAAACACAGTCACCTTCGCAAAACTTCCAACAAGAATCTTAACGCAATCCTGTTGAATGCTCACGTCGACGCGTACCTACATCAAACGGACAATATTTCAGTCCAAGTTACTGCCATAAAAACTGGAAAGTTCCCACCTTTGCATAAATAGAAGGTGCCTCCGTAAAGTAGGGAGATGAACATGCCGGCCCGATAGTCGGACCCTTATCGATGTTTATCTGTACCCTGGACAGTCTTTCGGGGTCGACGGATCGACTACGTCTACCCGGAGGATTTGCCCACTTTTATCCCGAATTTATTGTTTGTCCTCTTTAATGGGATATGCGAGGATACTGACCGCCCCCGGGATTATGTTTGTTAATAGATGCTCGGTTGTTACGTACAGATTTTGGGACTTGAATTATGGAGACTTGGAATTGAAAGTATAAAAGATTGACTGTACCAAAAAGCGCCAGGTATCTTTTGATGAAATATCTTTAAAGACTAATAGTAGTTTTTCAAGAAATGATATTATTAATTCTTTTTTCTCTCTTTAAAAGACGTTGCCCCACACTAGCATTTCTCCTGTGTCGTGGGTGCGTTTACAGACACAAATTCCACACACAATACACCCAGACCCGAAACAACGACCTGCAGATCATACAAATATTTGTTCTGTGCGGGAATCGAATAAGGAACTTGCTCCGGTAACACGGGCTTTACTAATTTAGGAGTCAGGGTCACTCGGTTAGTTTCAATAAGCGGTAGATCTCTTTTCATCATTTCAGCTGACAAAAGTTCACTGCGCAGCCATCCCCAAAAGATCACCAGCTTATGTTGTGTGCTTATTGGGGTTCTGCCATAGTTGCTGCGGTGGTTAGACAGGTTGACGAGATGAGATGGGGCGGTGTTATTCTTAGCCGGCACATCCTTCTTACTATACCTATGCTGGTTCTAGAAGTAAATCCGTGTAACAAGTCTATCTTTGTTATATTTATATATCTTAAATTTACTTTGTAATAATGCAATGAAGAGGTGTGTTCTCAATGATTTCATTACCAGTCTGCCACTTTATACTTTACTATTGGCTTTTGGTTATTTAATACTTTATTTATATTGAAAGCTCATAATAAATATCTTCAAATAAGATCAGCACAAGTTATACTCGTAAAATTCTACATGATTCTAGCCACCACGTTTCTGGATTGTAAAATATGTTATTCCTAGAACCACGTGACACATTTATCAAATAAAATTCTATGTATATTCAAACTGAAAAGGACGTCTGTTTTTATTCAAATCCAATACAAAATATGTTCTGTCACAATATGTATGGACTCATATAGCAATAGTCGTGTTGAATATGTCAATAGAACCCATGTTCAAACTTTTTGTTCAACTTTTTTGTTCGAAAATTCACAATTTTCGTTAACATGGACCGGATCAGCGGACTAATTGATACGAACGACGCGCAATCATTAGTATTAAATTAAACAGCATCCAGATGGACTCTGGACTCGTCCGAACATGTTTCAATGCGTGTGTGGGAGCCGATAATGGCACAAGGGACTGTAGATAATAAAATTTAGTCATCATACATTTTGAGTAGTAATAATTTAGAGAATATAAAACTTAAGTGTGCTGTATTAGTTGGTTAATAGACTAGTTTTGTGTTTTAATCAACGGCTCTCACTATAATTGCTTTCGGATCGAGGGTACCGTTAACAGGCATATCTCTTACATGTACCCACACCCAGAACAACTATATTTTGTCCAAACAAAACCTGGACATGGTTATTCCGGGCTGGAATCGAAGCAGCACATAAAGCCAAGTGATTGATATTTGCACCAAGTTGTCTTCAAACAAAGATAAAGATGAAAGTTAAAAGATATATCTTATCATCGATACTGGCGTCCAGTATTTAGAAATAGTCACAAGCAAAACCCATGCTTTCAAATCTTTCATATGAATACATCAATATCACTAAACTCGCCAGATAAGTGCCAACATGCAATGGTACGACACCGTGTTAGAGCAGTACGTGTCGCGATACCGCAGCTAGTCCGAGCATGATTTATTATTATTATGATTACGGGAAAGCTTGTAATGCAAAAATGAACGGATTCAATCCAGCTGTGAATTTCAGTGACCCGTTCACCCACTGATAATAGGAATGTTCATATCATACAGGACATCCACTGCTGAACAAAGGTTAGATTGGCATAACGAGCGGTCACATGCCGCTCTCATCCAACGACTCCCAGCGACCTTCACCAGGTCGTCTGTCCCCCTCGTTGGAGGTCGTCCCACGCTGCGTTTTCCTGTGCGCGGTCTTCATTCGAGAACCTTTGTGCCCCAACGGCCGTCAGTTTTACGAGCAATGTGCCCTGCCCATTGCCACTTCAGTTTACTAATCCTTTCAGCTATGTCAATAAGTTTAGTTCTTCTACGGATCTCCTCATTTCTGATTCGATCTCGTATAGAAATACCAAGCATAGCTCTCTCCATAGCTCGCCGATTGACCTTAAGCTGTCTTATGAGGCCCATTGTGTGTGACCACGTCTGTCCCTTATATCATCTCTGGTAGGTAGGAATGCTAGGAATGTTATTTTTAGGAATTACAAAGTTTTTTTAAATATTTATAACAAAAGATTAATATTTACGGATAAACAACAGACAGCATTAGAACAGCCAACTATCAGACCAAACATATCTATGAAACCGGGAGAAGATTTTTATGCCAACTAGTGCCGATACGAGAAAATCAGTATCCGGTAGCCAGTGTCATGCCTGCCCATAACAATTGTAATGCTGCCCAGGACTAGTGGTCCTGCGTGGCATTTTACATAAACATTAGTTATTTAGTGTCTTATGCTTAGTAAATTCACTAGCTAGTGTCATTTAAACCGGGACACGGTAATGTTTAAACTGTGGTTAAAGCACTACTGCTTGGCAGCAGATTATCTGGTAATGCGGTGGTACAGCTTACCTAACCAGACTTGCGATAACTGATCTAGTACTAGCAAAATAAATCTAAACGATTTAATGGCTAACTCAAACTAAAATGCATTAATCAAAGATCATGCAAAAAGTATGAGCCAAGAAATAATATTTCAGCGCACTTGAAACATAATTAAAATACGTGCAAACAAGTTGCAATTTTCACGGAGCCCTCATAAACCCAGCCATAAATAATAAAACAGAATATGAAACACTGTTATATTCTCAGCCAACGTATACATCCAGACATTGTACCAGGATACATTTACCCGAAGACAATAACACTGGTAAACGATACTCCTGATGTTAAGCACTTTGCTCACGAAAGCGAATCACACACGAGTACAAAACAAAAAAGATTCAACGTTCGGCGTTAATGACGGTAACAAAGCTGAATCGATACAAAACTAATAAAGTCAATCGAGAACTAAACGATTGGGAGGCGATACGGCAAATAGGTCGCGGAATAAAGATACGCTACCTACGTGACCGGAGTCGATATACGGAGTCAATTCGATACTGACGAACGACCGCGGGGATCGATTGCGATAGGTGAAGTTTCGATTTTGAATTTGTAGGTTCACGCCCTAAACGGCAGCTGATCGAAACTGTCTGATGTAGATTATATAGTTCGGTTTAAAAGTGCATAATTATCACGCTATGAAGTTTTTTGTCCGGTTAAGCAACTACATCCTTCTCAGGATGTGTGCGAGAAGCCCTACATAAAAAAACGCTATGAAGTAAAGATTCAGTCAGTCATGTTTTCTTTTATACTATGCCCCACACTTGGGTATGGAGATATAGGTCATAGGTCCAGTTTACAGATATCAATCTCACATGCACAAACACGCCAGACCCGAAACAACTATGTGGAGATCAAATTATAGATGGGTAACTCGGCTATTTTAAACGAGGATGTGTGAGGGCCTTATTTTGCCTCTTGAGGCCCTTACGAGGTGTACCTCGTTTGAGGCGAGGTGCAATCTAATGTGCAATGCGAGTCATGAATAACGATGGCTGCGACCCGCGAGGCGAGGGAATGAAAAAGAATGTGTTTTGTTTGTTTGTTCCTCGCCGAGTCGACTAGCGTGCGAGCGAAAGTAGTATTTTTATTTTCATCTCGCTCACACAAATATTTTTCGCCCGCTCACATATTTGACAATCACAACTCACTTTGCGTATCTAGAAAATTGAGGTGAATGAGCCCAATGAGTTGGTTCAAAGTTGAAATACGAGTAACTCTGTCAATTCGTCCCGACGAGGGCCTCATACGAGTCACCTCACGAGTGAGGGACCCATCGCTAATACAAATACAGTGCGGAGGTAGAACCCGCAACACCGAGCCAACAGTGCTAGCAATTTGTTTTAGCATAGGTATAGAGATCCAACTACCAGAATTCCTAATACCAGACTGCGTCAGGAACCAATGGGAAGGATATTTAAGGTCATGGTGGCCTACACTTATCTATTGGAGTTTGCTCCAGTTATGCGACCTGCACTGATACTCAAGCCGTGACATGAGAATGTTACTTGTAATTAAATATCTTCTATAACCTCAATATCGGGTCGTAGCTTGAATATAATAAAAACTACGCGTATGTTGATGACGTTCTGATTGAGAAATTTTGGCAGTTTATTTATGCGTTGGACTATTTTATTACAGCAATAAATATACTGCTTTTTATTTTTTGGTCTGATATGAGGTGATTTTGTTAGAACTTTGGACGCTTCCAGAACCAGTCTTAAAAGACTGGTTCTGGAAGCGTCCAAAGTACGTTACGTTACGTATGTACATACATTTAGATATGACATATTTTGATGCCTTACTTCGACTAATACATAAATAAGGGTGCCACCACAACTTCATTACAGCCAAGCCCTAGCCTGATGTAAGCTGCTTCAGTAAAATAAATAAACACGAACAACGTATCCGAAGTACAGAAAATCCATTTTTATATATAAACTCGCAAATCAGATAATCCAAATTGGTTTTTAGACGTAAACTCAATTTTGACATGTATTTTACTTTATCGCGGAGGCAGATAAATTGACTGAGATACCGTTCGAAATGTGGCGAAGTGTGAATGCTGCAGAATATGTATATCTAGGTGAAAGTCGGGAAATTTGGTCGCTGTATTAATAGATCGTAACTTTCCAATCGACATCTGTATAAAATGTTCTCGCGGCTTTTGGGGAAATTGTGATGCGAGGATAATTTGTATCGATTTTAAGTTAATCAGATAAGTTAGTTCCCTAATAGGGACTACGCAGATAGAAACGCAGCTTGGGACTGCCTCAAACGATATGGACAGATAACTTGGTGAAGATAGATGGGAGTTGTTGGACGCAGGCGGCATGTAACCGATCGTCGTGGAAATCTATCAGAGAGACATTTGTTCAGCCTTGGACGTCTTTTAACTGGTATGATGAGATAGTGAAGCCGATTAAAGGTTAATTGGTAGAGAGCGCCTCATAGCATTAAGTCCGTCTTGGGTGCCGTCAATGATACGAAGAACATTTAAATAAATAAAACAAGATTTGTTGTACGTTATTTTAATATTTGCAGTTCTACAATACCGTGTGGTGTCCGGATTATGAATATAGCACCACTCCGTCTCCTTCCGTGGATGTCGTAAAAGGCGACTAAGGGAATCTAAACCAGAGGGATGGGCAGCAGCGTCCCTTCTGTGAAACGGTGGCCATACTGCGCTCACCAACCCGCCTGCCAAGCGTGGTGAGTATTGGTAAGTACCCCCCAAAATGATGCCACAGTTGTGAATATCTATGGGGGAGCCTTTGTTAAGCAGTAGACGTATAAATGGCCGATATGAATTACAATAATCTAACAGCTGTATCGTGTATAGTGTATTTATCCTAGGCACTGATAAAATAACTAACAAACTAGAATTAAGTCCCTGACAATTGATCAGAAGCTATGGTGAATTGGAAGAGTACACTGAAGAGGTCATGCTGTGTTAGAGCTGTTAACGCACGTCTTCAGGAAGCCTATAACTGTTGGACATTACCTTTTTCAAAGGCATATAATAGATCTAGCTGACCCACTCGTTTCTATTATCAATCAATCAATCATATCGGCCGAATGAAGTCTACTGCTGGACACAGGCCCCCCCAAAGATCACCACAATGACCGATATGGGTATTTTGTGGGCTCATTGGTGGGTTTTGCCATAATCGCCACGCTTGGCAGATGGGTCGGCGATCGCAGTTGAGTTGTTATTGTACTCGAAGGACGCTGCTGCCTATCCTCCGGCTAATCCCTTAGTCGACTTTTACGATACCTACGGGAGGAGATGGGGTGGCAGTATTCTGAGCCGGCACCACATGGCATGTTTCTATTATGCTCGACGTAAATTTAGCTGGTACCAATATATAATGACACCACGTACATTAATACTAACTGTACGGTTTTTGGATAATACTGATGTGATTCGAACGTTTTGATACTATATAGTGATAGTGATCTGAATCATGCATCATTTAAGTCATTTATGGCTTCTCAGTAGACAATTGATATTGTTCTTCGTTTTGATCACCCTCAAGTCACCGCGAAAGAGAACCTATATGTACCTAGAATGTTGTGTGAGGCTTTTGAAATTAAAAAACATACTAATTTTAATAGAGAAGTTAGTTGGCAGTTACCGTTTGTTTCTTCATTTCTTTATTTTAAGGGAAACCAAACAGTACTATATTTAGTCTTATACAATGGTTTTACAACTAGACTAAATAAAGATACTACCCACTACATTTTACATACACTACAGATTACTTTATAGAATTTAAGCTGTTAGCAGAAGTTAACTGTTGCCACAGCAACTTTACTTTATGAAGCAAAATGAAAGGTAAATAGAAACCGCACGTTCACGCATGTGTGATGTATCATACAAGTATCATGGAACTTACAGAGCCTACTGCTTATAGAATAGAATAGAATAAAGAAGAAATAAGAAGAAAAAAACATTTATTCGGCAAAGAACATATTAGGCAGTGCATACAATAAAATGAAAGCTAAAAAACACACTCTAAAGTGCTTTGGTGTGCTCTCAAACATGCCTGTTCCGAAAGGGTTCTCTCAGCATGTGTTGGGTGAAATACCCAGCGCTGGTTTTCAGTTAGTACCCCGCAGTGACACTCGGACGAAGGTAAGTAATTATATTAAATAAATAAATATTGTTGCTAATATATGTTGCTATAATAGCTAATCTTATTTATTAACCGACTTCAAAAAGGAGGAGGTTCTCAACCCACCCATTGTTCATGCAGACCAACGAGAGGTTATATTTTATACCTGGCCCCGCCCGACTTCATAAATAAAGTTCTTTTTCCTTTTCAGTGGTTTGAGTATTTTTATATCGTGTAGGGTTTTTGAAGTCGGTTTTTTTTTTTTCACAAAATGTTTTATTTGAAAATTAGGTACGAGTATAGATAAATAGGAATATTTTAAATATTTCATTATTTTAATTAACCTTTAAAAACATGAATAAAAGTTTAAATATAAATTATATCACATGTATAATGGGCTAGTAGTCAATTTCGCACGATGCTATGTGAAGCGGTTGTCAGTTATTATACTTCTTATATTGTCTCGTGTAATTGGTTTTCAAAAAGGTTTAACCATTGGTGTAATGCAGTCCACTTCCTGTAACCAGAATGATATCCACCAACGACCTGATAAAGTGTTACCTGCCCGGGAGTATACAATACATTTTAATTAAATTAAGTACATATTAAATCGTTGTATACGAAATAACAAATTGGTTATTAATACATTCAAAGCAACATCTTTGGAATCCAGTTATTCAAATAATAAAGTCCCAAACAACATACCATATTAAGCAATATCAAGACACTGTGAGTGATTACGGCGTGCATCAAAACTAATTTATGATTATAATTGTACGGTAGATAAAACAAAATAACTATTTAAAATCTGTAACGACGCCTGTCAAAGTATTCGAAACGTCAGGAAAAACAAGAATCTAAAATATACGAGATCGAATCTGTTTAAAAGTGATTTATTATAAATGTATTACTCTAAAAATAAATCTTTGAGATATCCTCTATACCGGTAACATTTTTCCGAGAAATATCCATTAGTAGCACGAGTATGGCATAAAAAGCCCTACAAAATAGATTATACATTTTTGTTTCTCCACTTTCTAATGGACATAGTTCTAAATATAGAATGTTATTTACACAAGCAGAAGGCTTTCCTAGTTCTCTGCTTCACTGCAGCGTCTCCTGGAAAAGACACATACTGCCCGTAGACATCAATCAGTGGGCGGAACTTAACCAGCCTGGAGCAGGACAGGCTGGCCACAGTTTGTTATCTGGCCATCTAGACATTAAAATGCCATAAAATATAATATTAATAAAACCCCTCTGGGCAGTCGTTATCTCACCGTGGGATAAGGTAATCCTGGAGGGCAGATTAAAGTAGCTGTTTGATTTCTTCCTAACTTCTGATATAAAAAAAGTATATTATAAGATTTTTTTTTTATTAAGTAGCTTACAAAACGCAGAGCATTTTATAGCGAGCTGAATATGAGTGGCGACACTGCGTACCCAAATGCTCCAGAGAGTCGGTCAGGGCCTCGTCTCCGGCTTGCCTTTATTGGTTGGTTGGAGTGGAACTCCACGACTGCCCGCAGGATTTTCAACTCTGGCTTGCCTTAGTTGGCCGATCAGAGGGGGCCGTCAGATCTATATGCTCGGGGGTGGAAGTGTCTAATGGCGTAATAACGGGAAAACCCGCTCCGAGTCTTCGAGGCGCGTGATGGTGAAACCGGTGCCGGTGGAAGTATATAATCCATTTAGCACCCATTAAAATAGACCTTATAATTGTAGTTTCCATCTTTTTTTTTTTTTTTTTTTTAAACTTTGCCCCACACTAGGATTTCTCCTGTGTCGTGGGTGCGTTTACAAACACAAATTCTACACACAATACACACCCAGACCCGGAACATCTACCTGCAGATCGTACAAATATTTGTTCCGTGTGGGAATCGAACCCACGACCATGTGTGCAGCAGTCGACTGTATCAGCCACTGCACCAACCGTTTCCATCTTTCCATCTTATACAATAGTTTTACACCTCCGGGAACAATCCGAGACTGCACTTTGTAGTGTAGCCCAGGAAGTGTCCTATTATATTACAGATTAAAATTCTCTAAAGGGCCTCTGCGTGTTGGACCCATGTCCCCGCGTAAGCCTATCAAAAGACCGGGTTCCCCCTTACAGGGGATTTAAACCCGTGACAAGAGAGACATGTAGATAATAAGTCTGTCTCTTCTCTGCATCACCCAAAGGTCGTCTGGCAGAAAATGCCTATGGCATTAAGACCGCCTTTGTACACTTTTGTACATCAT
This sequence comes from Diloba caeruleocephala, assembly GCA_947459985.1. Lineage (NCBI taxonomy): Eukaryota > Metazoa > Arthropoda > Insecta > Lepidoptera > Noctuidae > Diloba > Diloba caeruleocephala. Next base: position 31,406,295 of record OX381606.1, on the reverse strand, counting down.
GAATAAATAAATAAATAAGCTTATTTGTTAAATTTGGACAAGATTACATGGAAAAGATTAGCACAGGCTTACAATATACTTATTTAGTCTAGTTAATGGGTAGAGAGTACAAATTTTGGACTGCGCGTAGGCACAGTATTGGCTCGGGAACTTTTCAAACATCGTTATCTCGTGTTACATTAACATGTAACTTCCCGAGAAGAGCAGGACACCCACATGCCGTGTGGTGCCGGCTCAGAATACCACCACCCCATCTCCTCCCGTGGGTGTCGTAAAAGTCGACTAAGGGATTAGCCGGAGGATGGGCAGCAGCGTCCTTCGAATACCTACATTAACAACACAACTGCGATCGCCAACCCGTCTGCCAAGCGTGGCGATTATGGCAAAACCCCCCAATGAGCCCACAACACACCCATATCGTTCGTTGTGGTAATCTTTGGGGGAGGCCTGTGTCCAGCAGTGGACTTTATTCGGCCGAAATGATGAATGGGTAGAGTACCTACTGTCCTCCTAGATAGGCTACTAAGTAACCTGTGTTTAAGAGAGACAGTTTCGATCGCCTAGCGATATGGACGAATTAAAAACAAGTGTTATATATTCCAAGTTACATAATGAATAAATAAAAATAAGAACATGACACAAAGTACAAACATTCCGAACTAGAAAGAAAATTATGTGATTTAGTGTGAGTGTGAAGGTATGTGAGTGGTGGGAAGTGTGTATAAAGTTGTTTTGCGAGTTTTTGCTTGGAGTTACATAAGTGTGTATGACTGTGTGTGTGTGTGTGTGTGTGTGTGTATGACTGTGTGTGTGTGTGTGTGTGAGAGAGAGAGAGAGAGAGAGAGAGAGAGAGAGAGAGAGAGAGAGAGAGAGAGAGAGAGAGAGAGAGAGAGAGAGAGAGAGAGAGAGAGTGATCACTTCTGCAGGTATTAGAATTCTGCAAGAGAGAAAATGCCTATTCACTCATTCTTCAAAGGTACAAGGTGTAAAATAACGATGCCGTTTGGCAATTTGGCAGCTTTTAACTGACTTTTTCAGCTGTCAAAAGGTAAATTATAAATTTTGAGAACTGTTAATTACTGAATAAAGCGATCCAATTCTAATCCAAATTTTCTGAATTGTAATATCATCATTTCGGCCCAATAAAGTCCACCGCTGGACACATGCCTCCCTCAAAGATCACCACAACGACCGATATCGGTGTATTGTGTGCTCATCGGTGGGTTTTGCCATAATCGCCACGCTTAGCAGGCGGGTTGGCGATCGCAGTACAGTTGTTAATGTATTCGAAGGACGCTGCTACCCATCCTCCGTCTAATTCCTCTGTTGGCTTGTACGTCACCCACGGGATGAGATGGGTTGGTGTTATTCGTAGCTGACACCACACGGCATAATTATAATAATTTAGAAAATAAATAAATTAATATATCTTCACTGCTATGCCACTGCCATCCTATACCACACAACACCTTAGACCTCCAAATAATCTGAGATCAACAATCGTGACGTAATTTACTACGCACAATGTATTGGATCAGACCTTATTTTAATAAATTCGAGTGAACAGCGCAGAAAAAAGTAAAGAATTTGTTCACAAAACGTCGTCCTTGATAAGTGGGACAAAAGATAGCGAGTGGACAATCTATTCGGAGCCGGGCGAAATCGCTTCGATTGCTGTATCTGCAGACCTTGGCGGATGGTACACGTTAGGACAATTTGGCGGTTTTGTATATTTTTTCAATATAATGCGTGCATACTTAGTAAAACAATGGTTATTATAGATAATGATGACGTAATTTGAATTGCAATAGAACAATTTTTAACTGTTATTATGGGTGTATTCATATTTTATCCCCTCGAGTGCAGAGCCAGCACGTCGCCTTGCGTCGTACCGTTTTCTAAGAGTGCCTCTTCCGGTAATTTAAATTAATAACGGCACGACGTGTCAGTTTTTGATATAAGTATTTAAATAAATTCATTTTATGGATTCATGGTATAAACTTTGCATGCTTGGAGAGGTAGAAAATGGAATAGCATATTTGAAACATCAAGGAATTAACGGTAAGACCTGTATTCTATGCAAATAAATAATCTTCATCTCTATTGATGATCGTTGTCTACGCAATGACTCACAGACATATCAAATAGTAGTCTCTTCGTGGAATACATGGCCATGTGCTTGCCGGTAAAGAAATAGACCACGTTGTCGTGCTGTGGATATAATAACTCTTCTTTTATGACATCCACAGCACGACTCAGGGTATATGTTAAGATAATAAAGAGCAGCATCTTTCCGTGTTTGGAGAAATGAGCCCCGATCACCAACCCACCTGCCAAGTGTGCCTATTGTTAGGAACATTTATAGCAGTGGACATTTACTTGATAAAAGTGTGTTACATACGTTATGACTTTGTAAGTTATTCAAATAGTAGGTATTAGAAAGAAAGTTTTTTATTTTTTTATTATTAGCATATACTTACCATTTGACAAACTAACCTTTTTTTTATCTGGCCCAGAGGAAATTCTCCATGAACTTCCTCCATCGCGGGACGCAGGACGCAGGACGGAGGGGCATGCCGGTCTCCTAGCGGCTAAAACCACTTTGGCAGTTATCTTCGGCACCTAAGGGAGGCCCCAGGTCCTCTTACGATCAAACTAGAGCCACCAACTGGTGCCACGCCTATAGGCACATCTCTGAAAGTGTGACTGTAAAGCGGTCACCCCCCCGGGGGGATTATAGAGGATCCCCCAAAGCCTCGCTGCCTCGCTGTGCGCTGTACTGCGCACACGGCGGCACGTAACTACGTGCACACCACCGTCTTCCCGGGGGTCGCTTGGTGTGAGCACGCAGACTCCCCAATCTGCACGTTTGTGACCCCCGAGGCCTTCCACCATGTAGCGATGGCACGGGGCTCAGTCGTGTTGGACCTGGGAGCTGGGGCGGTCTTTACCCTGGCACCGTCTCGTCCTTCTCCGTGCAGGATCGGCCCTCACCCGATCCCGCTCTGCAGTTTCCTTCTGAAGCATGACGCTCTCGCAGAAGGAGACCTCTGCACTCCAATTTTCATACTCTCCCAACATAACCGACACTATTGCCGGCAGAGAGAGATCTTGCCCGATTCGATTAACCAGGATCCGCTGCTCGGCAGCAGCCCACTTAGGGCACTCCTCGAGCGTGTGCTGTGCGGTATCCTGGTCGCTTCCACAATGGTGACCCTGTTCCGTAACCTCGCGATCTATTCTATGTAGGTACGCACCAAAACAACCGTGACCAACTGGTCTACATGCGTCAGACGATAGGTAACGCGCTCGCTCCTTCCGAGCCAGGCTCTGAAGAGCGGCAGAAAGGCTTCGACGGTGCGCTTGGTCGCGAACCGTACGGTTACCGTTGCAGTTGCAGTACGGCGATGTCGCCACATCTTGAGTGCGAGCCGTCGAGCCAGCCACCTCAGACTGTCGCACGCTCCTGAAGGCAAATGAACCTGGGTAGGTTCATTTGCTTTCAGGCAGGCAGGGTTACTAAATCTATACCGAAAACCAACATACCTCTCATTTACATTTAATTTACTTAACAGGCAGGTTATGTACTCCAGACGTACTTTACAAAACGCTTCCGCTGTCTCTTCTTCCTCGCGTCCTGGATTCCGATCACCTTTTTATCAGGTCAACGGTTAGGTACGAGGGTCACGCAACGTGAGCCCCGCCAGCACGAAGATGTCGTCAATGTATTAAATTACGTCCGCTCTGGACACCCCCCAGCTGAACGTGAGCTTTGGTACATTACATTGTAGTACGTAATGGTAAAAGTCTTAGATATGGTTGACAAAAGTATCATACATAACTTAAGCGAGAATGTGCACTTACGCGGTAAATTAAAATTTTGTCATTACGGCCACAAGTAGCTTCCTACGGCAGTTGTCGCGATAGGTAATTTTTTGTTCGATAGATGCAGCAATCACTTTGCACACAGATTTACAGCAATAAAAACTAAAAAGATAAAACCAACTTCAAATAAACACAATTATTAAATTATGTACATTACTCTATAGATAAGAATGGTACCTCAAAATTTTATAAACAAGAATATTTCAATAAGTACATAGATTACCCCAGTAAAATATACATAATTAAATCATAAAATCAGTCAAATAGTTTCTAAAAAAATTGTGTGTATACGGACAAATATTCGGAGGAAACGTAGAACATATTTTTTTAAAGTTGGCCAAAATGACGTACTATTTAAAATCTTTTCCTTTAGTTCTCCTAAGTAACCTATAAACACCTGTAGTAACTGAGAGTTGTATTTGTTGATAATCCGCATAATTATCACTTGCAAAAACATTTTCAGTTTTACAAAATATCCAAAGTAAGTAAGTAAGTCATAGTACATTTTAAACATTCCGCCTGACCCCCGCGCAATGTTGCCGCAGTTGCACCACTGACCCAAATGAGGCGGTTTATTTTAATTACACTTTAATACTTGGATATGAAAGTAATATTTAAGTGGAATTACCGATTTATAATTTTTTACATTACATTGAATATATTAAATTATAAATGTTCTTTTATTATTTGTAATTTACTGTATCTATGTAGATTTGAAATCCAAATGAAATAATTATACTGATACTTCCATAAAATATTAAGTGTTAATATGGACTACGGAGTCATTCGCTGAGGACGGCATGCAACCGTTCGTTGTGGAAATCTATGGCGGAGGCATTTGTTCAGCAGTGGACGTCCTTTGGCTGATATGATGACTGCATAACTTTTTTCTAGTCTAGCTAATTTATTGATAATGTTAACAAAACAATCGAGAATATACACTTTCTAAATTAAAAAGCAAAGTAAATTACATTTATACGAGCCTGCCGAACTATCAGTCAAACATTACACGAGCGATTGGGTACAGGTCAATTCATTAGGGAGCAGGCTCCGACGCTCGTCGTTCCGCATGCGACCGATAAAACAAATCCAAATCCGTGTGCTGTTGACTTTCATTCCAAAAGGTTTTATAGTTAATCTCGAGTTCAATAAAAGAGCCTTCGCTGATTTTCTCGATGCCTCTTTTTCAATGTTCTTTTCTTCTAAGATTATAATAATAATAAATAATTTATTTCGGACAGTAAAATTAAAAATTAAAATGCAATATATATCCTACCTACAGTTTTTTATTACTCAGTGCATGAATCATATAGCAATGGTTCAAGTACTGGAAGTCAAACCTCTCAGCGAATAACCTAAGGATGCTGTTGATGCTGGCCCGAACCCTGCGCACTAGGGCTACATATCGTTTCCGCACAGTTGCATAAAAACAATCTACTCGTGATTCAGCGAACATACTAGATGCGCTGCAAAATCGGGGCAAACCCATCAGCACCCTGAACGCATTATTATATTGCACACGCAGGGCGTTGTATTGTTTGCGCAAGTTTGAGACCCACAAGCTGCTCGTGTAAACGGTTGTGCAATTCTTTTATTTTTTTTATTTTTATAATCGTTGCCCCACACTAGGATTTCTCCTGTGTCGTGGGTGCGTTTACAGACATGAATTCCACATACAATACACCCAGATCCGGAACAACTACCTGCAGATCATACAAATATTTGTTCCGTGTGGGAATCGAACCCACGACCCGGAACGCAGCAGCCGACTGTATCAGCCACTGCACCAACCGTGCCGTCTTTGTGTTGTCGAACAATGTCATTTTAACTTTTATGGTGCAACGAGCGAACCTGCGGGCCAACATATTTGCTCTCACAGACAACGCCCTGCGCTCGCGCTCTATGTCTGCATCATCCTTCAGGTCGGAGGATAACACATGTCCAAGATATTTAAAATGTTCAACACTTTGAATTGGTGTTCCATTTAATTTAATGGCAGGTATAGTTGAAACAAGTACTTCTGTTTAATTTATTTATAATACGGCACGGTTGGTGCAGTTGCTACAGTCGGCTGCTGGCTCCGGGTCGGGGCTCGTTTCCCGCACGGAACAAATTTGTATGATCTGCAGGTAGTTGTTCCGGGTCTGGGTGTATTGTGTGTGGAATTTATATCTGTAAAAGCACCCACGACACAGCAGAAATCCTAGTGTGGGGCAACGTTTTTTTTTAAATAAGACAATAAGGCAACACAAAAGTTAATTAAGTTAGCTAGTGCTTTCAAGAGTAAAACTAAACGTAGTTACCAATGCTTTTACGAATTAAATTAGGTTAAGAGGGAAAAGTCCGGAGTTTATAAAGATATTTTTAGTTCACTAATAAGGTAAAAGTTGTTTAAGTAAGCAAATAAATTATAGAAAATTATACCCCTACGCAGTTTGAAGTAAATCAAACAGAAGTTGACGGCTAGAACAGAAGTTTCCAGAATCGAGTTAGAGAAAGTTACGAATTTGGTTTTAGAACTTTTACAAAAGTCTGGCCTTTGCATCCGAAAGCACTATTGCAGGTCATATGCAAACGAAATAAGTATAAATTAAGGCTTTGCAAAGCATTTCAACTCGCTTTGCTCTAATTAGAACCAAAATATAGTAACTTGTTTTTTATCACTTAGATAGACAAATGTAACTATTTATTTATTAATGTTCTATGACCTACGTAAAACTGTGAACGAAACCATATCGGGATCTATTTCGACGCCAACGCCATCTATCGAGCGTTGGGTCAATTTAACAAATATTAATATGGAATGATCCATGGTCGTAAACAATGAGCCTCATACTATTATAATAATATTATGTATCCGTGTGGTGTCCGGATATAGCACCATTCCATCTCTTCCCGTAGATGCCGTAAAAGGCAACTTATGGCCGAAATTAATATTAATTTCGGCCGAATAAAGTCCACTGCTGGACACAGGCGTCCTTCAAAGATCACCACAACGACCGATATCGGTGGGTTGCGTGCCCATTGGGGGGTTTTGCCATAATCGCCACGCATGGCTAGCGGGTTGGCGATCGCAGTTGAGTTGTTAATGTATTCGAAGGACGCTGCTGCCCATCCTCCGGCTAATCACTTAGTCGCCTTTTACGACACCCACGGGATGAGATGGGTTGGTGCTATTCGTAGCCGGCACCACACGGCATATTATTCAAATAGAAAAAACATAAACTTCACTTCTGTAGCGGCCTACTTCAATAGTGCACAATGTTTTGCAAACTGGCTCTTACTAACGGTTATCGCTAAAATACATGTATATTTCGTTTTGTTATACAAACATATTATATGATTATCTATTCGAAAACTTTCACAAATTCTACGTGCAATTGCAAGTACCATCTATATTTATAGAATCATTGTGTATAAAGAAGCAGTCCCTGCGTAACTGACAACTCAAGCAACAAGGAACATTGATTTCAGCAAACCACCCGAATATTGTTCACAAATTGAATTATAAACCTAAAGCCGAGCGCGCACGGATACCGAAACAACGAATAGTACCATTAATAACCCCAACTTTATTCATAAAATGTTTCAAATACTAATGAAACTCAGTTATTACTTATCCGCGACTATTAAATCCTGTTCTTGAAACTTTGCTATTCATAACTTGTTTAATTTCAGAGTGAAGATCACGGCCCGGCCCCCGCTCGCCTAATATGTTCCAGGTGAATATTTTACCGGAGTGCCGGCAACGGGAACTTTTACCCTTTCTTTTTACCACTTGTTCAGGATAAGACGTGACTTTTAATATCGCAGGTGCCTTCGCTCGCTACGCTCCCACCACTCGTACAGCTCACAGCGTTTTAATTCTGACGACGGATAGCATTACATTCAAAGTTTTGATGTTTAGTTGGAATCTGGAGATTTTATTTCAAATATACGGCCAACTTATGATATAGTTTTGGATTACCCAAGTTAACACTTTAAATGAGAGGCAAGGAAATGATTTGGTCATGTAATGTTTTAAGAAAGATATATATTTTTTAACCTTACGCATGGAAAACGGCATCTGATAGGCATGCCATCAGTTACAGAGAGCTACTTATTTTTTTATTGAGACCCTCCTTCCTATTTGACATAACAAAGCAAAGTTGACTTTGTTCAATAAATATTCATCCATCTAAATTCTCTTTATTTTAATAAGACGTACTGTATTTTATATCGAAGTCAAACGTCGTTGTCATTTCAGGGATGAAATCTCGTAGGCAAGCAAATAGGGAATTATGTCGTCCATCGAGTGCCCTAAGGGTTGGTAGGCCTGATTCGATTTGCGAGCCCACGAAGGGTTGTCCACATAAGTGTTTTAGACCCACGTCCTTAACTAAGGGCGTGCTTGAATATGCAATCACTTCTGTCGATACTAATGTATGGAGCTCCCGGGGAGATGAGATTTGAGGAGAAATCAGTCCTTCATAACTTGTTAATTGTTTCTATTCGATTCAGAACTGTACCCGTTTTACCGGCAGTTAAATGGTCCGGATTAAGAATATAGCACCACTCCATCTCCTCCTGTGGATGTCGTAAAAGGCGACTAAGGGAATCTAAACCAGAGGGATGGGCAGCAGCGTCCCTTCTGTAAAACGGTAGCCATACTGCGCTCACCAACCCGCCTGCCAAGCGTAGTGAGTATTGGCAAATACCCCACAAAATGATGACACAGTTGTGAAAATCTACGGGGGAGACCTTTGTTCAGCAATAAACGTATAAATGGCCGATATGATGATGATGATGAAATACTTGAACTTATCATTCTTTGAACATTTTATCGATGTTAAAAAATGCTACCGAATAACTGTAGGTAGCTATATTATTGCTCTAATGTGATCTTTCGAGGACCTGGACCCCCCTTCTGTGCCGAAGATGACCGCTCTAGTGGTTTTAGCCGGTAGGAGCCCGGCATACCCCATCGCTCTTCCCCGCGGCGAAGGAAGTTCAATGTAGAATTTCCACTGGACATCAACAAAAAATAAATTAATAAATTAAATTATAAATTAGCTCTAAACGGAAGATTGTTGTTGAAGTTAATTTTGCAGAGCAGTGCTTTAGCAAAGGAAATAGGAATTTCGCAAATATCGCACGATCCAAAAATATATTGAGTAGGCATCGAGGGAATCTCTGGTCATCCATCAATCCAAGAGAAATCTCAGCCAAGATAAATAGCCAAGACTTATTTGCCCGGAGAAGTTATAGCAGAGATAGAGAAAAGACGAATGGTAACGGAATTCCACTGAAATATACAAGACGGGAACAAAGCATTGGTGGGTCGGAACAGTAATTTATCATAGAACAATATTGGATCAAGAGGTCGCTGCCGGCAGTCGACCGACCCGACCAGACCAGTCAGGTACTGTGGCGCTCGGTTATGTTGGTATACAAGCTAGAAGCTGAATAGCTAGTCAGTGTTTCAACATCTTAGTTGAAACACTGACTAGATTTATTTTTGTCACGATCACTTGAAACTCTTATATTATGATAATAATTAATGGGAAATGTGCAACCACCTGGTGGTAAGTTTCTTTTAGCAAGGCTCCAGCTATTTAGGTATCACCGCAATGCCTGATGTGGTGCCACGCAGGACCAGAATTTATTTTTATTGGCCCCCAATAGAAATTCATCATGAACTTCCTTCGCCCCGAGGAAGGGCATTTTTTTTTTTTTTTTTTTTTGGGACAATCCCGCCACACATTCCCAACCACTGCAACTCCTGTAAGCCAGGATCTACAATGGCGACCACCGGAATGAACACCGACCAATGAAGCTCGGTGTATCCCAGAGAAATGAATAACTGTCTTGGAACCCGCACCGAAATTAATCAGAAAAGATAAAGGAGGAGTATGAAAGAATAGGACTTCTACCGACTAAAACCACTGGAGTGGTCATCTTCGAAACCTAAGGGAGGCTCCAGGTCCTCGTATGATCACACTAGAGCTGCCCACTGGTGCCACGCCTATAGGCACATCTCGGAGAGGGTGACTGTAAAGTGGTCACCCCCCCACCCCCCCCCCCCCCCCCCGGGATTGTAAAGGATCCCCCAAAGCGTCCAACGGCAGCGCGTGACCACATGCGTGCTACCGTCTTCTCTTGGGTATGCCGGACTCCTACCGACTAAAACCACTGGAGCGGTCATCTTCAACACCAAAGTGGGGTTCCAGACCTCGTCCTAGAGCCGCCCATGATGCATTGCCTTTAGGCACATCTGGAAAGGGATGACTGTAAAGCGGTCACCCGCTCTAGCATAGGGTAGGTGACGGCAAAAAGGTCGTCCTCCAGGCACTTCTCGGGGAGCATTGTAAAGGATCCCTCTAAACCTCGCTGTGCGCTGTGCACGCAGGAACAGACTTGGGTTGCATTAAAATTGTTATGGGTAGACGCGACGCTTATCCTCAGGCGAATGACTTCTTCGTCTCGTCACCGGGTAGTATACCAAAACATTTATATGTATTAACTATTCATAAAATACTTTTAAATGGTAAATATCTCAGTGTCACATTACATCGACATGTTATCAGAATCTTATTGAAGGATTGGTCATAATTTCGGCCGACTGAAGTCCACTGCTGGACACAAGCCTCCCCCAAAGATCACCACAACGACCGATATGGGTGTGTTGTGGGCTTATTGGGGGGTTTTTCCATAATCGCCACGCTTGGCAGACGGGTTGGCGATCGCAGTTGAGTTGTTAATGTACTCGAAGGACGCTGCTGCCCATCCTCCGGATTACCCTTAGTCGACTTTCACGACACCCACGGGAGGAAATGGGGTGGTGGTATTCTGAGCCCGCACCACACGATATTGACCTGCCCAGTATGGTGCCGACCATAAACAAACAAAGGACTAGCCCCCAGTGTACTTGTCGTTGTGAAAAACAGTGGGCGCCCTTTAGCTGATATGATAACTGATTATATACGCTTATCATTATATTCATTAATCATAGGAAACCACGGGCTAACACTTCCAAATACAATGCGATTATGTAACTAAAACTAATCAATATTCAAACTAACCCCGCTACAACACCCAGCTTACGCCCCTCTCCAATTTGCTCCGCCAAAACTTGAAATAACATGGTATCGATGATCTTCAGAGCCCTTGTGCTGTAATACTGTCTTTATGTAGGCCAGGCCTTAACGTACATACTATGTAGAGCAGGCTTTAGCGTACATAGGATGTGCTCTACACACGGGGTAACTACAAAACTCGTGTTATTACCGATCTTGATACATCGGATTAGTTTAGAGTTTCGTGGGTATTCAAACATGCTGCTCTTGTAAGATTAATGTAGTTGAATTGAAACTAAACTGTTCTTGGGTAATGGTTTTTAGGTCCGTGGAAGATCCGTGTGATATCCGAATTAAAAGTGTAGCACCAATCCATCTCCTCCCGTGGATGTCGTAAAAGACAACTAAGAGGATCTCCAATCCAGAGGAATGAGCGTTCGTTCCACATAACGGCAGCTATTCTGCGCTTATCTACCCGCTTGCCAAGCGTAGGGAGTACTGCTAAATTCCCCCCAAAATTAAGACACAATTGTAGAAGTCTATGGGGGAGGCCTTTGTTCAGGGAGGCCTTTGATATGATGATATAATATATGATGGTATTAAGTTATATCCGTCTATAATTGTTTACCTTGGTCTTGGACTCTACTAATTAACATTTTCCTATTCCAAGCAGTTACCGCAGTAAGTTCAATTAATTAAAACATCTTTTTGTTCTTATGTTGCTACTTGAGTCTAAGCCCCGAAAAACTTACTTTACTTGATCACATTTTGATTAAGATTAGATTAAGTTGGTTGCCTGTAAGAGATTGCGGATAGCGATAAGGCCGTCCTATTGTACTTTTATTTTATAGAAAAAATAAATTACTAATATGGAACGGTATACAATAAATCCTGCCGGAGGATGGGCAAACCGGAGGATGGACAGCAGCGTCCTTCGAGTACATTAACAACTCAACTGCGATCGCCAACCCGTCTGCCAAGCGTGGCGATTATGGCAAAACCCCCCAATGAGCACACAACACACCGATATCGGTCGTTGTGGTGATCTTTGAGGGAGGCTTGTGTCCAGCAGTGGACTTTATTCGGCCGAAATGATGATACAATAAAGAGTGTAAAAATAAATAAATGAATGTTATGGTGTACAATGACGGCACGGTAGGTGCAGTGGATGGTACAGTCGGCTGCTGCACTACGGGTCGTGGGTTTCATTTCCGCACGGATCAAATATTTGTATGATCTGCAGGTAGTTGTTCCGGGTCTGGGTGTATTGCGTGTGGAATTTATGCCTGTAATACACCCACGACACGGGAGAAATTCTAGAGTAGGGAAAATTAAAAATAATAATAATGAAGTAACACAATACTTTCAGGGTTCCATTCGTTCGATAGAAAAATCTGCAGAATCTTTATAAGATCACTCGTTTGTCTGTCTGTCTGTCCATATGTCACAGCCAATTTGGTCCCAATCTACATAACTAAGTTGAAACTCGGTACACATATGATTGTCTGCCAAAATCCATTTTTTCCACAAAAACTCTGAGCCTACGCCTATCTTGAAATAAATACAGAAAATAGTTCTTTACTTGTTGATTAAAAGAAAACCTTTAAAAAGCTTATGGTAGGTATATAACATGGTAAATCTTTAGTTATTGTGCGTACAAACTTACATTTATAGTTGGAAAGTATGAGAGAACATGCTTTTAAACTACAACGTTAAGTTTGTTCTTGGAATAGATTATTGTTACAAGACAGAATTTAACAATAGACAATATATTCAGCAATTTCCCTCTACAATCCGGTACCATACTTACTTTTTTAGTTACCAGAAACAAATTTGGTTTAATAACATATCTATTTCATCATATTCATCGTACGGAACCCTCTCCACGCTGAACGCTTACAATTGTCCGGTTTTTTTAATATTCTGGTAACTAATCGGGCAAGTTATTCGCCTGGTTAAATAATGGTGTCGCCATAATGCCAAGCATGGCGATTCTGGCAAAACCCCCAATGAGCCCACAACACACCCATATCGGTCGTTGTGGCGATCTTTGGGGGAGGCCTGTGTCCAGCAGTGGAGTTCATTCGGCCGAAATGATGATTCGACTGGTAAGCGTTATGCCTGCCCATAACAATTGTGATGCTACCCAGGAGTAGCCCTGCGTGGCACCATACTGCGCACGTCATCTCCCAAGATCTTCGTATTTTGTCTCTATGTCCAGTAATTTATCAGATTTGTATAAGAGCGTCTCCAAAGTCAAAGTCGAATATTTTTATTTCAAATAAACCAATTACTGGCACTTCTGAAACGTCAGAATTTAAGTTGCACGGTTCCAATTAATTGATCCTATGGAGAAGAACCGGCAAAAACCTTCATGGATACTCTTTTAAAATACTTGAGATTACAATACATTAAGATATTAATCTTATCACTTAATACTAAATTATATCACTTCAACAACGTCAAGTGTCAAAGCAAAACAAAGATATGAAAAACTGAAAATAAATTTTGATAAATTGACAATATTGGGTGTATCAAAGCCTTAGTATACACATTTTATTAGATCATGTTATATCAGGATGTTGTCTGCAGCGAAAGTGGGCATTCATGGGGTGCCAGATGATAACCGGGTTATAAAGTACAAAATCAACCAGTATCGGGGCCTGACAAAGTTATATCAACGTATTGGAGAGTATTCATCAAGAGAACTTTGACAATTGGAAACAACTTGATAGAGTCACATACATGAAGAAGAAGAAAATGGAAAAACAATAAATGGCACAGTTTATGAAAGAGCAAAATTGCACTTCTGGACTTATGGAAGGCCTAGTGACCTGAAACACAGGCTTCGGCCTAGCTTAGGCACCAGTCTCCCACAGTAAATTTAAATAATACTGGGCAATATTGTATTCTTTGCAACTTTCTTTTTTATTATTGTGGTGAGAAAATAAATTACTTACTTATTAAGTACATATACAAGGTGTTCAAAACTTTATCAATACATCGATGAAGAATAAATATAGCAGCTATACAGTACAAAGAGCACAAGATATATATGGTTTCCAGGGAAGCCACGTGTGCAGAAACGAGCTAACGCCATACGTCCCTATCGTCAACATAGTCTTTAATCCTATAGTAGGCTTTTTTTTAGGAGATTTGTTTTAACGTGTGCTTTAAACTTCCAGGTTGTTGGCATTAATCTTTGTTATGATCACGATATAGAGAGACAACGCAGGGCGCTAGCAGTCAGATGCAATATGCTGGTTCGCAGGTTTTCGTGTTGTACAAGTCAAGTGAAATTGACTCTGTTCAGGGCATTTTTTTTTTACACTTACAGCGCCCTGCGTGTGCAATATAACAACGCTCTCAGGATGCTGTTGGGGCTGCCGCGATTCTGAAGCGCATCAAGTATGTTTGCCCAAACTCGAGTAGATAGTTTCCCTGCTATTGTACGCAAACAGTCTGCGTCTATGCTCAGCAGACTTCGCAGCAGCGATAACAGTATTCTGAGAATCCTTGCTGATAAAATTGATAGCCCATTTATTAAATATTGGTCGGGGCTGCACAGACATAATTGTGCAGTTTACTACATTATATAACTATCGCTAAATATCTATATGGAGTGTTTGAGTCTGAAATAAAAAGTTATTATTATTAAAATGTGTATATGCCATCTATAATTACGTTATGGGGGACACATGGTGATCACGTCGGGGTCACCAGCGGGAGCAAGGTGTGGTTCCTCCATAGAAAAGGGAGGATCCTCTAGCCAGGCGGATGGTATGCCTGGCGGGCCGAAGCCCAACGGTTGATGTTGGACAACTGTATATATGCAGCGTTGCGCGAATACTTTAAAAGCGTGATTCAGGATTCTTTGACGTCATTGGAGAGTAGCATTTAATAGTGAAGTAGATGTCGCTGTAAGTTGTAGTTGTATTGCTGGCGATGTAGGTGTCGCCACAACGTCTTTCTACTTACAAAAACCGAAAAGGTGGCAAGGAGGCATTTCTAGAATGTACGACCTATATTTTTACACGTGAAATATACCTATACTATTACAATCACGCAGGTCCTGTTTATTTGGTATAGCTGGAGCAGGCCTGTTTTGAATAATGTAAAAATAAAATATAGGCGTCAGTGAGCGGTGAGCCGAGGTCAAATTATGTCTGTTGAGAACTTGTTGACAAGGAAACACTCGTAGTACCTTGGAAAATTAAGTTCGGTAGTAAGTTTTGGTTTTACTTTAGAGAAAATCCAAAAACATCCAACGAAATCTAAATGTGGAGAAAATTAGGGTTTCTTTGAGACGTTACATGATTCATGAAAGATTTCATTGTCATAAACACACAGAATATTTCTTTGTTTCTTAAATAATAATGCCCACTTTTGGATTTCTCCCATGCTGTGGAAACCGTTTACAGACATAAATCTCACACGCAAAAATACCCAGACCCGAAATAACTATCTGCAGGTAGTACAAACATTTGTTGTTCCAAACGGGAATCGAACCCGCGACACATAGCTCAAAAAACCAAGATCTTAGCTACAAGTCAATAAGCGAAAAACATCGCAGAAGGTGGACTAAACCGTGTGGCATTAAGACCCCTTGTGTCACTGTATTAAATAGATACTCATCATTTCAGCCTTTGGACTTTATTGTCCACTGCTGGACACAGGCCTCCCCCAAAGATCACCACAATGACCGACATCGGTGTATTGTGTGCTCATTGGGGGGGTTTTGCCATAATCGCCAAGCTTGGCAGGCGGTTGGCGATCTCAGTTGAGTTGTTAATGTATTCGAAGAACGCTGCTGCCCATCCTCCGGCTAATCCCTTAGTTGCCTTTTATGACACCCACAGGATGAGATGGGTTGGTGCTATTCATAGCTTGTACGACACGGTGTAATAGATACTCATATATGTATAAATAAATAGTATCGATAAAGCTACCGTCGTTTCAACCAAATGTATAAAACTCCTTAATACTAGCAAAATAGTCAACAGATCAACTCAAACACATATTCAAACTGATTTGCATTTATCCGCGGGCCGCCTCTCGCGTTGATACCCTAACCCCAGTTCATCTCATTATGTCGCGCGATTCACCGCGGGTAGCACGGATATTCACTCCAAGTAGCGGGGGAACGCCTGAGACAACTTGTAATATACTCACTGGATATATTTATTAACCTATGTGAGCTTGTCAGGGCGATATTGTTTCTGATTTTGAACACCATTGGAGCTTCAATATCGATCTACTTTCTTGGAAGCATCTTTAGGAAATTGGAGGTAGCGAATAATCGGACTTATTCGAAGATCGAAGACCGACAAAAAGAGGTATGAGGTTTATAACTTCATACAAGCAGATGCCGTTTCACCGCGTTTATTTTTCATTCTTTTTTTTAAAAACATTGTGATTTCTCCTGTGTCGTTGGTGCGTTTACAGACATACATTTCACACACAATACACCCAGACCCGAAACAATTACCACAATATACAAATAATACAAGCAACAGTTTGTGCAGTGGTTGATACAGTGGACTGCTGCGCTCCGGGTCACGGGTTCGATAATCGAACGGAACAAATATTTGTATGATCGGCAGGTTTCGGGTCTGGGTTTGAATTTGTGTCCGGAAACGCACCCACGATATAGGAGAAATTCCAAGTGTGCAAAGTTTAAAAAGAACAACAATTCGCCATCATCGTCATCATCATATCATCCACAGGACGTCCACTGCTGAACAAAGGCCTCCCCTTTAGACTACCACAACGAGCGGTCACATGCCGCTCTCATCCAACGACTCCCAGCGACCTTCACCAGGTCGTCTGTCCACCTCGCTGGAGGTCGTCCCACGCTGCGTTTTCCGGTGCGCGGTCTCCATTCGAGAACCTTTGTGCCCCAACAACAATACGTGGAAAAGTTTTTTTATAAAACCGTTGTACACTAGGATTTCTCCCTGTGTCGTGGGTGCGTTTACAGACATGAATTCCACATACAATAACACCCAGACCCGGTACAATTACCTGCAGATCATACAAATATTTGTTCCGTGCGGGAATCGAACCCACGACCCAGAGCGCTTAATCAATTTAAAAGAGATTTATTATAATAATTGCGAAACTCTAAATAAGATTAAATCCGGTATACGGCCAACGTTCCGTGTGATGCCCGTCAAAGTATAGGCCACCGTTTACACCCATGGATGTTGTAAAAGGTGACTAAAAAAGAAAGAAAGAAAGAAAAATGATTTATTAGAGGACACAAATCACACATACAACAAAAATAATCGCGCACACAAATTATAACGACAACACATTAAAGAAAACTAAATAACAAATTGGAACAAAGAAATACACAGTAGATACGTAATAAAAAGAACAATAATAGATCGACGAGTCTCGGCTTATCTATAGTCTTGGGCTCTCGGCACCATCATCTATCATCCGATCAGCGCGGTCGATACTACCGGTCGATACTACCGGTCGATACTACCGGTCGATATTAAGAGGACGGCCAGCATCCTCTCATGAGCTAATAACAACTTAATGTGATTACAAATCTGCCTGCCCAGCGTGGTGATCAGCCACAAGACGTCCACTGCTAAACAAAAGCTTCCCCCACAGAATTCCACAATTGTGTCATCCCATTGAATTTCCCAATGATGCAGAATGATGTAGTGCCACAGAAGGGATGCTACTGCCCATTCCTTTGGTTTTAAGTCTCTTAGGTATGTTCACGACATCCACGAGAGGAGATAGTGTCTAGAGGTGCTATATTCTTAATCCGGACACCACACGTAATGCATATACACGTGTATTATAAAAATAATATCATTTTAAATTTTACCAGTTCATCTATACAAATAAATAGTCTGTTTGTAATGTCAAAATAACAGCTTTTTCGAATGAATATGAAAGTATATAGATACGGTACCTACAGCAAAATAGCTATTATTTAGTCTGTCTGTCTGTTTGTTCCCGCTAATCTCCGAAACGGCTGAACTGATTTCTACTGGACTTTCACTGGCAGATAGCTGATGTTATAAGGAGTAACTTAGGCTCTTTTATTTTAGAAAAATAATTAGGGTAAGAAGCCATGAAATTCAATATATATATGTATTCTATATCAAGTACTCTAAATTAATTATAAACTGTCCAATTTCTTTCAAATTAAACGGCGGGTGAAACCGCGGGCGCCAGCTAGTAACTTCATACAAACAGAAGCCGTTTCACTGCGTTGCTTATAGCATGGTGACCTATTTCACCAGTTTACTGTATTACTAGCGGAGTTAAGCGGCCGATATTTAACACTTACACGCTGGAAATTGTGGTTCCAAAAATTGTAGGTTCAGTTAAAATAATGAGAAAGTTACAGATTTAACCACATGGTCATTTGAATTTAATGATATTTAGATTTTATATTGAATGCTTCGTAAAGCATTCAATTAATATAAACGGTATTATTTTATTGCTAGGTATTGTTCAGTGTATGACACCAAAGAGTGTCGTAACAAGCCATTAAGGGTTGATATCAACAGGATGGACAGCAACCTCCCGAGTGCTATAACAACATACTGTGATCACCAATCCACCGGCCAAGCCTGTAATATGATGCCTCTATGATTGGTAACGCCATCTCTCTAATGTGTAAGAACTAATTAAAATATGTCTTGCGCGGGCGCTCATCCCTACCACCTCCCCACTCGCACGCTAACCATCCGCGGCCGTTGAAGATGCCATGACCTTTAGCTAGTATGAAAAAACTCTTGAGCTTAATCGGAAACTGCTCAGAACTACTCACCGTGGTCTTCTCGCAGCCTTGCTGAAGACTATCGCCATCCAATTTGTTGGACTGCACTATAGACGCCGATAAAGTATTGTGATTACTTCTCCGCCCGCGGGTGTAAAACTGAGTGATGTATTGTGCTGTGCCACATGTTCTTGCCTAGCGTGTCTGAACCCTCACCAGCCATTTGGAAGAGAGAAGATCTACATCAGAGGCGTGCTGATACTAAAGAGCGGCAGCGCCAAGGTAAGGCGTGCACCTAATCCTCTCTCCAACGATCACCCCGCCTATATCCGCGTGTTTTCCATTTAAACATTTCAGTCCACTTCCAAAAACATAACTGATAGTCATGTGATTTCACTTTATGAGGTTGTTCTCATTCCGCAACATAATCGCCAAACCAATAATCACTCATAGTAGAGCTCATTGGGCGGCCTATGTTCAGCAGTGGACATCTACGGTAGTTGTGTGTGTGTATTATTTATAAGATATAATGAAAATATTCCGTATAAAATTTCGCCTCAACAGCATAGTGTAAACACTTCGTAAACGAGTTACAACTGCTACAAAGGATGGGAACTTTGACACTGATCATGACAAATATTAACATCCAAAAGCATCCAATCTAGACAAATAAGATCATCTGCAAAAAAGAACGAACATAAGAAAGACATTTGCCAAGAGACACTCGATTAACCAACCCTGCCTACTTTAACTGGGACATGAGCGCAATAATTTTTTTACCTTACAAAGAACAATACATCGAGCTCCACTATCCCTGGCTTCGTCCTCCGATCGATCGAGTTTTTCACTGAATAAATTTGTTTGGTTATTTGGCAAAAAGCGGGATAAGGATGTGCCATTTACATCCCAAATGTGCGTGTACCGCAGTCGGTTGTGATTGTGATCGATTACAGCAGCGAAATGCGTTTGACGTTTACTTAAAGTGAAGTATGTGTAATGATGGAGGCATTAGGGCTGACCTTGAACCCCGAGCGAAACATCTGACTTGGAAACATTAAGCGTTCTTTGAAGTTGAATGTGTTCGTTCTGTTTATTTTAGGAGCAAAGCGTTATTTCTGTGAGGTTTAAATGAACTCGTTGCGTTAATGAGCTCGCGGTTTTCATGAATGTATGACTTTATGCGAGGCCTTGTGGAATCATGAACATTAGTTTCTTTTAGGATTACTGTAAATCCTGGGCAACCTCTCGACCTAAACTGAATAATAAATAACCTTGAGTAAGAAGTCAAGTTTCTACCATGTACAGGTTAAGATTAGCACCACCCCATTTCATCCCATGGGTGTCGTAAAAGGTGACTGTAGGATTAGCGAGAAGATGGGCAGCAGTGTCCTTTAGTATATTTACAACTGAACTGCTATCGCTAACCTACCCCCAAGCGTGGCAATTATGGCAAACCCCCAAGTAAGCTGAAATGAAGAAGTAATAATTCAGTCAATAGTGCATAAGTTTGCTCTTGAACTAGCACGACGTTTCAAACGCAACATCAAGGCCTTAGCCGCTGTGACACTGTTGATTTGAGTGGAGGTATATACTTTTACATATATCAAATCAAATCACAACCCCTTAAAAAAAATTGGAACATTTGTTTTAGTGCTGTATCTACTTAATACCAAGAAAAGTGTAGAAATAACTAAGTATTAAACCTGACGTAAACTCTTTCGCCTTCGTAAAATAAGGTAAAAGTTATTCCCTTCCGAAGCGTTTGACCCTCGTCTGAAGAAAACTTTTTACACAAGGTGCGATAACAGCGTGAACTTCAAATTGTAATTGCAAGCACTAAACTGACATGCACTATGAATTGTCAACAGTAGCTTTTCTGCCCCCTGGGAATCCATCATTGAAATCCTCTGCCCCAGGGAAGAGCGGAGGGGGATGCCAGTCTCATACTTGCTAAAACCACTATCTTCGGCACCAAAGCCGGACTCTAGGATCTCGAAAACAATCTCATTGGAGCCGCCATTTGGTAGCCACGCCTTTAGGTATCTTGGAGGGGGTAATTGTAAAGGGATAACGTCCTCCCTTTAATGGAAAAAGGGCTGACTGTAAGGACCTGTACCCCCCAGGCAAATCTCAGGGAGATTGTAAAATATCCCCACGAGGTAGCAGCAATACCTTTTTTTATTGGTGTCCAGCGGAAATTCTACATGGAACTGCCTTCGCCCCTGGGAAGGGCAAAGGGGTATGCCGGACTCCTACTGGCTAAAACCATTGGAGCGGTCATCTTCGGCACCGAAGGGGGACTCCATATCCTCGTAAGATCACACTAGAGCCGCCCATTGGTACCACGCCTTTAGGCACATCTCGGAGGGGATAACTGTAAAGCGGTCACCCCCTCTAGCGGAGGGCAGGCGACTGTAAAAAACAAGGCCGCCCCCCCAGGCACTTCTCGGGGAGGATTGTAAAGGATCCCCCAAGTCTCGGTACAGCGGTACGTGATCACATGCGCACCGCTGTCTTCCCGGGGGTCGCTCGGTATGAGCACGCAAATTTACCGAGTGACCCCCGGGAAGACGGTGGCGCGCACGTGGTCACGTGCCGCCGTGTGCGCAGCACAGCGCATAGTGAGGCCTCGGGGGAATCTTTTACAATCCCTTCGAGAGATGCCTGGGGGGTGGCCTCTTTACAGTCGCCTTCCCTCCACTAGAGGGGATGACCACTTTACAGTCATCCCCTCCGAGATGTGCCTAAAGGCGTGGCACCAATGGGTGGCTCTAGATGGAGATCTTTCGAGTTCCTGGAGCCTCCCTTCGGTGCCGACGATGATCACTCCGGTGGTTTTAGCCGGTAGGAGTCCGGCATGCCCCTTCGCCCTTTCCCGGGGTGAAGGAAGTACATGAGGTATTTCCACCGGATCAATAAAAAAAAAGAAAAAAAAGGGGTCACTCGGTGTGAGTACGCAGGCTCCCAAATATGCGCGCCCGTGACCCTCGAGGCCCCCTACCGTGAACTGACGGCATGCGTCAGCAACAATACCTTAGGGACACGCAGTTAACACCATAACGTGTTTTCCCCTTAGGGCGAGGCAGAGATGTTAGACCTTATAAAATGGTCGATCTTAACCATCAATTCACAGAACCGCTAGGCGAGAACACAATAAAAACGAACCGTTCGCCATAGCTCCACGATTCGAAACAAAATCTCACACAATAAATAACGAAATTAATCCGCTAATTTGTTACGGCCGTCACTCGCTCGCTCCGTTCGCTCCGATCGCCGCACTCGTACGGCTACTTGTACGGCTCCTGTTTAGCAAAACTTTTGACTCGTTGATACTACGCTACAAATAGAGGGCAAGTAATTTTAGATCGTTTTAATTAAGGGTTTAATAGACGTTGTGGAAGTTTTGCGATAGGGCTTATCTTGTTCTGTTGTTTGCAAATGTTTGGCTTCAATTGTTGCTTGTTTTTATTTATGTCTTACATTACATTTAAATTAACTCGAAAATATAAAAACTTTAAGATCTAAGAGAAAAAATTTGAGAAGAAATTTAACTTCAGATGGTTAATATTTGTGGATCTTTAGGTTAAGATGTCAAACACGTGGGTATTTGTGTATTACCCATTTTTGTTCTGAATTATTTTAAAACTACGCTTTTTTAATATTACAGCTATTAGTAAGAGAACTTATTCAGCATAAAGTTCTGGCACAGGCACTAACATATTCGGAATATACCCAAAAGGATACAGCTGACCTTGACCTCGATCAACATGGGGATCCGCACTGGACGGAATCCTAATAAGGCCCGAACACGACCTATTTATCACGAAGCTCGGCAAGTCATGACTCAAGCTTTTAATACATTTCCAAATAAAACGACTACGGGTGCTAGTTTTCGATATTCATCTCATACAATATTCAGTTTTTAACCGTACGTATCGCTTAGGTTTTTTTCGGTAAAATAAGCTCAGTGCATATCCACTTGAAATATATAAACAAGGGCTTTTAACTAACTTGAAACTAGAACACTATAGAATCATGTGAGTACGCCAAGAAGAAGAAGATTTGCCTCGCTCTGGTAGGCCATCAACGTCTGCAACTGAAGTTAACATCGCAAAAGTGAAGGAAATAGTGACTGAAAATCCTCATTCAACTTTGAGAGAGATAGCCGCTGAACATTCTGTATCTCACGAGTCGATCCGTACCATTTTAACTAATCATTTAGGTATGAAACATGTTACCGCTTGGCTAGTCCCAAAAGACCTGAATTTTCTTCAAAAACTTAATCGCATGAGAGTCGCTGAGGACATGCTAGAACGAGTCAATTCCGACCCAACATACATGAAACGCATTGTTACTGGTGACGAGACGTGGGTTTACGATTTAGACATGCAAACTAGTCAACAAGCTTCGGAATGGCGCCTTCCAACTGAACCGAAACCGGAATAACCACGCCATAGTCGATCAAAAGTCAAAGTCATGTTAACTGTTTTCTTTGACTATCGCGGTGTTGTGCACTCGGAATTCTTACCGGAAGGTCAAACGGTAAATAAATAATATTATTTGAGGGTTATGCGGCACTTAAGAGAGCAAATTCGAAGGAATAGGCCAGATTTGTGGAAAGAAAATTCTTGGATTTTGCACCAAGATAATGCGCCTTAACACACAGCCATCATTGTGAACGAATTTTTGACCAATTACTCATAAAATACCATCGAGCAACCACCATAGTCACTAGATATGGCTCCAGCCGACTTTTTTCTTTTTCCTAAACTCAAATTACCACTTCGTGGCACCCGTTTTCAATCGGTAGAAGACATAAAGGAGAATTCGCGGCGAGAACTGAACTCAATTCCGGAAACAGCATTTAAAAAATGTTTTGATGATTGGATTATTCGTTGTCGTAAGTGTATCGTTTCTGAAGGAGCATACTTTGAAGGTGATAAAATAAATTTGGATGAATAACAAAAAAAATTGTGTATTATTGATCTTTTCCCGTTACTTTCTTGACAGAGTAGTATAAATGTGATAATTACTTTTATAATA
Organism: Diloba caeruleocephala; assembly: GCA_947459985.1. Classification (NCBI taxonomy): domain Eukaryota; kingdom Metazoa; phylum Arthropoda; class Insecta; order Lepidoptera; family Noctuidae; genus Diloba; species Diloba caeruleocephala. Next base: position 31,382,562 of record OX381606.1, on the reverse strand, counting down.
ACGATCGCGTTGTCAACGTAAGCAATATCCTAAAATGATAAACCTGCAACTAAATAAAACTACTCGAACTGAAACCTGACTAAAGACTAAGGCCCGAAACACATTGTCAGAAGATTACTAACGTGCGCCGTATGACATTCCGTGCCCTGAATTTCGTTCTGATAATCCTACTCGGCGTCCGCTTATCAGCGATTCGAATTTCTGATGGTGTGCCACGTCTAGTACAAAATGTATGGAAAGCGCCTTCCAACATTCTGATAAGTTTGCGATGTCCGGTTAGCATACATCCGGCGAGCGTTGGAAGGGTACGATCGGTCCAGCAAGTTTCATACGGATTGCGGGGTCTAGTTAAAAATGCCTCCTGCTCCTTGCACGCCCTCTGCCTTTCCCAGGGCGGAGGCAGGCCATTTAATATTAAGTAAATATAAAGATAGCTGAACCAGCGATGCAAGTCATAGAAACAACAACATAAATACCATAAAATAAAGCTCCACCACTGCACCAGTCTACTAGTTATACATTTGAATTGAAACCTGAAACGTATTTTCTAGATTTCAGACTAAAAATACAGTCAATCCACTGAACCGTCAAAGCTACAAAGCGGCGCATTGAAAAAAATCGTACTTTAAAAGCCCGACGAAGCGTACAATTTGTAAGTTCGCATCCCTAACCCGAACAGAACAGAATAGAACTGTAAAACTTGCACAAAAACCTAAAAAGGTGACCACGACTAACGGAACTCTTAAAACGATAAAACTTTTATTCGTACCTGCATAAAATGGCGATGGAATATTCAACGGGCATTACTATTCCGCAAATCCGCGGCGAAATTAAAGAAGTTATGAAAAGGGAAGTTGCGAACCAGGAGGAGCTTTAATTCCTGGGACCCCTCAAACGGTTTAATTAAGAGGATTGAAGTAAAAAGTGGCAAGACTCGCCAGTCCAGGCGGATAGAACGAATTGGTTTTTAACTAATTGCCTCCGCATTTGCCTTGGACAAAAGTGGTAATGAAATACATTTGGTTTAGATTATTCAAAGTCAAAGTCAAATATTTTTATTTCAAATAAACCAAATATTGGCACTTATGAAACGTCAGAATCTAAGTTGCACGGTTCCAAATAGTTGATCTATGGAGAAGAGCCGGCAAGAAACTCCATAGATACTCTTTTAAAATAATTGAGATTACAATGTTGATTGATACAAAGTATGGTAAAACATATAACGAGCATGATGTAGGCAAATGTCTAAAAAAAAACATACTTATGTAATATAATTATTATTCGCCATGGCACGCATGCATCAGCATCATATTAGGCTTAAAACCTTAATGTTAACACATCACGCATCAGCCCGTTAACTTCCACTGTTGGACACGGACCTCAAAATTACCACTACAATGAGCTGTCACAGGGGATATTGCCATAATCACCACGCTTGGCAGGTGGAGTGATCGCAGTATGTTGTTATAAGCACACGAGAGGATGCGACTACCAATCCTCTTGGTATCAACTATTAGGCGCCTTTTCAATAAACAGGGGTGAAAAGAAGTAGTTGATTCTTTGCCAGGATTTATACAAGAATATTCATCTACAGTGTAGCCGTCGCGTGTGTTGCTGACATCTGTTAACGGTTGGTGCAGTGGCTGATACAGTCGGCTGCTGCGCACTGGGTCGTGGGTTCCATTCCCGCACGGATCAAATATTTGTATGATCTGCAGGTAGTTGTTCCAGGTCTGGGTGTATTGTGTGTGGAATTTGTGTTTGTAAACCCACCCACGACACAGGAGAAATCCTAGTGCAGGGCAACGATCTTAAAAACAAAAAAATTGGTCTAGTTTCCGTTATATTAATGATTTAATTTAGCAATAAACTATTGTGTGTTGACGTTAGGTACTACATTAAAATTATATTCAATACGAAATTTAATCTAAAGAACCTAGACTAATTAACAAATGTCAGGAACGCATCCTCTCGGCGGCCGCACTGTAGACGAAAAATATTTTCCTAGTCAGAATACAGTTGTCAATTTACAATTATTCCCAAATATATAAGAAAAAGCACTCTCCTGGGCGTTATCAAAAGAGGTTAAATTTGCAAACAAAATGCAGATTCTAATCCAATCCCGTCTATATTATTGCCATCAATCGAAAAATATTTACCCCCTTATCTGCGAGAACGTGCAGCTGCAGTAGTTGCCACCTCGCTCACATGAAAGTAACGTCTTTTTAATAATAGATATAATTCCAGCTCTAAAATATCTTGACGATTCAGCGTCTTAAGTCACATAAATCTAGAGTTCTAAATACACTGGTCATAGAGAACATATTTTATTCACCACTATATTTAAGACATAATGGCATGATTCATAAATTTGAATTTATTCTCAAAATTCGAATTTCGAACGATCGGTGTACAGTAATGGCATATAATAGTTACAATGCCTAGACAGAGATTTTCATACGTCAACAGATTTTATAACTGTATTCAAAATGAGATGACAATATAACATATAAATATCGGTAGATATATCTTGTCGCTCTAGTGTGAGCTTACGAGGACCTGGAGCCCCCCTTCAGTGACGAAGATGACCGCTCCAGTGGTTTTAGCTGGTAGGAGTCCGCTCATAACCCTTCGCCTTTACCCGGGGCGAAGGAAGTTCCATGTAGAATAGATATATGTTACACACATATTGGAATAAAAAAACAACTTTTGATAAAACAACGGTTCACCTCACTAGGATTTCTCGTGTGCTGTGGGTACAGTTTACAGACATACATTTCACATGCACTAATACTAAGACCTGGAACAACTATCTGTATATCATACAAATATTCGATCCGTGCGGAGATCGAACTCGCGACACGTGACGCAGAGAGCCGATTGCTATATGAAGACTATGACATGAATAAATGCCTTCTATAATATACAAAGAATAATCAAAGTTAATTAAAAACAGAAGCATAACAGGGCAAAGTTTCTAAAGTCTACGATAAATTAAATTCCAGCAAATATTTATGGGAGCAGAAAATGGCCCAACGTTATAAGGCTGGTGTATAGGTGTATTTACTGTAAGCGTCGAGGTAAATTATGAGGGCATGTCATAAAAATTTGTCCCGCGCGGTAATCGAACCCCTGACACGTAGTGCAGAAGTTGATCGCTTAATCTCTGCACTAACCATACCTTCAGATGAATCATTTCTACCTGCAGGAATTTGGGATGCTATCATAACAACATCTGCTATTAATGTATACTTCTCCAAATCAAATCAATCAGGTCAAAAAGGTTGAATCTAATTTGAGTATTACATACACCATTGAGAACATTTTGGAGCCCTTACTGGAGACTTTACTATGTTTAATGTAGGAACATTGTCTTTATATAACCCGAATTTTCGAGAACATTGTACACATAAATATTGTAACATGATCTTAAAAGAGTAACCATGGAGTTTCTTGCCCGTTCTTCTCCATAGGAAATCTACATCTTGGAACGTGGCAACTAAAGTCATGACGATTCATAAGTGCTATTAATGGTTTCAATGAATAAAAATCTTTTATCTTTATCTTTTTATCTTTATCCCTCTCAAGAGTACAAGTGTCCTCACGATGTTTTCCTTCACCGTTAACGCAAGTGTTAAGCAAATTCCGATCCGTAAAATCAGAGATGCGGGCCGGGATTGAACTCAAATCCTCCTGCATGGAAGGCAAGCGTTCAACCACTAGGCTATCACTGCTATAGGCAGAATAGTTTTTAATTAATATACAACATATCGTGTTTAGCCCACCACCCCATCTCATCCCGTGGGTGTCGTAAAAGGTGATTATGGGATTAGCCGAAGGATGGGCAAGGGACGATGCCGAGTACATTAATAACTCAACTATTATAATTATTAACTGCGACCGGTCGTTGTGATAATCTTTGGAGAAGTTTTCTGTCCAGCAGTGGACGTTTTAGGCTGAAATGATGATATCGTGTTTGCAATAGATAATCGTTTTAGCTTCCATCTCATACAATAGTCATACTCTCGAGGGATAATCTGTATGATTGATGATCATTTGAATCGGGTACTATAGTAAAGCCATAGAGAGTACCCGATTAAAATGATCTAAATGCCTGAGCCTGCGTGTTGAACCCACGCATTTGTAAACTTTATAGGATTGATCTCAGAAAAAAAATTGAAATGTTTTGAATTCGGCACTTATTTGAACTATACGTCCAAGATTTATAATTGACAAAAAAAATTATATTATATAAAAACCCAGTAAATTAAAAATACTATGGATAAGAGCCCAGTGCTTCGACTATCATTGTCATCAACACGATCTACAGCTTGTAGCCACTCACTATGGTCACTCATACACCCAATCTACTCTATCTAATCTAATTGTTTACTGTAGACTTTTTAAGAAGTTTAGACTCTTTCCTCCTGCATTGTCCTCACATTACCATCATTTCGAAAACATTGTACTAATATGATTTAAAAAGAGTAACCATGGAGTTTCTTGCCCGTTCTTCTCCATAGGAAATCTACACCTTGGAACGAGGCAACTAAAGTTTTGACTATTCATAAGTGCCTATAAATGGTTTTACATGAATAAAATATTTTTATCTTATCTTTGACTACACATAGAAACCCATAAGTTACAAGTACATTTTACATTGTCAATACATCAGAACCCGATACTGCAATGTTTAGCTAAAATGATAAGCATCCAAAATAACATCGTTACCTAACAAAAATTGGCTATGAAATAACATAGCAAACCCATAATGCCAATATGAAACTCGCTCTAAATTTTCCAAAAACTGACAAACGACCAATATATTTTTATGGACGAGACACACAACAATAAATTGCGGATAAATTCGATAAATTGACGGATGGAATAAAACGCGAGTTTATTTCGGCCGGGTGCGACACGCCGCAATATTTCCCACTGAGCGAATTGATATGCCGTGTGACGTCACAAGTCAGCCGCACCTGTAATTGTCAACGTTTGAATTCATCATTTCTGACGTTATTAAATAAAACAGCCTTGCGGCTGATACACGTCGAGGGGTTCGGTTATTTTCGGTAGATTGTTGATCTAAATAAGATGACGAAAGATTGAGGAGCAACATGAATTATAATAAAAGAAGAATATTGCTTTGACAAATTGAGAGCGTTTAGATTTTCCAGACTTTTGTTCTATCAGAAATATAATAATAACAACATAATAAATAATGAAATCCATTTATTTTCTCTTTACAATAGGCTATGCTGCTATGTTAAGCTATCGTGCCACAAATTTAAAATCCTAACTTTGTGCGAGACTGGTGCCTGTAGTAGGTTTATTATTTAAACCTGTAACACAGGTCACCATGGCCATATTTTGGCCTTGTGTGCAAACAATTTTCTTCTATATAATCCAAATACATTTTTCTTTATAAAATAGGTTTAGTGAGCGCAGAAAGGCTACTGTTCAACAGTCTGGTTGTGCTGCCCATCCCTCTGGTTGATAGTCCCTCAGTCAACTTCAACGATATCCACGGAAGGAGATGGAGTGGTGTTTCATTCTTAATCTGTACACAACAAGACAAAGCATTATATCTGGAGTCAATTAAACTCATTTGACCGGCAAAGCCGGAAAGTTTACTCCGACAAAAACATCTTATACACAACTTTATAATTTGAAATTTGTAATATTATCAACATTCCCTGTTTTAACACAAGCTTTTGACATCCACCAGGTGAGAGAGTTTCTAAAAACTGCCTAGCATGAATTATTCTGATGAGTTACCACTCGCTGTCTCTCCAAGCCACTTTAAACTTTGCCAACCCATTAACGGATCATGACACGGACGTAATGTATTATAATTCCATAAAAAAGGTTTTCCTGATTTATGCCAGAATGAAGGTAAAGTCATGAAACCTGTAAATCTGATTATTGTAAAGGTTCTACCTTGGTTCAAGAATGTTGTAACGGTAGTATATTTTATTAAGTAAAATGATTTATAGTATAAAGAAACCTATGTTGGCTGTTTAAAAAGCTTTTAACAATCTTCAAACCTAAAGAAATGATTAAAATCAAAAGTGTCTGCGGCAAATAACAGTTTTAAACAAAATATAAGGAGTCGTACATCGTTATGCGATATAAACGACGCGTAGTTATTTTTTGCAGGCACTCTCCGTTTGGAGTCCAGATTAAGAATCACTCGGTCTCCTCTTGTGGATGACGTAAAAGGCTATTAAGGGTATCTTATGCAGAGAGATGGGCAGCAGCGTCCGTTCAATAGTATTTATACTGCGCTCACCAACCCACCTGCCAAGCTCACCAGACTCACCAGAGTACTGGCAAAGTCCCTCCAAAATTATCACAATAGTAGTGGTAATCTATGGGAGAGGCTGTGTTCAGCAGTGGACGTCCTTTGGCTGATATGATGATGGTGATGATTAAATAAACAATGTATATTATAACAGATGTAAGTAACATTGATGCCGTGTGGTGCCGGCCCAGAATACCACCACCCTATTTCCTCCCGTGGGTGTCGTAAAAGTCGACTAATGGATTAGCCGGAGGATGGGCAGCAGCGTCCTTCGAGTACATTACCAACTCAACTGCGATCGCCAACCCGTCTGCCAAGCGTGGCGATTATGGCAAAACCCCTCAATGAGCCCACAACACACCCATATCAGTCGTTGTGGTGATCTTTGGGGGAGCTCTGTGTCCAGCAGTGGACTTCATTCGGCCGGAATGAAGTAACATTGTAACGAAAACTGATACCTTTGATACAGTACATGGTTCTGAAACACACAGCGTCAGAATATTGCGTCGGTCTTTTCATGAATTTTCCAATTGTTTTCCAGTTTATGTTACTAACTTTAGTATTAAAAACATAGCTTACGTCTATCCTAATGCTAATGAGTGAAAAAACCCAATAAACTATTTATTTTCACATAATACTGCAATATAAAAATAAACGGCTGTTGTTTCGTCACATTTTACGGATGAGGTTGGCGCTCGCAGTAGCATAATAATATCATATCATAGAACAATAATCACGTAGCGTTTCGATCGCGTTGTTTACGATACATTGCGTGCTCCAAAATTACATAACCATGCAATACTTCAAAGATAAATGGTTTCGCTGTTTATAAGACTTTAAGTAAAGTGTATTTAAAATTTTTGGATCTTTGTTACTTGCACCTGTATATAATTATATGATGTAAACAATTCCTTAAGCAAGCATTTTTCAGGTCTTGATAGTGCTTACATATCATGTCAAAATCTGAAAATATACATAAAAAAATATTCAAGTATTCAATACAGCATTTTACATAAAGCATATTACAAAAAATACTTGGCTGCGTATTGTATAAAGTGTACCAACATAATTTGTATTTGTTCTCATTTGTTAAACCAGGCCCAATATAAGCGATAAAACCAAGTAGGGAAGCAATTTCGGTAACAAAACACACATATATGTATATTCAATCTACAATTTCTCCACAAGATGGCGCCACGTGTGTGTAAGATCTCGCTATCAAAACTCGGTAGAACTTACAGATACGAATGATAAAGACAATAATGAAACCGCGCGTGGTGTTTAATAAATTTCACCGCAAGGCTTCTACTTGTATGTTGTTAATGCATCATTGAAATTTAAACCATTCAAGTTATGTTTCGCGTGGGAGTTAGGCTTGTAGGGCTGCCTATAATGTGTACGTGTTATATTGCTACCAAACCATTGAAATTTTGATTATACTGAACTAACCGTCCCAGATTCTTAAGTGCGGTGACCTCTTATAGATCTTAGAGATTCCCCGAGAAGTGCCTGGGGGGGCGACCATTTTACAGTCGCCTTCCCTCCGCTAGAGGAGGTGACCGCTTTACAGTCATCCCCTCCGTGATGTGCCTAAAGGCGTGGCACCAATGGGCGGCTCTAGTGTAATCTTACGAGGACCTGGAGCCCCCCTTCGGTGCCGAAGATGACCGCTCCAGTGGTTTTAGCCGGTAGGAGACCGGCATACCCCTTCGCCCTTCCCCGGGGTGAACGAAGTTCCATGTAGAATTTCCACTGGACATCACTAAAAAAAAGGTCTTAGAGATACTGACGCTGGCGAACTAATTTTATATGCGCAATTAAAATTATTTTTAAAGGGATGCCCTATGCTTTTGTTGTCCTTATAGCGTGGGTAAAATTTACCCACATATATTCCACATGCACCAACACCCAGACCCAAAACATTTGTTTCTTACGGGAATCGAATCCCTGACACGTCGCGTAGAAAATAAGTCGCTTATCCACCGCGCCAACCAAGCCATCGTTATACACTTTACGTTATTATTATATTAAGAAACGAAAATTAACGCGAAATTCCCGTTGAATAGCTTCACGCTTATTTCCGTTTCTTAATATAATAATCATGCCACGCGAAACTTTAACAGTTAGCACTTTACGTTATATTTTAAAATAATTACAATTACAACATCTATACAAATAAATAAAATTGAAGTGTCTGTTTGTAATGTCAAAATAACAGTTTTTTACTAAATGCATGTGAAAGTATATACGGGACATATAACAAAAAACAATTTTTTATATTTTTTGTCTGTCTGTCTGTCTGTCTGTTTGTTCCGGGTAATCTCCGAAACGGCTGGATCGATTTTGACAGGACTTTCACTGGCAGATAGCTGATGTTATAAGGAATAACTTAGGCTACTTTAATTTAAGAAAAATAATTAGGGTACCGCACAAAAAATAAAATCCCCAGAAATCCAATATATATATAATATATTCTATGTCAAGGGTCTATTCCTTTTAAATTAAACGCGGGTGAAACCGCGGGTCCCAGCTAGTTTATAAATATTTTATTTGCACACTCAACGAAAAACGAGATCAGCAGTGCTATTTTGTATATAGTTGTGTAATAGTAAATTAATTTATGAATCCGCAGTTAAAAGTGGTAAAAACAATACGAAATTAGCAATTTCACTGCGGATTCAGAAGTGAGTTTGGTAGTGAAGCAGACTCGCTTAAGAATCCGCAGTGAAAAGTAGTGAAAACAGTACGAAATTAGAGATTAAACTGTGGATTAACACATTCAAAGTGGATTTGCTAAGTTCTTACATAATAGCCACACAACACGCAGACGCATGCATTTGAAACATCCACCTCAAATGCCTCTATCCACACGATATAATAAAATAATCGGCAACCCTACAGACGGAGGCAAGGGGGCAGGGCTGTCCCCCACGCGTTAGTATGCTCGCCGCGCCGAACGCGCCCGAAGCATATGTCGCCTTCGGGGACTTTCGCTGCATCGTCTAAGTACGCAACTAAACTCCGTTTTATATTGGCTTTATACCATTAAACTTAAGCTTATCTTCATCCCATTATAATCATGCGAGTTCGCGTCTCCGAATAAATTTGGAGGCTTACTAAGTTCAGTATGGGAACCCATTTACGTCACACGCGAGATACAGAAATATAGGATCTATTTCTGGCTTATTTATAGTAAAGCTTATGTAGTGACAAAGGTATTAAATTTTTTGCGTATTTCTAAAATACGTAGCATTATTTAAGACGTTTAATTAAGAATGTACTGTACTTGCAGTAACCCACATGGTTCTCATGTGGGTTATTTTTTCTTTTGTTTTATTGACCTGATAGTTGTCTGGCAGTTTAGGTATGTCATGCTCACTCAAGTGTTCTACCGATGGTGGCGTCGTGTATTGGGTCACTAAGTTTTCATACAATATGGTTGAGCTAAGCGACGCTGTAGCATGCTCTGCAAAAAAAATACCCATCGAATTGAGAACCTCCTCCTTTACGAAGTCGGTAAAAACGTTTTGCCTCTTCCGCTAACTAGCTCCAATAGAAAGAAAAGAAAGAAAATTGTATTATTTGTAGCATCCTGAGCACATTGTCTGATAGATGGAACTGTCCGATGCTGGGACGCTGGATACGAGTTCACATATCTGTTGTGAAGTAAACAGTGTCTTAGTGACTCAACGATATATATCCATAATATTTATATTCTAGATGTGGTTACTAACAATAAACTAAGATTGTCATGTTACTAAAACTATATGGAGCTGAAATGGTCAGAAATATAGATAAATAAATTCATTAGGTAATAAATTATACTACTGTCAGCAATGACCTCATCCGCGAAACAACAATCGTTTAGTTTTTATTTACATTGCAATTATATATAAAACTAAATTGGATCCATGGTATTTGTTTTTTTGCGATATTACTTTCACCTGTTATAGTTGTCCCATATTGATTTCAAATTGTGTGTGGAATTTGTGTTTGTAAACGCACCCACGACACAGGAGAAATAATAGTGCGGGCAACGTTAAAAAAAAGTTTCAAGATTCCGTTTTTGTACCTCCTGTTTGCATTAAATCAATATTTCCAAAGTATCGTAAATTACGATGTTAGCAAATCTTTATCGGTATTTTATGAAAACATCTCTAGTTTCATTCACACCACATTTCCACCACCAGAAATGAAGCCCTGTTATTTGATCTTAAAGCCAAAATCAAAATACCTGACCTAATGCGCAAAACAGTTCTCAATGAACCGATCAGTTTAATTCGGTATTTGGTAAACCAAGCCGTGTGGTGCCGGCTCAGAATACCACCACCCCCGTGGGTGTCGTAAAAGTCGACTAAGGGATTACCCGGAGGATGGGCAGCAGCGTACTTCGAGTACATTAACAACGTGACTGCGATCGCCAACCCGTCTGCCAAGCGTGGCGATTATGGCAAATCTCCCCAATGAGTCTCCAACACACCTATATTGGTCATTGTGGTGATCTTTGGGGAGGCCTGTGTCCAGCAGTGGACTTCATTCGGCTAAAATGATGAGTTAAGTTACAAGCTAATATTCACAGTCAGTACTGTGCCGTTCCCGGTAAAGAAAAGATCACTCCCTCCACCGGTTAGAGTCGTGACGTGACTACGAGATTATAACAAGAGGATGTGTCATTAGTTGTCGAGCTGACGACAGTTACATTTTCGTATAAAATCTTATACTTCAAGAAAGCTTCCATTTCTCACCAAATAATTTCAAATTACAAGCTCAAAATGTATTTCCAAGTCTTAGGCTAACAGTCGACCAAGATTAGGTTAACGGGCAACAAAAACACGAGAGTATCCGACGCCTTTCCTCAACAAAATATATCCGTTTATTACACTGTGTACTTAGAAACGAATAATAAAATACGTAGTTATGTCATAGCAAAAAAGAATCAGCTTTTCTTTGGAATTAGGTATTTTGTTCGTTTGGGATTAATTTTACGCGTAGGTAAACGTGGTTGTTGTAGTCGAATAATATTGACGGCCAAATTAATTTAGTCGTAATCGGCGTAGCCGCGCGTAGCTGTGCGCGTAGCAAAACGATTAAATTTGACTTAGTAAGAATTATGTGCGTAGCACTTCCGTAATGAAGACGGATATAATGCGACTAAGCGCGTAGTGCTTTGTTTCATAAGATTTCACCATCTAATGGCTTATTCACACGTCTACAATCCGTAGCAGAGTGCATACCTACGTCATGATACTCAAATCCAGCGAACCGTCGATTCAATCTCCGTTTCTGTTTTTAGTAACGATGGAGTACATCATATAGGGTCTTTCTTTAACAATGGAAAATATTTTAGGAGGCAAATCTATAGGTAGCAATGATGCGTTTTAGCAAAATAAATTAACGTGACATCAACCTTTATTTTATCAAATAGTACAGGGTAAGTAAATCTTTCGCTAGTCGAATATTTGAATATTGATTTATTTATTATCAGTAAAACCGATACTTGATATTTGAAATGAATTCTATACCATTCATAGAGCCTAGCCTTAAAATATTTTCCATTATTAATGTAAGACTATAATTTTTCCTCAATTACTTGTAAGCCATGCAAACATTTATTCCGTACGGGGCTCAAAACCACAACACGTAACGCAGAAAATTAATCGCTTAGCCACTGCCTCGACCGAGTCATCAATACGTTAAGTTAAAAAGTTCTATTAAGGCCTGAAGTTCATTTGACATGATAGCTAAACTACAATCATGTCAAATGAACTTCAGGCCTACGCTTCATAATAAAGTAGCAGTAGCAAATAGCGTAGAATGCTAAAACATGCAAATGTTAACAATGTCATGTTGTCAACGCATCAAATAAGGACACAAGAACAGCTTGAACCACTCCACAAGTATAGCAAGTAGGATCTCATCAGCCGTGTAACATAAACGCCCGTATACAGCATAAAGTTATACAGGCGGTGTATATTTTTTCTCGTATATTATTCCCCTGGCCTACTCTCGACATGTCGCTAGGGTGACCAACTTACAACAACATTTTTTGAGTTTTTGTTATTCGATTATTCCGTTACACAGTAGAAGCAGAGTCAAAATGTTTTTTACTAGCCATTTGTGAAATCAAATCTTGGTCTTCGGGATTCTGGTTCTTCTTTCATAGAATAGTCAATTTTTCTCATACTTCAACCACAAACATTTCTGATTTGGTCGTGTTCCATGATAAGCACTATAGTGTTACAAAGAAGATCAAATGTTTGCAGTTCGAGGACTCGTCTCAAATTTTTTATGATTTTTTCCTTTCCTTTAATAATTCGCTGTCTTGTTTTAGTTTGGCATGATTTTGAATTTATTTTAACTAATAATTATCTCATTACAGCCAAAAACGTCCACTGCTGGATGGAAGTCTCCCCCAAAGATTGCCACAACGACCGGTATGGGTTTGTGTTGTGTGCTCATTGGGGGTTTTGCCATAATCGCCGCGCTTGGCAGACGGGTCTGCGATCGCAGTTAGGTTATAAATGTACTCGAAGGACACTGCTGCCTATCCTCCAATAGTCGCCTTTTACGACACCCACGGGATGTTATATGGGGTAATGGTATTGTTAGCCGGCATCACACAGCGATAATTATTTAAATTTTATTTATTATTATATTATTTTGCATTCTTATTGTTTTAGTTAGACCAACTTTTCCGAACTGTGCACTTAACTTGACTTTTCGTAAGAGCCTATTAGGACCTATATGAAATAAATAAATAATATTATAATTTATAATTATTGTTTTAGTTAGACCAACTTTTCCGAACTGTGCACTTAACTTGACTTTTCGTAAGAGCCTATTAGGACCTATATGAAATAAATAAAAATTATTATAATTATAATTTATAATTACATTAAGTATAAGTACTGATAATATTGTTACTAATGTAACAATATCGTATTGGGTTTAGCCTGTAAAGATATTTGTATGTATGAAATAAATAAATTGTTTGAGTTACTACAATACCAAACTAATAACTAATTGTTATGTACGCCATTATTGTCAGTTAAATCAGAAAAAATAAAAAGTACTGTTTAATTTTGAGTAACGATAACTTAAATGTAAGTGATGTGGATGTTCTTGTATTAATAAATATACAAATAAATAAATAGTACCCTTGTTAAACTCTCGAATTAATTAAAAAACGTTACCCCCCACCCTAGGATTTCTCCTGTGTCATGGATGCGTTTACAGACATGAAATCCACACACAATACACCCAGACCCAAGTAAATTATACTCCCTCAGTACCCTCCTCAATTTTGACATCATCGCCCCGATGTATCCCACTCACTACCCCAGCAATGTTAATCATCGCCCGGATATACTCGACATAGCACTTCTAATGAATGTCAACCTCAAGTTGCATTCCATTGAAGTACTACAAGAGCTAGACTCCGATCACCGTCCTGTGATCCTTCACCTCACCTCCCGCTTTGGCCCCACGGACACAGGGCTACCCCCTCAGACCATTGTGACGACGGACTGGAGGAAAGTTAGGCAACGCCTCAACGACCCCTCGTCCGCTCAGTTAGATAGAATTCCCGAATGCATAACGTCAGTCGCAGACACGCTAGGCGCGATCGACTCCCTCACCGGGCATGTACAGTCCGTCGTGGACGAGTGTTCACGGCGAGTTCCTGCGATGGAAGACCATCGCATGAAACTCCCTGACGATGTACGTGCACTGATGACGGAGAAAAACGCAGCCCTTAGAGCGTACTCATCTTTTCCCAGCGAACCCAATCGCCTCTTTATGCGCGACCTACAGCGTGCTGTCAAGGAACGTATTAAGGAGTGCCGAGAGGCTAACTGGGATAAGATGTTGGGCGACTTAGAGCCAACCCACCTTGCGTTCTGGCATCTGCAACGGAAACTCAAATCCGAAACATCCAATGCTGTCCCCCCCCTCAACCGTCCCAACCAAAGGCCGGCCTTTGATGACGACGAAAAATCCGAATGCCTAGCTGACAGTCTAGAAGCGCAATGTTCCCCAAGCCCTCTACCTGTAGACCAAGCTCACCTCAAAAAGGTTGACGCTGAAGTCGAACGTAGAGCAGCTATTCCGCCTGCCGAGGACCCTGACGACCCCCTCCCTCCGGTCACGGCAGACGAGGTCAGAAATCTCGTGAAAAAGATTCACCCTCGCAAAGCCCCCGGCTCTGACGGTATCACCAACAAGGTGATTAAACTCTTCCCCGAACGTCTTATCGCCTTAATGACCGTCATCTTCAATGCGGCATTAAACAATAACCTCTTTCCGCATACGTGGAAACAGGCCACCGTTATCGGTATTCCCAAACCCGGTAAGCCCAAGTGCGAGCCTTCCAGCTATCGCCCCATAAGCCTTCTCAATTCTCTTGCGAAGATTTATGAGCGGATTATCTATTCCCGACTAAAGGATTTTGCCGATTCCAAGAAACTCATTCCCGACGAACAGTTTGGTTTTAGAACCAAACACTCGTGTGTACAACAAGTCCACCGACTAGTTGAACACATCACGTTCGGATTCTCACGCGGCATGATGACGGGAGTCCTCTTTTTCGATGTTGCGAAAGCATTTGACAAAGTCTGGCACAATGGCTTATTATATAAGTTGTATCAACTCGGAGTGCCTGACCGTCTCGTTCTCATCATACGAGACTTCTTGTCAAATCGCAGTTTCCGATATCGAATCACGGGCGCTCTCTCTTCCCCCCACCCCATTAGAGCCGGAGTCCCACAAGGATCCGTGCTAGCCCCGCTATTGTTCACACTGTACACCAGTGACCTCCCCAAAAGACCTGCTAATACGACGCAATTAGCACTCTTCGCCGATGACACGGCCATTTTCTACTCTGGTTACGTTCCCGATAGTATAACTAAGATCCTCCAAACCACAGCCAACGTCTACGGTAAATGGTTTAGGAAATGGCGGATCGAAGTTAACCCTATCAAAAGTAAAGCCGTCCTATTTTGCAAATTAGGCGACGACCACCCACGCTTCAGGGAGATCTCGATGCTGGGCCAATCGGTTCCTTGGGAACCGCACGCCAAGTATCTTGGAGTCACCCTAGACAAAAAACTGACCTTCATTCCCCACACAAAGACGGTGCGTGCCCGCGCTGCCTTTGTGCTCGGTCGCCTTCACTATATTCTGAACGCTCGTAGTAAATTATCCCTTAGAAATAAGGTGAGAATTTACACCACATGCATTCGACCCATCATGACCTATGCCAGCCCAGTGTTCGCACACGCTGAATCATACCCACTCCGTAGATTCGAAACCCTCCAAACCCGTTTCATGCGCAAGGCCACCGGAGCGCCTTTGTACATGCGAAACGACCAACTCCATTTCGACCTTAACTTGCCGACCATCAGGCAATTTATGAAACAAGCGTCTAAACGCTATCTCGATTCTGCCCTGTCCCACCCAAATCCCCTTGTGGTATCAGCCGCCGATTACGAACCCTCCCGTATCAGTAGAGTACGCCGCCCGAGGCACGTTCTGGTCGATCCAGACGATAAAATCACGTTAGATCACATGAAGAGACTCGCGTTGTCTCGTTCACTAAACACCCGACCGTTGTACCGCCCTCGCCGCCGAGGATGCCCGCCTCACCGACGTCGCGGAGGCCTATCGCCGCGTCACCTTCCCGTTCAAGTTAGCACTTCTCCCTCCCGTCTCTTGCTCGCGCCGGCCCGTGCCGAGCCTGTAGCTTTAAATGTCCCCTAATACAATTTAAATAAAACCGATCCAGCTGTCCCCAAAACAATAGCTTGATATCCCCAGCAACGCCCTAAGCCGAGGTCCGTGTCCCGCAGGGGGCGCCCTTAGCGAAAGTTGCTTAGTTTTTAATATTTAATTTAAGCCTGGCTGGAGGCCTCTTTTGGCTTCGCCAGCAAATGACCGGTTAAGCAACCACATTTCCCAGAAATGTATGCGAGAAGCCCAACAAAAAAAAAAAAAAAAAAACACCCAGACCCGGAACAACTACCTGCAGATCATACAAATATTTGTCCATGCAGGAATCTAACCCACGACCCGGAGCACAGCAGCCGACTGTATCAGCCACTGCACCAACCGTGCCGTTAATATTGATATTCAAATTCAATTCGTTAATATTGCAAAGTTATCCATTTGTTTTATAATAATGTATTTATATATTTTTCTCACATGAGTCTACTTTGTTTTCAAGTACCTTGTCACAAAGTACTCACCAACGTTGTGTTTATTTTTGAAAGAGTATTTAATGCACGTATTTGCTAGATCTTCTCAGTAGGACTGACTATTACGAACCGTGCACCTAAAATTTAAGAGCCTATAAATATGAAAATTCTTTGAACGTATTTCATAAAATGGTTCTAAAATAGAAATCAATGGGATGTACTGAAAAGGTCAAGGGCAAAGTTAATAAAATGGCTAGGGCATATTAATCATCAACAATAACACATAAGTAGTTTTTAATTGGCTTCTGTTAACAATATTTACCTGTACAGATACAAATTAAATTCAATTTTAAATTTGAATTCGAATTCGTCTTTGAACTAGATTTAGAACAACCGTATCAAAAGGTACTTTGATATGAATTGGCACTAAATCTAGTAAGTTGAAACGTTAATTTTACGCCTAATTGGAGGCATTTAGAGTTTCGAAGTTGAAGTGAACTTAATAGAGCGTGAACATTAATCATTTATGTATGTACAAAGTTTTTATTGTAAGTTTATTTATAGTCAAAGTAATCTCGCTCTATGAAGGAGTCATCATTTTGGCCGAATAAAGTCCACTGTTGGACACAGGCCTCCCTCAAAGATCCCCACAACCACCGATATCGGTCTGTTGTGTGCTCATTGTGGGGTTTTGCCATAATCGCCATGCTTGGCAGGTGTGTTGGCGATTGCAGTTGATTTTTTAATATATTCGAAGGAAGCTGCTGCCTAATGATGGTGCTGGGCTAATCCCCTAGTCGCTTTTTACGTAACCCACGGGATGAGATGGGTTGGTGCTATTCGTAGCCAGCACCACACGGCAAAGTTACTCCTGGCAAGAAACTCCATGGTTATTGGAATATACTACTATATACTATAATAATACTTAAATCATAATTTTACCATGTATTTTGATACAACATTGAATGTGCCAGAACTGGGAATCTGTACCAAAACTATATTATGTCACCAAATGAAGAAGAATATTAAACAAAAATAATAAAACATAATATCCCCATCAAAACTCCATACACAAGTCCCTCATTGCGCATCAACATGGTCACCATACTCGGCTCAATATCTGGCAAGTAGTGACGTAACTTTGGAGCTGAAAATGTCCATAAGCCATAACCGAGGCAATAAAAGCCGGCCGCTAGCGGCCCGCCAAAATAAACTGATATATACCCACTACACCGCCAATAATAATGACTTATATTTTCATGTGAATTATGTTAATATTTTTGAGGAGGTTGAGGTAAGTAAGAATGTGCTGTGAGGTTATTTATTGTATTTTTGTTTTTGTTTATGTGCTCGATTAGTTTGATTGGCATAGTTTCTAAGGACTGCACTTTGCTTGGTATGGATCCTAGATTCTATTCCCATAATTATAGAATTAAAAAAACATAATTTTAGCCGATAAAAAGTTCACTGCTGGATATAGGACTCCACCAAAGAACACCACACGGTCAGGGTTTGTATTGTATGTTTTTGGAGGTGTTGCCAAAATCAACACGGTTGGCAGGTGGGTTGGCGATCGCAAGTGAGTTGTAATTAATGTACTATGACGCTGCTGCCCATTCTCCGGCTAATCCCATAGTAGCTTATTAATATACCACGAAGTGAAATGCTGTGATATTTATATAGCCTACATATAGAGGGTGTAAGTGTCTTGTTATATAATATAAAACAGTATTTTGTCTGATGTAAATGACAATAATGGCGTACATAACACTTCATAATTATTTGGCTATGTTAGTAACAAAACAAAAAACAATGAGAATGCAAATATAACAAGATAATAATAATAAAAATTTGGATAGTTGTCAGTTGGAATAGATTCCAACTCAGACCAAACTAAGACAAAATAATGAATTCAGTAATGAATTAATAAAGGAAAAGAAAAAATAATCAAGACTAGCCTTCAAAATGCAAATATTTGATCTTTTTTATGAAACTATAGTTTATCATCATGGAAGGTCCAAATCAGGCATTTTTGTGACTAAAGTATGATATTCATTGATTATTCTATGAAATGGTCACTTAAGTTTAGGTTTCACTTAGGCCTGTAATAAAAATAAATATCCATTTATCTCGGAAGTAATAGGTTACAGTTTTAAGCGTGAAATGTATTGTAAACAACGCGATCAAAACGCTACGTGATTATTGTACTATGATATGATGTTATTATTCTACTGCGAGCGAGCATCCGTGAACTGTAGCGAAACAACAACTATTTAGTATTTGCTTACATTGCAGTTTTATGTGAAAATAAACAATTTGTTGTGTTTTTAATCAAATAGCGTTAGGTTAGACGAAAACAATAACTTTATACTGAAATGAATAAAATAATATTTTAAAAAAATAGACGACGAAAAGACCTACGCAAAATTCTTACGCTGAGGATTCCAGTATCATGTACTGAATGTAGTATTAGTTCTCGTGGCGATGTCACTTATACAAGTTATGTATGTAATGGTTCCAGATCTTGGTATTTGTTTTCATTCCAACATATCGAAAACTAATATCCAATTGCACATGGTTAAACCGGAATAATATATTACGCATCTCATCCCGTAGGTGTCGTAAAAGGCGACTTAGGGATTAGCCGGAGGATGGGCAGCAGCATCCTTCGAATATGTTAACAACTCAACTGCGATCGCCAACCCACCTGCCAAGCGTGGTGATTATGGCAAAACCCCCACAGCACACAATACATCGACCTCAGTCCTCTGACCTCCAGATCTCTGAACCTAGCTTTGGGACCCAAGTCGGCCGGCATGTTTGTATTTTTTTATTATAAATACTAAAATACTTTTTCAGAAATCGGAGCCTAGATTTAATTTCCTTTTTTATTGCTATTACAAAACAGATTAGTTGTGATGCGACACTTTTAATTTTAATAGCTTTTGAAAGCTTAAAGAGTTGTTGTAACAATTAAAAATATAGTTACACCACTCGACAGCACGCGTTGAAAATAATACCTCCCTACTTTTGACATGCTGCCGCATGAAAAATTCCCTTGCAGAAATATGTACGAGATTTATTTTTGATTAATTAAATACTAGCTGGGACCCGCGGTTTCACCCGCCGTTTAATTTAAACGAAAGTTAATTTTTTATTTACAATTTAGAGGACTTCGGCATAGACACTTGACAATATATGTATATAGATATAGATATAGATATATATAGTATATATATATAGAGTAGTAGTAGTAGTAGTAGTAGTATATATGTATAGAGATATATATATATATAGAGTATGTATATATGTATTGGATTTCATGGGTGTTATTTTTTTGCACGGAACCAAAATTATTTTTCTTAAATAAAAGTAGCCCAAGTTATTCCTTATATCATCAGGTATCTGCTAGTGAAAGTCCCGTAGAAATCGGTCCAGCCGTTTCAGAGATTAGCGGGAACAAACAGACAGACAGACAGAAAAAATAGCTTTTTCGTTGCAGGTACCGTATATACTTTCATATGCATTTAGTAAAAAGCTGTTATTTTAACATTACAAACAGACACTTCACTTTTATTTATTTGTATAGATACCGGCCACATGAGTAGTTATTATAATGTGTAATACTCGCGAAAACCTAAGACATTATTATGTATCCATTTTATATTTAAAACCACATTAATTGTATTTTTTTTTTTTTTACATTATCCTTTAATTAATTTAAAATTGGTAATTTTGCTATGGAAGAGTGGAGTCCCCTAACACAGGCATTATTTGCTTAAAAGGGGACTCCAAGCACTAACTTAAGCCTTGAATTGTTAAAGCACAATAAATTATTATCTTATTATCTTATCTTATTAATCTACCCGATTAGCTCAATATGTTTGTGCTTTTGCACCTATTGATATGTTATTTGCTCCTATTGTAATATTATAACCCACTGATTAAATTATCATTTAACCCACTGGTTATAATAGTGCATTGAGTGCAATACGATCCCATTGCACCATTATAACCTCTCAGTTAACAGTCCAACGCCCTACAAAGAAAGAAAGACAACATTAAACCACATAATAATCCAATACAAAGTGTATTAGATTTTTATTTATTTATATAAACAATAGACCTACATAGTATATTAGATTTATATATATCTTAAACGCACCCACGCCACAGGAGAAATCCCAGTGTGGGGCAATGTCTATAAAAAAAAACCTTCGGTATAATTCTATAGTCGCACACACGCCCGAGAAGAGATCATCATCATCATGTCAGCCAAATAAACTTCCACTGCTGTTCAAAAGCCTCCCCATAAGACGACTGGTTATATGCCGTTTGTAGTCATTATCTCTTATATCATTATCTCACCAGTACCAAATGTACCTACGTATTACATTATTTATAAACAGTAAAAATTATAGAAAAAGATATGTACGATCAGTAGATTTTAGATAAATGTGCAATAACCAGGAAAAATAGCCATAATATGCACATAATGCACATAATCCGGTCTATTATAATGACTAATGATTTGACTCGCGGTTCGGTTATGTGCTACGACAGCGTAGCTACAGCATTGACTGCTATGCCAGCTGTCGTAGCACAGCAACCGCTACGTTAATTGTAGCAATAGAACAATTCTGAATGAGTATTACTAACGCGTAATATCAATTTCAGTTTTTACGTAGTAACTGGAGAATCCATTGAATCTAGTGAGAACAGAGAACGGGTTGAATAATAGGTACTTGAAGACTACAGCAAATATGTCATTATCTGTTACAATGCCAGACATAATTAAAAATCTACTGTGTCTCGTAGCCCGCGGTTATTGAAATTTATCAGACGATATGGTAATAATTTATCAAATAGCTATATCATAATTAAGATGAGTAACGCCCTGTTACCCTGTGTAAATGACCTAAAGTCTTAGGTTTTCGCGACTATTACACATTATATTAAAACTGCGGGATTTGATTAATTTAATAACCAGTTGACACAGTTGGTACCTGCCAACCATCTTCTCTATTAAAATTAGGATGTCTTTTGAATTGAAATAGCCTCACAAAACATTCTTTGTACATAACACTTCTCTTTCGCGAGGACTTGAGGCTGATCACATCGAAGAAAATGGTTGGGTTGGCCTAAGGCATGTTCACACACACGCTACCTCAGTCATCCTGCGACCACGAACGATGCAGTGTTCGAAACGTCAGTAAAAACAAAAATCAATAATACACGCGATTTAATCCATTTAAAATTATTTCATTATAATGACCTAAAGTGCCGTGTGGTGCCGGCTATTCCGTGTGGTGCCGGCTCAGAATACCACCACCCCATTTCCTCCCGTGGGTGTCGTAAAAGTCGACTAAGGGATTAGCCGGAGGATGGGCAGCAGCGTCCTTCGAGTACATTAACAACTCAACTTCGATCGCCAACCCGTCTGCCAAGCGTGGCGATTATGGCAAAACCTCCCAATGAGCCCACAACACATCCATATCGGTCGTTGTGGTGATCTTTGGGGGAGGCCTGTGTCTAGCAGTGGACTCCATTCGGCCGAGATGATGAAAGTCGCTTCTTAATCATTTTGATATAATATTAGCTACCTGTTGCCTAACAAAAGGCAATGAAAAAATATTAGCCTAACGTGAATATTCTGAAATTACACGGTCATACATCAATTATTAAAGCTGGGCTTTGTACTCTTTCAGCAATTAAATTATGTAAAAGCGGCGATTTGTGGTACAATTTTAATTAACGGCTCCCTGTTTATCTTACGAGTAATATTATCATTTGGGTAAACGGACTCATTTTTTACTGCTGCCTCTAATCAAAGTAGAGCCTTGATTTTTGAGAGAGGAAAATATGAAGTAATGTAAAGGAACTAGATTTAATCAGGGGCAGACGTTTCCTTTAAAGGAAAAGCTACGGGCCGTTTTCAAGTGATGTGTAACAAATTAAATTCTATATCATCATATTAAAGATTACAGTACGTTTACGTAGGCGAGTTTATTTGTTCAACATAAACGTTGAAATATCATCGACTTTGAATAGCAAATAAAATTAAAACAACGTCGAAATATAGAAAATAAGAAAATTGAATACTACTCGACTTTCCTGCTATTACGTATACAATCATATGATAATGAAACCTCTGCCTTCTCACAGCAAGGCTTCCGAGAAACCTGTGGTTACTGATAAAAAAGCCACAGTGCTGGAAGAGGGTACAGTTACGCTTTTCTGGTCTTTTTTGGTTTTAGGACTAAACCTTGAAGAGCTATTTTTTTTTCGTTGCCCCTCTCTAGGATTTCTCCTGTGTCGTGGGTGCGTTTTACAGACACAAATTCCACCGAAACTACCTGCAGATCAAACAAATATTTGTTGCGTGCGGGGATCGGACCCGCGACCCGGAGCGTAGCAGCCGACTGTATCAGCCACTCCACCAACCAGTGAGTCAATATTGCGGTAGATATATTAGTTATTTAGTTTCTTCGCCAATAATTTCACTGCTTACAGTATCTTCAAAACTGTAACACGGTAATATTTAAAAAATTACACTAATGCTTAGCTTGCTTAATGAGTATCTGGTATGGCGGTGGTACCTAACCAGACTCTTGTAATAATAGACCAAGATTTTGTTTTGGTATCCAGTGGAAATTCTGCATGAACTTCCTCCGCCTTGGGGAAGGCTGAAGGGACATGCCGGACACATACCAGCTAAAACCACTAGAGCGGTCAGCCTCGGCACTAAAGGGGACTACAGGTCCCCGTAAGATCTCAACAGAGCCCCTCATTGATGCCAAACCTTTAGGCACATCTCGAAGGGAACGCCTGTAAATTGATTCCCCCCCTCTAGCGGAGGGAAGGCTACTGTAAAAAGGTCGCCCCTCAGGCTATTCTCGGGGAGGAATGTAAAGGATTCCCCAAGCCTCGCTGTGCGCTGTGCCACGCACACGGCGGAACGTGACCATGTACGCACCACCGTCTACCCGGGCAACGTGCCCGGGCAGGTGATGTAATAAGAGACCTACCAGTAAAAGCTTAAGCATAAAAGAATGGTCCAGAAGCCCCACGCTTCCAAAACTCTGCGATAAACTGTCGCATAAAAAGACGCTACGGTGTAGGTAAAACGGCACAGTCTTGAACCACTACAGTCGCAGGCTACGCGTAGTTTAGTGATACTTTCTTTCAGCGTTTATAATTGTGGTTGTGTGTAGTGGACCTTCTTTGTCTATTTTATGTACACTCAGGTCATAATTACTAAGTTGCTTCTGGTGACTATAAGTACAGTTCTTGTAGTAAAATTTGATGTTCTGCTCATATTAACATAAGAGCCTTGCGTTGTTTCAGAAAATGACTTTGGGCTAAGGCGTGCGTGCACATGAAATAAGCTTAACACTGTCTCTACAATTTGTACATTTAGCTCTATCCTTAAGTATAGAGACTAATGTTATCCTGTTTCATCCATTAGTGATGACTAGCAAGATAACATACAAATAAGTATATAAAACATATATAAGGGTGTAAGTGACATCGAAACGAAAACCGATACCAAAGACACATTCATTTTCAGTGCAAGATTCTGGAACCCTTAGCGTAAGTACTTTGATTTTCAGACACAAATTGTCCATAAACTTATTACATTCTATGTTGGTAATTAGGTACATATTATAGGTATTGAATAGTTAGTACTTTGCTATTATGCGTGAGTCTTTAAGAAAAAGTGATTATTTTTTATAATTGAGTTCGTCTATCCGAATGCTATTTTGAATAAAACACAGTAAATTACTTATATTCATATAAAACTGTAATTTAAATATAAACTAAACGGCTGTTGTTTCCCTACAGTAGTCGTAATATTACAATAATCACGTAGCTTTATGATCGCGTTGTTAACAATACATTGCTTGCTCAAAATTTTCAAAATCTCTAAGGCATTATTTCCGAGATAAATGGCTTTCCTATTTAGACCTAAGTGTGACCTCTTCCCAAAGTTTTCGGTTCGTTGTCACACGCTGATATATTCCTGCTATAAAATATATAGCCTACATATATTTGTAAAGGCATATTAAATTTTAATATCATCATTGTCATCAGTTTATTAATAATATCCAAATAATATTACGTTTGGTTGCGAGAAAGGCAAACCAATGAAAATTTCATCTTATAATCCATGTTTCAAATGCACTTTTAATCAAGAACTCAAAATCATTTTTTTTTATTACTATTTCTATCCTAACCGCAACATTACTTATTCGGTTTCATTTATTACCTGAACTATATCATTATAATTTACGTATCACGATTATTATAACAATTGTCATAATCCCCAAAATCAACAACCATTCCAAATAATCACCGCCCATTATTCAAGAGTCCACAATCGCCCCTCCACCCATGATTCCACGCACGTCGGCCGCGATCCTCCACGTACGTCGGCATTTCTTGCAAGGAGGTGCGGCCCGAGTGGCCACGCTTTATTATGTGTTTATTGCGACCCTCGCCTCCTCTATCTGATCACTTCAGAGCTCGTAAGATGGAATGGCTCTGATATATTGCATTCATAAAGATATGCGGAATGCGGAGGGTAGATTGATAAAAATAGAATGGTTGTTAGTTTTGTTGGTTATCGGGGAAACTGGGATTGATAGACGCATTATGGTTCTACTTTGACTCAATGATTGTGTCCACGGAGTTTCTTTTACTGAAAGAATAAAATTCTGTTCATGAATGCATGATAATCATCATAACTCACAACTCATATTGACCGACCGGATGTAAGCCAAAGTTATACAATACATACAATGTTTTTAATGTATTTACCTTTTTTTTTTTTTATTGGTTCCCAGTGGAAATTCTTAATGAACTTCCTTCGCCCCGGGGACGGACGAAGGGGTATGCCGGACTCCTACCGGCTAAAACCACTTGAGCGGTCATCTTCGGCACCTAAGGGAGGCTCCAGGTCCTCGTATGATCACACTAGAGCCTTAATGTATTTACCTACCTGGCCATCACGACGGCAACAAATATGCAACCAGATTTCTATATTACATGATTATATTACATTTTATTATATTTAATCTTATTTTATCCGTGTGGTGTCCGGATTTAGAATATAGCACCACTCGATCTCCACCCATAGATGTCGTTAAAGACGACTAAGGGACTAAACAGAGGGATGGGCAGCGGCGTCCCTTCTGTGGAACAGCAGCCATTCTGCGCTCACCAACCCTTGTGTTAAGCGTGATGAATACTGGCATATTCCCCCTAAACTGACGTCATGTAACGGGTCGTCTACGAGGGAGGCCTTAGTTCAGCAGTGCATGTTTTATGGCCGATATTATGTTGATGATGGAAATTATGATATGTGAATGATGGGGTGCCGGTAATGAGGTTAGCCAGTCATAGTCGATTACTGTTAAGCGTTCATATTATGAAATATACATATATATTATAAAATTTCCGATTGTCTTGATGATAAAAAGCTTGGGACTGAGATGTTCGTACAGTCAACATCGTTTCTTTTAATAAATATACTGACGTTTCTTATTTTATACACTTTTTGTTGACATTAGATTTATACTGTTTTTGACATATGATTTATACAATTATTTTACTTTTTATTCATACATAATAATACATATTTCTGACATTTAATTATAATACAATTTCCCTTTTTTTAAACTTTGCCCCACAATAGGATTTCTCCTGTATCGTGGGTGCGTTTACAGACACAATACACCCAGACCCGGAAAAACTACCTGCAGATCGTACTATTTGTACCGTGCGGGAATCGATCCCACGACCCGGTACGCAGCAGCAGTCATTTACATGCTTTATTTTTAGAATTTTTGTACATCTTTTAAAATTATTGTCTATGACTAAGGTGTTGCTGGGGAGTTTGTTGCGCCGTTTCTTCTCCCCAGCTTAAACACTAGGAAGCGGTGAAGGGTGGACTTCTATGATTGATGTCTACTTGTCTAATGTTGACGTTCAATAAGAACTAATTTGTTTGATTTCTTATTGTTGTTCAAATAAAGTCTTGCGTCATGAGGTGATATTTTACTTTATACATATCTAATAATACATGTGACCCCAATTTGAAAGTGCGAGTGTTTCGTATAAAGGTATGTAAATAGCAACAATGTTCGGGACAGGGTCCGATCGTTACAAAGGCCCGGCGGAGGAACTATCCGTAAACACTTGCCGTAATTAATGTTTTAGATTATATGTGTATTATGACGCTCAGCGAGTGAGTGAGACGGTAAGCAACGATTAAATAGCTTATTATAAAATTCTGTCAGAAGAAATAAAAGACAAATATAAGTTTTTATACTGACCTGGTCACTGACACTATTTTTGGAACTGAAAATGGGATATTTACCATGTTTTTTATTTCTCTTGAGTTCCCGATATTTCGGCGCTGTTGCAAGCGCCATGTTCACGGATAAACTAAAGTTTTTGCGGGTGGATGTTTAAGAGCAGACAAAACGATCTACCCTCTTCCTTAAACGTTTTGTGCGCTGGGTGCCGCTACCACCATCACATAAGTCACTCACAACTCGACTGTGTTCCCGACACACGAAACTCACTGTGTCCGCTCGCGAACTTTTTACGGCACTTTTCGGTCTTTACAGAATCGAATCACTGGATTTATCCGTGAACATGGCGCTTGCAACAGCGCCAAAATATCGGTAACTCAAAAGAAATAAAAAACTTGGTAGAGATCCCGTTTTTAGTTCCAATAATAGTAAAAGACAAATGTTGTTAAAATTATATAAATCAGACGTCAATCTACGAACCAGTCTAAAATTAAAATCACTTTACTCTAATAACGGCTCAAGCGAATCTAATTTCCAACCAAAATAATTAATTAGCAAACAAGTGTACATCGTTAATAGTTATAATGACTTGTAAGGCGTACGCGTCACTCATCGCTTAGTGTGGCCTAACGAGCTGACTCAGCTATTTTAGCGGCTTTAGCCCCGTATCGTTATGAGTTCTACGAGAATTCAAACTTTTCATAATATCTGACTTTTGTAAAATATTTGTATCTTGAGCCCTGTCCGAACATCAGCATACAGGATATATTTAATTCATGATAATATATAAAATGACAATAATAAGTAGCGAAAATATAACATATCGGCCATTTATATGTCCACTGCTGAACAAAGCCCCCCCCCATAGATTTTCACAACTGTGTCATCATTTTGGGGGTTATTTGCCAATACTCACCACGCTTGGCAGGCGGGTTGGTGAGCGCAGTATGGCTACCGTTTCACAGAAGGGACGCTGCTACCCATCCCTCTGGTTGAGATTGCCTTCGTCGCCTTTTAGGACCTCCACGGGAGGAGATGGAGTGGTGCTATATTTTTAATCCGGACACCACACGGAATATACTTAATACTTATCAAACGGCCTAGCTTCAACCGGCTGATTTACTGAATACGATGCACAGGGAGGCGCGGAGCTGCGCCGGTCGCTTGACACGATTCGAGTTACAAATTAAAGCCCTTTTTTATTTTTTGTCTTCATTTCATAGAATGGTTTTCAGACAACAACAGACCAGTCCTCAATCTCAAATCCCAAATACATTGATTACTAATTTCGGCTGTTCAGCATCACAGACCAGACCGTGGTCACTATGAGTTGTACATAACACGACAAGATTTAAAGACACCGTTGATCACAAAAAAATATCCATCAATCGTCTTTAACAACATCCTTTGTTTTAGACAACCTGATGGCGAGACGAGCACATAATTCGCAGTAATTTTATCAGCTCTTAGCTCTATATTATAAGCTCTTCTAACTGTATCACAATAATGATTAAGGTTTAAACACTACTGCTTGCCAACAGACAATCTGGCACCGCAGCCAACTTTTTGATATTGGTCTCCAGTGGAAATTCGTCATGAACTTCCTCCTCCCCGGGGAAGGGTGAAGGGGCATGCTAGGCTGTAGGAGCCTGCTGAAACCACTGAATTGATCATCTTCGACACCGAAGGGAGGCTCCAGGAACTTGAATAATCTCCATTTAGAGCCATCCATTGGTGCCACGCTTTTACGCACATTTCGGAGGGGATGACTAAAGCGGTTACCCCCTCTAGCGGAGGGAAGGCAACCGTAAATATCCCCCCAAGCCTCGCTGTGTGCTGTGCTACGCACACAGCGGCGCGTCCGCGTGACCACGTGTGCGCCACTGTCTTCCCAGGAGTCGCTGACAGACAGACTCCCCAATCGGCGCGCCTGCGATCCCCAGGGCCCTCCACCATATAGCGACGGCAGGGAGAGTGGGTCCTAATTTATTTATTTATTGATCCTGTGGAAATACTTCATGGACTTGTTCCACCTCGGGAAAGGACGGAGTTGTATGACTCCTACCTGCTAAAACCACCAGGGTGGTCATCTTCAGCACCGTAGCGAAGCTCAAGGAACTCGAAAAATGACCATCTAGAGCCTACCTACCTAGCTGGACCCTTCCAATAAGAGGCATACCACCAGTAATGTATTTAAATCAATTAGAGTGAAGTGGCCAGTTTCTGTTGGATACATTTATTACTGAGACGATATTTACTTCCAAACGACTTATTTATCACCGTGTCCCTTAAATTTTAAAAAGCCATTTTCACTAAATAGGAGTGCATAAACTCTTTTAAAATATTTAAGCTCCGAAAAACGTCCATTAAGCAACGAACACCGAGCAGCATCTTATTTGGATTCAGTCTCACTAGATAAGGTAAAAATAGCGACGAGGACTTAAGCTAACTTAAGCCTGAAAAGGCAAGCTTGTGAAATGCTTTGAACATTCTATTTTAGCACCATTTGCAATAGTACGTAGATTTCACTTGAAAATTGACAAGCAATAGGGTAGGGATCGTAGGGTTCTCGTTTTATGGACGCAAGTTTGATTCGGGGCAAGGAGATCGTTTTTTCATCATTTATTCTAGTGACAAAAAAATAGTTTTTGGAGTAAAATAAAACTTTTTACCGAAAAAATATACAGACTTCAAAATCCCTACACGATATAAAAATATTAAATCTACTGAAAAGGAAAATAAACTTTATTTATGAAGTTGGGCGGGGCCAATTATAGAATATAACTTCTCGTTGGTCTGCATGAACCATGGTTGGGCATACCTGGCCCCGCCCGTCTTCATAAATTTTTTTTTTCCTTTTCAGTGGATTTAATATTTTTATATCGTCTAGGGATTTTGAAGTCGGTATTTTTTTTTGTAAAAAAGTTTTATTTGTTAATTTTTAGTGTAAATAAATGTAGGAACTTTTACCAATTTTCTATCAGTGTTTAACACTAAAAATAAGAATGACTCAAATTGGTTCTCTAATCTCAGAGGAATCGAAACTATTAAGACATCATCTAGATAAGCGCAGTCAAATTACAGGTATATTCAAGCTGGTTAAAAAACTACTCAATCAAGTGTAATTAAATTTATATGAGACCAATCCGAAAGCATTCTACATCTAATAAAGAAAGAATTGCTGAAATCAGTCTACAAATGTCGGAGTAATTGGTGTAAATGCATAAAAATACGCACCTAATTGAGAACCTCCTCCTTTTTGAAGTCGGTTAAAAAGGTTAAACGCAGCATGGGACGACCTCCAACGAGGTGGCAGACGACCTGGTGAAGGTCGTTGAGAGTCGTTGGATGAGGGCGGCATGTGACCGCTCAGTGTGGAAATCTATGGGGGAGGTCTCTGTACAGCAGTGAAGGTCCTTTGGCTGATATGATGATGATGATTCTAGTGACGACACGAGCAGATCTTTCACCAGTGTCACGAGCGTCCATACCTATATAATGCGACCCAGGACTAACCCTGTGCTCCTGGCTGGAGGCCTCTTTTGGCTTCGCCAGAAAATGACCGGTTAAGCAACCACATTTCCCTGAAATGTACGCGAGAAGCCCTTACAAAAAAAGAACCCTGCGCTTGTCACCTCGAGAAATTCGTTATGTAGTATCTAGTAATTTCATCAGCAAATTCTCGGGGCAATGCCACGCGTGTCCGAGGTATGAAAGTACGAATGTCAGGTCATCGCTCATGCAACTAGTTAACGCGTCGATGGTACGCACAGCTACGTATGAAGCTATATTTTCCAATATAATCTGATCTCGCATTGTATAGGCTTACCGTACAATGAGACATCAGTTTATATTGGTATAGCTCGATATGTAGTCATGTGTACCAATGTGTGGCGGTACATCATTATGTTGTACACAGTTGATTTGACTGAAGTCTTTGATATGAATAGGATTATTTTTATTCTGTATTCTTTAAAATAAATGATTCTACTGGGATTTTTTACATAGTTTTATTTGTTTTTTCATTTATTACAGACATCAAATGGGTATAGTGTCATAATTATCATCATCATCATGTCAACCACAGGACGTCCACTGCTGAACAAAGGCCTCCCCCTTAGATTTCCACAACGAGCGGTCACATGCCGCTCTCATCCAACGACTCCCGGCGACCTTCACCAGGTCGTTTGTCCACCTCGTTGGAGGTCGTCCCACGCTGCGTTTTCCGGTGCGCGGTCTCCATTCTAGAACCTTTGTGCCCCAGCGGCCATCAGTTCTACGAGCAATGTGCCCCGCCCATTGCTACTTCAGTTTACTAATCATTTCAGCTGTGTCGATAACTTTAGTTCTTCTATGGATATCCTCATTTCTGATTCTATCTCGTAGAGAAATACCAAGCATAACGCTCTCCATAGCTCGCTGAGCTTTCTTATGAGGCCCATTGTGAGTGACCACGTCTCTGTTCAATATATCATCACTGGTAACACACACTGGTTAAAGATTTTCGTCGTTTTGATTTTCTTGAGGCATTGCGGTATTGTCGACGAATCCGATCCGGTCCGATCGACCAGCGTCCACACAAGCGCGCTATCATTTCGGGCAACTATCGCACGTTGGATGGTGCCAAGGGCTGCCGCGCGGCCTGCGTAGTAGTGAGGCGGACTTCTTTCGCCAGACGACGTTCAAACCGTCGCTATGCGCTTCGGCAAATATTGCCGACGCACTGTAGGTAGGCGCAGCAGCCTCAACAGCACCCTGAACGCATTATCGAATTGGATACGCAACAACCAATATAGGTGTGTTGTGTGCTCATTGGGGGTTTTTTGCCATAATTGCCATGCTTAGCAGACGGGTTGACGATCGCAGTTGAGTTGTAAATGTACTCGAAGGACGCTGCTGCCCATCCTCCGGCTAATCCCTTAGTCGAATTTTAAGACACCCATAAGAGGAGACGGAGTGGTGGTGTTCTGAGCCGGCTCCACACGGCAAGTACGTAAGCCCTTTGGGTATGTCTAAACTATATCTAGGTACAGTTTAAATACATAAAGCCCTCAAACATACCAAGTAAGGCTACAGGTCTGTAGGTAATTCAAATATTTGTTTCGTGCGGGAATCGATCCTGTGACTCTGCAGGTTCTGTTCTACAGAAAACCAATTGCTTAGCCACTGCACCAACTGACGTGTTATTTATGTAAGTATGTACATCTTGTCTTATTCTTCTCCTAGGTTCTAGAGTAAAACCTGTAAATTCATACTCGTATTTCTATCATATCCGACAACCGGGTGTCACAGAAATAATTATGTCCTATGCACTTTCCAACTGTATCTTATTTAAAATTGATTCAATTAATTACGAAAATACGTTCCTAGGTGATTTTACAAATACCTTTGTGACAAATAGCTTTTATATAAATAGCTAATTCCTGGATGATTTTTACTTAATTTGTTTACTTGACAGGCATTATATTATATTTAAGGTTTTCATGACTCATTCACAAACAGGGCGTGCTTTATGATCCTTAGCTTTTTTTTTTTTTTTTTTTTTTTTGGGACAAGCCCGCCACACATTCCCAACCACTGCAACTCCTGTAAGCCAGGATCTACAATGGCGACCACCGAAAAGAACACCGATCAATGAAGCTCGGTGTGTCCCAGAGAAATGAATAACTGTCTTGGAACCCGCACCGAAATTAATCAGAAAAGAAAAAGGAGGAGTAGGAAAGAATATACGTTCCACTTCCCTCCGTAGCAAGCAGGAGACAGAGAAAAACGATAGGCC
The DNA here is from genome assembly GCA_947459985.1 of Diloba caeruleocephala. Classification (NCBI taxonomy): domain Eukaryota; kingdom Metazoa; phylum Arthropoda; class Insecta; order Lepidoptera; family Noctuidae; genus Diloba; species Diloba caeruleocephala. The sequence continues at coordinate 31,349,967 of OX381606.1, read as the reverse complement.
ATAGGCACAATAAATGGGAGTTTACAACAGGGTTAAGCCCAGTTGCCAAGCACCACGGGTACAATTTTTTTATTTACGGGTCCTATGTTGTGAGCTATTGTGACTGATTCCAATAGTAGGTATGGCAAAAACACTTGAACGCACGGAAATTCGTCCTAGTCGCAACAAGGTCTGTATAGTAAACAACCCCGGATGTAACTTGCATGCTGTCAAACATAATATTGCGTTCATCTTGCCAAAGAATACACTCCCACAGGATATGATGTGCAGACTGTTCATATTCACAGTCCGGTGTTGAACATTTGCAGAATGGTGAGGTAACAAGCTTGAAGCTAAATAATTTACTCTTAAAGTTACCATGACCGGTGAGAAATTGAGCCACGCAATGATCAACTTCCAACCATGCACTTGCCAGCCGCTCACGAATGGATGGAAAGTACTGGTATAGGTGACGGCCCTTAATAGACGTGTCCCACCTGCATTGCCATTCGGCCAAGAGTTCCTCCCAAACACCAGTCTGTGGTTTAAACAATCTGCAGATCCTAACACGATCGCGTTGTAGCAGAAATTCCGCGTCCATGTTTTCTCTAGTTGAGTAGTACATTGCAGCACGTCGCTGTATCTTAAGATCGACTGGCAAAACACCTGCTAGCACAGGCAGAGCTTCAGTACTTACTGTCCTATATGCCTTGCACAAGAATATCAACGCTAAGCGCTGGCTTTGGAGCAGTTTACGTCTTGCCGCGCCGATATTAGCCCTATCGGCCCACACAGGTGAACCATAGCAAATACAACCTAAGTAGGTAGCGCCGTAAATAGTTTTCAAAGTATAAAATGAAAGACCCCATGTAGCTGTTGATATCCTTGTCAGGGCATAAAAGTTCCTTTTAGCTTTTTCACCTACAGATTTTATGTGTTCAACGAATGAAAAATTTCTCTCCAATACAAGACCAAGGTAGCACACGGACTCCTTTCTTTTTACGGTAACATTATTGAATTTAATGCTCGGTGATGTCTTAAGATTGCCTTTTAAAATTAGTTGAAAGGTTTTTTGTGGTGCAAACATTAAGCGGTTTCGTTCGCCCCAACTAGAGATTAAACGTAAACAAGTATCCGCCAACTTTTCAAGGCTCGCCCTTGTACTTGACTGAATAAGCAGAAGGCCGTCGTCTGCGTAACCAGTCAATGAACAGCCGGACGGTAGTGGAATCGCCAGAAAATCATCGAAACCCATGTTCCATAGATAAGGACTAATAACGGATCCTTGAGGACATCCCATCGTGAGTTCCTTCGACACAGCGTGATGACCAAGTTTAAGTTTTGCAGATCCGTGTGCAAAATATGAGTAAACGAGAGTGTAGATGTTTCTGAAGCAACCGCGGGCTTTCATTTTAAGTAGTAGCATTGGCCACCACGCGTTGTCGAAGGCACCAGAGATATCAAGGAAGATGCCTATCACGTACTTATGTTCAGATGAATTTACTACTTTCCTGACAGAGATTGCCGCGTCAATAGTAGATTTTCCTATTGTGAAGCCGAATTGGTTATTATGAAATTTCGGTCCATCTGGCAGCAAACGTGGAACTATAAGGCGCTCGAGAAGTTTCCCTAAAGATGGTAGTAAAGTTATAGGCCGGTATGATTTAGGATCATCCGGGGGGTTGTCACCACTTTTTGGTATTATGCGTATAAAACCGGAACGCCATATACGAGGGAAAATGCCTTCAGCAATGCCGCGATTAAAAACGGTCAGTATAGAGTCACCCGATATTTTACAAGCTTCTTTAATCATTCTATTTGATATTTTATCTTCTCCAGATGCTTTATTAAGTGGTAGTTTATTGACAACGTTTATGAATTCGTCAGTGGATGGTAGGTCAGACGCTGGGGATTCCGGCGGCTCAGCAGCCCATGATCTGATCTGTTGATGATACTCGTTATCATTTCCAGGTAGATCATCAGGTATAAGAGTATTGAGAAGAGCCTCCGTGGTCTCCTCAATACCAGTCGTATGCACGTTATTAATTTTAATATTTTGGATATAAGCAAGATCGACTGATCTATTGGCTTTAAACTCGTGGTACAGAGGATACCACGGACCCTCCCTATCTAGTGTTTGCACTACCTCCTGTAACAGATTTCCCTTCGATTTTGCCACCGCGGCTCTATAACTAGATCTAGCAATTCTGAATTTATTTTATGTATCAATAAATATATCTCCCGTGATTTGCTGTTTTTTAAGCTTGTTTAGTTTTTTGCGCGCTCTGCGAAAACGTTTACGTTATTCAGTTAAATAGCTATTCCACCAATCACATCTACGAGTGTTGGTTATTGATCCGCGACCTTAGATCATGTAAATGTAAATGTGTCTGACATGATTTTAGCACTATCTTCTGCTGACAACCCATCGCGAGTGAAGTCTTTGGCATGAGATGCAAAAAGTGAGCTAAAAAAATCCCAGTTTGCCCCTTTAGATTTGTATCTAAAATTTGATCCAATATTTTGATAACTTTGTGTCAATCTAGGTACAAATTCGTACACGATCAGGCGGTGATCACTACACGACGCGTCCGGAAGGACGCGCCACCTGTCCAAGCGAACGTCTGCACTAGATAGTGTGACGTCAATAGAAGACTCGCCCATTTGGCTGCAAAAAGTAGGTGGTGCGTCAGGGGTATTGTGTATTGATAGGTTCATCTCAGCGATGAAATCCTCGACAGCACAACGTCGTTCAAAATCAGTGGACCGTACTTTGCCATACCAGAGTGATGATGACGCGTTAACGTCGGCGCCAATGATTATTTTGCGGCCTGCAAGCGACCGCATAACGTGGCGAAGATTATGTATATGAGGGGCAACAGGGTCTGAATATTGAAAATAACAGCTCACAACGTAAACTTTATAAAGTGCCGTTGAAACCTCCGCGACAGCACAGTGTGGCGTCATAAGATATTGTAACGATGTCACTGAAAAACTAGTAGAACGCGAAACGTAAATTCCAGCTCGTGCCCTGCCATCTAGTTGTACTACTTTTTGACGTAAGCTTGCATTTTGATATTGTTCTTGAATAAGGACAATGTCTAAATTATAATCTAAAATTAATTTATCTAACTCCGACGTGGCCACCCTATCGTTATGAAGGTTTAATTGTGCAACGGTAAGATTATTTACTGTGTAAGCCATCCTTAGTAGTTAGTATTTAGGATTAACTGTTCGAGCTTGAGCTTATAGGTAGGACAATCCCCGCAACGATGGTCGCACGGTTTTTTAAAGCGTTTACACGCCACGCATATTGGTGAATGCTCCAAATTGTCCTTATGAGGGCACTCCATCGTTTCATGTGACTCGGCACAGTTAGCACAGGTAGGTGTTTTATTAACGCAATGTTTTCTAACGTGGCCGAAATATTGGCAATGTAAGCAGCGGACTACTTCGACATCATCGATAAAACGACAAGTGGCCCAATCAATAAATAATTTATCCTTGGTAGTGACCAAGTGTTTACGCACTTCGGATTCAATTTCTATGCCTATCCATTTCCGCCCGTTTTCTAAGGAACGCCTGCGAGTGATTTTAGTAGATTTGATAAAATCATCCTCTGCAACTGACAACTCGTCTTTAATATTTTGCCGGTATAACGCGGTCAGAAAAGCGCGGTCTTCCATTGAAGAAGGGACGTCCTTAACTAAGATTCGTGGTTTGCGACCTTTTGGCTTTTCAAGCCGTAAGCCAGCGGATCTAATAGCGTCGACCGATTGAAGCTTTGCTAGTTGTTTCTCATTCGCGACGCGTAATACAACACCAGACTTCGCTGTTTTTTTAACGCCTACGATTTGAAAACCATCGTCGCTAGGATTAATAGCTTTCATTAAGGCCTGTTTTGTAGCGGACGATGACGCATAATCAGCTGATCGCTCCGCGGTTGGATATGCCACTACGCAGGGAAGCGGAACGCGCGAGTCAATCGGCGGAGCAACTTCCTTATCCTTAGCTTGCTAGCCATCATCATCATATCAGCCAAATGACGTCCACTACTGAACAAAAACCTTCCCCATAAATTTCCACAATTACCAGGTAACACTCACAATGCTTGGCAGGCGAGTTTGTGAGCGCAGTATTGCTTCTACGAGGGCGGCACTGAAAATTTCGGGAATCAAGGAAGTGACACAACATTACTATTTAAAAATGTATTTATTGCTTTTCGAAGTATTCTCCGCGAAATTTGACACATTTTTCCATACGATGGAACCAATCATTAAAGCAACCATTCCATTCGGAAGTTGGGGTCTCCAAAATGGCCGTTTTGTAGGCGTCCACAGCTTCTTTAGGTGATGAAAATCTCTGTCCACGCAATTTATTCTTTATTTTAGGGACTGTATAGAAATCATTAGGGCTTAGGTCGGGGCTGTACGGCGGATGGTCTAATAATTCTATGTTTTCTTGCTCTAAAAACTCTTTTGTTCTGTGCGCGGTGTGAGAACTCGCATTGTCGTGATGGAGGATGATGCGGCGGTTGCAGTTCTCTCTACGGAGTTCAGAAACGACCTGTGGCAAACAAATGCTAGCATACCATTCTGCATTAACCGTTCTTTGTCCCTCAAGAGGAATAGTCGTAACATGGCCGGTTTTGGAGACAAACGTGGCCACCATTTTTTTTTGCAACACTTCGTGAACGAACAATTTTTGTTGGCTTTAACTCATTTTCGAACACCCAAACTCGTGACTGGTTTTTTGTTTCGGGTTCGTACGCATATATCCAGGATTTGTCACCTGATACGATGTTGTATACAGCATTTGAGGATCCTGCGTGGAATCTTTCGAGAGTTCTGACGCACCAAGTAACTCGAGTCGCTTTTTGCTCTTCACATAGCAAATGCGGTATCCATCGGGAAAACAACTTTTTTACACCTAATTGTTCATGCAAGATTATTTGTATTTGACTCATGCCAATGTCTAAAGTTGCCTGAATTTCGCGGTATGTCACATGTCGATCTTCCTCAATCAGCTTACGCACAGCATCAACGTTTTCTTGGGTGACTGCAGTTTTTGGACGACCTTGACGAGGATCATCACTGAGCTTGACACGTCCACGTTGAAATTCAGCAAACCAGCGATAAATTGTGGTTTTGGATGGGGCTTCATCACCAAATGCAGAAATCATCCGGTCAACACACTGTTTTTGTGTTAAATCACTTCGAAAGTCATAATAAATCATCGCTCTTGAATTTTCTCGAGTCAATTCCATTTTCTCAACGACTAAACAAGTTTGACAAAACCTTGTGACAAGACCGTGAATCTTTTTTTAAATAAATAAATGGTATTCGATTTGTAAAACCAAGGAGTTTTCAATTAAAAAGATTTTAATATGACAGGAACAGTGGAAATATTCCATTCCCGATACTTTTAGTGCAGCCTATGTATTCTATACAGAAGAAACGCTGCTGCCCATCTTTCTAGTTTAGAGTCCCTTACGAAACCCACGGGAGGAGAGATAGATATCTTCAATTTAAAAAATAATACAACTGAATCACATCATACAGCAGCATCTTTCGAGTACATTTAAGCATCTTTCGAGTACATTTATAGCGCAACTGCGATCGCTAACCCGTCTGCCAAGCGTGGCGGTTATGGCAAAACGTCCCTATGTGCCCACAACACAAAACCATACCGGTCGTTTTGGCAATGTGCATTGGAGGTATTTCGGCTGAAATGATGAGACTAAATGTGATAATGACCTTTACGAAACTAAAACGACAAGTAGCTGATCTTGTTTTTACCAATAAACAAAAAGAAGATCAAATCCCAAAAGAAAACAAACTACACAAATATGTATTAGGTACTCAATTTCTTACTCCATTTGTTACGTTCCTATTTGTATATAAAGCAAAATTTAAGGTATCGAGTCTATTGTGTATTACCAAGAAATATATTTGGGTAAAGATCGCATTATACAGTTTACATATAATTCTGTACGTATATGATTGGTAATCTGATAAGTCCTTTAGCTCTTATACTTCGCAGTACTGCAGGAGCATTGATACCAACGTCACTGAAGGTTACTAAAGTAGGCGACAATCATACTAACCTTTTCGAACTAAGTTTTCGAACCGTACCGTGTGACATATGCAAAATATACCATTCCCAACTGCGAAACTACTGAGCTTATTATATATATCTACATAAAAGATTGCAGGAAAACTTATAAGAACATATAATATGGTCTCAAAAAATAACAAGGTAAATCGTTCAATATTGTACGTACCGTACGGTCGCGTTCATAAGTCCAGTAGCAAGTCCAGTGGCTTACGGCCTCCTTCCATTTAGTAGTTTCAATACTATGCACACCCACATACTCACTATTGTCTGCAACTGATTATGGTTCATAATTTCCTCCGAGTAGGATAAGGCACGCTAGCTAAGCGGATAACATATTCCGATACGTGTAATGTCGAACGGTGGGTTCGAATCTTACATGTGGTGTAGTAATTTTTAAAGTTTTATAAATTATCGTAATCATTCTATAATATTTACCTAGTTCGTCCGATTTGCATCAATAGTAAATTTAGAAGGTAGGTCACAGAAAACTTAATAAATTAATGTGATTTCTGTGAGGTAGACCGAATACCGATACGTCTCATTAATTTAGATCAAATAGAACATTGTTTGTTGTTTAGTGACGTGTGGTTATATCTATTATGTAGCGGTGTTGTGGTTATTAATTGAAAAAAAACCATCAAATGTAAATATATATATAATGCATTATTGCACTGCGTAAAAGTGGATATTCCATCGTTTTCTTGTGCATCCAAAGGTTGTCTGTAGGAAATCGCTAATAGCGATAAGACGTATTGTACGATTACTGTTAATAGAATTACTCCTTTTTCTATTGGTGGCCAGTGGAAATCTTCATGAACTTTCTTTTTCGAAGGGCGAAAGAGTATGCCTCCTACCGGCTAAAACCACTGGAGCGGTCATCATCGGCACCTAAGGGAGGCTCCAGTTCCTCGTATGATCACACTAGAGCCGCGCACTGCCACGCCTATAGGCACGAGGGTGACTGTATAGCGGTCAACCCCCCGGGGAATAGAATGACTCCTAGTAGTTGTTGTTAAAATGGTGTACAATACAGAATATTCTATTATATTATATTCTAATAAACGAGATCGCAGTAACCTTATCAATAGGTTACTGCAATCTTCTGAATCCTTGAAATAAAGTTTAGTATATTTGTAGAGTCGTTATATAGACGCTGCATTGGTAAAAAGATGCCGCCGGCTCACGACAGAAATAAATTTCATTTAAGTTTTGGTTGCAATCTCCACGAAAGCATTTCGTTGTTGAAGACATCTTATTCCCGCCGACTTACATTCTAGTGAGAGCACCGCCTGTGCTAGCACTGCTAGCGGAACTGGTTATGAAATATTCTTTCATCATCCACAGTACTACAGACAGACAAACTTTTTCAATGATCATTTTGATTTCTAATCTATAACTACGACAGCATGGTTGGCGCAGTGGCTAAGCAATTGCCTTTTTGCGCTATGTCCAGGTTCAATCCCCGCAGGGTACAAACATTTGTATGATCTACAGATAATGTTTGTGCGAGATTTATGTTTGTAAACTGTACCCTCAATACAGGAGAAATATATATTTTAAATGACATCAAATTTAAAATCATATCAAAATAATTAATTACCTTAGCCATTAAGATATCCTTACAGACCTTTGTTGAGCGCTGATTGTAGGGTTTTGCTATAATCACCGCACTTGGCAAGCGGGTTGGCGAACGCAGTTGAGTGTTAAATGCACTCAAATGACGCTGCTGCCTATCCTCTGACTAATGCCACAGACTCATTTTATGACACCCACGGAAAGCGAAGGGGTGGTACTATTTTTAACCAGGATCACACGGTTTCAAATAATTATTAAAAAGTAATGAAACGTTTTTTGGAGCTCAGAGAAATAGCTACACAAACTGAACAAAAAATTTAATATGTAAGCGAAAATTTATGACAGCGATACATAAAGAGTTCATGTTTAGACGTTTTTAGTGTTGAAATATTCCACGCACTCTATAAGAGTAGCTCGACGATCTCCGAGCTACCCTTACAACAATGGACGGTCGCATGATTTATGCACGCGCCGTTGCTTCGCTAATTATCGCTAAACACCCTCTCATCTATTACAGCCTTTATATACCGTAAAACTGTCAAATTTCCTCCAAGTTTACGTCGGGAAACAAAGGAACGGGCGTGCAGTTCACACCATGGATGTATTGCTGGGTAGGCCTTAAGAGGGTACTAGCGAAAACGGTATATAATTAGTCCTCGTTAAAATAGAATGGTACAAAGTTGTTACAATAAACGTGGTAACGGTTTGGCGTTTTTTCTTAGTAGAAGAATGTCATCTAAATAAACAAAACAATTCTTCATTTCACTCACTGTAAAGGTTTTGCAAATTATTTCCAATATCTTTCACGGGCATTATTTTCCAGGTAAAAAAATATGATCACAATTATTTCAAATGAGTACACGTTGTTATTTCAAGTAAGTATACGTTGTGGAGGCTTCAATAAGAGTAAGTGGCAAAATCCCTATGGCAATTATTTCCTAGAATTTGCAATACATTAGTTTAAATTGGTTAGAGCCTTACATCATGACATTCTCACAAGAATTGAATATAATGAAAAAGTATTAAATAATAATTTGATTCTATATTTTTACACAATCTAGCCATGAGGTGAGCACGCCTTTCGCATACTTAATAATTTGTAATACTACCCAGGACTAGTCCTGCTCTCCACACTACGCTCGGCACATCTGTTACATAATACATTTCACTTACACGTATTGAAATGGAGGCAAGGAAAGAGGAAGCGAGAAAAAGTCATAATGTTTGTCAATTGCTTTCCTACCCCACAAGATACCTACCGATGTACACATACAACAGAAGGAATTAATTAACAAACGTACATTCAGACCTGATTAAATTAAAAAAGGCAGTATCAGAGCGTGATAAGGTTATAGAAGGGTCTGCGGATCCAAAAGAAACAGCTGAACTACTTAGGGAACGGAACGAGCCATGTTCAGTTAAATTAAAAATACCATCTTGCCGAAAAGCCCCGGAGAATACCGATATTAGAATATTTTTTCATGCAAGTACCTATTTACTTGTTAACATTCTTTTTATGTTATACTTTTATCAGAATAATGTATTTTGTTCCCTTTGATTTATCTATCCGTTGTTATAATATGGAAAATGGACATGAGTATCAAAGATAGGACCTTTGTTTTGTTTATGTATAAGTTGAGTTATTTTCGTTTTTGTTACAAACGTTCTGTCTTGTGTTGTTTTTGGGATATAACAAGAAAACATCTGTTAGACTTACAACGTTTTATAAATTAATCTTGGTCACTTGGAATGTTTACTGATATTATATCTCTTTTTACAAGAGTCTGGCTATGTACCCACTGCGGTGTCAGATATTTGACACCAAGTACTACAGGTGTATGTTCTATGTTCCGACTAGAAGGGCATTGTAGCTAGTGAAATAATATACAACTAATATCTCGAGGTGACGGCCGCATGCGGTATTGCCACGCAGGAGTACTCCTGCGTAGCATTACAATCATGATGGGCAGGTGTGACGCTTACCACCAGGGGAATGACTTACTCGTCTCATCACCGGGTTGTATATATGTATGTGGTATTTTTCTAAAATGAATATTTATTTTGTAAGTTATAGCTTTTTAAACAGTGTGTGTTACCAGTGGTGACACATGGAACAGAGACGTGGTCACTCACAATGGGCCTCATAAGAAAGCTCAAGGTCACTCAGCGAGCTATGGAGAGAGCTATGCTTGGTATTTCTCTACGAGATCGAATCAGAAATGAGGAGATCCATAGAAGAACTAAAGTTATCGACGTAGCTGAACGAATTAGTAAGCTGAAGTGGCAACGGGCGGGGCTCATTGCTCGTAGAACTGGTGGCCGTTGGGGCAAAAAGGTGCTAGAATGGAGACCGCGCACCGGAAAACGCAACGTGGCACGACCTCCAACGAGGTGGACAGACGACCTGGTAAAGGTCGCTGAGAGTCGTTGGATGAGAGCGGCATGTGACCGCTCGTTGTGGAAATCTGAGGGGGAAGCCTTTGTTCAGCAGTGGACATCCTGTGGCTGATATGCTGACTTTTTCAAAATATTTAGAAGACTGTATAATTATTTAAATTAAAATGAATGAGAAAAAAACTTAAAGATTATAACGCCACCAAACCAGACGAAGCAAAAATCAAATGAGAAAATGAAAATCACTACTGAGTCTTAACGTCGTCGCATTTCCTTGCAAACTAACAGAGCCAACTCATATTGCGAGAGTCCCATAGCCCAATTAATGGCACCCATGAAGTTTTTCTCACGCCACGATACCTGTACTTTTCCCAATTAAAACTTGGCCAAGCAAAGTTATAACAAGTAAAATTATATGTGAAACTGTGCCGGGCTATAATTACGCTGGTAAATTAATTACTTGGTTGAAACAAAAGAAGAATATAAAAAATATGAGAATGCGTACTTGTGTCGGCACTCCTATTAAATTTAATTTGCGTTAGCGAATTCCGGAAGTAATTTTAAGAGCTTTTTGACAGCGAATAGAGCTCTGGTCTTACTAAAAAACTGATCATCATTTCAGCTGAAAGACGTCCACTGCTGGACAAGGTCATCACAACGACCGGATTGGGTTGGTGGGGAATATTCTCGAAGGGCCCTGCTGCTCACCAAACGATTCTAATCCAAATTAAAAAGATTTTTATTCTTGCAAACCATTTATAGGGCTTATGAATAGTCAGAAGTAAGGAGATGCACGGTACCAGAGCCTGATGGAAAAAAAATCTCCAACCTTCAGCTAATCCCATAGTCGCCTTTTACGATACTCACGAGATGAGATGAGGTGGTGCTGTTTTAGCTGGTACTAAATTTCAAATTAACAAATTAACGAACCAATATATTACTTTTTTATTTGTTTTGTAAAATGAATGTACGAGGGCGGCACTGAAAATTTCGGGAATCAATGAAGTGACACAACGTTACTATTTAAAAATGTATTTATTGCTTTTCGAAGTATTCTCCGCGAAATTTGACACATTTTTCCATACGATGGAACCAATCATTGAAGCAACCATTCCATTCGGAACTTGGGGTCTCCAAAATGGCCGTTTTGTAGGCGTCCACAGCTTTTTTAGGTGATGAAAATCTCTGTCCACGCAATTTATTCTTTATTTTAGGGAAAGTATAGAAATCATTAGGGCTTAGGTCGGGGCTGTACGGCGGATGGTCTAATAATTCTATGTTTTCTTGCTCTAAAAACTCTTTTGTTCTGTGCGCGGTGTGAGAACTCGCATTGTAGTGATGGAGGATGATGCGGCGGTTGCAGTTCTCTCTACGGAGTTCAGAAACGACCTGTGGCAAACAAATGCTAGCATACCATTCTGCATTAACCGTTCTTTGTCCCTCAAGAGGAATAGTCGTAACATGGCCGGTTTTGGAGACAAACGTGGCCACCATTTTTTTTGCAACACTCCGTGAACGAATAATTTTTGTTGGCTTTAACTCATTTTCGAACACCCAAACTCGTGACTGGTTTTTTGTTTCGGGTTCGTACGTATATCCAGGATTCGTCACCTGATACGATGTTGTATACAGCATTTGAGGATCCTGCGTGGAATCTTTCGAGAGTTCTGACGCACCAAGTAACGCGAGCCGCTTTTTGCTCTTCACATAGCAAATGCGGTATCCATCGGGAAAACAACTTTTTTACACCTAATTGTTCATGCAAGATTATTTGTATTTGACTCATGCCAATGTCTAAAGTTGCCTGAATTTCGCGGTATGTCACATGTCGATCTTCCTCAATCAGCTTACGCACAGCATCAACGTTTTCTTGGGTGACTGCAGTTTTTGGACGACCTTGACGAGGATCATCACTGAGCTTGACACGTCCACGTTGAAATTCAGCAAACCAGCGATAAATTGTGGTTTTGGATGGGGCTTCATCACCAAATGCAGAAATCATCCGGTCAACACACTGTTTTTGTGTTAAACCACTTCGAAAGTCATAATAAATCATCGCTCTTGAATTTTCTCGAGTCAATTCCATTTTCTCAACGACTAAACAAGTTTGACAAAACCTTGTGACAAGACCGTGAATCTTTTTTAAAATAAATAAATGGTATTCGATTTGTAAAACCAAGGAGTTTTCAATTAAAAAGATTTTAATATGACAGGAACAGTGGAAATATTCCATTCCCGATACTTTTAGTGCAGCCTATGTATTAATAATATACAGATAGTCATAAACGGTAAGGATTCCACGAAGTATAAAGTTCAGTAGAGTTCGAAGTATAAGGGTTCAATCCCCGCATGGAGCAAATATTTACAGGATCCACAAGATCATCGTTCCGTGTTTAGGTATTTGTTTAAGTAAGATTTATGTTTGTAAACTGTACCCACAATACATGAGGAATCGAATTGGACTGCACTACTCAAGAACAAAATAAGTCCGTACGCCCGTTGCAGAAAGGCATGTACCTATTTTTTAAACAAGCTTCGTTAGCTAAAGTCAATTGTTGACATACATAATTCTTATTAAAATCTTAATTCTTCATTTATGTTCTACATTTAAGAGTTTCTGTGAAGACCATTTAAATTTCAACTTCTTAATTAAGATAAAAAAATTCCACTCAAGGTGCACCTTTATAACAAAGATACTCATAATTACGTCAAGGATTGTTACAAATCTTTTTGACGAGAGTATTTTGAACATTTGTTTTTTGGAGTTATGAGACAAATAACTCAGTACCTATGTTTCTGGTAATTCTTTTTTCCTGTTTACGTATGCTGATTTGACGGCACGGTTAGTGCAGTGGCTGATACAGTCGGCTACTGCACTCTGGGTTACGGGTTCGATTGCCGCACAGACAGACACAGATTGTGTGTGAAATGTGTGTCTGTAAACACCGCCTTGTCTGTGCACCCACGACACAGGAGAAATACCAGTGTGGGGCTTCGATTAAAAAGAAAAAGATTTTTGTTACATTCTTGGTGTTGGGAAAATTCACATGTTTTTTTATTTTATAAATGTGATAAGCATATCCGGTAAGAGTTCAAAGTATTACTAACGTAATGAGTAAGATTATAAATTTTAAGCAATAGAAAAAAGAAAGAAATTTATTTCGGTCTCGCACAACACAGAAAAAAGTTATTCTAATAAATAAAAGGATGCTGTACGAGGCTGAAAATTACCCCTGTCTCAACATATGCTGCAACGGTGGAACACTATGGCGCTCGTCTTCAGATAGGACCGTGTACCTCTTCCCCCGGACCTCTGAGCAGTTCAGACGCTTTTAACGAGACAGTTTTATACTATTCCTTTAATATTTAAATCATTTTTTGCAATTAAATTAAGTTAAATAATTAGGAGTGCATAAAATCGAGGCGAATCTTTAACGCCCAGTGTTGCAGTCACTCGTTGTAGTGACTCACCCTACAATAACCGGAGCCGCTGTCACCGCCCACTGCTGCTCGCCTAGCGACCAAAGGGGCGTGAGGTAGCCGGGCCAATAGTGCGCACACGCAAGCCCACCACAGCGCTAGTGGGAGGTTCGTATCCGTGCTCCTGGTACTACACACTCACACACGCTTTACGCCCGTTATTTACTGTCCCCGCGCTGTGCTGTTATCCTGGTACCTCATCCGTAACGAATAATAACATAATGTCTGTTAAACGCACGCCACCGAAGCAACCGATTGTGTCAGAGACGGACTCTGAGAGCGTTGATGGTAGTGTTTCTGACTTGCACACCATCGACAGCCAAATTAATATAAATACGAGGCGTTTGAAGAGAAAGCGCGAAAATGAATTAAGTTGCTTTATGGAAGAAGTACGTGATATGTTTTCAAACTTTGCCACAGAGCAAAAAGCTAGATTGGAAAGCTTGGAGTCATCTTTAACAGAAATTAAAACTCAAAATGATACAATAAACTTGTCAATGTCGACCTTATCTACAAAATATGATGAATTACAAAAAGAATTGGATAGTTTTAGACAGGAACGCAAGGAACATATTTCATTCATAAAACTACTAGAAAATAAGATAGAAAATCAAGAAAAGCAGTCTTGCGCGACTAAGTTGGAGATTAGAAATGTACCAAAATTACTTAATGAGACGAAAGAAGAACTTTGCAATGTAGTGAAAAAAATTGGAAATGCTAAAGCATTATTATATTTATTTTAAATTTTTAAAACTTGCAACTACAAACCGAAAATATAAAAGACATTTATCGCCCTTTCGGAAAAACTGACGTTATAAAACCCATTATTGTTGAATTTTCTTCAGTTCTTACAAAAGAAAGCTTACTTAAAAATCTAAAAAAAGCTCACGCTACAAGAGAAGAAAGAAAAGTTTAACACTAATCTATTTGGGCTAGAAATCCCGCAAAAACCAATCTACATTTCGGAATGTCTTACTCCTAAGGGAAGGCGATTGTTTTTCCTCGCAAGGGACTTTGCAAATGCACACGAATTCACTTATTGCTGGACAAACTATGGGAAAATCTACTTACGTAAAAAAGACGGAATGCCACATATACGCATTGACGAAGAGGCCGATCTCATGAAGTTGAAGGTATCACACACAGTCTGACTATTCTTGGAAACCCATAATTTCATTATAAATATCTATGGTCTACTATGTTTTCCACTGTTCTGTAAGACATTAAGACACCTTATGTTGCATGCAATTTCTTATAAAATGTGTTATTTTTATTTATTAACATATGTAACGTATTCACAAATTCTACACTTAACAAATAACTTTTTAATGTTTCGGTTAGTAATGACTACATTCGAACACACATTCAAATCACAAAAAATACCTAAAAATCTTAATTTTCTAAAAGAAATGTCATATAGTCCAACCTACAACTATACATGTGTTTCTCGTGCTACTACTGGTTTTGATGAATTATGCTATATTTACGACAATAACACCATAGTTCAGCTGTATAAAAGTTTATTTTGTTCTCTTTTGAATAATCATGTGCGTTCATATATCTGTAAAAATGCTTGATATAACTTCAGATATAGATGAAATTTCGGTATCAGAATCTCTAGTTTGTGATATTGAAGATTGTCAAAAATTTATAGCCCGTCCCACGGAATGGCTGACTGTCATATCTCAAAATATACGGAGTATATCGCGTAATTTTGATAGTTTCGTTGTTGCGTTAAGTAGGCTTCGTTTTGACTGTGACATAATCATTCTGACAGAGTGCTGGTTATCGTGCTGTATTACAATACCCAATTTAGAAGGTTATAAATCATTTGCATCAAAAAAATGGGTTCTTCAAAATGACGGAGTATCAGTTTATGTTCAAGTCAGCCTTCGTGTAGTTGTTGAGGAACCACCTTGTCAGGATTGTAACTGTCTCATAATAAAGATCGGTACCGAAACTGCCATAGTGGCCGTATATAGATCCCCTTCAATCAAAAACGTAGACAACTTCCTCCAGACACTCAACAATATCTTAGCAGATCTGTCTTCTTTCAGAAATATTTCCATAATGGGAGATATTAACATAAATATCTGTCCCGATCAAGATTTTAGATCTCAAATAGAGTATTTAAACCTATGCTCATATCACGGTCTCTTACCAGCACATACCCTGCCTACGAGACATGGCAAAACATGCCTTGATCACGTGATACTAAAAACAAAAATACCGGCTCTCACCTTAGTCTTACAATGTACAGTCACGGATCACCAAGCGGTCCTATTATGTCTAAAGAATAAACAAAAAAGAAATTTTGCCCACGTCACCTTTAATAAAATAAATAATGAAGGACTTATGACAGATCTAGCTAATCATAACTGGGAACCAATTTACACTGCGATTGACGCAAATACCTCCATGGAATATTTTATTGCATCTATCCAACGTCCTATAATTAGTAACTCAGTCATAATCAAATTATCACGACGATATAAAATCATTAAACCATGGATAACACCTGGATTGGTACGATGCATGAGGCATAGAGACAAACTCCATAAAAAAGTAAGACAGTCACCAGAAAACTTATCTCTTAAACTAATCTACACTAGATATAGGAACTACTGCAATAAATTAATGAAAAAAGTCAAACTAAATTATGAAAAAAACCTATTGGTGAATGCGGGCAGAGACAATAAAAGGATATGGGATGCAATAAAAAATATCACAAACACATCAAAAGTAAAAAATGTGGCTACCGATTTAATAAACAAGTCTGACCCGAAAAATTCGGTTGAAAGTGTAAACGAGTTTTTTGTCACGGTGGGCAAAACATTAGCTGATAAGACTTCAAGCTGTAAAAATCCTTTACACTTTAATGATTTTAATAGAGAGTCCAAAACGTCATTGAAATCTCTGGTGATGATGGACACTGATGTGACGGAAGTAGAGCATTTGATCTTGGATCTAAAAAATGTCTGCTCTGTTGGATGGGACTCTATACCAAACTACCTACTTAAAGAAAACAGGCACGTTCTCGTCCCCACATTGACACATATTTTTAATTTGTGTTTGCACGAAGGAACATTTCCCACAGTTTTGAAGAAGTCAGTGGTTCAACCTATTCATAAAACTGGTAATAGAGACCGTGTCACCAACTATAGACCTATTTCTATCCTCCCATCGGTCTCCAAGCTCTTGGAACGCATCATCAACAGTAGACTCCAGACATATATGGAAACAAACAACCTTCTTTCTAACAACCAATTTGGTTTTAGAGCTGGTAAGTCAACTTGTGATGCAGTCCACGAGCTTGTAGATTATGTTGTAAGGAATGTTGACGAAGGTAAAAAAACTATAGGCATATTTCTGGACCTCGCCAAAGCCTTCGACACGGTCTCTGTGCCATTGCTTCTCACAAAACTAGAAAGGTTAGGCATAAGAGGAAAACAGCTAAATTTATTTGAAGATTACCTTTCTAACCGCTGTCAATGTGTCAGAATTGACAAATTTATAAGCAGTGACTTACCCGTCACATTTGGTGTACCACAAGGCAGTATATTGGGACCGAGTCTCTTCCTTGCCTATTTAAACGACCTCTGTGAACTTGACTTTGCGGGGGGAAAAGTAATTTCTTATGCCGATGACACTGTATTACTGTTCTCAGCTGATACGTGGGAACAAGTTTATAAAGACGCTCAATGTGGGTTTGATACTGTGTGCCACTGGCTTAGAAGTAATGTCTTAACACTTAATGCAGATAAAACACATTTCATAACTTTTTCTATGCGCAATTCCACCGCACCCCCTCCATCTTGCTCTCTGATTGCACACAACTGCTGCAACAGTGAAGTCTGCTTCTGTCCTGTATTAGTCAAAACTAATATTATGTTAAAATATCTAGGCATAGTAATAGATAACAACCTCACACACACAACACAACACAACATATAGAACTAGTAACATCTCGAGTAAGAAAACTAATATATGTCTTCAAAAATCTAAGACAGGTGGCAGATCCCAAATTAATCAAGCAAGTATACCTAGCACTCGGTCAATCTGTATTGGGATATTGTATTTCTGTTTGGGGAGGCGTACCAAAAACTATAATAAGACCCCTAGAAATAGCACAAAGAGCTATTCTTAAAGTTAGCACATTCCGTCCCTATTTGTTTCCTACCTTCCTATTATATCAATCTTGTGAGGTCCTCACGGTCCGCCAATTGTTTATACAGCTCACGATCTTGAAGCAACATTCAAGGTTAAAGTTTAATAAAAGTGCTGTAAATTCCAGGCGACGTAAAGCTGTGGCCTACACTGACAGACCAGTATTTAAACATCCATATGTTAACAAATATTTTTGCTTCCTGGGTCCATATCTCTACAACAAAATTAATCAAGCCCTCGACATACATGCCCTAAATAAAAGAGACTGTAAAAATAAATTGTTCGACTATATTCATAAACTGACCTACGATGAAACCGAGAACTTACTAAGTTTACCAAAATAGATTTTATACCCACCCTCCTACATACACACAATCATCTTCATTCTATTCACAGGGAGGCACTGTTTCCACTCAAAATTTTCATTATTTCTTTATTTTATTTTTTTAACTTTTTGTTAGTATACATATATTATTTACCTACTGTTTAAGTCTACCAAATATTTTGTAATTATATGTTTGACTAAAGAAAAATAAAGTTCATCACGTATACAACTCTAGATCTATAAAGTTGGGGAGGAGCGCTGATGTCTGAAATACAGATATTTATTTATCTAGTTCAGACACAGATGTCCTATCGACTACACTAGACTAAGCTTAAATTGTAAACTGAGCATGTAATAGTATGCTAAGTTTTTGTATGAAATAAATTATTATTATTCCTTTATTTTAAATATATACATATAAATTACATTTTTAAATACATATAAAAAAAAACAATATATATTTAAAAATATAAAAAATAGTAGCCCACCGGCATCGGGAACAAGGTCCAAGCTACCGGTGGTTAGGGCTCCAGAGAGAGGAACCTCCTAACAATACGAGCCGTGTCCAGGAGTACCGCTTTCTGTATCAAGCCCTTGACCCAGCTGCCTAACGAGAGCCTCTTAAGGTGTTGGTCGAGGCTCTTGGCCATAAGGCCATTGGCCGTGACAACTATCGGCACAATGATTGCAGAGTCTACCTCCCACATGTCGACAACCTCGTGCGCCAAGTCAAGATACTTAATTTGCTTATCTTTCTCGGCCTTCACGAGATTCTCGTCATGCGGGATAGTTATATCAACAATCATTGTGCGGCGCTCTACTCGATCTATCACCACTATATCAGGCTTATTGGCTACAATAGTCCTGTCAGTAATGATAGATCGATCCCAGTACATTGTGACATGGTCATTCTCGAGAACTGGGTCGGGCACATACCTGTAGTATGGCACTTCTGAACTCACAAGGTTGTATTGCAGTGCAAGTTGCTGGTGGATAATCCTGGCTACTTGGTTATGCCTGTGCAAGTACTCGCCGTTAGCAAGACGAGAACAACCGGAAATAATGTGACGTATAGACTCGCCTGGACGGTGGCATGCCCGACAGATGTCAACCGTGCCGTCCTTCACAATATATTTTCGGTAATTATTCGTCATGATAACTTCATCCATAATTGCACAGATAAAACCTTCGGTTTCCCCAAACAGGTCACCGAAGCGTAGCCAAGACACGGACGCTACTAAGTTTACATCAGGCCCATGAAGGGCCCGGTAAAAGCGTCCGTGAAGCTCCTTGTTCTGCCATACCTCCATACGGTCATTAGTGTCAAGCACTACGGGTTTATGCCAGTTCTCTTTAGCCAAGGAGAGCGGGGTGAGTCCCTTGTCCATCGCAACCACATCTCGGTGCATCCCCACTTCGGCATGGAGAAAGTACTCCCTGAGGCTGCACACCTCACGATTGTGGAGGGTCTTAGCATTTAAAAAGCCTCGACCCCCACACTTTCGTGGGATGTATAGCCTCATTACCGACGATCGTGGGTGATGCATCCGATTTGTGGTCAACAACGAACGGACTCTTCTATCCAGAGCGTCTAATTCCGTCTGAGTCCACTTGAGTATGCCGAAAGAATAGACTAAGACTGGCATGACCCAACCGTTAAAGGCGCGTACCTTGTTACCGCCTGACAAAAGACTTTTCAGTACTTTTTTCAGGCGGCCAAAGAATCGCCCCTGTAACGATTGTTTCATGTCAGCTGCGTTGACACCTAACGCCTCCGACATACCCAAGTACTTGTAGGTTTCAGATGAGGAAAGGGATCTGATTTGTATGAAATCCGAAAGTTGTAATCCCTCGGATTCCATAATCTTCCCTCGTTTTACATGCATGACTGCACATTTGTCCACACCAAATTCCATCCTAATTGAGTTACTAAAAGTTTCAGTTACCTTCAGTAACTCTATTAGCCGCAAATTGTTGGGGGCAAAGAGTTTCAAATCATCCATGTATAAGAGGTGAGATATGATCTGACCACCTCTTCTCATCTGGTAGCCTAGCCCCGAACTCTCCAGCAGTGTGCTCAGAGGGTTCAAGGCTAAACAGAACCACAGGGGACTCAGGCTATCGCCCTGAAATATTCCACGCTCGATCCTGATCGGTTCAACGTTTCCTTGAATCTGTCTACATCCCGGATAGTGAAGTACCGTCCTCCATTGCCCCATACATGTGAACAGGAAGGTGCGTAGGGTTGCATTTATTTTATATAACTCTAGCACCCTCATGAGCCATGTATGTGGCATCGAGTCGTAGGCCTTCTTATAATCTATCCAGCATGTAGACAGATCCTTGCGGTTACGTTTAACCTGTTGGCTAATGGCCATGTCAATAAGGAGCAGCTCCTTAGTACCACGGGACCCATTCCTACATCCATTCTGAGAAGTAGACATGATGCAATTGTTATCAATATGTGTGTTAATTTTGACTCTCAGGATGGATGTAAGAAGTTTATAGACCGTCGGTAAACAAGTGATCGGTCTATAATTTTTGGGTTCCGTGGTACTACCTGATTTATGGAGCAGGTGGGTAATTCCTATTGTAAATAACTGTGGTAGCGAGCCCGACTCTAAGCATGACTGGAACTGAGAGGCCAAGCGAGCATGTGAACTACATATCCATTTGAGCCAAAAATTGTGCAGCCCGTCCGGTCCCGGAGATTTCCAGTTAGGCAACGGACGGACTGCACTGGCTACGTCTTGGGGGCTAATTACTATTGCCCCCATTTCTGATATTGGTTCACAAGCTCGTTCAACCTCTCGTATCCAATCACCTTCGGTATGGCTGACGGGCACCGACCATATGCTGCGCCAGAATGCATTCATGGCATCATCATCTGGTCGGTGGACTTCATCCATACCTTGGTCAGGTTGCTCCCAAGTTCTATATACCCACCTTTGGTCACTCTGGAATATGCGATTCAGGGTATACCGCTCCATTCGCCTTCTGTATCTACGAATACGGTTCGCCCATGCATAAACTTTCTGCTTCAGGTAGTCGATGCGCTCTGTGACACGAGACATATATTCTAGAGGGCTGATATCAGTCCCCGAAAATGCTCGTCTCACAAAGCGCATCACTCTTGGACGGGTATTACCCTCCCTGAAGCAGATTAGCTTGCCAATAAGTGCCCTAGCCTCATTAATACGATGTTCAATCCTGTACTGCCAAGCTGGTACGGCAGATTTTGGTTGTGTAGCTCTGTCAATATTTGGAAATTTGACATTGGCTACACGACATGCCGCAACAGCCGAACAGTACAGAATCGAATGCGTATCGCCGAGGTCTTCGCTGCTGTCAAAATAATCTAACAGCAGCGAATCCAGGGCACACACTAGCGCTCTATTCTTTTTATGCATAGGCAAACGTGGTAGACGTGGCCTATGGGTAGGTGGAGTGTATCTATACTCTCGAATCGCACAGTCCAAAGCGCTCCTTAAAGTTTCAATGCACTGGTTACCTGCAGTAATAGCCCCATCATCTTCTTCTTCATCAACGAGGTTGGACCGCGGTGGAACCGCAAAAGTTGCTTGCGGTTGCACCGCGGTTTGTGATGCAGGAGAGATGACACGGTTAGTCTGCACCTCAGAGCGTAGCCGATCAAGTGCAGCATCATCTAACCTATGATTACGTTGTATGACCCGCACTTGATCCGATAGTCGTTGTGCCGATACGTTGACAGCCGGTTCAAGTACCTGAAACAGAGAGAGCATCCGACCACGGTACGCAGTCAGGTTAGTTCCCCCCTCTGTCGCTCCAAAGTATGCGCGCATGACATTTTCATTAATGGTTGTGGTCCATCGCATGCGCTGCACACTTCCACCGGGAGCGGGGACCCTGTCAGAGGCAGGTGGGCCTCGAGGTCCCAAACTGGCCGGTGGTCGGCCTCTTCCACGTCGACAAGCTGGTGGTGGTGACGTCGGTGGAGAATAATACTCGTCGCTCGAGCTCGACGCAACTGCAACTGCCGGTGGCGCTGTACATACGACGGGGCTGGATTCCGGCGGCTGCGAGGCGGAGCTGAGCGACGAGGCCGAAGATGTAGGGCGTGCGTTTTGCATTCTGGCACGATTTCGAGTAATCATGATTTGTTTTATGTTAATTTCATGTTCATTTATACTCGGTCAGTCATGTCATCATCTGTCAGATACATCGTTCTTATTTATAATTTTCCGTATTTGTGGTCTAATCTTCTTGTAGGTAATATATATATTTCTTCATATAATTTATCCATTGTAGTTTTGTTGTTTATATTTGGTGCTTATAGTTGATATTATTATATGTTATTTAAATTATTTAAAAATCCAGAGAAAATTTTCTGACGTACTTCAGATGTGTTGCCAGTTATTATTAAAAATATAAAATATAATTATAAATTATTATTATTATTATTATTATTATGTACTGAGGCAATAAATATATATACGTATTTAATATCCAAACTTCTCACTTAATAATTTACGTCCGGTTCGAGTATCTGATCGGCAGTCATATAAACTGCGACTCGTGCATCTTCAACCAATAACGATCTGTTATCTCTGTGGCGTAGCTTTCGTAGTTACCAGCACGATGTCATCATATCAGCCATTTATAGGTCCACTGCTGAACTTAGGCCTCCCTCATAGACCTCCACAGTTGTGTCATTTTGGGGGGTATTTTCCAATACTCACCACGCTTGGCAGGCGGGTTCGTGAACGTAGTATGGCTACTGTTCCACATAAATGAAGTAGCTGCTCATCCTTCTGGATCACGGGAGGAGATGAAGTGGTGCTATATCCTTAATCCGAACACCACACGGACTCAGTACGATGTACCATCGGAGTATGAACCCTTCTTTAAAAATAGTTGGGAATATCTACTTATCTTTGGCAAGCAAAACGATTGGTTTCAGATATAGGAACCGAGCATCAGCTTGTGATAAAGTCGTCCTTCATCTTCATTTCAATCAACCTCTTTCATGACTTCATACCTTTTATCTCCATCACTGTCCACCACATGATTCATTCTTTATTCAAATCAAAATTCAAATTTTATATTGTGACGTCGAGTCGTTCTTCATATTTTGATCATTACACATTCGATTCTGAACGCTAGTGGTTCGAAACACAGCTGTCGCTTTGACAAATAGTCTGCCTGCAATATTACAATTACTTATTTTTAACTAGCTTAAATTGTGATAGTAAGCTATATTTCGAAAATATAAACATTACCATGTAGTGTTAATTGAAGTTGTGAGTAACAATATACCTAAATAACAAAATATATGATACGTTTCATTGATCTCGTTAACTGATTTCCGTTACTTGCTGCCGTGGAGAGAGCCTCCTAGTTGAGCTAACCGGGAAGGAACACGGAGGGAGGCACTCCGCGACAAGCTATCCATAATAACACCTTATTTTTAATAAAAGGTCACACAAAAGTCTCCTCATTTCATCAACATCATCATCATGTTTTTTTTTTACTTATCCTAACATTATCTAGTCAGTTTTCAGCCTAAACTGGTGCGACTGAATACCAGCAGCAGTATCTTATAAAAATGAAGACAAAGTACCCAATGTTTACAAGCCACTTCATATAGATTAATATCAAGACTCTCTTGAGGCGCGCGAAATAATCCGTGCAATTAGTTCTAGCTTATCCTAGTCCCAAATAAATTGAAGGAGCAAAACTAATGTAAAAACAAAACAACTGAGATAGGTCACAAAAGTGCAAATGATTAGAAAAGAAAAGGAAAATGAAGTCGTCTCATAAAAAAATAAAGAAAAAATAATTATAACTTGCACTTATGTATACGCATAAATAAGAATAGCATAAAAACTTATTCTACGTTATAATATTGATATACAAATTAAAACTAATTAAATATACACTATACTAAAATATATATACATATATATATATATATATATTTTGTAATCTTTAGTTTAATCATAAATAGTGTATATTTAATTGAATGGCAATTCAACGTGGCAATGCTGACAGTCTTCTGGAATCTTTACCGATTGACAGCGATGAGGAGGAGTACTTTGTCGCCTAAGTACATGTTCTACTTATATATTTTTTTTCCTTTTTGTAATGTTTAATCATAAAAAGTGTATATATAATTAGTTTTAATTTGTATATCAAAATTATAACATAGAATAAATTTAAGAAATCTACAATAAAAAGAAAATAAAGGTTTATAGAAACCAGAATTGCATAAAAACAAAATAGATATTTACAAAAGAAAACATACAATAAAATGAAACAAAACAAAAGATTGTTTCGTTTGGTATCTGAAAAAGGGAATAGTTAAATACACTTTCAGTGTATCGAAAATAATGGTCAGACACACACTCTACATTTGCAGCAGACTGACAAATCAGGCAATTATACAATTAATGTGAAGAAAACAAAATGATATAACTAAAAGAAGGGAAAGCGCGTCCCGTGTAAAAATAAATAACGCTCAGCTTATTGCTGTTACCCATGATGACGCCAATAGCGCTGCTTTTCAGCGACAACCTGGTGACTTAATTGCACCTCCTCTATAAGTATAACATTATTCCGTGTGGTGTCCAGATTAAGAATATAGCACCACTCCATCTCCTCCCG
Organism: Diloba caeruleocephala; assembly: GCA_947459985.1. Classification (NCBI taxonomy): domain Eukaryota; kingdom Metazoa; phylum Arthropoda; class Insecta; order Lepidoptera; family Noctuidae; genus Diloba; species Diloba caeruleocephala. The sequence continues at coordinate 31,325,285 of OX381606.1, read as the reverse complement.
TGGATGTCGTAAAAGGCGACTAAGGGAATCTAAACCAGAGAGATGGGTAGCAGCGTCCCTTCTATGAAACGGTAGCCAAACTGCGCTCACCAACCCACCTGCCAAGCGTGGCGAGTATTAGCAAATACCCCCATAAAACGATGACACAGTTGTGAAAATCTATGGGGGAGGCCTTTGTTCAGCAGTGGACGTATAAATGGCCGATATTATATAAGTATAAAACTTCGGTAATAGTAATAAAAGTAGTATAGCAATCAGGGATGCTAAAATACTATTAATAGCAAATTTACTTAAACCATAAGATTCAAAATTCCACCTATACGTTATTAAAGAAAATAAGAGTAAACCTTTATTCTAGAACACGAACTTAGCAATAAAATCTTGCGTTACTTTGCCTTAATAAGAGCAATAATTAGAAACAACTAAGATTGTCATTCAGAATAAAACTGTTCAGCCAGATTCAACAATTCGCATATTTTTTTAAACGTTGGTAGACTGTGTTAGCCTGTGTTAGACTCAAGGGTCTTAATTCCAGAATTGATACTAATTTTAGTACATTGAATTGAGTCTAGATACAGACTAATTAGAGAACTGTATAGTAAAAACAGGTTTTGCATGGGTTGAGGCTTAAATCCAAAATATAAAGTATTAATAAAAAAAGGCGATGCCTTATGTTAGGATTTATTTTGTATCGTGGGTACAGTTAATAAATTGTACATGCACAAACATCTAGATCCGAAACAGCTATCAGTAGATCATTATCATCATCATATCGGCCATACAACGAGCAAAGGCGGGATGCCTTAGATTTAGATTTACACAATTGTGTCAGCATATTGAGGGGAATTTGCCAATACTCACCACGCTTGGCTGAAACGTTGGTGTGCGCAGTATCCCTCTTTAGTTTAGAATCCCTTACAGCATCAACGGGACGAGATGAGTCGTGCTATATTCTTAATGCGGACACCACACGGACATAGATCACACAAATGTTTAGTCCGTACGGAAATCGAACCTACGATACGTAGCGCACAAAGTCACTGCACCGTTAACTTACTGTTTCACACTAGCTATAGAAGTATAGTAGTACCTTCAACAGTAAACCGATGCAGATCAGGTGACTTTTCCAAACGTATATGAAGAAAACTATAAAAACAAAACTTTTACAAAATGGTACAGCGTTGTTGTTCCTAAACTTTTATATTACAAGCTCTATATTAGATTGGCGAAATTTTCAGCTATTCAGTGACTCGATTTGGAAGCTGTAGGATTATACTGAAAATTAATTTAGCGGTTAAAGCGGCTGGATGTAAATACTTATTGCTGCGTACATGGTAACGAGTACCTGACTGTTGAATTGGGAATAAAATTATGCTGATGTCGGGACAGGTAGCCAAACCATTAGCTGAGTATTAGTAAAACAATAACCCTTCCTTTTCAGTAGACTTTTAGCATTTTCAGAGGAATTTGCAGCTAATACTTGAAGTTCTTTCTGTTACCCCTTTTTTTTATTGATCCGGTGGAAATACCTCATGTACCTCCTTCGCCCCGGGAAAGGGCGAAGGGGCATGCCGGACTCCTACCGGCTAAAACCACCGGAGTGATCATCGTCGGCACCGAAGGGAGGCTCCAGGAACTCGAAAGATCTCCATCTAGAGCCACCCATTGGCGCCACGCCTTTAGGCACATCTCGGAGGGGATGACTGTAAAGTGGTCATCCCCTCTAGTGGAGGGAAGGCGACTGTAAAGAGCCCCCCCCCCCCCCCCCCCCCGCGGCATCTCTCGAGGGGATTGTAAAAGATTCCCCCGAGGCCTCACTATGCGCTGTGCTGCGCACACAGCGGTACGTGACCACATGCGCACCGCTGTCTTCCCGGGGGTCGCTCGGTATGAGCACGCAGATTTCCCAATAAGCGCGCTCGCGACCCCCAAGGCCCCCCGCCATATAAAGACAACAGGGGGCTCAGGCGTGTTGGACACGGGCGCCGCGGCGGTTGTTACCCCGGCCCCGTGTCCTCCTCCTCCGAGCGGGATCGGCCCTCTCCTTTCTGTTACCCCTGGGATAGCATGAAATGAAGATTAATGAAAAATACTTTGAACGTTAAATAAAAGGACATTCGCAGGCCCTGCCCTGTGTAGTAGTAGTAGAGTCTTATTTGTCTTCAAATTGACCGTGACACGTAACGTAGAAGCGTTATGATGAGTACGATACTGTGGAGGACCTAAGCTCGCCCAGCCCACCCTAACAGTTAGTTTACCCCGTTATCAACCTTGCCAAATGGCTAATGTTTTCACCAAGGTATAAGCTACTTCCAAGTGAAATATAGATCGTGCATACACTAGAGAAGAGAGGAGAGTATTTTTTTCTCTTCTTCGTAATAAAACTATTATTGAATGAAAGGTAAATTATTCGCCTATTATGAACTTTAAGTAAAAACTGTGATAATATAATAAAACACTTTTAAACGGATTCTGTCGCGTATATTTTTGATTTTTGATTTTCCTGATGTTTCGAATACTTTGCAGCATTCGTGGTCGCAGAATTCGAAACGTCAGGAAAATCAAAAATATACGCGATAGAATCCGTTTAAAAGTGTTTTATTATAATGTGTAATAATCGCGAAAATCTAAGACAGAACTGTGATAATAGTTCAATTTTATTATGGATTTTTTTTTGTGTGCTGTGTGGTGCTGGCTACGAATAGCACCAACCCATCTCATCCCGTGGGTGTCGTAAAAGCCGACTAAGGGATTAGACGGAGGATGGGCAACAGCGTCTTTCGAATACATTAACTACTCAACTGCGATCAGCAACCCGCCTGCCGAGCGTGGTGATTATGGCAAAACCTGACCAAAAAACCAAACCAAACCGCACCAAAACTGACGGATCCTGCATACAACTTTTCACCCCTAATTTACCTCTTTAATAGTTGAATTTACAAATACAATGAAACATATATTTCTTCATGTTTAACCAAAAAGCCAAATACCAATTTTCATAGATCTAACCTATAAAATGACGGAGTTCCATTTAACATTTCAACCACTATCTTATCACCTTAGTGGTAGAATTTCTAAAATTTCTTCCTTAAAAAATGCCTACGTTATTAAAAGCATCATCTACCAAAACAAGTTTGTAGCCACAGTGGTTGAGACTCTGTCTTGATGAATCAGTCATTCAGGACCAGTTATTATAAATGTATAGATACTTATATAGGGCAATGCGCGTTGTACGGTCGTAGTTCAAACTTTTTCCACTTCACAGATAAGTAGGTAGCACTATATATTCTATATTTAAGCATAGAGTGTGTTATGTCATCATAATATTTATCTCTGCCAAATTGCATGAGAATTTGTTCAGCCATTGGGCGTGATGGAGTCTCGAACATACGAACATACTATCATATTTATTATACTTTGTAACATTCGCTGCCGCATTCGATTACAGGATTGACAGGTAAAAACGAATTTAAGAAAATGGGAACATGGTCAATATAGAGTAAGTTTAGGTTGAATATTTTTAATGAATGTATTAGTGTGTTCTTAATTATTATCATCATCATCGTGCAGCTAAAGAAACTGCTGAACAAAGCCATGTATTTCCACAATTTCCACCAATGACGACATATGGAACAGAGACGTGGTCACTCACAATGGGCCTCATAAGAAAGCTCAAGGTCACTCAGCGAGCTACAGACAGAGTTATGCTTGGTATTTCTCTACGAGATCGAATCAGAAATGAGGAAATCCGTAGAAGAACTAAAGTTGTCGACATAGCTGAAAGGATTAGTAAACTGAAGTGGCAATGGGCAGGGCACATTGCTCGTAGAACTGATGGCCGCTGAGGCACAAAGGTTCTCGAATGGAGACCGCGCACCGGGAAACGCAGCGTGGGACGACCTCCAACGAGGTGGACAGACGACCTGGTGAAGGTCGCTGGGAGTCGTTGGATGAGAGCGGCATATGACATGATGATATGGTATGATGATTTCCACAATTGTGTCGTCATTTCGTGGTCATACTCACTACGCTTGGCAGACGCGTTGGTGTGCGCAGTATGGCTACTATTCCACAGAAGGGACGCTATTGCCCATCCCTCTTTAGTTTAGAGTCCCTTACGGCATCCACGGGACGAGATGAGTCGTGCTATATTCTTAATCCGGACACTACACGCTTCTTCGGTGCACATAATGTGACATTAAATAATTTATTCAAATAGTAAGGTAATATTTTAAATTTTCGCAAATAATATGCATGCGCCTATTCGTGTTTAATGCATTCACCTTGAACAGCACGATGTGTGTATAGGATTACATTGATTTTCATTAATCTGCCGTTTAATCAGCGATAAAGCATAAGCTCACAGTAATGAGAACGTGGTCGCAAATATTATTTGTCTGTTTCAATTAGATATTCATTATTTTAAACATAATGTTCATGTGTCCACACGATAGAGCCGGTACTTCATCACATCAGCCATAGGACATCCACTGCTGAACAAAGGCCTCCCTCATAGATTTCCACAATTGTGTCCTAATATTGAGCGGAGTTGTGTGTGGAATTTGCGTTTGTAAACGCACCCACGACACAGGAGAAATTCTAGTGTGGGGCAAACTTTAAAAAATAAAGTTTCCAGTGCCAAAGGGTAAGCGCAGTATGGCTACTGTTCCTCAGAAGGGACGCTGCTGCCCATTCCTCAAGTTAAGAGTCCCTTAGTCGCCTTTTCCTACATTTACGAGAGGAGATGAAGTGATGCTCTTTTCCTAATCCAAATACCACACGGAATATATTGTGGATAGATTACTGATTTCGATTAAAAAAAAAATTGTGACTGTAATCTTGTAAACGCCCACGTAAGTGATTGGTAGTAAGTCAGTGACTACACAAAGGGATTGAACGAAAAATCTGTAGTGAATTTAGTGTGAAATTATATCTACGCAGCGATCGAGATCAGCGTAATACCACCCACCCGCTTTTATATATTAGTTAACTGCACCGCTTCACAATCAAATTTGATAAGTCGTGTTGTCTTCTTAAAATGTGTAGATTAGTTAACTGCACCGCTTCACAATCAAATTTGATAAGTCGTGTTGTCTTCTTAAAATGTGTAGATTAGTTAACTGCACCGCTTCACAATCAAATTTGATAAGTCGTGTTGTCTTCTTAAAATGTGTAGATGTGACTGAAAACTTTCGTACAGACTTCGCGATACAGGCGCGCTTCTGTATCGGCTGGGCCGCAGTTTGCGAAAAGTCTCGCGCTTCTTGACAACTCAGTGGATGGGCATATCTGACGCGCGAATGAATGTAATAAGTCTGGGGACATAGAAAAGGGGATCGTGCATTAGATTTCTATGATTACATTTTAGCAGGCCTAATGCTTATTTATTTATTTATTTACAGCCCGAATTAAGAATAGAGCACCACTCTATCTCCCCCCGTGGATGTTGTAAAAGGTGACTAAGGGACTCTAAACCAGAGGTATGGGCAGCAGCGTCCCTTCTGTGGCACAGTAGCCATTATGCGCTCACCAACCCGCCTGCCTAGCGTGGTGAGTACTGGCAAATTCCTCCCAATATGATGACATAATTGAAGCAATCTATGGCTCCCCCATTTGTTCAGTAGTGGACATTGTATGGCCGAAATGATGATTTACCACGGCATCAATATTTAAGAGACGATGACGTTAAAAAATCTTGACATTCGTTAAGAGCAGCGCAGCGGTCCACCAGATACTAAATTACGCCTGACTAAAAACATCTCTATCTTTTTCTTCTGGTGCTCAAGCTTCTCCTAGTTTTAGAGTTTAAGTGAACATCATATCAGCCACAGGATGTCCACTGCTAAACAAAGGCCTCCCCCTTAGATTGCCACAACGAGTGGTCACATGCCGCTCTCATTCAACGACTCCCAGCGACCTTCACGAGGTCGTCTGTCCACCTCGTTGAAGCACATTACTCAACTATTTATTTATTATAGTTTAGTACTTTTGCCTTACGACTAGAAGCTTAGTTGCCATAGAAATAATGATTAACGACTCTTTTGTGGTTTATTCGGTGGTAGAACTACTTCCATTTCAAAGAAAATGTACTTATATAATAAATTAAAGAAATTTAGTACAGAATCAAATAAATTAAAAAGAAATTTTTGCGTGAGATTAAATTGTATTCGTTTCAACCCAATTGTAATTGAAACCCAGACGAAAGTTCACAAGTAAAATACCAAAAAATGTTTGATACATTTTCAGGAATGTATTCAAAAACATATTTCGGCTCGTATAACAATATTTGTTAAATATTCGGTTCGACGTTTCGAGAGCGAAGTTCGGGATTCTAATATCAATGGAGAAATTATCGACATCCCACAAGTTCGGTTCAACTTGAATTTGAAAGTAATCGATGAGGTGCCACGAATTGGATCCTGTCGGCCCTCTCCAACTTTATATTCAAATATCTTTTGCCTGTAAAATATTGAAAAATACCGTATCGCTTTATGGTGTATTTGGAAGATGGAGTGCTGGTTTATTGGAGTTATGTGAAACAATTACTATACAGGTGGAAGTTCGATGTTCTCATAATCAATCTGGAAATGATGGGTAGTATTCTAGTATTTAGCCGGTCATCATATATACCGGGGTATTTACATCTAAATGTGGCAATTTCTCATCTAAAATCTCACTGTTCGTAAATGCCCGTAAATGGTTCTTCGCGGACAAAAATGTTTTTAGCAACCAACAAAAATACTGATATCATATCAAAATAAGCATGAATAAAAAATTTAGCATTCGATTTTTTTACGAATAGCTGTTTAACCCAAAGTATATCTAATTAGTAATAAAGTAGATATACCTATACTCCTCCTTTGGATGTCTTAAAAGGCAACTTGCGGCCGAAATTAATAATCAATCAAATCCGTACGGGGGCTTAATACCAGATCGGCAGCAGCGTCCTTTCTGTGGAACAGTGACCATTCTGCGCTCACCAACCCGCCTGCGAAGCGTGGTGAATACTGGCAAATTCCGTCCGAAAAAAATGGTGACACGCAGTATGTAACTGGTCGTCTTATGGGGACTTGTTCAACAGTAGACGTCTTAGGTTGATATGATGAATAAAGATTTTACCCCAAATAAATCATAAAAAGTCATATTAAGTCTTAATAAATTCAAGTCCATTATAAAACCGAAGCTGTCCAAGAGCAGGTTTATATAACTTTACAGATTATATGGATGAAAAAAATGCTTGGGATGGAGCTGCTCTGATATTCATGGGCTTATATTGATATTTCTGGTTATATGTATAAAATACCATTACCTTTATTCTCATGTCAATGTCAAGACATTCAATTAATGACGTCATCTTTCTTACAATGAATTATATTACTTCATATTCATTATATTAGATTCGAACATTACTATATTTGCCATGATACGAGGGCGGCACTGAAAATTTCGGGAATCAAGGAAGTGACACAACATTACTATTTAAAAATGTATTTATTGCTTTTCGAAGTATTCTCCGCGAAATTTGACACATTTTTCCATACGATGGAACCAATCATTGAAGCAACCATTCCATTCGGAACTGGGGGTCTCCAAAATGGCCGTTTTGTAGGCGTCCACAGCTTTTTTAGGTGATGAAAATCTCTGTCCACGCAATTTATTCTTTATTTTAGGGAAAGTATAGAAATCATTAGGGCTTAGGTCGGGGCTGTACGGCGGATGGTCTAATAATTCTATGTTTTCTTGCTCTAAAAACTCTTTTGTTCTGTGCGCGGTGTGAGAACTCGCATTGTCGTGATAGAGGATGATGCGGCGGTTGCAGTTCTCTCTACGGAGTTCAGAAACGACCTGTGGCAAACAAATGCTAGCATACCATTCTGCATTAACCGTTCTTTGTCCCTCAAGAGGAATAGTCGTAACATGGCCGGTTTTGGAGACAAACGTGGCCACCATTTTTTTTTGCAACACTCCGTGAACGAACAATTTTTGTTGGCTTTAACTCATTTTCGAACACCCAAACTCGTGACTGGTTTTTTGTTTCGGGTTCGTACGCATATATCCAGGATTCGTCACCTGATACGATGTTGTATACAGCATTTGAGGATCCTGCGTGGAATCTTTCGAGAGTTCTGACGCACCAAGTAACGCGAGCCGCTTTTTGCTCTTCACATAGCAAATGCGGTATCCATCGGGAAAACAACTTTTTTACATGTAATTGTTCATGCAAGATTATTTGTATTTGACTCATGCCAATGTCTAAAGTTGCCTGAATTTCGCGGTATGTCACATGTCGATCTTCCTCAATCAGCTTACGCACAGCATCAACGTTTTCTTGGGTGACTGCAGTTTTTGGACGACCTTGACGAGGATCATCACTGAGCTTGACACGTCCACGTTGAAATTCAGCAAACCAGCGATAAATTGTGGTTTTGGATGGGGCTTTATCACCAAATGCAGAAATCATCCGGTCAACACACTGTTTTTGTGTTAAACCACTTCGAAAGTCATAATAAATCATCGCTCTTGAATTTTCTCGAGTCAATTCCATTTTCTCAACGACTAAACAAGTTCGACAAAACCTTGTGACAAGACCGTGAATCTTTTTTTAAATAAATAAATGGTATTCGATTTGTAAAACCAAGGAGTTTACAATTAAAAAGATTTTAATATGACAGGAACAGTGGAAATATTCCATTCCCGATACTTTTAGTGCAGCCTATGTATTATACCTACTTGATTTTTAGTTTATTATTATATTGAATGTTTACATAGATTTGATACCATGCAGGTTATTAGTTTATTTTGTTTAATTCATTCATATTGATTGTTACATTCGAACATTTCTATATTTAGTTACCTACTTGATTTTTATCTTACTCGTATATCGAATATTTACTTAGATTTGAGACTGTATGTGCGAATACCATACAGGTTATTAATTTATTTTGTTTAACTGACGTGTTAGTTGTTGTAGATTATGTATGTCATGTTTACTGAAGTGTGCAAGAATGCGTCATCCTCGTGAACGAGTGCTTGCTGTAAGGACCTGTCTGACCAGAGCATAATACTGCCATGGCAATTTAATCCCATAATAATAATGGCAATTTTCTCCTACACTGTCCTTACTTATCCTTCATTTCAAGAACAATGTAGTCAAATATTGTAACCTAAATTATGATTTGAAACAAGTAACCATGGAGCTTCTAGGCCATTCTGCTCCATAGGAAACCTACATCTTGGAACGCGGAACTAAAGTTCGAGTCCGTCAAATGGTTTTTTTTTTTACATTATCTTTAAAGGTTTATGCTAACCGCATCTTAAACTTTTTAAATTTTTATATTGATCCGATGGAAATATGTCATGTACTTCCTCCGCCCCGGGACAGGACGGAGGGGTATGCTGGACTCCTACCGGCTAAAACCACCGGAGTGGTCATCTTCGGCACCGTAGGGAGGCTCCAGGAACTCGAAAGATCTCCATCTAGAGCCACCCATTGGGCCACGCCTTTAGGCTTTAGGCACGACTGTAAAGAAGCCACCTCCCCGGGCACTTCTCGGGGGTATTGTAAAGGATTCCCCCGAAACCTCGCTATGTGCTGTATTGCGCACACGGCGGCGCGTGATCACATGCGCACCGCCGTCATCCCGGGGGTCGCTTGATATAAGTACACAGGTTTCCTTCTAGGCGCACTCGCGACCCCCAATGCCCCCGCTATACAAAGACGACAGGGGGCTCAGGCGTGTAAGACACGGGCGTCGCGGCGGTTGTTACCTCGGCTCCGTGTCCTCCTTCTTCGAGCGGGATCAGCGATCTCCCAATCACGCTCAGCGATCTCCTTCTGGAGCATGACGCTCTCACAGAAGGAGACCACCACACTCTAATTTTCATGCTCTGCCAGCATAGCTGACACTACTACTTGCAGAAAGAGATCTTGCCCGATCCGATCGACCAGGATCAGCCGCTCGGCAGCCCACGCTGGGCACTCTCCGAGCATGTGCTGTGCGGTATCCTGATCCTTTCCACAGTGGTGGCACTGTGCCGTGAACTCGCGTCCTAGCATGTGCAAGTACGCACCGAAACAACTGTAACCGGTGAACACCTGCGTCAGGCGGAATGTGACGCGCTCGCTCCTTTGGAGCCAGGCTCCGAAGAGCGGCAAGACGACCTCCACGACGCGCATTTGCGGCAGCATGAGCCGCTCGCGCCACAGCTCGAGTGCACGCCGCCGAGCCGGCCGCCTCAATCGTTCAAGCGCCCCTGAAGGCACGCAACCTTAACCTACTGCGCCAGTATTTGGTCTAACTTAACGACATGTGCAATCATTATCTCTGGTCTGAAAACTATATTTCTGTACATTCATTATGATTATTTAGATTTGCACTAGAAAAAGAAAGTATCCAGTGATATATAATTAGAATTATTTTATTGTACTATTAAAGTTAGTCAGGCGGTAAGTTTTTTTTATTATGCAATTAAATAGTTCCTGTTAATTATTAACTAAGTTGTTATTAGAGATAATCAGCTTCAACAAAATTTTAGGGAAAATTATACGGTAGACAGTTTATATATAACAGCATTTTAAAATATCTACAAAGTGGAGTTAAAAGAGAAATGACGAATTGCGCGCTATTTTTGAAATAACTGTACGTATCTAGGTTTGGTATGTTCCCGCGACTGATCAATATGAAGATGGCACTTTTGACCTATTTATTAGAGCTCGCGGAATACGCGGTGCACGTATCGACAGATATGAAGACCTCAGAAGAACTTCACTTGAAATGCTGTATGTTACTGAAACATGACGAAGTTATGTGTGATGTTGTTCGTGGCAAAGAATAGGTCACCCGTGTCTACTCATGGATGTTGTGATATCAAGAGCATGGGCAGCAGCCGGAAGATGAGCAGCGGTGTCCTTTGAGTACATTAACACCTCAACTGCGATCGCCAACCCGCTTGCCAGGCGTGGCGATTATGACAAAACCCGTCATGAGCATACAACACACCTAGACCGGTCGTTGTGGCAATCTTTGGGGGGTGTCCTGTGTCCAGCAATGGACTTTATCCGGCTGAAATGATGATGATGGGACTTTATATCGATAACTTTAATTAGCCAGCATTACTGCAAACCTAAATTTTAAATAAATAACTATGTTTTCTAATAAGATAAGAAGTGACATAATTCATGTCTTCACTTTCAGATAGTTCAAGGTCTTTAATTTGGCTGACAAAGTGATAGGAATCCTTCACATATGTGTTAGTCTTTCCACGAAGTTGAGAGAGTATCTTCGATAGATGTTGTGCCAGTTTGTAAGTTGGTATATCAATCTGGCTTACTATGGATCGCAGTGGAACATTGTCTTTGTGAATTTTCGGCAACCCATACAGTTTTGGCGCAATAATTTTTGATTATAATTGTACGGTAGATAAAATAAAATAACTTTTTAAAATCTGTAACTACGCCTGTCACCTTAGTGATCCTGCGACTACGAACCCCGCAAAGTGTTCGAAACGTCAGGAAAAACAGAAATCAGAAATATACGCGATAGAATCCGTTTAAAAGTGTTTTATTATCATGTGGTAGACACCACATGAATTATGTCACTTCTTATCATGATTAATCTGGATTAAGAGTATAGCACCACTTACCGTTTACCTCCATTAGAGTATTTGATTTATTTACCTGTCTCTTATTACAACCTTTTCCCAAAAAGTATTTGCCACAAATGATTATATATCGTTCCGATATAATTAGCTCTTGAATGCTCCCACTCCACTAAACGGAACCTGAGAACCACCCATTCTGTCCTTTTCAGGACAGATTCTATACATAAGTGAGTAGGTGAGCGTCGCCCGGGGCGTCAAATTAATCATTTATTAAACACATAACTTGGGACTACTACTTGGAACTTGTTTCACTAGCGGCCTCTTTGGGTAAGTAATAATAAATCCGATCACAAAGACTACATTTATATGCTAAGATTGTATCTTAGGGAATAATTCATAACTTTTTGTTTGTCATAATCAGCCCGTTAGTGTCCCACTGCTGGGCACGGGTCTTTTCTCATGATGAGAAAGGTTAGGTCTTAGTCTACTTCACTGAACTAGTGCGGGTTGGTGGACTACATACATCATAAAGAACATTTTGGAGCGCTCTCCAGTGTGCAAGATTCCTTACGATGTTTTCCTTCACCGCTAACGCAAGTGATAACCAAATTCTGATTATGATTTTGTGTTTTATATTTTACTAGCTTAGACCTACGGTTTCACCTGCGTTTAATATAAAATAAATTTAGAGTACTTCGACATATATACTTCACATAGAATATATATGTTGGATTTCAAGAGTTTTTTTTTTTTGCGCAGAACCCCAATTATTTTTCTAAAATAAAAGTAGCCTAAATTATTCCTTATAACATCAGCTATCTGCCAGTGAAAGTTCCGTCAAAATCGGTCCAGCCGTTACGGAGATTACCCGAAACAAACAGACAGACAGACAGACAGACAGACCGACAGACAGACAGACAAAAATAATTAAAATCGTTTTTCTATTGTAGGTACCGTGTACACTTTCATATGCATTTAGTAAAAAGCTGTTATAGTGACATTATAAACAGACACTTCAATTTTATTTATTTGTATAGATTACTAGAGATTTACGTTACTGTTGGGTAAAGATACCTCACGATAATATCTAGAACTTAGATTATAGGGGTGAGGAATTATATTCAGAGATACAATGCTAGCGTCCACGTATAAGGTGATAACTGTTTCTTCTAACACGTAATGTTATATTGTTAAGCAACTATAAGAACTAAAGAGAATTTACTTTCTGCATAAGGCATTTTATTTTATTTATTGAGGGATAATAAACAGCCACAACCTTAGAGCATTTTAAATGCTCTAAGGCCACAACACATTATATAGGCGACAGAGGTAACAAAATATATAGAGTACCTAATGTTGCAGCCCACTACATTATCCGTAGGTTGAACATAAATATATATAAACGGTAGGTGCCACCAGATGAACAATAAAATTATGATTAAAATTAAGATCTAAACAAAATTTCAAATCTATTATAACTAAAATATTATAATATTAATATAATGCACTATAGAATTGTTGGCGATAACACATACAATTGTTTAATTACACTAAAATCTAAATTATAATTTATAATTATGAGATAAAGCGTCAGTTGAATAAAATTTTAATTACATTAGATTTAAATTTAAATTTTGACCATACAAATATATCAACATTCACAAAACTACAGTTATAGGCATGCATATAATATATGTAACATCCAACATTTAGATTTCTCTAAACTTGTAAGTCCGTTCGCATACTTAATTATTCTTTACTGGTTAAACAGGGAAACCTTTCACCAGCCATACTCAACTGTGTTATGTATTTATTAGTTACATAATGTATTGCTGTTGGTTTTCTAAATAAAATAAATAAATAACAACATACTGTGATCGCCAATTTCCTACCAAGCATTATGATTATGACAGTATCTATCACCGTTAATAATTGCATATTGTATTACTTGAGCAAATACTGAAATAGATGCTAGTTTTTACATTTTACATCATCTCATTTCTGTTTTCTAGCGTTATATAACTTAACTTTATTAAGTTCTGTACGAGGCTGAAACACTTATTTTTCTGTAACAGAGGCCATATTCAGCAGTTGACGTTCATACACTGATATGATGATAAGGGTTTTGACAAGGTTGAGGATCTGCCTCACTCTTTTATGTTATCTCGTATACAACAATTTTGTAAAGCAAAAATAATATAAGTGGGTAATATAATGTGATGCTAGAAGTTTCCTTAACCGAATGCCCAACACGCTTTAACATAAAATTTAACTTTGTAACAATGCTCTATGCAAAAGAAAAAGTTTAAAGTCATTGATCAAATATTTCAAAACACATTTCGAAAGTTCAGTAATGATCGAAGTTGAAACTGCAGGGATAAAGATAAAGACAAAAGTATTGACTGTTGTTCTAGGAACTCACGAGATGAATAATGAACCAACTGGTTATGCATATACAAATGAAGTTACAATGGGTAGTAAGTAAAACTAACATAATATGGACATAGTGCTGAAGGCAACGAAGAAAACCAACGGTACGTCTAAAAAATCCGAAAATATGGAGCGTTTGATATTTTAAGCGTCTTTCAGTACACTCGATAGCTGCCAATAATTTTCTACATAGCAAAGGTTCGCTTGATCTATTGTAAGGTCCACTTTTTTAGTTGTGTCCTACGGATGACTTTCGTCTTTGATGACTACTGCGGACACACATTTTTTTTAATATCACCAATATCACTGCCGTGTGGTGCGCCGGCTACGAATAGCAACAACCCATATCATCCCGCGGGTGTCGTAAAAGCCGACTAAGGGATTAGCTGGAGGATAGGCAGCAGCATCCTTCTAATACATTAACAACTCAACTGCGATCGCCAACCCGCCTGCCAAGCGTGGCGATTTTGGAAATACCCCCGAACGAGCACACACGGGAGGCGTGTGTCCAGCAGTGGAGTTTATTCGGCCGAAATGATGATGATTATCATCACTATAAAACAAGTCAAAATTTCAACATTATGATCAATTGGCTCCCTAATTTGACTTGAAATTTCTATAAATCCTTTGTGCATTCGACCGGTAGATAATGGGGTTTTAAATTCGTCTCTCGGTATACAAAAACATATTTTATTAGATTCAGCTAGATCACGGTTACACAATCCAGCATAAGAAGTACATAAATACCATTTGTTTTTCAAGTTCTATCGAATGAAAAATCAGTTGATTTAACCGCTCTATGTATAGCTCACACATTGTAAAATGAATGAAAAGAGCTCCTAAGTATAAGAATTTTAATGTACAACAATACGATGAATAGTTTAGCTGATTTTATAGATCTCTTGAAAAAATTAGCTTGTAGTTATTTCAAGAAATTCAAACCACTTAAAAGTACTACATCATATTGATGCTTTAGCAAGTCTCCTAACTCCAATAAATACTTTTTGGGTGTACATAGGCCTCTTATTGCATGAAGCCGGCTAGGTAGATACCATCCCAGTGCCAGATATTCGCCGCTAAGTAGTAGTGTTTAAGCTTTAGACATAACTGTGCTCCGATTACTGTAGTTCCGGCTCTGTAGCTATTGAAAATACTGGGCATAAGAGACTAAATAACTTTACGTCTGGAGGTGATTCAGTGTGATGCCTCTCAGATTCTTGAATTTAATAATGTTGAGTCCAAAGCCTGTATCTCCAAAGGAACCCAATTCTAAAGTTCACTCCTCTTTAGTATGGGATTACAACTTAATAAAAATATACAGCATGTCTTTTTTCCCCAAATCAGGTGAAAATTGGAGGGTAACTTTTACCCTCATAAAATAATTTGGTGAAAAACATACCCAAATCTAAATATAAAGCAAAATGTTGCAGCGAATACTCTGACAATTCGCTTAAAGGTTTATTGTTTTAAACTGACGACGCTCTACCTTTTTACGCACATAATACATGTTAAAACAGGCTTAAAAGGTTTATTTACTCGATTATGAAGGCTTTTGTTGTTTAACAAGGCATTAGATAATACGTACTCTGAAAATAATTTGTTTTATAAAGGCTTTCACATTGTTTAGCGAATTAAATTATCTCGTAACATACACCAAAAATGTGTCTGCTTTATAGCTAAACAACTCCTTTTAAGGTTTCATGTTGTACCTTTTTACAGAAAGTAATTGGCACCCAACATGGGCCCCAAAGGAAATTGGCGCCCACCGCGGGACCGCACGTAGTTAACCCATGCTCGCTATTTAAGTTGGTTTCCTTTCAAATGTGCATGGTGAAAAAATACGCATACTCATCGTGATACTTTAATAGGATACCCCTAGAAATCGAATTTCCATTACTTATGTTTAATTACATACGAGTTATTAACACCGTTTTGCATATTCACATATAGGTAATACGGCTTTTAAAATCTAATCTGCACCTACCTGTAATACGAGATGCCGACACACTAAACTGCGAAATTATCGAACACAATAGCGTCAATCCACGTTTGTGATACACATCAAACACAATGCATATCTAAATCCACTGACACATGCACTTTCACTGTGGTGTTGTTTTAATTTTTCGTTTCACAATTCACTCGCTGCGATATGCAGGTGATATGTGAGAGCGCGCGGCACGTCCGCTCAGCACCGAGTCGCGGCGACTACTAACAGGCGCCGCGCAAGCTTCTGCGGCCCGCGTCAAAGAGTATTTCGACCGTTCGGATTGGTGGAATTGTTAGATGATAGGACACACTAATCATTTGCGAAATTTTTGATGTTATTTCACCTGTTCCGTTTTGTGCTTCGCAGAGGCAATAATTTTACCATTTCAGCTGTCAAGAGATGTAAAACAGTCGTATAATCGATACTGGGCTTTACGAATTTGAAGTTTATCCATTGATAACACGTTTTAAATAGCTTACCCTACACTTTACATAAATCCTTTTTTATTTTTTTGTTAAATCTATTACTGTACGTCGACCACATTCTTGGTTTCTTTAATATCTCATGTAATGAATTATAATTCTTATGGGACATAAAGATATCTCTCAAACCTTAAACAAGACTACTTAATAAACTCACCGTTTTGTTGTAATTTGTTTTGATGTATATATTATAGGAGATATATATCATCTTAACCCATCCTATTTATTTGTAAAAGAAATATTCATTTGAAATTATTGTTCGTATACAAATTAGATAATGATAAGATAAAAAATAATATGTTAAACCATTTTGCAGATACTTATGAATACTCAAATTTGACTTACTGTGTGAGTGACTTCCGGATTTAGAAAATAGGCCTCCCCCAAAGATTTCCACAACGACCGGTCTGGGTTTATGTTATGTGCTCATTGGGGGGTTCCACCATAATCGCCACGCTTGGTAGGCGGGTTGGCAATCGCAGTTGAGTTGATGCCTACTCTCAAGATAATTCCATAGTCACCTTGTACGATGCTCATGGGAAGAGATAGGGTGGTGATATTTTTGGCCGGTACCGCACAGTTAAGTAAGGTAAAAGGCGGCCAAAGGTTTCTTAGCCCTAAGGAATGGGCAGCAGCGTCTCTTCTATGGAACAGCAGCAAACCCGCTTGCCAAACGTGGTGAGTACTAGAAAATTCATCCTGTAGGGGAGACCTTTCACCAGTTCACCAGTGGCCGTCCTTCGGATGATATGATGATGGAGGTATAATATTCTTATTTAACTTTAGCGTGGCTTGATTAGGTGGGATCTGAGCAGCATTCGCCTTGCAAATCAATTATGCTATATTGATCGTATTCTGCGACCAGTTGATTAGCTCTCTTTTAGTTCTATGGTTTATAACGTTTAGTTTTTTTGGGTAGTTAGATCATGATTTTTGTTTTTTTGTTGGTTATAACATACAATACTTAAGTAGTTAATATAAATATACGGCCTAATTTTGTATAAAAGGAAAGAAATAACCATGATCAATTTTTTTAATGTTATTGATGTAATTATTAATTTCATCGTAACTACAGTTTAAAGAATATTTAAAAGAAGGTTAATATAAATGTCTCCTCGCACACAAGATTGTTCTGTGACCCGCCTGCAGTGACCGTGCTTGGAGATTGCCAAATGAAATTTTTATGACTTCACCCACGACTCACTCCGCACTAATGACGCTGTGTGCATTACGACAAACAATCTCTCACCGACTCACATTAGCACACATACACACACGCAGGGTTCCCGCTTCAAACTTGATTAAAACGTTAAACAAATCCCGAATTCCAAAGAAACTCTGCGACATACGGAATACGTGATAAACATTCGAAAAAAGCTTCATCGAGCGTGTGAAAGGAGGCTTGTAATTAGCGTCAGGGATCTTCACAAATGTCCCATTTCCCGGACACGACGCTGAAAAGTAGGCCAGTGGCAGCCCTGTTCGCGACGCGCTCATGGCTCCAGCGTGTATGTGGACACGCACACATGCACAAACATCGCCCCAGCGAAGTTAGCACAGCAAACGTGTAAACGGAAAAGATAGGCTTTTCTTTGACTCCTTTTAACTGTCCGAGGGAGCTGTAAATAGGATGCAAACAGAGATACGTCTGCATGTCGGCGCGAATGAAAAATTAGTGTGTTTCGACTGAGAGCTAGTTTACCTGTGTTTATTGTTACACACAAAAACAAAGTGTGCCTTTTTTAATGTCGATGGGGTGGGAAATGAAAGACATTTTCTAACAAGAATATTTCTGTAGACTACTACTGTAGCTACATTTGACTAACATTGCACATAACGCTGGTCTCCTCTGAAAGAATAGTTGGAGTAATATTTTAAGTCGAACAACATTATGATATTTTATTTTACATACTTCAAAACTCGAAATAAAGTTGTTAGTAACAGCTATTCCTTTCTAATGAGTGTTTCAATATTCATAGAAGATTTGAATTTTGCCCCTCTTGTGCGATATAGTGTTGCCAACGAAAAAATACAGCATGACAGCTGACAGTTCAGGGTTATTAAAAATGGAGCGCTACACGAAAGACCACGCGTTTTCATTGTTAAGTCATATTTTAACAATAATGAAGGTT
Source organism: Diloba caeruleocephala (assembly GCA_947459985.1). Classification (NCBI taxonomy): domain Eukaryota; kingdom Metazoa; phylum Arthropoda; class Insecta; order Lepidoptera; family Noctuidae; genus Diloba; species Diloba caeruleocephala. The sequence continues at coordinate 31,306,650 of OX381606.1, read as the reverse complement.
TGGTAGCTGCTGTTCACAATTTTCGTACAAAATATGGTCCGAATAGTGATTTAAATTGATCAACCGTGATGAGATTAATTAAAAAAACAGAGATAGTGGATCAATTAGTAATCCTATACACTCTGGCCGTCCTAAAACAAGTCTTTCAGCACAAAACATCGAAGCAGTTCATGAGAGTCGAGGAACATCAATTCGGTACCATTGTCGAGAATTGGACATTTTAGGAAGCTTAGCTTAGGAAGCGTATTCTCATAAAAAAATTGCATATGTATGCTCATAAAGTTCAATTGACTTATCACGCATAGTGAAGAAAGTTTATTAATGGATTGTAACAATACACAACACAAACAAAACAATTACTTTAACAATTATCTTCAACGATCTGCTCAGTTTGATATTGATGGGTTCGTTAATCGAAAAAATTGTCGCATTTGACGTTCAGTAAATCCATGAGTGATTGTTGAAAAACAAATTCATCCAAAACTTGTCACTACTTAGTGCGGATTTTGGGCTGGAGGCACCATCGAATCAGTCTTTTCGACAAGCGTGGAGGCCATACTGCTGTGGAGAGGCATCCCCACAGCGCTTATATTCTGCGTGTGTATTATCCCACACATTGGCATGCATTATCCTCACATATCTTTTTACGATTATATTGAAGACTGTCATAATTTCATATATTATTTCAAGAGTATATCCATGGAGTTTCTTGCCGGTTCTTCTCCATAGGAAGCATCATGGTATAGGAAGCGTTGTGGTCACACAATATGTGTAACACTGACTCTCTTTCCCCCTACAGAATCCTCATGTATCTACCGTGTTGTTTCGCGTTAGTACCACAGTGCCCTGTGAATGCCCCTAAAAGTGTCTCAGTTGTGATATGTGTAAGTTTGAGAATTTCGCTTCACAGTCTCTTTTCTTGTGCTACGGAAGGTCTTGAAGCGCTTTAGGTCTACTCTCTTAACACGCACTTCTTATTACATAACATAGCCTAATAATAAAAATAAATGTAATCAAATTTTGAATGGCAGCAAGCACAACATTGAAACTGTAAAAGGTACCTGCCATTCGAGCTGACATTAGCGTGCCTGCCGTCATGTCAAACCGTGATAAGGTCACCTACCAGTGTCTGCTATTATAACTGTAGCACTGTTTCTGGCTGTATCGGAATTTTATTAAGGTTTCCGATTTCTTATTGGAGATTGTGGAGGTGATTTAAAATATTATAATACCAATCACATTCCGTATGGTGTCCGGATTAAGAAAATAGCATCACTCCTGAGGAAATCATAGATTATGGTAACGTTTAAAAAATTAATGAAATATACAGAAAATAAGTGATAACCGTGGTGCCGGCTCAGAATGCCACCACCCCATCTCTTCCCATGGGTGTCGTAAAAGTCGACTAAGGGATTAGCCGGAGGATGGGCAGCAGCGTCCTTCGAGTACATTAACAACTCAACTGCGATCGCCAACCCGCCTGCCAAGCGTGGCGATTATGGCAAAACCCCCCAATGAGCCCACAACACATCCATATCGGTGGTTGTGGTGATATTTGGGGGAGGCCTGTGTCCAGCAGTGGACTTCATTCGGCCGAAATGATGAAATGATGAAGTGATAACTACCGTACGTACTAGCGTACCGAAACCTTTCGGAAAAGGTTACACTTACGTATAATAAAAGTAGGAAAGCCATTTATCTCAGAAATAATAGGTTACAGTTATTGAACTGAGCACACAATGTATCGTAAACGCTGCGATCAAAACGCTACGTGATTATTGTAATATGATATAATACTATTATGCTACTGCGAGCGATGACCTTATCCGAGAACTGGTAGCGAAAAAAAACCGGTCATGTGCGAGTTGAACCCGCGTAGAGAGGGTTCCGAAATTGCTGAATATATTGTCTATTTTTGGATTCGGTCTTGTACCAATAACTTATCCCAAGAACAAACTTAACATCGTAGTTGAAAAACACGTTTTCCCATACATTCCAACCGCAAACGTAAGTTTGTACGCACAACATTGAAAGATTTACCATGTTATTTTAAGACCATATACTTCTTATAGGTTTTCCTTTAACCTATAGGTAAAGAGCTATTACCTGTATTTTTTTCAGAATTTTAGGCTCAGAAGTTTCAGAGATAAGAGGAGGAATGGTCAATTTTCGGCTATTTTCATAAATAACTTTAAAACTGTATATGTTAATATATTAATATTAATATATTTGAGACCGCCACAACAAGCCCTTTCATTTCATATGTTACACTGTGCAGTTTACAAAACTTTATTGATTAATTTTTTATGCCCCCCCGAAACACCCATATTCAAAATTTCTATATTAACGTTACACGCCTGAAATCCATGTGTGTACCAAATTTCAACTTAATCGGTCCAGTAGATTCGAACAAATTGGCTGTGACAGACAGACACACGACTGATCCTTTTTTATTGATGTCGAGTGGAAATTCTACATGGAACTTCCTTCGCCCCGGGGAATGGCGAAGGGGTATGCCGGACTCCTACCGGCTAAAACCACTGGAGAGGTCATCTTCGGCACCGAAGCCGGGCTCCAGGTCCTCGTAAGATCACACTAGAGCCGCCCATTGGTGCCACGCCTTTAGGCACATCTCGGAGGGGATGGCTGTAAAGTGGTCACCCCCTCTAGCGGAGGGAAGTCAACTGTAAAAAGGCCGTCCCCCAGGCACCTCTCGGGGAGGATTGTAAAGGATCCCCCCAAGTCTCGCTGTGCGCTGTGCTGTGTATTATTTGTATTCACACGAGTGATCCTATAAGGGCTCCACCGTTTTTTTCTTTCTGACGTCCAGAACCCTAAAAACGACCGTTTCGTTATTTACATTGCAGTTTCATGTGGCAATTAATAGTTTATTGTTCTTATTCAAAGTAACGTTAGAATACACGAAACAATATCTAAATTCCCAAATAAAAATTTGAAAATTGTTTATTCAAAATAGACTACGAAGACCAACAAACTCCCCAGCAACACATTTGTCTGTCATTTTATTTATCATATCGAATTATGATGTTTTTATAAAATTAAACTATAACAAAGGCGTTACCTGACGTTGGTTGGCATGTTATTGCCACATAGTCTAAGCTAGCACGCATCCTAATACATTTGAATAATAAAAAGTTAAAGATAACTAATTAAATGATTTAAAGTAAACACAAGCACTACAAACGATTTTATGCAATAATTGTAGGACTCTAAATAAATTCGTTGTCAATAATGGCGCACCCGCCAACTCGTGCAACAACACAAGGTCATCCTACCTGGGTTATTCAGAGGTCATGCAACTAGAACTTTAACACTCATCGTTCTTAACTAAAAGATTATGTACAATAACTACTTTCTGGTTAATAAATAATGGTCAGCAGGACGACCAGTCATCGCAAGCAAAACCCATTCACGAGCATGACGCATAGATCAGCCATCAAATCCCTCGCCATTTTAGAGGGAAGGAGGTGACTCGACCCATGAAGCCACCGCAAGAATTGACATCTGAGGGAGCATGATGAACCTGTTTTGGTTAGTATTAAATCCATTTAGCACCCATTGCAATAGACCGTATACTTGTAGTTCCCATTTCACCATAGGGCACATGTCTAAATAAAATGCTACGGATTTTGTTCATGAGCCCCTATCTAACGGTTTAAATCTTTTATATTATTACTTAATCTGAGAGATAGACTCCACCCTTAGACTGCAGTAAAATGTTTTTGAAAATCATTAAAAACTACACGCGAAGCTACGTGATACACCCAAGGGGGATCTACAAATATTTCAGACTGACCCAGCACGGTCTGCCATGCGTTCGCCCGCGGCCGCAAAAACAATGCACTTTATAGTACATGCCGCAAATAAAATTGTTCTGCAGAGTAATGACCTTCGAGCTTTGAGGGGAGATATGTTAGTGCAGTTGCATGCGAGTTAATATAGGATGTTTAAGGACGAATGTTGAATAAAAACAACTGACTGGAAGGTTCATCAACATCATCATATGATGCTCATGCATGATATCAGCCAAAGGATATCCACTGGCCTTCACAAAGGCCTGGCACAAAGGCTTCTTCCATAAATTTCGACAAATGTGTCGTCATTTTAAGGAAATTTGCCACGCTTGGCAGGTGGTTTGGTGAGCGCAGTATGGCTACTGTTGCATAGAATGGACGCTACTGCTCTAGTTTAGAGTCACTTAGCCGAGTACTATATTCTTAATCCGGACACCACATAGAATATAACCATCCTAACGGCTTGTTTGCATGAACAATAAACATGGGCCTGCAAATAACGGTCATAGGCAATGTTATGATAATCACCAACCGTGGCAGGTGGATTGGTGATTGTAGTTAATTATAAATAATAAATGATCTATACTAAGCAAGCAGGTGTCAAGCAACACTTTCCTCGTCAGTAACGTGAATCCGAAATGCCTTCGGCGAAAACTCAAAAGCTTATATTTTCAATTCCAGACATATTTTATAGAATAGAATAGAATATCCGTTATTGTACACCATCATAAAAACAACTAATAGGAGTAATTCTATTCCCTGGGGGGGGGGGGTGACCGCTTTACAGTCACCCTCTCCGAGATGTGCCTATAGGTGTGGCACCAGTGCGCGGCTCTAGTGTGATCATACGAGGACCTGGAGCCTCCCTTAGGTGCCGAAGATGACCGCTTCAGTGGTTTTAGCTGGTAGGAGTCCGGCATACCCCTCGCCCTTCCCCGGGGCGAAGGAAGTTCCATGTGTAGAATTTCTACCAATAAAAAAATAAGGAGTAATTCTATTAACAGTAATCGTACAATGGGTGGTTTTATCGCTATCAGCGATTTCTTACATACAACTGGATTTTGGATAGCAAAAAGATGGAAAATTGTGTGTATTATATGAGAAAGAAAAACAGAAAAGTGCAGAGCAGCTAGCAACTAGAAATGTATACATTTGCATATGTATAAAGTACGTTAAATGTTGTGAGTGGACTGAAGGACCATTAGTTTATTTGGGTTTGATCGTCGCCTTTTAGGGCACCCAGGTGTATTCATGTTGTATATTCTTTGCAAAACTTCAAGGTCCCTAGCAAGATGTTGAAAGAAAATTCCATTTAGTTGTAGTTTTGGTAATTTAGTAGAACTATCCTGACGTATCCGTAGCCAATGGTTAAAGCATTGACTAGATCGAGAAGCCGTGACTTGAAATAATCCTACCTGGTTCCTCCACTCTCCTTCGGGGCGGAGGAAGTACAAGAGGTATTTCCACCGGATCATAAAATAAAATAAATAGGTGTCACCGCAGTGCTAAAACTTCGCCGCCAGGCTGTAGTGATTAAACATTAGACATTCAATGATATTATATATTAAAAAGAAGTAGTGTAGTATGTTACATGCGTGCCAAAAGTAAGAACCAAAACTCCCCTAATTGTAGCACCTCGTAATCGGTCCGCCTAGATAGCTATCTCTTTTACTCTTGTTGTTTTTTGTATCTTCTTGCTCAAGACATGGTTGTGCAAGCGAGACTATGTTTTGCGCGCCATTTAATATGGACGTAACATATCTATGGTATAATATCATTGTAGACATTACTGAGCTTCGGTTTGAAGGGCTCTGTAGCTAGTGAAATTGGCCATAGGAGACTAAATCATATATCGAGGTGACGAGCGCAGTGTGGTCGGTGGGACATATGTAGTCATGCATCCTGGGTAGCATCACAATTGTCGTGGGTAGGCGTGACGCTCATCATCATCATCATCATTTCAGCCGAATGAAGTCCACTGCTGGATACAGGCCTCCCCCAAAGATCACCACAACAACCGCTATGGATGTGTTGTGGGATCATTGGAGGGTTTTGCCATAATCGCCACGCTTGGCAGACGGATTGGCAATCGCAGTTGAGTTGTTAATGCACTCAAAGGACGCTGCTGCCCATCCTCCGGCCAATCCCTTAGTCGACTTTTACGACACCCACGGGAGGAGATAGGGTGGTGGTATTCTGAGCCGGCACCACACAGCTCACGCTCACCACTATGAAAACTAGTAGCTTGCCTCGTGACCGGGTCGTATAAGTAAAATGATACAGATATAAATACAACAACAACAATATATGTTATGCTCTACCTTTTCTAAGATGTAAAAATTTACAATTCTCAGGAGAAACACAACCAAAATCTATTCTTGTTACCGTACAACACCTAAGTCATGTCGCACCGTATTGCGACAATGGCCTAATATCCTACCGAGCAGGATAGCTCGATACCGTCTTGAATAATATATGGAAAGCACCCGGAACTCACCGCATGAGACCTGTACTTGCGTGCGACAGCAAATTGATTAAGTTTGGAAATTATTTGGAGCTAGTTTTGTTGGGGAATATTGTCATTATTATATTAAAGTAATGAGCTAGCTTGGTGGTGGGGCTGTTTATGTAAGTTTGAGCCGGAAAATGTTATTTCTGATCATCGTGTATCAATAAAAATCGATTATCAAACTAAAAGTTGATAGTAAGAATTGTTCCTAGCCTTAATGATTTGAAACATTTAATTAATGTGTCAGAACATCTGACGCAAAGAAGTCCCTTGTAACAGTATGTTTTAGGTCATCAAATCATCATAGGACGTCCACTGCTGATCAAAGCCCATAGACCAACAATCAACCAAAGCCTCATAGATTTCAACAATTGTATCGTCATTTTGGTGATTAACGGCCAAAATTGATAATCAATCCGGATCTTTGGATTTAGGATTAAAGAATTGTCTTTTTTTTTTGGTGAGTTTGATCATAACACAAAAACAAATCAATTTCAAAATCTTAAATCTAAAGATTTTGGATTAGATTGATCATAATTTCGGCCGTTGACTGTCAAAATACATTTAAATTGGAATAATAATTTGGAAATATGTCTATTAAATATAATCTATACAAATAAATAAAGTTAAAGTTTCTGTTTGTAATGTTAGAATAGCAGCATTTTACTAAATACATATGAATGTAGGTGGTACTTATAACAAAATAATCTATTAAAAAATGTCTGCCTGTCTATCTGTCTGTCTGTTTGTTCCAGCTAATCTCCAACGGCTGGACCGATTTTGACGAGACTTACGTAGTAACTTAGGCTACTTCTATTTTTTAAAAAGAAAAAGGTTTAGGGTTCCGCTCAAATAAATTAAAAGCCATATGTCAACTGTCTCTGCCATGCCATGCATATGTCAAGTACTCTAAATTATTTATAAATAAGCCGATCTATTTTAAACTAGCTGGGACCCGCGGTTTCACCCGCGTTTAGTTTAAAAGAAATTTAGAGTATTTCGACATTGACACAATATATATAATGGATTTCAAGGTTTCTTTTTTTGCGCGAATCCCTAATTAATTTTCTGAAATAAAAGTAGCCTAAGATATTCCTTATAACACATGCCATCTGCCAGTGAAAGTCCCGTCAAAATCGGTCTAGCCGTTTAGGAGATTACCCGGAACAGACAGACAGACAAAAAACTTAAAAATAAAAAAATTACTACAGGTACCGTATATATTTTCATATGCATCAGTTACATATTTTAGTGAGCATAACAGACATGAGTTTGTATGTTGTTTGGTAATATGAACTGCCTAACACGTAACCCACATTTACAGTATTTATTTATGTATGTACATATAAATTGTATTAACTGTTAAGATAAAAGAAGACATTCATTTTATTTATGTTTTATCTTTCATTCTAAGCCTTGTAAATAACGTGGAACACTAAATAATTTAACACAATTAAAATGTATTCCATCGTACCTAAGTTAGTTACTGTGACTAATTCTTTGCGAATATTAATTAAGTTACATCCACGTCTCGTCTAATTACTAGCTAGGACTTTGACGTTCTTCACTAATTACTTTTATTAAATCCATAGCATTTGGGGTCCCTCATCTCAAAGACTACTGATTCATGTTGACTGAGAAAAGCTGTACAAGTCTGATACATTATAAACCATAGGCATTTTTTGCTTTTCCTTGCCCGTTGCTAGGGTCCGCATTTCCATAAGAACTGGTCCTTTCCTATGAGTAGACATTTATCATGTCGGTGTATTAGTAAAAGTTAACTACTTGATTTACACAGAGTAATTGCCGTCTAAATGCGTACACTGTACACAGATATTATGGTTTCATAGCATAATATTGTTATCAAGGCACATCTGCGTGCCTTGATTTCTAACGATACCCACCACAACACTAGACAGGGTTGGGCATCCTTAACTGCAAACTACGATTTCAATTTCAACTACGATTTGTATGTGGAATGTATGTCTGTAAACGCACCCACGACACAGGAGAAATCCTAGTGTGGGGCAACGTTTTTTTAAAAAAAAAAAAAAAAAAAAAGAAAAAAAAAAAAAAAAAAAAAAAAAAAGGTGAGGTAAAAGATCGAACGTCGGCGGGACATCACCATTCGCCGATCGCTGGCACCACACAGTAAAATGTACGAAGTATAATTTTCGTTACCTTTATTTTAATTCTCCATATTCTGGCTTAATCTCTAAAAAGCCGGCTACATAAAAATGATTCTTTTTATTATGGAAAGGCCAAAATGTAACATTTTAAAACCGTATAAAATATTAACGGGGGTTAAAATAATCCCGGAAATGTGGTATATTGTGTGTCGTATATACATGCTCATCTTTTTGAACTTCCGTTACAGAGTTTGTATTAGTTTTGGTCTATTACTGGCTAGCTTGTGCCGTGTGGTGCCGGCTCAGAATGCCACCACCCCATCTCCTCCCATGGGTGTCGTAAAAGTCGACTAAGGGATTAGCCGGAGGATGGGCAGCAGCGTCCTTCGAGTATATAAACAACTCAACTGCGATCGCCAACCCGTCTGCCAAGCGTGGCGATTATGGCAAAACCCCCCAATGAGCCCACAACACATCCATATCGGTCGTTGTGGACATCTTTGGGGGAGGCCTGTGTCCAGCAGTGGACTTCATTCGGCCGTAATGATGACTGGCTAGCTTAACCTTTGGAATTTTAAAACCAGGGGTGCAGGTCTCTAAGTTCAGACATCCCTACATCCTTAAATACAAAATTAAAATAATGGTGATAACCCGATTTGGTATTCGCTAAGACTGGTCCTCATGGCTTACCTTCTGCAACGTGTCCTTGAATAGTTTTAATCATGTCTTAGCGAATACTGAAATTGGTTTTACACCGTTATTTCGATTCTGTATTTAAGGATGTCTGGATGCATGAGCTTAAGGAATTGCACCCCTGGATAAGTAATTTTATCGTTCGATCTTCTTGATAATTCCTATATTGCCAGATGAATTATACGTCCAGGTATTATGTGATTCTTGCTCAAAAATGAAAGGGAACCGGCACCGAACCGTCGACTAGTTCCGATTTACTTATACGTTCAACATGGCGATAAAATGAACAATAAACAGTAACAGACCAAGGCATAATGACCAAGAAGCCTTGATCTTCATATAAAGAAGCACTAATTCTCTTTTTGTTGTTAGGCAGCTGGATCAAGGACCCGATGCAAAATGCGAACACTTCCATACGGCAAGTGTAATATTAGGAGGAACTCTAACCACCAGTAGCTTATACTGGATCCTGTGCCAGATATTTGTTGAACACAATATTCATAAATATGTTAAAAAATGCAAATACCTTATATTGTTTTATGTTTTTATAGCTGTATTATTTAAATTATGTATGTTGGCTTAATGTCCGTCCGTCACATATGGTTAGCACTGAAAACCAGCTCTGTGTTGCGGCTAACGTTACAACACAGCATTATGCTGAGTGTTGACCTGTTTGCCACTATTAAGACGTGCATCAGCAAACTGTTATTTTTGTTATGATTATTCTGTATCTCATATTTTTTATTTTTTTATTTCTATTCTACGATCAATCTTTTTATGTGGTTTTTTATTGCAAGTTTAGTGTAGATTTTAGTTTAATTAATATGGATATACCGATGCGCGTTTTGTTGTGGTAACAAATCGCTTTTCTTTCTTTCTTTAAATATCGGTTCGGATCGGAGCAGCCTATAGCTGAACCCCTTTAGGGCATAGGCCCTCTTCCCATACAGACAAGGAAAGAGCATTGATCACTATGCTTGCCTACTGGTGTGCTGGTGATTTCAGACCGTAAGCGTCAGGTTTCCTCACGATGTAGTCCTTAACCGTTAAATTATGACATTTAAAAGGACATATTGGTACGCGCCAAGATTTAAACCCGCAATTTAGTGCGTAAGAAGCGAGATACCGTCCACCTCCGGGCCACCACGACACTAATGTATATTAAATAATACGTACTTTATTTTTGAATAGAATGCCACCACCCCATCTCCTCCCATGGGTGTCGTAAAAGTCGACCAAGGGATTAGCCGGAGGATGGGCAGCAGCGTCCTTCGAGTACATTAACAACTCAACTTCGATCGCCAACCCGTCTGCCAAGCGTGGCGATTATGGCAAAAGCCCCCAATGAGCCCACAACCCACACCATTTCGGTCGTTGTGGTGATCTTTGGGGGAGGTCTGTGTCCAGCAGTGGACTTCATTCGGCCGAAATGATGACTTTATTTTTTACTTCGCAAATAATATATGTTTTAGGATAGGCAAGATTATATTAATAATACTCAATTTCTTCTGATCTCTCTGCTTCTAACCTTCTGAAACTGTTCAGTTGACGGCATGGTTGGTGCAGTGGTTGATACAATCAGCTGCTGCGTTCTGGGTCATAGGTTCGATTCCCACACGGAACAAATATTTGTGTGATCTGCAGATAGTTCGGGTCCTGGTCTGGGTGTATTATATGTGGAATTCATGTCTGTAAACGCACCCACGACACAGCAGAAATCCTAGTGCGGGGCAACGTTTAAAAAAATAGTGTATGCGCTAAGCGTAAAAATAGAAGAACATAAAGTATATACAAAGTATCCTAGGAACGCGTTAATATTCCCAGGAGGACTCGGTCCGTGAAAAATGCTACGGTCAGATTCCGCGCCAGCCTTACCGATACACTGCCCCCGTCCTGTATGTTGACTACGCACCCGAATATAACGGGACATTCCATTTTTTTAAGCCCGGTTTTATTTGATGACAGTACGGTAGGTGCAGTGGCTAAGCAATAGGCTACCTGCTCTACGTGTCGCGGCTCCGATCTCCACATGGAACAAATATTTATTTAAACTGCAAGTAGATTTTTTGGTCTGGGTGTTTGTGCATTTGTGATTTATGTCTATGACTGTAGCTGTGGATACAGATTCGTCGTAAAAAAACGATGTGAGTAGATGATAGTTAACCATCGTTGGAGAAAGAGCAAACTTCAGTAATCACTTCTTGCTAGGCCTTGGCCTCAACGACGCGCTTGGTTGTGAAATGAAACCTTAGGCGATGTCGTCACATCCGAATGCGCGCCGTCGAGCCAGCTGCTTCAACCTGTCGAACGCCCCTGGAGGCACGCTTTCACCACTCTGGCGGTGGGAGCGTGTCTGATCATAGACTCACGCATCCGTATCCGCCAAGGTGTCGAAAGGCGGAAAATGCGCTAGGAGAGTTGCTGCCTCGTAGGACACTGTCCTGTGTGTCGGCTATGTTGGCAAAGCACGAAAATTGGAGTACAGTGGTCTCCTTCTGCGAGAGCGTCATGCTGCCGAGCGGAATCGCGAGAGGGCCAATCCCGCACGGAGAAGGACGAGACGGCACCGGGGCAACAACCGTCCGGGCACCCAAGTCCAACACGCCTGAGCCCCCTACTGTCACTACATGGTGGGGGGCCTCGGGGGTCGCGGGCGCGCAGATTGAGGAGTCTGCATGCTCACACTGAGCGACCCCCGGAAAGACGCGTGGTGGTGCGCACGTGGCCACGTACCGCCGTGTGCACAGCACAGCGTAAAGCGAGGCTTAGGGGGATCCTTTACAATAGTCCCCGAGAAGTGCCTGGGAGGGCAACCTTTTTAAAGTCGCCTTCCCTCCGCTAGAGGGGGTGACCGTTTTACAGTCATCCCCTCCGTCATGTGCCTAAAGGCGTGGCACCAATGGGCGGCTCTAGTATGACCTTACGAGGACCTGGAGCCCCTCTTCGGTGCTGAAGATGACCGCTCCAGTGGTTTTAGCCGGTAGGAGTCCGGCATACCCCTTCGCCCTGCCCTGGGGCTAAGGAAATTCCATGTAAAATTTCCACTAAAAAACACCAATAAAAAAAATTTAAGGAAGGACACTGTCCTGCATCCCCGTGCGATACGTATAGCCACTCTGCGCTGCAGACCGTGAAAGGAAATAGTACCTACCACGGTCTGCTTAATTTTTTTGACAAGTGCCGCAAGATCACACCTTTAATCATGGTCACTATACCCGGAACTCAACGGAATTACGCATACCCAGGGTATAAAGGCGTTACGTATGCACTTGTATTGCTCCGAGTCAAATATTAATAACGGCCCGCCCCCGGGATTATTACGCGAGCTGACTTATTGCGTCCAATCTGTGTGTTTTTGTACCCCAGGTGTTAGCTTCGCAAAATAGAGTTTGCGAGCTCTATATAGTGGAGTCTGAATGCTGAAATTGCTTTGGCGGATTTAATGAAAAGTTTTAATTTGAAATATGGTATTAACGCAACTTTGAACGGTGGCACTTGATGTTTGGGTAATTCTCATTTCAGCGGAACAAAAGTCCACTGCAGGACACAGGCTTCCTCATAACGACAGGCATGACGCTTTCACCTGGCGAACGACTTCCACGTAGCGTCACCAAATTTTATAAAAATAACATCACATCAGGATCTATTTATACCAATATAATCATCCAGGTCACAATCATTTGCTCTATTGTATCATAATTAAAGTCAAAAGATGTCAGTTACTTAACCTTTATTAGGTTAGAGATGGGATTCTACCCGGTAAATTCCCGGGTAAATTCAAATTTGGGTATCAATCGGGTAAATACTCAGATATAATAATAAATAATAAATAATTTCGGCCGAATGAAGTCCACTGCTGGACATAGGCCTCCCCCAAAGATGTCCACAACGACCGATATGGGTGTGTTGTGGGCTCATTGGGGGGTTTTTGCCATAATCGCCACGCTTGGCAGACGGGTTGGCGATCGCAGTTGAGTTGTTAATGTACTTGAAGGACGCTGCTGCCCATCCTCCGGCTAATCCCTTAGTCGACTTTTACGACACCCATGGGAGGAGATGGGGTGGTGGCATTCTGAGCCGGCACCACAGATGACAGGTATTTATTTTTATAAGAACGTAGTTATTTAAATATTTCGTAATAACTTCTTATGATGATAAGGGCAGAAAAGCGGGAAACTTTCAAAATGTTGCTAGTTATTACGCTGCACCGCTGGATTTTACCCATGTGTTTTTCCAAAAAATTGTAGGTATGTGTTTATATTGTTCACATTGCTTTGATACATTCCGGAACCAAAATGAAATAAAAAGCGTACTAGGTGTAAAATAATAGTAGATGAAAAGGGGCACACTTCACCTTATTTTTGTTTGTTTTGATTTAAAATATATTATTTAGAATCAGGTGCGGCTGCTGGTCAAACAGATGATGATGAAGAGATGCATGATTTTTCTTTTTAGGCAAACAATTGCAATTACTTAGTGTCAAGTCAAATATTTTTTATTTCAAATAAACCAATTTCTGGCTCTTATGAAACGTCACAATTTAAAACGTTTCAGAATTTAAAGTGTTTTCTCTCTGTCACTTTAATATTTATGACCAAGTTTGTATTTAAGTTTATGCTATCTTGTTAACTTTAGTGTTCTTCTTGCTTCTGTTGAAGAAAAACGTGCGTGTATTAAAATTCGATTTACATCTTTATCAGTCAATTTTAGTGAAAGCATTAAGCAATTCTTGTCATACTATATATCTGACTATCTGTCATCATCATTTCAGCCGAATGAAGTCCACTGGACACAGGCCTCCCCCAAAGATCACCACAACGACCGATATGGGTGTGTTGTGGGCTCATTGGGGGGTTTTGCCATAATCGCCACGCTTCGCAGACGGGTTGGCGATCGCAGTCGAGTTGTTAATGTACTTGAAGGACGCTGCTGCCCATCCTCGGGCTAATCCCTTAGTCGACTTTTACACACCCACGGGAGGAGATGGGGTGGTGGTATTCTGAGCCGGCACCACACGGCAGATATATCTGTCATACTGTGTATAAATACTCTGTTTGTTTACGTTTTTGGTTACAGTTATACAATTTTGATGTGCCTTCAAATCTAAATATGCATTTAAAGAATCTGCACAATTATACGTAAGCGTTTTGTGAATTTTGTGTAATATTTATCGTAATTTGTAAGTCTTTTAGAAATAAATATTATGATATGTCAATATTCCCTATAGTAAGATAATAAAAAATTAATAATATCATACATTGCCAAAAATATCACTTACAAAACATTTAAATACCTAAATGGCTAAAAGGAAGTTTAGTATTTGATTATATCCACTTTCACATTTTTATTTAATACCTACAATAAAATACCAAATATAAGGCTAAAATGTAGATTAAATTCAAGAAAATTACACCCACTTATTGGGTATTTACAGGGTATAAAACCGGGTATTGTACCCGATGGGTAAATACCCACCGCACATCTCTACTCCTGGTTCATCATAGTAGCTAACATAACATGCACAGACACAACGCTGGTACGTCTAGTTTGTGCTCAGTGGCAAGTGTGCACATAATAGACGTTCCATGTATGATGAGCCGACGAATCGCCACGACTATCCATCACGCAGACGGAAATGTGCGCCAGCGCCCGCTAGTGATGTGAAGTTCATATCGATACAATTGGAAATAACATTCATTCAGGTTGATCGCTTTGATTTATCGATTGGATCCAAAATCTTAATTAGTCACGGCAAAAAATAGGCACTCTGGCACTTGGCGGCAAAAAGCCAAAAAGGGACTATTTTATTTTATTGGTCATCTTATGAATATGAATATAAAGGGAGGCATGAGTATTTTAATCACCGAAAATAATTTTAAATGCTACTGATAAATTAGGTAATGGAAACCTATGTATGGTTTTGACGTCGCCAACACTCAGTGAGCCAGTGATGAGTGGTGATCAATGATCGTTACTTCTCTGTATAAGAAGAGCACATGCCTCTTCGGACGGACGGTTACATTATTTATATTACGCACAAGGCGGACTTAATTCCATGTGGCATTATTTACCATTCAATCAAT
Organism: Diloba caeruleocephala; assembly: GCA_947459985.1. Taxonomy (NCBI): domain Eukaryota; kingdom Metazoa; phylum Arthropoda; class Insecta; order Lepidoptera; family Noctuidae; genus Diloba; species Diloba caeruleocephala. The sequence continues at coordinate 31,291,421 of OX381606.1, read as the reverse complement.
CATCATCAATCATGTCGTCCATTTATACGAAACTGTTGAACAAAGTGACGGCACGGTTGGTGCAGTGGCTGATACAGTCGGCTGCTGTGCTCCGGGTCGTGGATTCGATTCCCGCACGGAACAAATATTTGTATGATCTGCAGGTAGTTGTTACGGGTCTGGGTGTATTGTATGTGGAATTCATGTCTGTAAACGCATCCACGACACAGGAGAAATCCTAATCCTAAACGTTGCCCCACACGTTTTAAAAAAAGGCTCTCCCATAGAGTCTACAATTGTGTCATAATTTCGGGGGGTATTTGCCAATATTCACCACGCTTGGCAGGTGGTTTGGTGAGCGCAGTATGGCTACTGTTGCATAGAATAGACGCTGCTGCCCATCCCTCTGGTTTAAATTCCCTTAGTCGCCTTTTACGATATCCACGGAAGGAGATGGAGTGGTGCTATATTCGTTATTCGGACACCACGCGGACTCAATCTAGGTTAACAAAGAAGTGCATTGAAACAGCTGCAAAAATAATAATAATATATGCATACATCATTTCGGCCTAATGAAGTCCACTGTTGGACACAGGCCTCCCCCAAAGATCATCACAACCACCGATATGGATGTGTTTTGAGCTCATTGGGGGGTTTTGCCATAATCGCCACGCTTCGCAGGCGGGTTGGCGATCGCAGTTAAGTTGTTAATGTACTCGAAGGACGCTGCTGCCCATCCTCCGACTAATCCCTTAGTCGACTTTTACGACTCCCATGGGGGGAGATGGGGTGGTGGCATTCTGAGCCGGCACCACACGGCAATGCATACATATATACATATAATAGGTACGGTCAAATCATCATGTCAGCCAAGTCCACTGCTGAACAAAGGCCTCCCTACGCATGGTCGCACACGGTGAAAGAACTATGCATTTGATTTAATTTACAAATCTATCTTGTTTTTATGTGGGTAGCGAGAATTTGATTTCATAAAAATCATACATCACTGAAATTTGAATATTAATGTTTTCTCTTCTTTTTTCATTTCATTTCGGCCGAATGAAGTCCACTGCTGGACACAGGCCTCCCCCAAAGATCACCATAACCACCGAAATGGATGTGTTGTGGGCTCACTGGGGGGTTTTGCCATAATCGCCACGCTTGGCAGGCGGGTTGGCGATCGCAGTTGAGTTGCTAATGTACTCGAAGGACGCCGCTGCCCATCCCCCGGCTAATCCCTTAGTCGACTTTTACGACACCCATGGGAGGAGATGGGGTGGTGGCATTCTGCGCCGGCACCACACGGCTCTCTCTTCTTTTATTTAAATATTTTCTCGGTATATGTTTTACAATAATTTGTGTCATCAACATTGAAATCTCAATTATTTTAAAAGAGTATCCATGGAGTTTCTTGCTGGCTCTTCTCCACGAGATCAACTATTTGGAACCGTGCAACTTAGATTCTGACGTTTCATAAGTGCCAATATTTGGTTTATTTGAAATAAAAAACTTTGACTTTGACTTTAACACTTCGTTTTTTTTTAAGTTTAAGTTATACAATATTAGATCTCACATTTGTTTCATTGAAAGAAATAGCAACCGCTGAACAAAGTTTAACTTGAATTGCATATCAATCGTATGTTTTTAAAGAATAATAGGCTTAACTCCTTCAGTAAGTTTTAACTAAGTCGAGTGTCTTTTAGAACTACATATTAGTATTCAAGAGACGTGGTCTACAAATAGATTCTTTTACCGAACTTTTTGATTATTGCATTGCAGACCACGTATCTGTTTTCAAAACCCTGCTTGGTTGAAGCTGAAAATATCGATACAATTATTTCGCCTCACTAACAGTGGTGTGTGAACTACTCTTTTTCCGACTTCCTTTTAACCAGATATATAATTCTTTATTATTTACTCCTTTGCTTAAAGTTCATTACACTTACACTTGTTTATAATTTATTTGAAGTCAAAAGTATCGATAAAGATTTCAAATCACTATCCTAGTAGTGCGTAGTCACGGTTACTCCGCGGTGCCGGATATTTGGTATAAAAATCGTATTAGCGTTTGAAACGCAATCTTTTACCACAAATAGCTAGCTGTCAATTTACTCAACGTTCCAAGCTGTCTATTCTCCTTTGCACGCTATGAATATTTTAATATTTATCTATCGTCCCATTGGTGTAAGCTTCGGACTTTGTTACCGCTTCTGAGAAACCGACGTCCTGATACCATCGAGAAAAGTTTAGTGCTTATTTATCAGAAAATGTAGTCGATTTGAGCAGCTGCATGATCTTTGCCAGTCAACGGTTTTCCAGTACCTATATAAAATACTTTTTTGTCATATAACGTATATTTTTTAACTAGCGCACGACCGACCTTTTTCTTTTATTGGACCGGTTCACCGCCTCCCATAAATAACTGCAACACCAGGAAAGTCGCGGATGTATTGCCGACCGGGTTTGCCGATTAGGGCATAGACACACCTATACTTTTTTCTTGAAGATCCGCCTGCCATAGTCCGATGCTTCATCATTAATCCGGACCACATGGACAACGATTGATATGTTTATTAATCAATGAAATTAGCATCCCATCATCAAGAGTGCACTTCATATTTATTCATCATCTTATCCTTAATGTCTGAGCGTGGACTGTGTAATTGTGATTTGTAATAGAAGTGGTTGTGATTTGTACGGACAGTTTATTGACGCCTATATCGAACTAAACTAATTTAAATACAACAGCAAAAAAGGCACTTCTACAAAACTTTTAGAGAGATTTATATTTCTTGAGGCCGCAGCATGTAGGAAACCGAAATTATATATTATTTATAGTCATAGTTTTACTGGCAACACTGTCCAAGTATGTAACATAGAAATAAGGCGGTTTTTAAATCAGTGTTGTATTTAAATCAGTTTAGTTCGATATAGGCGTCAATAAACTGTCCGTACAAACCACAACCACTTTTATTACGAACCACAATTACACAGTCCACGCTCAAAAACTTAGTACACCTTGAATTGGTTGTACTGCAGTTATAACTCTATTTATCCTATTAAGGATTATAGTATGATAATAGATGTATTCATACCACTCCTATTTCCTAAGTAATTCACTTGAGACTGGTTTAACAATAGTTAGGAGGATTAGCTCCGAACACAAGCCGAACTTTCTCTATTGAGTTGCTATCGGTTCGAACAGTACGTTTCGATAAATTATGTTCATACCAGATATGATCTCAAGAAACATGAGATTACGTTTGTCTAACAAAGACTTTGCTCCATATTCTTTTTCTTGATTTTCTGAATAATATGAGTTTTACTAGCGAACGCACCGTTCTTGTTTGAGTTCATCTTTCACTTGGCTGTTTATTTTAACGTTCAATTCTAGTCATCATTTCGGCCGAATGAAGTCCACTGCTGGACACAGGCCTCCCCCAGAGATCACCACAACGATCGATACGGATGTGTTGTGTGCTCATTGGGGGGTTTTGCCATAATCGCCACGCTTGGCAGACGTGTTGGCGATCGCAGTTGAGTTGTTAATGTACTCGAAGAATGCTGCTGCCCATCCTCCGGCTAATCCCTTAGTCGACTTTTACGACACCCACGGGAGGAAATGGGGTGGTGGTATTCTGAGTCGGCACCACACGGCAATTCCAGTGATCTATAAAAATTTTTTTTTTTCATTATGGTACGTCAAACCTTTTGTTATAACACGGTTATCTAATATGAAAACTGTCTTAGTTATGTCATAGTGCAACTGAAGTTAGTATACTTATCCTTTGTGCTGTGGTCATCAATTTACCGAGCTTAGTAATTAGTAACTAGCAATGAACACATTTGCCGTGTGGTGCCGGCTCAGAATGCCACCACCCCATCTCCTCCCATGGGTGTCGTAAAAGTCGCCTAAGGGATTAGTCGGAGGATGGGCAGCAGCGTCCTTCCAGTACATTAACAACTCAACTGCGATCGCCAACCCGCCTGCCAATCGTGGCGATTATGGCAAAACCCCCCAATGAGCTCAAAACACATCCATATCGGTGGTTGTGATGATCTTTGGGGGAGGCCTGTGTCCAACAGTGGACTTCATTAGGCCGAAATGATGAGAAAAAAATGATAATGAACACATAGCGCTAACCCTCGTTATGGAGGTCTAGGATTGAGGCTCGTGTTCCACAGTGACCACCTACGGTCGTAGGTAAAACTCGCAAAAATTGTCATACGAGAAAATTTTCAAGTCGTAAGAATAACTTGCGTACTATTCTAAACAACGAGCCGCGCGAGGGTCCCCATATATTCGAGCCTCATACAAATTCAGGACATTAGTTAGCCCTCGTCCCTTTTGCAGAAACGTTGTAATAGTCTGCCAACCTTTACACAAACTAGACCTAGATGCTTTTTATGTTGTACCTAAGTATGTGCGAGATGGACGTGTTTAAATTTTGGTGTATTTTTATCTGCGGGAACCTCTTTCTTTGAAGGTAATGCGTTGAGGTTCACGCACGCATTAAATTCGCGTGTTGTAATTGACATGCCTGCCCATGACAATTAGAAGGCTACCCAGGACTTAGTCCTGCGAGGTATCACACGGCGCTGATCACCTCGAGGCTGTATTTAGCCTCTTATGCCCAGTAATTTCAGACAGTGCCCTTCTAACCGGAGCACAGTAATGTCTAAAGTTTAAACACTACTGCTTAGCGCCTCTTGCAAAAAGAGACGTACCACCAGTAAGTGCCTTTCCTTCGAACACGAGTGCCTCATATAAGTTGATAAGTTCATCGGCAACTTTCTCAATCGACACAGGTTGCATCAGATTCATCGCAATAAACTCTACAGATTAGGTGAAATAGTTGCGACTGCATTAACATGCGTTCAATATGCTTAAGACGATCCAATTTCACAGAACGTATATTTTCTGCTGTACCTACATGAACCTTTTTTTTCCGGTGAAAATACCTCATATACTTCCTTCGCCCCGGGAAAGGGCGAAGGGGCGTGCCGGACTCCTACCGGCTAAAACCACCGGAGTGATCATCTTCGGCATCGAAGGGAGGCTCCAGGAACTCGAAAGATCTCCAGCTGGAGCCACCCATTGGTGCCACGCCTTTAGGTGCATCTCGGAGGGGATGACTGTAAAGCGGTCGTCCCCTCTAGTGGAGGGCAGGCGACTGTAAAGAGGCACCCCCCCAGGCATCTCTCGAGGGAATTTTACAAGATTCCCCCGAAGCCTCACTATGCGCTGTGCTGCGCACACAGCGGTACTCAACCACATGCACACCGCTGTCTTCCCGGGGGTCACTCGGTATGAGATTTCCCAATAAGCGCGCTCGCGACCCCCAAGGCCCACTGCCATATAAAGACGACAGGGGGCTCAGGCGTGTTGGACACGGGCACCGCGGTGGTTGTTACCCCGGCTCCGTGTCCTCCTCCTCCGAGCAGGATCCGCCCTCTCGCGGTCCCGCTCTGACCTACATGAACCTATAAGAGAATCGCCTACTCATCTAGTTGATTGGAATCCTGCTCAAACCGTGTAAAAAGGAAAGAAAAGCGTGTAAATGTACGAAAAACTACTCGGCCAACAATATTTTGCCCAGAAGAATAACTACTGATATTATTGCATAGGCATTTTTATTTTCCACGCCAGCTAGGAAAATCTATTTTTCCTTTTGAAGCATTTTTCTAATGTATTGTGTGTGAGAAATTTAGAAAAAGCTAGGGTACACGCCTCGTTGAAACTAGTAAAAAGGGTTCTAATATAAGTACAAGGATGTAGAGCCAATGTACTCGTCAATCTTATGGAAGAGACTTGAAATATGTGAATGTTTTAAGTTTTGCATCTTTGCAGCACCTACACGGATATGGATCTTGATGTTCTGGCTTCAAAACTTCTGTAAAGTATTTTAATATAAGCCCGTACACATCCACTGCAAAATTTGTAATGCCTCGTAGAACACAAGTATGATCTATCCTGAGGGAATAGCATCATATGCATCACATTTGACAAACTGGTGACGGCAGCGCACAGTAGAAGTATACTGCTACCTATTCACAGAGAATACTGTTTAATAAGGTGAATTTAAATAAGGTTTTTCTTATATATTTATTTAGGAATAGGCCTGAAGCACTAAAACGCTAAACCCGCTTCTAAAGCCGAGATATCATTGCGGTATCGACTTTTACAGTTAATTCTGTACCACCTTGGTATCAAGAACTTACCAACCGCCTTCATTTCAATGTTCTTTTTTAACGTTACCCCACACTAGGATTTCCTGTGTCGTGGGTGTGTTTACAGACATGAACTCCACATACAATACACCCAGACCCGGAACAACTACCTGCAGATCATACAAATATTTATTCAGTGCGGGAATTGAACCCACGACCCGGAGCGCAGCAGCCGACTGTATCAGCCACTGCAACAACCGTGCCGTCAATAATCCGTCAATGCCGTCAATGGCCGTTTCAATTATCTGTTTCTATCTTGTGCAAAATGATTGAACGCGCGTTGATAAAACGCTGATATAACATCACATATCATCGAATTGAAAATAGCTTACGGAAATATATCGCGTTTAATTAATACATTCTATATACTTACGTACGGCATCTATACGTGCAACGTGCAGCGCTAGCACATACAATTATTACGTCATTAATACACAAATATATGTAATACATAATATTACAATATTATATTGTTCTACCCTATATAGGTACTCACACTTGCTCATAATAATACCTGAAATAATCATACGTGCAAAACACAATTAAGCAACACCTTTGTATAGTGGAACATAAATGCATGCACCACACATGCATTCAGTAAATAAGCTTTACAAATTCTTTACTAAATGTTTGCGATTGCATTACCTTCATTACCGACTTCAAAAAGGAGGAGGTTCTCAACTCGATGCGTATTTTTTTATTTATTTTTTTACACCGATTACTCCGATATTTGTCGACCGATTTGAGCGATTTTTAATAGATGCAGAATGCTTTCGAATTAGTTCCATATAAATTTCATTACATTTGATTGAGTAGTTTTTTAACCAGCTTCAATAAATAGGTGTAATTTTACTGCGCTTAAAACTAGATGATGTTTTAATAGTTTCGATTCTTAGAATTATTTTTAGTGTTAGATACGGATACCAAATTGGGAAAAATACTTACATTTAGTTACACTAAAAAGAAACGAATCAAACTTTTTAACAAAAAAAACAAGACTTCAAAATTCTATAGGATATTAAAACTACTAAAAAGAAAAAAGAAATAACTTTATTTATGAAGTCGGGCGGGGTCCATAAAATATAACTCGTTGGTCTGTATGAAACATGCATAGGGCATACCTGGCCCCGCCCCTTTGTTAGAAAGTTTTATTTTTAAGATACTTTCCGAGATCTGGCAGATGGTCTGTGAGGATTGAGGGACCACAATTCAAGGACTGTAGTTTTTTATATACTTGTTTACAAATTCCAAGATTCGTTCTACAATTGATTTAAGTCAACTACTAAATCCTTAGGTATTTATTTTGCGAATACTCTGTGTGGTCCCTCAGTGCACACGCACATATTTTGAATCGATACAAAGACTGTGGCATGAATATATGCCGTCTAGAATAGATGAAGAATAATCATATTAATTAAAAGCAGAAGCAAAGGTCAAAGTTTCGAAAGTCTACGATAAATTGAATTCCAGCAAATATTTACGACAACAGAAAATAGCCCAACTTTATAAAGCTAGCTGTATTTACTGTAAGCGTCGAGGTAAATTATGAAGGCGTGTCATAAAATAAAGTACTTACACATAACTAAAGGCTTTCTGAAACGTTGCAGTTGTAATGTAGCAGTATTCTGGATTGAGTAATGAAGGTACTTTTCTACTTATTCGTAGCGGTTGAAGCTCAGGCGTTGAATTCGCAATCGAGAGTCCGGGGGTTCAAATCCGATTAGTTGTATAATTTGAGTGAACCTACTTCGATTACGTTTATATTAATTGTAGTTCTCAGGATCTAGTTGAACATCAGCGCTAGGCTTCTGTCTAGCACATGCTGAACAAGACCTATCCAGCACAACCAATTTTTTTGAATCTCTTTGTATCTCTCAGCTCGGTTGCAATCTATCCCAGCGATAAGACCAAATCTAGTGATGATACGAAGTCCCTTGTCCAAAAAATAATCTCACCTGAAGAACTGAAACTTCATGTTCGGGGCATGAGAAAAGTAAAAAATGGGGGTGTTCTGATAAGTACCGAATCTAAAGGAGACATCGAAAAATTGAGGAACTCGGAGAAGCTTGTCTCTTCAGGACTTACAGTTGAAGAACCGACTAAACGCCGTCCTAGGATTTCTGTCATTGGTGTCCCCGTAGCCCTTAGTGAGAAGGAGGTATTCGACTGTATTTTTGATCAAAACCTGGCCGATATGTTTCCAAATTCTACTCGAGAATCCCTTTTGGCGACGTTGAAATTATTATATATTGGAAGTTCCCGCTGCCATCAGAAAAACTCTGATCACTCAAGGACGAATTTTTATAAATTGGACGTCGTGCCCAGTAAGAGATTTTACATTAGTAACCAGGTGCTATAATTGCCAACAGTTCGGTCACGCAGCCAAGTTTTGCAGAGAAACCAGCCCTACATGTAACCACTGTGGAGAGCTTGGACATCCTTTTAAGGAATGCACCAATAAATCTTCTCCCTCAATTTGTGCGACATGCAAACGTTTTAAAAGAAAATGCGACCATAAAACTGGTGACATAAATTGCCCGGCACGAAAATACTCAGAGGTCAATTATATTAATTCAATAGACTATGAGGGCGCCTAAGAGCGTCACCAATTATTTTATTCAGTAAGCACTAAAACACTAGTTTTCTTTCTTTAGTTTATCTTTGCTATTTGGTAATTATTATGACTAACCAGTTACTTTGTGACTTAGATGACTTATCTGTGTCTGAAACTAAAATATGTAATGTTGAAGAGTGTAAAAAGTTCTTGCCCGATAGTGAGAAGACGCTGACTTTGCTCACACAAAATATTCGTGAGCGTCAGGATGGCTGGTTGCCTACCTCATCCAGGATTGAAATATTGACTATTAATTGCTACCTATTTGCTACTAATTGCTACCCGTAACTAAATAATTGCTACCTCAATATTTTATAAGTTATCACTTTATTTTTGTGACCAGCCATTCTGATATCAGGATGGCTGGTCAAGGTGCGTATTTTGTGATCGAGGTATATTTTTAATGGTTTTTACTAACCAGTATTTACTACCTAATTGCTACCTATATTTACCTTAATATCAATCATGCAGCGTTACGTATGTAAGAGTTAAGCATATATATGTTAAAAGTCCATATTTTCAGGTACGCCTGCGCTCATTAGTAGAGCAGCAAATTAAACATGCGTAAGTATTATTGTTTTTGTATCAGGCGCGCTCTCTATAACCTAATTATGGTTGAGTAAACATTGGGGTGTCAAAGTAATTCCAAATAAACGAAATACTTAAAGTTCATTCTTGCTTTTATTTCAAAAATATTAATTATAATATATTTTCAAACATTATGTATGAGGTAGTCTAATAAATACCCACAATAAACAATTTATAATCTGGTAGATTGGCAAGTCACTATTATAAAATATTTTTTCCACGTACCCGCGTTTATATTATGTTTTGACTTATCTACTTTAACACTGCAGAGCATATGTGCTGGTAATAATATTTACCTGTTAACGTGATCTGAGTATAAATTTGTGTTACTAGAAATATAAAATGCATTTTTAACATTTATTTAATATTTTTTTACATATTCTGCTCAAATTGTTGGCCACTATTGCGAATGCAGGCCCGACATCTTCGTATTTCCACTGTTGTGGTACAAAGTCGCATTTCCACCTTAATTGTATTGAACACCGTTTCAATGCGTTGTAGTAATACCTCCCTAGTCGGAACCTCCGTGGCGTATACCAGCTCTTTGGCACGTCCTCAGACATAAAAGTCTAACGGAGTTAGGTCTGGGGAACGTGCCGGCCATGCAATAGGGCCATCGCGACCAATCCACGCATAGGGGAACACATCGTCGAGATATTCCCTCACAGTCGAACGCCAATGCGCGGGACAGCAGTCATGCTGGAATACCTTGGGTACATTTTCATTAAATACAGGTACCTCGGACACTAATTCGGGCAGGTCATTTTGAAGAAACTCCAAATAGTTGTCGCCATTGAGGTTATCAGGCAGGTAATGCGGTCCAACTACCTGATTCCCAATCACTCCTGCCCAAACGTTTACACTAAACCTCCTTTGAAAAGATTTCTGGCTTTTAACACGTGAGTTTTCCATTTTGTTTGTCCAGTGGTGCAGATTGTGAAGATTGAGTATCCCTTCTTTGGTAAATTTGGACTTATCCGTCCAGTCTTCTTTAAAAAAAATTAGGATCATTCACATCCGTGTGTAACATAAACCGTCAAAATTCCACTCGTCTGTCAAAGTCGCCACCCTCAAGACCTACAAGCAAAGAACTCTTTTAAATTCCTGTTGAGCAGTAAATAATTGCACAATAAGATTTTTATGGACCGGTGGACCGCCTGTATGGGCTAACTGATTCACTACCTGGAAATGACGTCATACCATACCCATAACATACATAACAAAGGCATCGTCAAACAAAGCGTGTACGGGTTTAAAGTTGTTTAAAATTACGTGCCTTGCACCGGAGTGCAGTGGAATGAATGCTTTTCGTTTTGCTGAAGAACTTTCCACACTTTCCATATTGAAATATCAAGATGTGCTGCCACATTTCTAATGCTTCTTGTAGGGTCTTGCTCAAAAAGTGCCAGTATTCTCTCGTCCACTTCAACATTATGTCGCACAATATGGCCCCTTGGTTCATGAAAAGTGACAATGCCAGCCTCGCGTATGCGTCGGTATGTCTCTTGGAAGACTCTGCGGCCAGGTAATCGTCTACCAGGAAAGAGGTCCTGGTAAAGTCGTTGCGCAGCACGAGCGACACCATGGGCGGCTCCATAAGCCATCATGATGTCAGCATATTCTTCGTTAGAGAACATCGCCATTGCAAAAACAAAAAAGTCAACAAAGTTTACCAATAACACCAAAACTTAAAATGTAACAAAAACCAACAAAACAAAGTAACAAAATGAAAAAATCGCGGTGTACGATGAACTAGCACACACGTCAGGTAGCAGAGGCAGTGATGTCTCGACTAAAATAATGACGGATTGACGGCATCGTCGGCGGCAGTTCGTTTGCTTGTTTACACTAGTTTGCGCTATGCACGAAAGAGATAGAAGATAGATTTTACTTCGCGAGACTGAGAAAACAAATTTTACCTGTTTCTCAAGTAACAATTTCGCAAAAAGACTTTTTTCTTTAGAATTTGGAATTTAGTATTTTATGGCTCGATTTACAATTCTAGCTAATTCACAAAGTTATAAAAAGCTTTTTATTACATGTGACACATCACTAGCAAGAAGATAAACAAGAGAATTTTTGAGAGAGTTGGAAGATCCCGGTCGCTTTTGTTTTTTTTTTATAGCCATGTAAATAGCTGTAACATGGACAGCTTTAATTTAAGTCCGAAACTTTGCGAGTAAATTAAAAAAAGAACTAGATGGCTAATGTCACTCATTTTAAATTTAAAAGTACTGTAATACAATACACATCTAAATAAAATTTAAATTCGGAGTCTACGACTTAAACTTTTTTTAAATTTGTATTTGAATGTAAAATTTGGGTATTTTTTTAATAAAACAATCAAAAGTCGATGAAAAAAAATCCACACGGCATGAGAAATGTTTAGGGGTCTGAAAGGATAGCAGATGACCCCCCAGTCGACCATTTCAATTTGGCACACGATGCACCAAACACCCTGTATATATTCTTTTTCACTGTTAAATAAATAGCTTGTTCCGAAATTCTGTTTGATAAGGCACGTTTAATTTCTGTAAATGGATCATTGGGGGACGGAATATTTTTTTAGTTAGTAAAATACTTTTTGTAAGGTGATAGCACATTTTTCTGTTCCTTTATTGGTACAACAAATTTTCTTCCTCTCTTCATTTTTTATTTAAATGATATATATATTAAAGAAACACAAATTTATACTCAGATCACGTTAACAGGTAAATATTATAACCAGCACATATGCTCTGCAGTATTAAAGTAGATACGGCAAAACATAATATAAACGCGGGTACGTGGAAAAAATATTTTATAATAGTGACTGGCCAATCTACCAGATTATAAATTGTTTATTGTGGGTATTTATTAGACTACCTCATACATAATGTTTGAAAATATATTATAATTAATATTTTTGAAATAAAAGCAAGAATGAACTTTAAGTATTTCGTTTATTTGGAATTACTTTGACACCCCAATGTTTACTCAACCATAATTAGGTTATAGAGAGCGCGCCTGATACAAAAACAATAATACTTACGCATGTTTAATTTGCTGCTCTACTAATGAGCGCAGGCGTACCTGAAAATATGGACTTTTAACATATATATGCTTAACTCTTACATACGTAACGCTGCATGATTGATATTAAGGTAAATATAGGTAGCAATTAGGTAGTAAATACTGGTTAGTAAAAACCATTAAAAATATACCTCGATCACAAAATACGCACCTTGACCAGCCATCCTGATATCAGAATGGCTGGTCACAAAAATAAAGTGATAACTTATAAAATATTGAGGTAGCAATTATTTAGTTACGGGTAGCAAATAGTAGCAAATAGGTAGCAATTAATAGTCAATATTTCAATCCTGGATGAGGTAGGCAACCAGCCACCATGACGCTCACAAATATTCGCAGCATAAACCGAAACATGCGTGCATTTGAAGTTTTATTACATAGTCTTGACATAAGTTGTGATATTATTGTCCTAACAGAATGTTGGCTGTCAAACCAGACCAACCACTTACCAGCACTAGATGGCTACTTTTTACACAAAACCGAGAAAGTAATCAATCAAAATGCTGGGTTAGTAATTTATATAAAAAATAACTTAAATGTTCACATAGAAGAACCCTTGTTTCAGGACAGCAATTGTTTAATCCTTAAAATTAATTACGACATAGTCGTAGTAGCGGTTTATAGGCCCCCCTCTCAAAATATTGATAAGTTTTTGGAGTCGTTGGACATAAATTTAAAAAATCTATCCTCATTTAAGAATATAATCCTTACTGGTGATATAAACATTAACATTGCTTCTGGGAGATCTGATATTCATGCGCATAACTACCTGAACATTTGTTCATTTCATGGACTTTTACCAGCTCATAACCACCCTACTCATCAGAGCGGCTCATGCTTAGATCATTTTATTTTAAAATCGTGTAAACCAACCATAACTTTGGTTACTAACTCGGCTATTACCGATCATCAGACTATTATACTAACAATAAAATTATCGATACCTAGAAAAAACTGCATGCGCAGCTTTACCAAAGTCAATATGACGACCCTAGAAAGTGACATACGCAGCATTAATTTTGAGCCTGTTTACACAACGGATGATGCAAATATTTCTTTAAATTATTTTATTAACTCATTGCAATATGCAATAGTAAAAAATAGCTTTACAACAAGTTTACCAAGAAAGTATAAATGCATTAAACCCTGGATTACACCCGGGCTGGTCCGTTGCATAAGACATAGAGATAGACTTCACCTAAAATTAAAACACACACCTGAAAATGAAATACTTTCTGTAACTTATAAAAGATATAGAAATTACTGTAACAATCTGCTCAAAAATCTTAAAATTGAGCACGATAAAAACGAATTGCAAAAAGCGGGAAATAGCAGTAAACTTGTATGGAGATTTATAAAAAATCACACATTCAAGTCAAAAATCTCTGAGCCACCACTTGATTTACTCTCGACAGATTCATGCCCATCCGCTGCAGTCAATAAAGTTAACAACTATTTTGCTACAGTTGGTAAAAACCTAGCAGAAAAAACCTTAAACTCAAGAAGTTTTACCCCACTTAATGTTGCTATGCCACCTTCTCCTTCAAAACTAAATTCTTTTGTGTTGTTAAATACAGATAATGATGAAGTATTAAGAACTATAACGGGCTTAAAGGATGTTTGTGCAGTTGGGTGGGATAATATACCCAACAATATACTCAAAAGGTTCAAAGACCAACTTGCCCCTCCTCTAACTCACATTTTTCAGTTATGTTTAAATAAAGGAATTTTTCCTAAATTACTTAAAAAAGCGGTGGTTACGCCTATTCACAAATCTGGAGACAAAAAATGTATTAATAACTACAGACCTATTTCAATTTTATCAGGACTGTCAAAAATCCTAGAAAAGATTATAAACAGCAGATTAACAAAATATTTAGAAGATAACAAATTGCTTTCGGATAGACAATTTGGGTTTAGACCGAAAAAATCAACTAGCCATGCAGTACACCAGTTAACAGACTATATAACTAGCAATCTAGACAATGGTATGCACTCCATTGGGATCTTCTTAGACCTTGCCAAGGCTTTTGACACAATTTCTTGCTCCATATTATTGCAAAAGCTTGAAACACTTGGGATAAGGGGAACACAGCTTCAATTATTTTCCGATTATCTTAGCGATCGACACCAATGTGTAAAAATTGGTCAATATACAAGTTCTGACCTAAAAAACAGTTGTTATGGCATTCCACAAGGTAGTATTATAGCGCCTACCCTATTTCTAATTTATATAAATGACCTGTGCAAAGTAAACCTCCAAAATGGTGTTATAATGTCATATGCGGATGACACAGCTTTATTGTTCTCAGCAAATTCACGTGTTGAGGTCTATGAACACGCTCAGAGTGGCTTTAATGCCGTGTCTAATTGGCTACACAAAAATCTTCTAACCTTAAATGTCAATAAAACAAAATATATTATATTTACAATGAGAAATACTAACATACCGATTACTAACCAAAACATTTACGCACATAGTTGTAGAATGTATGCTGATATCGCATGTACTTGCCCCACTTTAGCTAGGACAGACAATTTGAAATATTTAGGTATCACACTTGACTCAAACCTAAATTTCCGCAATCACATCGATTTGTTATGCACTAGAGTGCGCAAATTAATATACATATTTAAAAATTTACGTAGTATAGCTGACTATAAATTAATTAAACAGGTTTATTTAGCTTTGTGTCAATCCATACTCACCTATTGCATAACTGCTTGGGGTGGTGCGGCAAAGTCAATCTTACTCCCTCTAGAACGTGCTCAAAGAGCAATTCTAAAGGTAGCATCCTCTCGCCCTTTTTTATTTCCTACACAGCAGCTTTATACAGCATGTAATGTACTAACGGTTCGTCAATTATTTATACTGCACATTTTATTAAAACAACACACTGAACTTCCTTGTAACCCAGTACATTCAGACAAGAGAAGGAAAGACTTGGTCTGTCCTAAGCCTCAAACTAGACATGCATTTGTTAATAGATTTTACATCTTTTTAGGACCGTTTTTGTATAATAAGCTCAATAAATTGTTAAACATACATAGTGTAAGTTATAGAAAATGCAGTATCATGTTATCGGAATATCTAGGGAAGCTCAATTACACAGACACAGAGAATATGCTAGAAATCATAAAATGATTTTAATGTTTAGTATTCGTGAATTCCACTTGTTTTGTTTAGTATAGTTTTTTAACTTTGTTTATACTTAATTTTGCCCCTTAGGAAAATATATCTTTTTTAACATTCCCTTTCTTATAATATAGATATAACTGACGCGCGACAATAACCACGAGATAGTGATCTCCTGAAACACAGGTTCAACCTAGTTCAGGCAGGCCGATAATAGCTATGTTAAGTCGAGCTGACTTATATTTTCATGCATGTACCGATAAATTATATTTTGGTTATAAACTTTAATTAAGCATTAAGCATTAATTAAAGAATCTTGTAAGAATCTTGTACATATTTTATATGTATTGTTTCCTTTGTTGTGGCTGAATTAATATTTTCTTTCTTTCTTATTTTTTTTACTGCGTAGTAGTTAACAGACAGATATATATCTTACAAAATCCTGAACTTTTTATTTGGTCAATTTTTTTTAATAATTATTTATTTTTATCAATTTCATCATTATAATAAAACACTTTTAAACGGATTCCATCGCGTATATTTTAGATTTTTTTTCCTGACGTTTCGAACACTTTGTAGGGTTCGTGGTCGATTATTATGGTATTTAATTAATCAATATTGTGGTACATAGGTAAAATAATGATAATGATAATAATTTAGAAAAGCATTTTGCTGCTATGAGCCGCCATGTAGACATACATTAGTTAGAATTTAAATTAGAGACAAGACAATAATAATCAAGTATAAGTAGTAAATATTACACAAATTATAATAACATATTTCAATTAATAATTTAAATAATGTCTTCTTAAATATAACAATGTCACTCAAGTTTTTAATGGATTTCAGTAATTTATTATAAACTAGCTGGGACCTGCGGTTTCACCCGCCGTTCAATTTTAAAGAAACAGGATTATTTATATATAATTTAGAGTACTTCGGCATAGACACTTGACATGGAGTATGTATATATGGGTTTTATTTTTTGCACGGAACCCTAATTATTTTTCTAAAATAAAAGTAGCCTAAGTTATTCCTTATAACATCAGCTATCTTCCAGTGAAAGTCCCGTAGAAATCAGTCCAGCCGTTTCGGAGATTAGCCGGAACAAACAGACAGACGGACAGACAAAAAAATTACAAATAGCTTTTTTGTTGTAGGTACCGTATATACTTTCATATGAATTTAGTAAAAAGCTGTTATTTTGACATTACAAACAGACACTTCAATTTCATTTATTTGTATAGATGTCAGGTATTGGGTTAAAGACACTTTTGCGAAATAAAGCAGTTTTATGAGGTATCCGACTCATTTGATCATTCCGTCTTCCTCAGTTACTATGTATATTCAAAAAGCTCAATATTTACATAAATAATAAATTACTATAAATTGCACATTTTATAAACATACATGGGAGAGGTACACATGTACTATATTTAACTCTTGAAAATAGGGTTTTACAAGATTTTGTAGATTTAATGTTAACTATAGATTTGATACACCTTTTTTGAGCTTTAAAAGCTAGTTCTTTGTCTGTGGAGTTACCACAGAACATCAAACCATATCTTAAAATGGAGGCCATATAATCATGATAAGCCACAACGACGTATTGGCTACTTTACTAAATGTCTGTAGGCCATATGATTGTTGATTTAGCCGCTTACAGACATAATCTATGTGTTTCTTCCAATTTAATTTTCAGTCAATATGTAAGCCTAATAATTTTATATAATCCAATTGTTCCATTTTTGTCTCATTAAACACAATATTTAGATCCAAGAAATTTTTATCTTTTTGTCTAAAATACATCATCTTTGTTTAATTTGATTTTAACTTTTATTTGTTTTCTGAAAGCCAGTTTGAAGTTTCTATAATAATATTCTTGATATCACTGAAAATATTGGAACCTGTTCTATTATAGTCATCACGTATTGCCTCTGTTCTGTCCTAGTTCTAATAGCTTTCATTATTTGCCATGTTATCAGTTCTATTGAGGTCCATAAAACTATCATGTAATTTATTTTCATTTCTTTTTAATATACTGTCTAACTGTGTTTTTAACTTTTGAGTATTTCTTCTTAGAGTTCCTTTTCTTTTTATCGGTATAGCTAGTGTGTATCATTTCGTTAATTCGATTGCTTTTCTTCAGGTTTGACAGCAATTCCCTTTTAGGGTCTCATTTTCTTGTAATCGATTTTAGATTTCTGCATTTGCTATCTCTAATTCAGATTTAAAGTCTAGTATCTAACTTTTAGTCATTTCTACTTCATTAATAAGCAGTACTTTAGAACAATCTGGGAAACTTTTCTGTGTGTCCGATTGTGAATCCAGGTCACTTAAAGTATTATCAATATAGAAGTTACTCTCGGATCTACACCATTTTTATTTTATTCGTATGGTATGTTACGTTCATGTTTTCTTTATTGTCTAGTAATTTATCAACTTTATGTTTTAGTTGTTAGTTATTACATACCTAGTATTTTGTTATCATGATCTGAAATAATTACGACACAACGTAAGCTTCCTGTTTGACGCACGGAACAAATATTTGTATGATCTGCAGGTAGCTGTTCCGGGTCTGGGTGTATTGTATGTTGAATTTTCATATCTGTAAACGCACCCACGACACAGGAGAAATGTTAGTGTGGCGCAACGTTTTATCAAAAAAAAAAAACTTTAACATCAGGCCCACTTTCTAAAGGCCCGTGACCTTGCTTGTTTGGGAGGCCCGACTACCCGGTAACCACGGTTATAAAATTCTATAACTCACCCTTAAACATTAATGCACTAGCACATCCAGTAACATCTAGATCTAACATCTATTCATCTCCACCCTGTGCCGTAAGTCAATGAGTGAATTCAAAAGCTCTGCTTCGTCGCCTGTAGAACGTCGATCAATCTTCTAAGACCTGAATTAATGTAGGCCCCTACTTTCTAGTAATAAAATTACCTATATCTTGTTCGCTTGTATGTAGGTGATTTATTTAGATTGTATTCTATATTTACATTATCCGGATCAAAGGACCAATAAATTGTGTATACCTCCTGATTCTCCGTTTGTATATATTAAACAATTTATTAGTAGCACATTGATATCTACGTGAAATACTGGGTGATCTGTTCTCAAAGGACTTTGTTTCTTTAGGAAATAAAAAAATAACGGAACATAATAAAACAACTTTTAGTCTTCCGAACAGACCCAAACAAACATAGTGATGATCTCGCAGCCCATAAGACACTCATTCCATGCTCAATGTGTCGTAAATCACGAAAATGCAAAAGCAAACGTTTATTACGGCCTACACTAACATTTATTTAGGAAGGAAAGGGCAGGTATAATAAAAATGATCCAAATTATTACAAAGGTCATGTAGGGCCGGCTCGCAACGGCCGTCTCCCATTATCGTCCCACTCCGGCAAATTACATCGTATTTGCTATTCACAATGCCTTTCTGCCAGTGACCTATTTCGGTGCCGCGATGGTATTTTTGGACACAAATAGGTGGCGGAAACTGAACGTCTGTTTTGTTTGCCAGCTTACAAATATCTTTGATCGTTTGTGACAGTTGGTTTTGGTTTCCTTGTAGTTTTTGTATGATAATTCCTGATTGTTGTGGGTGAAGTTTTCTTTTAGTAGGCAAATATTTTCTTAACTTTTCGAAGTTTCTGATTATGTATATTCTGGTCTTTGGTGCATTTGTCGTTGCAGAACTTAGTTTTCTCGGACTGCAAGGCGACTGATATTAAAATAGATACATTTTTGACAAAATATTCTTCACTGTAAACTTTTACAGGCTCGCAACTTCGTGCGCGTTGATTATGGCTCCATAATTTAAACCCCTTAAACATAGAAGTTTCTATATCTTTAAAAGTAAATATTACAAATAAATTTGCGGCCACCCATTGGCCTATGTCTTCTATATCAAGAAATCATAAAGTTACTTGGCACAACATCACACAAGTTTTTTTTTATCGCACCACACTAGCATTTCTTCTGTGTCATGGGTACGTTTACAGATACAAATTCCACACACAATACACCCAGACCCGGACCATCCGCCTGCAGATCATCAGTTTAATTAAGTGTAAATCACCTGGATTCAACTGACACCATCAACTTTCACAAAGTAATGAAGCAATATCTATACGAATAAATAAAATTAAAGTGTCTGTTTGTAACGTCAAAATAACAGCTTTTTACTAAACGCATATGAAAGTATACACGGTACATATAACAAAAAAAAAACAATTTTTATTTTTTTTATCTGTCTGTCTGTCTGTTTGTTCCGGGTAATCTCCGAAACGGCTGGACCGATTTTGACGGAATTTTCACTGACAGATAGCTGATGTTATAAGGAATAACTTAGGCTACTTATTTTAGAAAAATAATTAGGGTTCCGCGCAAAAAAAAACCCTTGAAATCCAATATGTGGTGTATTCTATGTCAAGTATCTATGTCGAAGTAGTGTAAATCTCTTTTTAAATTACACGCGGGTGAGACTGTGGGTCCCAGCTAGTAGTAAATATAGCCACGTTGATCGTTTGTGTGTTGCCGTGTGGTGCCGGCTTAGAATACTACCACCCCACCTCCTCCGATGGGTGTCGTAATAGTGTCGACTAAGGACTTAGCCGGAGGATGTGCAGCAGCGTCCTTCAAGTACATTAACAACTCAACTGCGATCACCAACCCGTCTGCCAAGCGTGGCGATTATGGCAAAACCCCCCAATGAACCCACAACACACCCGTATCGGTCGTTGTGATGATCTTTGGGGGAGGCCCGTGTTTCCAGCTGTGGACTTCGTCCGGCCGAAACGATGAAATGATGATCATGTAAAACAAAAAATTATAAGAGCACAAAGTAATAAGCCATTATGAAACTTCACACCAACACATTTACAGTCACAAGAAAAACGTAAGAACGTACGGAAAAAACATACCCCCAACTAGATCCTTAAACTTGGCTCTTCAGAATCCTAAAGAGAAAAGTTGCGAAAATTGTTCACATCAGGCGCGTTTAAACGCATAATTGCGTATAAAAGCCACTTTTCTGCAGAGTTGTCGAGTGCTAAACTTGGAAGACGCGCCGAATGTTGTTTTAATCAACACACGTCGAAGTTAGGGATCTCTTGCTTCATAAGATTTTTGAGTTCGTGTCACTTTGGAGGGTAAACTCATATATTTAATGGAGAAATTATCTTTGATGTTCGTGTTCTCCTATGGAGTTTCCTATATACGCCGCTCCTGAGTTTCAGTGGCATGTTGCTCTTGTTTCTTTCATCAAAGTGAATTCGCACAATTTCACTACCTAGAACCTTCAAAATTAATGGAAGAAGAAAGAAGAAACTTTATATATACCACAAGATTTTTAGCCAAGGTTCACACGGTATTGTACCCCAGTTATGGGCGTACTCCGCTTTTGGACTTGGGGGGTACATTTTTACACTTAGATAAGTTCCATAAGGAATTTGATGGTGAAGTGTTATACGGGTAACTTTGGTCAAATGATACCAAAAATCACAAATGCATGTATTAGGAAAAATGCAGCAAGAAAGGAATAAATAACAACTGTAACTTCCAAACTCCACCACAAGAACAACACCATTTTTTTTATTTATGTCCAGTGGAAATTCTACAACTGAACTTCCTTCACCCCGGGGAAGGGCGAAGGGGTATGCCGGACTCCTACCGGCTAAAACCACTGGAGCGGTAATCTTCGGCACCGAAGGGGGGCTCCAGGTCCTCGTAAGATGACACTAGAGCCGCCCATTGGTGCCACGCCTTTAGGCACATCACGGAGGGGATGACTGTAAAGCGGTCACCCCCTCTAGCGGAGGGAAGACGACTGTAAAAAGGTCGCCCCCCAGGCACTTCTCAGGGAGGATTGTAAAGGATCCCTCCAAGCAACACCATAGTAACTTGAAGATTACAGTTTCGAGACTCAATTCCAAGCATTGACCATAAATTCTATACGAAACTAATAACTTTAAGAAAAAAAAAACCCATCCTACTTCTGGTTTAAAACGTTCTTTATCTATACTGAATACGGTTGGCGGTCTTGCGACATTTTTCTGGGACAAGTCAGGAATTCATCAGAAAGACACGAGTTGTTCGTAACAACTTTTTCACCCACCTTAACCGCGAGCCTTCTCGGGACTTTTGTTTCCCCCTTTTTGTGTGTTCCGTATTTATTTTGGCGAGGACGGTATTTTCTTTGTAATACTTTCAACTCAAAGCGACTCTTAACGTTGAATGCCTGTACTGGTCGCTTCGCCGAACTGTGTACACGTGTTATACTCACATTTATTTGAATTAAAAAGTTCTTATTATCTACAGGAGTAGATTATTTTTTATTTTAAACTTTTGAAGTAAAACTTCGCCATATTTTCGTTGTTAATAAACTACTTTTCAATTAAAATTGCTCGCCAATTCAGAACTCCCTTTTATATAATTGTAGGATGAGTGTAAATATACCTGACAAAAGTGAAAGAGAGTAGGCAGAATAGCTTACAAGAGTTAAAGGGAGAAAGAAGTACGTAGATATAGTTTAGTAGGATGATAGAATAGATGATTAAAAACTGGATGAAGTATTTAGCTCCGTGAACCACCCGCTTTGATGTGCGTAAATTAAAATGTAGCTGTAATTGTTTTAGTTTTGTTAAAATAAATATCCTACTCTCCTACATAATATATTCGTTTAGCCATTTGGGCGTGGTGGAGCCTCAAACGTTGAAATACTTTACAAAAATCTTTCACATTTATCTTTTTGTTTTTATGAAAGTATTTTTATATTAAATTTGGTGATGAGACCAACAAGTCATTCGACTGATGGTAAGCGACATGTCCTGCCTGCCCTTATCAATTGTCATGCTACCCAGGACTAGTCCTGCGAGGCATTACACTGCGCTCATCAGCTCGAGAGGTCAAGTTATTTAGTCTCTAATACCCGGTAATATTTCACTTGCTACAGTGCTCTTCTAACCGGAGCACACTAAAGTTTGAACACTACTGCTTAGCGGCGAATATCTGGCACGGGGGTGGTAAAAAAAGGTAAGGGTAAGGTAAGATAAAGGTTGGTTAGATTTCAATCCCACATAATAATGTTCGAAATCACAAGGAACACTCAAGAAAATTATTGGCCTACTTCATCTCCCCGCACATCTACAGCTTGATGATTACAATTTCATATAGCCCGACGTTTTTCCAGGCGAACACCTATAAATCAACAATTCGATTACCATAACCTTTAACAGCGAACAGAAATCATCTCCATCACTCGGAAACGATTCTATCCTCGATATAATCTGGTGTACACACTCTGCACACCTTAGAGTATTAATAAAACAGCCTATAATGCGCGCTTACGAAAATATCAACTAAATCTGTCACAAGTCATAGCGGCTAACAAAGTTTGAAGCTAGATAAAGTGAATTTTAAATAAGAACGATAAATATTGGGCCATGTGATGCCCATCCATAAATAGTTCCTGGTTTTGTAAGCATTGTAAAAGCCGCAGCAGTATCCTCCTGTATATAATAACAACATACCACAATCGTCAATCCGTTTACCAAGCGTGGTAATTAGGAGAATATTGTGTTGCAATCGTTCATTGTGTGTTCATTGTTCAGTGTTCATCTGCATGGAGTTGCTCTTTAATAAATTACTATTTTATGATACACCTATAAGAACTACAAAATATGCGTCCATACTTCTGCTGGCAATGCAGTTTAGTTACCATCAATAGCGCTCTGCAGGTCTTCATACGTTAAGCCGCAGCCATTCGAACCGATATTATTGGTGCAAAGAGCCATTTGTTCCGGCTGGAGGCTGACAATAAAGCGTTATCCGAGATCATTGCAAATACAATGGTAAAGATAAAACAGCCGCCGGCGCTGACTTAGTAACTCATATTTCTATTACCGTAAATCGGAACAATGTTGAAGTTAGTGGTAGGCACTACATACTGGTGGTGTACGCACTTCATAGATGAACTGCTTGGAGATTTTGTAGATATAGCACCTCTCAGTAATGTAATTCATCGGGAAAAACTGGAGTCACCAATACAACTTGCAGAATACGAGCAAGTTGCAGTGGCTGGCCATGTCTGTCGAAGGACCGATGATTGATTTAAATGAAAACCAAGAATCGAAAAACTTAATGTGGGACGCCCCCCAGCCAGATAAACCATCGATCTCAAGAAGGCCGCTGAGACAGATCCGATATGGAAGACGGAGGTCTAGGTGCTGTGGCTTGACTTAACAGAGGCCTACGCCCAGCAGTAGACTGAGTACAATAATGGGATGACCACAAATAACATCAATGCACTTTTTAACACTTTATTTATTCAATTACCTGTTCCAGATTGTGCGTTATTTACTCAATGATACTGTAGCACTAAGCTTCCTTCATAATAAATAAATATATGGCATCAAGCCGAATTTTTTTAACAAGCCATGGTCCTTTGTATGGAAACCAAAAAATGTGGAAAGAATTCCTAAGTCAATTTAAATCACACGCCATTTTGGGGCAAGTCCTCACAGAACACAATGACGATCGAGCACAATAATATCTCACATCAAACATCTCTAAATATAGACCAAATTAACTTCCAGTGATTCACAAAACTATGTAACACCTCACGGAAGTCGAACCCCGTGTTAACGCCAGTAACTAATTGATTTCCACATTGCGGAGGTGGGTCCCTAACTGCTGGCCCTTTTCATTCATCCCATTACGGTTCAACTTAAGTGGGTCACGGGTAGTTAATAAATCCTCCTCCGACAACCGCTGATGTATTTGCGTACGGAGTTTGACTGGTTTGGTACTGACAGATACCTACGAGGGAATAGATAAAGGTACATAAAAGATTTAAGATACTGTAATATACCGAGATGTTTTGAGAGCTGAAATAATAACTCTGGTCAGCTATTTAAGACGTGTATTTAAATTGTTTTTGTTTATATGATTTCTCCTGTGTCGTGGGTGCGTTTACAGACACGAATTCCACTGCAGATCATACAAATATTTGTTCCGTGCGGGAATCGAACCCACGACCCGGAGCGCAGCAGTCGACTGTATCAGCCACTGCACCAACCGTGCCGTCGAGTTTTTGCCGGCTAAGCATAGCACCACCTTATCTCATCCCGTGGGTGTCATAAAAGATAACCATAGCCATGTTGTAGCCGCTTCTATTCTATTAGCCGGGGGCTAGGCTGCAGCATTCTTTGGGAACATTTAGAACTCAACTACGACCGCCATCTCGCCTTCGAATCTGTACATATGTAATATGTATATGTAGTTAAATAAATCAAATCATATACTGGTAAGTTATAACAGAGGTGGATCCACCAAGACTCCTTTGAGATTCATATCAAACCTCAATTTCTAGAGTACTGAGACGGATTATATTCTCAACCTTATGTCTGTAATGTACTTAAGTTTATTTTTTATTGAAAATGTTTTTGATCGTCAACTTGACGCTAATAAACTAAAGACGGTACGGTTAGAGCATTGGCTAAGCAATTGGATTTCTGTGGGTTTATCAATGGATTGCACATAATAAATATTTGTATGATCCACTGATATGACATTACTAATAATTATTGTCATTCATCCACCCAGTCACTCATTTTCGCTTTATACAAACTTGTACTTCTAAACTAATTTCAGCAGCTTCTTGCATTAGGCTAATAAAATTATCATATACGAGTAACTTATCTATTAATACCCTATATTTGTCCATATATTGTCCGCACACAAAGTAAACTCAGATGAAAAGTCAATCAGTTTTAACTTACTTCTATATTATATATAGCAATACATTAATTAAGGTTTAATTTTAAATAACATTAATTTAATGGAATAATTATGTAAAAGTCTACGGTCCTACCTTAAAATCAGCGTTGCAACACTTTGTGTTGTAGCATGTTATAATAAAACACTTTTAAACGGATTCTATCGCGTATATTTTAGATTTTTGTTTTTCCTGACGTTTCGAACACTTTGCAGGGCTCGTGGTCGCAGGATGACTAAGGTGACAGGCGTCGTTACAGATTTTAAAAAGTTATTTTATTTTATCTACCGTACAATTTTAATCAAAAATTATTTCGATGCACGCAGTAATCACTCACAGTGTCTTGATGTTTTTTAGTGTGGTATTTGGTTTGGGACTTTATTATTTTAATAACAGGATTCCAAACTGGTGGTACCTGCCAGCCATCTTCTCTATTAAAATTAGGATGTTTTTTAATTTCAATAGCCTCACGAAACATTCTTGGTACATATCGGTTCTCTTTCGCGAGGACTTGAGGTTGATCTAAACGACGAAAATGGTTGGGTTTGTCTAAGGCATGTTCGCAAACTGCAGACTTTGTGGAGCGTCTATGCTTGACGTCAGCTATGTGTTCTTTTAACCTGGTGGCTATGCCACGCTTTGTTTGCCCTATGTATGACAACCCACACTCACAGTCAATCTTATAGACCCCTGCATCTTGTAAAGGAATGTGGCACTTCACCGGTTTGAGAAGTTGGCGGATCTTCTTAGCGGCTTGAAGTAGGTTTTTATGGAAGCACGCTTCAAGATATGACCAATTCTGTCGTGACTCCCTTCATCATTTCGGCCGAATGAAGTCCACTGCTGGACACAGGCCTCCCCCAAAGATAACCACAACCACCGATATGGATGTGTTGTGGCTCCCTTAATGAATGGTAATACTGCAGGTCGTCGATCAACCGTGGTGGGTTTCGGGCAACTTCTGCAACGGGGATTTGGAGCTCTCAAATTGTTTCGCTGGAGAACCTCCTTCACATGGTGAAGTTCCCCTGCCAGATGGTCGGGGTCGCAGATGCCGTGTGCTCTCTGTAATAAAGATTTTGCCACGGTAGCTAACTGGCAAGCATTGTAGCATGTGCTGAGATAGGGTCCATTTTTGGTTTCAGAAGGCAATGTTTACCTTGTACAACTGTTTTCTGATTTTCTTATTTAATTGATACTTTATTTTGTTTTGCGATACCGAAATAATAACATTTTCTTTCTTTCTTTCTTTCTAATAATTTCCGATCTAGGGGTTTAGGCGTGGAAGATTTATTTATGTAAGCTGTACCCACGACATTTAATCATCATTTCTGCTGAATGAAGTCCACTACTGGACACAGGCCTCCCCCAAAGATCACCACAACGACCGATATGGCTATGCTGTGGGCTCAATGGGGGGTTTGCCATAATCGCCACGCTTGGCAGACGGGTTGGCGATCGCAGTTGAGTTGTTAATGTATTCGAAGGACGCTGCTGCTTATCCTCCGGCTAATCCCTTAGTCGACTGTTACGACACCACGGGAGATGGGGTGATGGTATTCTGAGCCGCACCACACGACATAGCCGGCACCACACGACATTTAATAAATATAGCTATTTCCATATTCATTTCGTATATTTATGCCCATGACAAAACTGAAAATAAAACTAATCAAACTTTGAACTCTGCCTGGAAATAGAACAAAACACTACTGAAATGTGTTTGCTGTCACTAGACCAACAATATTGCGGACTGCAGGTATCATATGCCAATCCAGATTAAATAAACTTTTTAAGATTGTACAATTCAATAACGGAAACCAGCTACGTCTTTTATTCTTAGTGCGTACATCATAGAATATCAAGGAAGCGCAGATTTAAGAGCACGTCGTTCAAGTCCCGGGGGAGTCGCCAACAAGTCGACGCCAGCCGGTTTATGGCAAGCTCTTACACTAGCAGCTGATAAAGATATCACTTGGATACACCACTCATTCGCCTCCTGAGGAGTGTGCAAAAAAGTAGTGATTTTTATAAGATTACACGTCACGTTGAGTGACTTATGAAAAAGACTTGAGGTTGCGCTCTAGTACGTACGCCCCAATGGTAAAATATAAAGAAAGAAAAATATATTTTGTTGAAACACGTTGTGTATTGCCATTACCGCCATGATCACTGACAGACCACAAGATTATTTTTTATTTAGTGATGGGCGGTCTCGTTTACCTACTCATTAGATTATTTAAATGCCAATTATAAAATTATTGTTAAATATATTCGATTTCATTCTTTATTTTTGCGCTTTGTGTAGTTCTTATTTGTATAGTTGTATTTGTTGATTTATTAGAAGGTATATTAAGCAATATTTATTTTATATGCTGTTTTTACACCCGTGGATCACCGAATCACCGAAGGTTCCAGTTGAAAACCAGCGCCAGGCTCTTGTCTGGCAAATGCTGAACTGGTTACCGGTTTGGCGCAACTGTGGGGCACACAACGAACTCTAACCTAATATTGTTTTTTTTGTTGTTGTTTATAACCCTATCCAAATTTTTATCGTGTTTTTTTCAGTTTTACATTAAGTTTAATTACCGTTTGTGATGTCTCACTTCGCTGTCAAAAATTTTCTTTCTTTCAAACAGGACTAATACTGTTTGAAAGGCAAATTTTTGAAATAGAGAGTACTTATTCACCTGCCGTTTGTCGCTCTCTACCTGGACTGACAGAGGTTTGTAATGTAATAATATACACAAAAGATACGTATAATTATGAATCCTATCACAGTAAAATTAAACATGATTCAACCATTGCAGCAGTCTGTGGTATAGTACGCTCTCAAACCAAACGTGGCAAGTTCTGGCAAATTTCGACAAAACAAAAATAATGACACAATTATGGAAATCTATCCTGCCTTTGTTCAACAGTGGACGTCCTTTGGCTGGTATGATGATGATGAACCATTGCTACATGTAAGCTAGTTCATCATTACATGAAAGGAAAATTAAATTGCATACGCTCGAGCAATTTTGATTACAGCAGTACAGTGTATTAATTATTTTATATTCTTGTATGATAAATCCAGCCTATATAATAATTTCCTATGAAAAAGGACTACTTATACTTTTGTGACGGTACAAATCAACATTCAGGGAAATCTTTGACATGTATATGTCAGTTCTTTTATGTATCAGGAAGATGTCTGTATCCAACGAATATCATTTTATCATATAAATAACGGAACAGGCAACCCCTATGAAATACCTAGAGGTAATGCAAAGCCATGTGAATTTCAGCTTGTTCTTACATATCTATACAAACAAATGAAATTGAAGTTTCTGTTTGTAATTTCAAAATAACAGCTTTTTACTAAATGTTTTTTTTTGTTGGGCTTCTCACATACATTTCTTGGAAATGTGGTTGCTTAACCGATCATTTCTGGCAAAGCCAAAAGAGGCGTCCAGCCAGTAAATGCATTTAAAAGTATATACGGTACTTATAACAAAATAATATTATTTTTATTTTTTTGTCTTTCAGTCTGTTTGTTCCGGCTAATCTCCGAAATGGCTGGATCAATTTTGACGGGACTTAGACTGGCAGATAACTGATGTTATAAGGAGTAACTTAGGTTTCCTTTTATTTTAGAAAAAATAATTAGGCGAAAGAAAATTAAAACCTAGGAAATCCAATATACGCAGCCAACAATCGCGCGTAACTTGTAAGTCGTATTACATAAACAAAAAGTCGTTGATACCAAGAGGTCTTACTTTATAAGGTTTCAAACGTCCGAAAGTTACACGTCCCAGTTGCAAAAATTAGACAGCGACAGGATGATATCCGAAAGATATGAGATTTAAATGTATACTAGTTATATAATAAATATTTCTAAATAATCCGATTTCTTTTAAATTAAACGGCGAGTGACACTGCGGGACACAGCTAGTGATAAATATGAAAGTAGTAGAGTGATGGATCATATCATCATTTCAGCCATTTATACGTCCACTGCTGAACAAAGGCCTCCCCCATAGATTTTCACTACTGTGTCATCATTCTGGGGGGTATTTGCCAATACTCACCACGCTTGGCAGGCGGGTTGGTGAGCGCAGTATGGCTACCGTTTCACAGAAGGGACGCTGCTGCCCATCCCTCTGGCTTAGATTCCCTTAGTCGCCTTTTACAACATCCCCGGGAGGAGATGCAGTGGTGGCAGATTCTTAATCCGATCACCATAAATAAAATTTATAAAATCATTCACATCCAGGGACATCACTATTAGATGAGAAATACAGTAGGTACCCTACATAACACAAATAATTCGTAGATGTGAGTGCTACGCGGCAATATATCTACAAAAATCCTCTCAAGGGACTCACCAATAAGACGACGCCGACACTTTATGACACTCACACACTGTTACAACTTAGATAGCGGTGATCCGATGAAAACACTTTATATCGAGTTGAAAAATACTGATTATGAACATAGTCCAAGATACTATTTACAGTATCGATGGAGTTGAGCTGAACGATGCTGGCGACTATGATGCATTCAGCATTATAGTTGTGCACTGTTGTTATCTGCCATGGCAAATTATTTATTAATATATGATTGCCGTATATTCCTTCTTACACATTAACCTACATTCTCCTCATTACTTTTACCATTTTTTATATCGATCAGTATTGTATCTCAAGTAGTTTTAAAAGCGTATCCATTGAGATTGTTCATCATTTCGGCCGAAAGAAGTCCGCTGCTGGACACAGGCCTCCCCCAGAGATCACCACAATGACCGATATGGGTGTGTTGTGGACTCATTGGGGGGTTTTTCCATAATCACCACGCTTGGCAGACGGGTTGGTAGTTGAGTTGTTAATGTACTCGAAGGACGCTGCTGCCCATCCTCCGGCTAATCCCTTACTCGACTTTTACGACGCCCACGGGAGGAGATGGGGTGGTGGTATTCTGAGCCGGCACCACACGGCATTGAGATTGTTACTGGCTTGGTTATCCATAGAACCAACCAATTGGTCGATTGTAAATACAAAATGTTTTTAACCTGTAAATAAACTTTAATGATCGTAAACAAAGTCAAAGTCAAAGTTTTTTATTTCAAATAAACCAAATATTGGCACTTATGAAACGTCAGAATCTAAGTTGCACGGTTCCAAATAGTTGATCTCGTGGAGAAGAGCCGGCAAGAAACTCCATAGATACTCTTTTAAAATAATTGAGATTACAATGTTGATTGATACAAATTATTGTAATATATATACCGAGAAAAATGTAGGACAATGTGTAAAGATGGAAAATACCACAATAATATTATAATAATAAATTATTTGCCGTGGCTGTTAACGGATGCCCAGTCCCAACAGACGGCACTCGTTCACGAGCATGACGCATGCATCAGCATCGCTTAGCTCAACCATATTGTAGGGAACCGAACGACCCGATACACAACGCCACCGCCAGCAAGACATTTTAGTGAGTATGACAGGCCAATACAGCCAGGCAAAAGACAATCAATATTAGTACTAAAAACAACATCAATGGCTACAAACAAATAACCCTTACCTAAAATGTATTCTTTCTCTCACCTTCCAAACCAAAACAAAGGCTTGTAGGCTAACCTTTGGTATCCATCAACAAAAAAATTGTACCACTAACTGGATAATTAATATTCCTGACCTTGACAAGGCAGACACGGTCTAGACTATTCACAGAAAGACAGTGTCGTTTCGTGTTACTGATAATGCCTTCGTACGCCAATTATTAACTGCCTGAGGCAAACTAAAATAAATTTCTTAAGATCTGACAAGTATTGCTAGCCTGGCTTTGTCGGCGAAATAATAGGCGTTTGTTTTCGAAAGTCTTTGAACGTTATACGTATTGTTAACTCGTCATATAAGGTCATTAATAACGTTAGATGGATATCTTCAATATTGGCGTAATAAACTTGAGCTAAAGGTTACCGCACAAATCGAACGCTGGAGGTAAACTTATTCTTGAAGTAGTCATGCTTTAGATGGGTGACTTTCCATGTGACTGCGTAGCCTTCGGTCTTGTGTCTGACAGATATCCATGACAGGCCCCTTTTATTTTCACATGGTACCACCGTACCACTTAATCATGAGAGGAGGACCGCGGAAGAGTGGAGTAGTGTTACCGGCTTAAACCACCTAAGTAGTCATTTTCTACCGAAGGGGGTGCTCCAGGATCTGGAAAAGACTCAGACTGAAGTCGCCCATTCGTGTCACGCCTTTAGGCACATTTCAGAGGGGATGACTGCAAAGTGCACACCCGCTCTAGCGGAGGGGAGGCCACAGTAAAAAAAGGCCACCTTTCAAGGCACATCTCGCGGGGGGGGGGGGGGGTAAAAGATCGATCCAAAGCCTCGCTGTGCGGTGTGCTGCGCTGACGGCTGCACGTGTCCAGGTGTGCACTCCCGTCATCCCGGGGGCATTAGGTAAGACCAGTCATTTCCCCGGGAAGACACTGGCGCGCACGTGGTCACGTGCCGCCGTGTACGTAGCACAGCGCACAGCGACGCTTAAGGGATCCTTTACAATCCTCCCCGAGAAATGCCTGGGGGGTGACCTTTTTACAGCCTGCCCTCCACTAGAGGAGGTGACCGCTTTACAGTCATCCCCTCCGAGATGTACCTAAAGGCGTGGCACCAATGGGTGGCTCTAGTGTGATCTTACGAGGACCTGGAGCCCCCTTAGGTACTGAAGATCCGAGCGGCGTATCCTGGTCGATCGGATCGGGCAAGATCTGTCTCTGCCAGCAGTAGTGTCGGCTATGTTGGCAGAGCATGAAAACTGGAATGCAGTGGTCTCCTTCTGTGAGAGCGTCATGCTCCAGAAGGAGACCGCAGAGCGGGATCGGGAGATCGGGAGAGGGCCGATCCCGCTCGAAGAAGGAGAAGACGGCGCCGGGGTAACGGCCGCCCTGGCGCCTAATTCCGATACGCCTGAAAACCCCTGCCGTTGCTATAAGGTGGGGGACCTCTGGGTTCGCGGGTGCGTAGATTGGGGAATCTGCGTGCCCACACTGACCGACCCAAGAGAAGATGGTAGCACGCATGTGGTCACGCGCTGCCGTGGGACGCTTTGTGGGATCCTTTACAATCCCCCGGGGGGTGACCGCTTTACAGTCACCCTCTCCGAGATGTGCCTATAGGCGTGGCACTAGTGGGCGGCTCTAGTGTGATCATACGAGGACCTGGAGCCTCCCTTAGGTGCCTAAGATGACCGCTCCAGTGGTTTTAGCCGGTAGGAGTCCGGCATACCCCTTCGCCCTTCCCCGGGGCGAAGAAAGTTCACGTAGAGTTTTCCACTGGACACCAATAATTAAAAAAAAACACACCCGGCTGTCTAACAATAGGTTTGATCTTAGAAAATCTGTATCTCCCATTAGCAAAGGTCCGATCGTAGTCACTTTGTTTGCAATACTGATACTAAGTGGTACGTTTGCTATAAAGTTTGCTTGGCATTGTTTGGTTGATGCAATATTCTGTTTTAGTGATCTGATGTGGCCTATTTCTTCTAGAATACTAACAAGAAGTGCTGAACCCGTAAAGTTGTCAAGACATCTAGAAACGAGGGCCAAACTCGCATTGAGTTGTTATCTACTTGTTTAGGATTTCGAACGTTCGAAGGAAAAAACGGCGGAACCCTTATAGGATCACTCGTGTGTCTGTTTGTCTGTCCGTCTGTCACAGCCATTTTGCTCCGAATCTACTGGACCGATTAAGTTGAAATTTGGTACACATATGGATTTTTGCAACCCAAACACGTACATGTAACGTAACTACTTACGTTGACGGCACGGTTGGTGTAGTGGCTGATACAGTTGACTGCTGCGCTCCGGGTCGTGGGTTCGATTCTCGCACGGAACAAATATTTGTTTGATCTGCAGGTAGTTGTTCCGGGTCTGGGTGTATTATATGTGGAATTCATGTCTGTAAACGCACCCACGACACAGGAGAAATCCTAGTGTGGGGCAATGTTTTAAAAAAAAATCCAAAAATACAAAATACTAAATTAATTTTGAATATAGGGGTCACTTTAGGGGGGCAATATAGGAAATTTAAGAATAATGTTTTGCGAACTGTACCGTGTAACATGTGAAATGGAAGGGCTTGTTGTAAGGGTCTCAGATGTATTTATCTTATTATTTTAAAGTACATATAGTTTTAAAGTTATTTAAGAAAATATACGAAAATACACCATTCCCCCCTACACTACGTAGCCTAAAACTCTACAAAAATGTTTGGTAATAGCTCTTCACATATAGATTACAGGAAAACTTGTAAGAAGTCTATGGTCTTAAAATAACATGGTAAATCTTTCAATACTGTGCATACAAACTTACGTTTGCGGTTGGGATGTATGAAAAACATGTTTTTCAACTGCGATGTTAACTTTGTTTTTGGGATAAATTATTCTCCAAGACCGAATCCATACACACACAATATATTCAGCAATTTCGGAACCCTCTCCCTCTCTCTTTTTTTTCCTTTTGTGACGCCAATGGCGTGTTCTCCGTACCTTCTCCATACAAAACAAGAGCGCATTCAGCGCTAGTTCAGCGTGCGTTTATAGATGTGTACTTACCCTACACATATGATATTAGAACCGCGTAGAACTGGTAATTTGTTTGCCCACAAATAACTTTTGCACCATTTACTCAACTGAACAATCCAGTCTGGAAGCGTGGGCCTTCATTTGTACTTAAAAACCACATTTTATATTCTTTACGTAGGCAGTTGGACAGCACATTGTTTGTTCTCCACCCACTAACACTGTTATATCGTTCATCCTTCAGTTATTTCTCAACATAAGTACAATATAAGTATAGCTATAAATCCTATTTTTAGAAGTAAACGATTGGACTCCTTTTTTGTCATAGGGATTAATCCTCATGGACTTCCTCCGCCTTGGGAGGGCGGAGGGTCATGCCGGACTCTTACCAGGTAAAACAACACGGTGTACCTTCCATTTAGATAAGGGTGGGGCTGCGGTAAAAAAAATGTATTCCATGTTAACGGATATATCATTCATTGGCGTTCAAATGGTTAATATTATGTTGCTTTATTAGAAATTTACATCTCTTGCATTTACAATTCACGCACTAAACAAAGCAGTACGTACTGTATTACTTTTTTGTTGTTAATAATTATAGCTTGGATTCCACGTCCTTTGGCGTGGTAGTGTATTAAATTGCGTGAGTGTTGCAAGGGAAAAAACAAATTTATGTTTAATACTTTTGTGTTTAATATTATGCGCGTCTCTATGGTGTTCAGAAATAAATACTTTTTCTTTCTTTCTTTATCAGTGTTCACCTGATGCGCATTGGACCAAATCCTGGCAGGTATTGGCCCGTCACTTGACAACAATATCTAGGCCTTTTTCTTCGAGCAACGGACTGTCTATAGTTGGTCGCCCACAGGCTGCAAGACGATTGGACTCCTACGGTATAAGCACGGTACGGTATAAGAATATTTTAGATGCAAATATAGTATTATTATAAGGAAAACTGCAGCAACTTCTGAAACTAGAAAGCTAATGATAATACTGAAACATGGCAATAACTGAGGTTAATTGGTGATTGAATGAATTGCTCAGAAATGGTATTGGATAGCAACTTCCCCTTGGTATTGGTATTATTCATAACAAATTGCTGTGACGTTTACCATCTAGCGTTATATAGATATATTGATCCCATTCTGTTGCGCTGATCCTTTACTTGGAAAATACCATCGCTTCGTGAAATTGGTCTGTAACGATAGCTTCCAATGTACACACCACACAACCTTTGGTACATACAACGAAAGTGCCGTGCAGTTATGTACCTTAAACCCCAAACTATCATTGCATTTAATGCATTCATCAAGTCATCCACCACTTTTGAAGTTATACTGTGTAGATTCTACTATTATGTTCTATACTATGTTATGAATAACAGGCGTGTTGATTATGGCCTCCCTGGATATTTGTAATCTAGAAACCCAAAGTTATTAATAACTGCTTTCAGATGTATCCATCTCTACGGTTCTTATTAATAAACCTCTCTAGACATCGCTTTTTGCAAGGTCCAAAACTAAATATAGGAGAAAAAACCTTCGCTCTTTTTAAGCGTTTGAACTTAGTCACTGTCAGAGGTTTCCTTGTGATTCCCGACAAAGAATCGACCACGTCTCTCCACTCATGGATGTCGTAAAAGGCTACTAAGGGTTGATAACAAAATGCAACAACCTACCGTATGCTACTAACTACAGACTAACAATCCGCCTGCCAACCGCGGTAATGATGGCAGCATTATTTTTACAGCAGTGGACAGAAACATGGCAGCAGTCTATTATGAATAATAATAATCCTGCACAAAAATAATAATACCCAATACCCTTAGCCCTTAACCTTTCACCCAAGTTCCGTCAACAAGTTTGTGAACTCAAAGTAGCATCTTCACACAAACAAACAGCAAAGAAACAGGATACATAATGAAATATGTATATTTGAGCAGACAATCAGCGACTGCGCTATTTTTACGGGCATCGGGCCGAGCCAGATGTTACTTTGACAAAATTTACATACAACCCCCCATTTCATTTTCTACCCTGTGTTCAGGAGTTCTCGCTTCGCCCTTTGATCCCGAAGGAATCCAAACCCTTCGCGTTCGTACAAATATTAATACGATTTTTTTGTTGTTCTTATTATGTTAATACGCTCTGTTGGTTATGTAAGACTTCCGTATCGTATTAGCGGGGTTGTGATGTATCTCTTGTTATGGGAAATTTCTGGATTTTTCTACATTCATAATATATATGTTATTTATTGTACCTATTTTATTTAGACTAGGTACTGACTTAGAAAAAGAAAGAAAATCAATGTATATTTTGCACCTTGCAGAATAGTGTTTATAGAATACATACAAAGGATAACAAAGAAATATAATAAAATAAAACGAACTAAGTAAAAATTTTCGCGATTGGCAACTGGAATTGATTTAAAAACAGTGCAGCGAGCAATCCAACATAATACAGTAGAATTTTAAATTCAAACATCAGGCACACGTTGGCTACCCTGCATAAATGCAGTGAGTGTAAAATAAAATTAAAACTAATGGAAGTGTCTCGCGTATGCAGAGAATTGGACATCGCTCAACTTACTGCCATTAGTGTTATAATAACACCAATAAAGCTGGTTTTCAGCGACGACCTGGTGACGTAGTGGCATCTCCTAGGGGCGAGTAAAATAAATATAAAACATTGTAAATACTTATCAGCCTAAGCCCCGCACAAGCCTTCTCTTTTAACGTCCCTTTTTAATCTTGAGCATGTGTCATTAACAATGTCATTGATCCATTGTGTTGGGGGTTTTACGTCTATTTCTCTACTTCTTTATAAAATCATGATGATTTTGGAATATTTTAACTTTACAATTTATTTAAACTATATATTGAACTCAATTCCTCCATCCAACTCCAATATTATTAAGTAATTAGGTCCAAACAGATTATATTCTATTGAGTGGCTCTCACGGACTCCACATAAGCCGAACACACTTCGACCCAATTGAGTCCATTGCGCTGCCCAAAGCCCTGCACTACTCATCCGCTGGAAAAACAAAAAGGCCCTGTAGGTACTTCGTAATCATACCTGCCTGGAGCCGCGTAAAATCATCAGGCAACGGATAAGCTATTCCTGATGATAATGATTAGACGATGAGATGTTTTGCCCTACGTCTTCCCAGAGCGTCACAGCTATACAAAATGTGCTGCATTGACTCTTGATTGTCCATACAGAATCTGCATGTATCCGTTGTGCTAAGCTTTATCATTTGGAGATACTCCTTGGTGCCGAAGTGTGCTGTAATTGCGCCTATATAGTGCCTTCAAATGGGTTATGGTTAGATTTAATAGTCTCTTAAACCCGTCTTGTCTTGTGCTGGAGAAAGTTTTAGAATGGTTTAAGCCTCTCGCTTGCCTCCATTCTCTGACATGTGCTTTGCCAGCAAATGCATGTAATGCCTGTTGGTAGGTACCATGAGGTAATCCTACAAATGACTCAGGGCCAATGCACTGCTTATTCGAGCCCGCCCTTGCTAGTTGATCTGCCTTCTCGTTACCATCAATATATTCGTGTCCAGGTACCCAGATAACCTTTACGTTATTGTGTTTTCCTAGTTTGTTTAATAGGATAACACTTTCCTTGACTAGTTTCGAATTTACTTTGAAGGAGATTTATGCCTTCAAAGGTGCTTGACTGTCACTCAGTATGGATACGGCTTTGTCCTTCACATTCCTCCTTAGCATTTCTTTTATGCTGGCAATTATTGCATAGGGCTCCGACTGGAAAACCGATAGGTCCAAACAGATAATTTTACATGTTATATTGAAACAAAGGAGGACATTTTGCGACATGACCACCTCTCAGTAGAAATACCAAAATAAGCTCTCTAGGTCTTGTTGTGTTTTTTTTACGGTTCTGTACAGTATACAGACATAAATTTCACATGCTTATACACCCAAACCCAAAAGAACCGAACTTAACTGAAATTTGTCCCGTATGATAATTATAACCCTTTTTAGCTAATATTAAATTTCACTTTTTGATATTTACGTAGGTACCACGCATCCACTATTATTTTTCAAATCTAAAAATCCAGTATTCACATATGCGTGGCTCTTGTCATTAAGTCCTAGTCTCATGAATCTGAACCTTCTTTCCATCAGATACACACACTGACACTCACACAATATACACAACTTATTCACAATTTATTGGTGTATGAGAGTACCACAAACACTTGTTTAAGATAAAAAAGGAGAAATTAAGGCCATTCCTCTCAGCGTATAGTACAATAATGTCTGAATAAACAAGTATTTCACTTAAAAAATGTGTACCTACTTTATCCTACCACCAAGACTCTCTCTCAATGGGATAGTCTACTGAAGTATGCATATGAGACGCAAATTATTAATTTAACTCATTTCATGAGCATCCATCAATTATATTTTCCCTTAATCAAAATTAAAGAATAATATATCAAGATGTCGTAGAAAATACGTGGGATTAAAAGGTCATGTGCTACTAAAAGGCAGCTTTACCTTAAGTATAAATACGAAACGCTATGTTTGAGTTGCAAATGTTTAATTGGTCTATCCAAGCAAACATATGTAATTTTTTTAATGATTTCTTCATAGAACTGACAAATACTTTTAGTGACAAATAATCTTATTCATATGAACTGATATCATGTATTAAACGTAAATCTAATCGAATATTAATAGCTCCTACGGATCCCATTGTATTTTAAAGTTATTAAGACACAAGAAATTCTGACTCTATAGATTATGATGGCATAAATACAAAGGTATTATAAATGTGCGCAGTCTATATATGCACTCCACTTAGCCGCACAATAAATGCTTCCTTTCGTGAGGGGTACTTTCCAGATTACTTAAAAATATCGATAGTTAAACTATTGTACAAAAAAGTTGACGTTAAGGAAAGCATATAAATATAGGAGGTTAAATAACTATAGATCTGATACTTAATCTTTATCTTTCGAAAGTATTCGAAAGAATCTTATACTCAAGACTAAACTATTTGATTAATAAACACAAAACATTATAGAAAATGCAGTTTGGTTTACGAAAAATATGTCAACCACGTTGGCGTGTTTTGATCTGGTAAAAGAAGTGGCTGAGTGTAATAAGAAAAACATGTAACAGCACTGCACTTGGAACTAAGCAAATCTTTTGATGTTAAATCACAAGATACTTCTGTCAAAATAAGAAAAATATGCAATAAAAGGTGCAGCATACAATTGGTTACTCAGTTACTTAAATAATAGAAAGCAGTGTACTGAAATAACACAGATAGTTATAGTTGGAGCAGTATGCTCTGAAGACAAGTTAGATTGGAATTTCACAAGAATACGCACGGTGTACCACAAGGGAGTGTTTTGGGTCCGCTTTTATTATTAAATGACCTATCTATGGCTCATGGAATGGTGAATGAGGTGAATATTCATCATTTCGGCTGAATGAAGTCTACTACTGGACACAGGCCTCCCCCAAAGATCACTACAACGTCCGATATGGGTGTGTGATGGGCTCATTGGGGAGTTTTGCCATAATCACCACGCTTGGCAGACGGGTTGGCGATCGCAGTTGAGTTGTTTAATGTACTCGAAAGATACTGCTGCCCATCTTCCGGCTAATCCCTAAGTAGACTTTTACGACACTCACGGGAGAAGATGGGGTGGTGGTGTTCTGAGCCGGCACCACACGGCAGGTGAACATTAGTAAGATTAAATTAATGCAATTCCATAACTATCGAACAAAATCATTGCCAACGAATATAAAATATCGTGGCACTACATTAGAAAGTGTTCCATTTAGTCTACTTTTGGGAATTCAAATTGACAAGCATTTAAATTGGAAAATTAGTATTAACTATAAATGCGGTAAACTAAATCGATTCGTCTGTGCGCTTAAGAGACTACGTTAAACAATATTCTAAAAAGCGGCGCACATTTCGTACTATAGTCATTTGTCATCAGTGCAGTACTATATGGCTTACCATGGTAATTTCGTGGATGATAATAAAGCTTTCAAAGTACAAAAAAAAAGTATGCCGGCAATATGTGGGGCATGATACTTGGATAGCTGTAGGTCCTTGTTTAAGAAAACACGCATACTTCCCTTGTCAGGTATGTACATAAAAGAAGTAGTTATATTTAAAAGAAAATACCTGAATATTTGGATAAACATGAAGATATCCTAGCTAGAACAACAAGGTACGGAAAGAGACTCTATTTACCAAAAAGCAAGTCGTATATGATGACAATATCTTTTAATCGGCTTCCAAGGGAAGTTAAAGATTTACCATTGATATTAAAAATAAAGTGCATAAATGGCTTCTGAGTAAATGTTATTATAGTGTTAATTAATACGTCAATCCGAATTGCATTTAACTGATTATTAAAACTGTATTCATGTAATACTTGATATTTATTTTATATAATTTTGGACATTTGCATACCGGTATTTTACTGATTTTATATAAATATAAATATAATATATATAAATTTAATGAAAATGTGTCTTCCAAATAATGTAAAAACTAAAATGTACCGTCATTCGCAAATAAAACATTTTCAATTTGTATTAGAATTTTGAAACGTGATTTGAGCAATATGGAATAAATGTATCTATCCTGGAAACTACGAAAATCTGTTTAGTAGTTTTAGAGATTAGTGAATGTATCCAGTCCAGACAGATACACGCTCACACAGGGTTTTATTTTATACTTTGTATCATCATATCGGTGATACAACGTCCACTACTGAACAAAGGCCTTCCCCATAGAATTTCACAATTGTGTCATCATATTGGGGGGAATTTGCCAGTACTCACCACGCAGGCGGATTGGTGAGCGCAAAATGGCTGCTGTTCCACAGAAGGGACGCTGCTGCCCATCCCTCTGGTTTAGAGTCTCTTAGTC
The DNA here is from genome assembly GCA_947459985.1 of Diloba caeruleocephala. Taxonomy (NCBI): domain Eukaryota; kingdom Metazoa; phylum Arthropoda; class Insecta; order Lepidoptera; family Noctuidae; genus Diloba; species Diloba caeruleocephala. The sequence continues at coordinate 31,250,496 of OX381606.1, read as the reverse complement.
GCCTTATACGACATCCACGAGAGGAGATGGAGTGGTGCTATATTCTTAATCCGGACACCACTACCACTAGATACTTTGTATACACTAATAATATTTCGTTGGAGCAAAGCTTTAAATCAACTTGTAACCTTACGCCACCCATTAGGCACGACATTTAAGGCTTAAATACGGTAGCTCGAATCCTAGAGGACAATTTACTAAACTGTTACACAAGACTTTGAACTCTATTACGTTCATTTCAGTCAAGAAGAGTATTAAATGAAGAAATCTGTACCGTTACGTAATCTATATATATAAAAATGAATGTTTGTCTGTATGTCCTTTATAGAATCGTAAACTATGCATTTGATCATGTCATGATCTTCAGCAAAGTGTTGTGCATGAGCCCACAAAGGTTTCTGAGTTGGTACGACAAAGCTTTGACAAATGGCGCCACTATCATTCCAATGAATATTTTTTTTTTTTTTTTTTTAATCTTTATTTATTTCGGGGTTTTTATCCACATGGATACGTCAACCCCATCATGCCTTATACGATATATATTTAACAAATATTAGGTCTAGTACTATTCAAGGAAAGGTCAATGAAATATACCAACTGACATAATCTTTTTGCAACATCAGATTTTGGTTGTGCTAAAATGGTTTGAACTAACCCTACGTCTAACATATTTAATTTAAAATCATTTATTAAAATTTGCCTTTCATTTTGGTTCCTAATACAGTCCATCAGCAAATGATGTACATCCTCAACCACATTGCAAACAATGCCAATGAATATTTGTTTAATGTCTTTCCTTCAAATTTATTTTAGTGAGTAGCGTAGGAACGTGCGCAGAGTACGGCTAGTCAGTGATATAATTGACTCAATCAAACAGACTATTTAAATAGAGCACAACAATAACAATATTTCAAATTCAGAACTTCTTATACCATGACGTTAAACAAACTGATTGCCCGAACATACAATGCATAGGAGAAACAGACCGACAAACCAAAAGCCAAACGGAGGCTAGCTACCGCCGGTTTCCCAGCATTCGATTGTCACGCCATTAGGATAATGTTGCTAATTTAATAAATTAATAGAATGCGCATCAACACACCTATATATTATGTGAACCTATTAACACAATATATATTCTTTGAAGCCTATTGTTAATGGCTAAAAGGAGTTTTACTGTGCTGAAGCTTGTGTGCTAAAGTTCGAAGTACATTTTCAGTAATTGGTTAATAGTAAGGTATTATAAAGATTTCGAAATCTAATTCTAATACCAGTGGATTTCAGACATCAAACAAAATGCATATTAATTTTAATTACAATATTAACCTAAACATAACCTTAGTCAACTTTTCGTGTGACCATAGGGCTTATCCAGTCTTTCGACAAAGATTGACGATGAAAACAGTTAGCCATTGGTTTCAACGTGGCAATACTGCCAGTATCCAGTGGGTAGGTTACAAGATATTAGCGATACGGATGTTATATTGATGCCTAGGTGCCTATTTATTAGCACGCATGTGGTCACGCGCTGCCGTGGGACGCTTTGGGGGATCCTTTACAATCCCCCCGGGGGGTGACCGCTTTACAGTCACCCTCTCCGAGATGTGCCTATAGGCGTGGTACCAGTGGGCGGCTCTAGTGTGATCATACGAGGACCTGGAGCCTCCCTTAGATGCCGAAGATGACCGCTCCAGTGGTTTTAGCCGGTAGGAGTCCGGCATACCCCTCCGCCCTTCCCCGGGGTGAAGGAAGTTCATGAAGAATTTCCACTGGGCACCAATAAAAAAAAAAAGGTGCCTATTTATAAAACTTTATTTTTATTTGATATACTACATTTGTCCATCGTCATATCCGCTGAATGACGCCCACTGCTGAACAAAGACCTCCCCCATAGATTTTCACCACGTAACATGTAACCGCCCGGTTTTTTAGTTCTGTCGGTATTAGGCGGGTTCGTGCGCACAGTATGGCTACTGTTCCACAGAAGGGACGCTGCTGTCCAGCCTTCTGGTTTAGAGTCCCTTTTACTTTCATTTACGGGAGAAAGTGCAGTGGTTCCATATTCTTTGTCCATATATTTGTATCTATACAAATAAATAAAATTGAAGTGTTTGTTTGTAATGTCAAAATAACAGCTTTTTACTAAATGCATATGAAAGTATATACGCTACTTACAACAAAATAACATTTTTTATTTTTTTTGTCTGTCTGTCTGTCTGTCTGTTTGTTCCGGGTAATCTCCGAAACGGCTGGACCGATTTTGACGGGACTTTCACTGGCAGATAGCTGATGTTATAAAGAATAACTTAGGCTACTTTTATTTTAGAAAAATAATTAGGGTACCGCGCAAAAAATATAAAACCCTTGAAATCCACTATATATATTCTATGTCAAGTGTCTATGTCGAAGTACTCTAAATTTCTTTTAAATTAAACGCGGGTGAAACCGCGGGTCCCAGCTAGTAATAAATATATTTGTCCAAAGTTGAATACTTTTTCTTTTTGGGCTTCCCGCAGACATTACCGAGAAATGTAGCTGCTCAACTGCACATTTTTGGCGAAGCCAAAAGCGGCCAGCCAGCCAGGCTTAAAATTTAAATATTATACTTGTAATCTAAGCAACTTGCGCTAAGGGCGTCCTCTGCGGGACACAGACCTCGGCTTAGGGCGTTGCTGGCGATCACAAGCTGTATTAACGTTTAAATCTACAGGCTCAGCACGGGCCGGCGGGAGTAAGGGACGGGGTAAGGGCGGAGAAGTATTTCCTACTTGAATGGAGTGGTGTTATCGCGTCGATGGGCCTCCATGACGTCGGTGAGGCGGGCATCCTCGTCGGCGAGGGCGGTAAACCAGTCGGGTGATGAGTGAACGAGACAGAGTGAGTCTGTTCATGTTATCTAATGTGATTTTGTCATCCGGGTCGACCAGCGCGTGCCTCGGGCGGCAAAAACTTCTGATACGGGAGGGTCGGTAAATTCACCAATTTTTTTTTTTTTTTGTACGTGGGATTAGGCACTAGGATTTTTTCTGTGTCGTGGGTGCGTTTACAGACACAAACTCCACACACAATACACCCAGACCCGGAACAACTATCTGCAGATCATACAAATATTTGTTCCGTGCGGGAATCGAACCCACGACCCGGTGCGCAGCAGCCGACTGTATCAGCCACTGCACCAACCGTGCCGTCTATCAATCACTTTCTAAATGCGATTTGTAGATAATCTTGTGTTTGAGAAGAATGAAAATCATATAAAGTCAATGGTACAAATCATACAAAAGTACATCATTAACAAAACACGTCCATCGGCCTATTAACTACCATTGTAAATGAATATTGAAGAAATGTTCAGTTATTTAGTAATTCAATGACGTCAGATTTATAATTCGATATGCGTAGGTAATATGATAACGGTTTGACGAGTGAAAGGGAGACAGGGTGACCTTTGTGAGCTGAAGTGAAAGCTTTCATATTACATTTTTAGTAAAATTTATAGCGTAGATTACAGACATATAGGTATGAGCTTTTGCCCACGACTCCATCTGGGTGGAACGAGTACCTTATTATGCTCTTTACTTTATTAAAACCACATCCTATAAAAAGATCAAGCTGTAACAGTAGTTCCACCAAACCGATTAACTAATTTACCATGATGTGTCTGGATTAAGAATATAGCACCACTCCATCTCCTCCCGTGGATGTCGTTAAAGGTGACTAAGGGAATCCAAAACAGATGGATGGGCAGCAGCGTCCCTTTTGGTAACCGGTAGCCATACTGCGCTCACCAACCCGCCTGCCAAGCGTGGTGAGTATTGAAAAATACCCCCCGAAATGATGACATAGTTGTGGAATCTATGGGGGGAGGCCTTTGTTCAGTAGTGGACGTATAAATGGTCGATTTGATGATGATGATGATGATGATTATGTATATCATATAATAGATTTTAAGTCAGACTATTTAAAGTCTTTAACCAGTGTGTGTTACCAGTTAGTATATATGGACAGAGACGTGGTCACTCAGCGAGGTATGGAGAGAGCTATGCTCTATATTTCTCTACGAGATCGAATCAGAAATGAGGAGATCCGTAGAAGTACTAAAGTTGCCGATATAGCTGAAAGGATTAGTAAATTGAAGTGGCCACGGGCGTAGCACATAGGCCGTTAAACTGATGGCCACTGGCGCAAAAAGGTTCTCGAGTGGAGATCGCGCACCGGAAAACGCAGCGTGGGACGACCTCCAACGAGGTGGACAGACGACCTGGTGAAGGTCGCTGGGAGTCGTTGGATGAGGGTGGCATGTGACCGCTTGTTGTGAAAATCTACGGGGGACATCTTGTTCTGCAGTGGACGTCTCTTGGCTTATATGATAATGATGATGATTAAAAACAATAGAAAGAAAGATAATGATTTATTAGTAGTCAAAAAATCAAAATACAAGAATAATGCTCATAATTCCTAAGTACAACTTATTGATATTATATTTTGCCATTTTATGATTGCTTTATTTGCTTCAACATATCTGATGACAGGGAGATACTTAGAGAGTACTTAGTAAAGTCTTTCTTTAAAGTATGGTTTGTGGCCAATCTTGAGTCACAGTTATTCAAGCAACCTAAAGGCACCGACTTAGCTTAACGACTGCCGTCTAATGAAAACAAGAACAAACGATCGTGATACGTGCCTCCCAAATCACCGAGATGGTCAGCTCAAGTACCACTATGCGGTCACCCATCTATGGGCTAACCGCGCCAAACTTTGCTTAACCCCACCGCTCGTTTACCCATCAGTGCACAAAACAAACAGTAGTAGTAGTAGTAGTGCAATAACAAAGTAATCCTATACAGGTTGGGATTTTTCATAAACGAAACCTTCTAGTACATTGTGACAAGTAAAATATATGAAAACAAAGTAGATTATAATATCTACACTAATAAATAAAATTTAAGTGTCTGTTTGTACTGTCAAAATAACAGCTTGTTACTAAATGCATATGAAATTATGTACGGTACATATAACAAAAAAACAGTTTTTAAACTTTTTGTCTGTTTGTCTGTCTGTCTGTTTGTCTGTTTGTTCCAGGTAATCTCCGAAACGGCTGGAACGATTTTGACGGGACCTTCACTGGCAGATAGCCGACGTTATAAGGAATAACTTAGGCTGCTTTTATTTTAGAAAAATAATTAGGGTTCCGCGTAAAAAAAACCCTTGAAATCCAATATATATATTCTATGTCAAGTGTCTATGTCGAAGTACTCTAAATTTATTTTAAATTAAACGCGGGTGTAACCGCGGGTCCCAGCTAGTGTGAAATAAATACACAAAATAATAAACACTTGATTTCCCCTACAATACATAGTTAGATTCTTAAGCACTTTGAGGCGGCCGGTTCTGATGTTTTCGGGTCATAGATTAGACGCGTGCGCCGCAGGCCTATAATAATTTTTAACCATCTTGAAGAGAATAACAGTAAACTAACAAGACCCCGGCACCCTGGGTATGGGCATCCTAACAACAATAAACTGTTATCACAAACGCTAACTGTTTGTGATTGTGGTATTAAGTATACACACGACCAATGATCGAAAAAGTTTAAAAGACGACCGCTGAAAATTGCGTCAAATAAAAAATACCTGTTATAAAATAACGTATATTCAAAATCGACTAAATATAGTACATTTGTATAATGCCCCCAAAACGGGACGTTTGGTGCAGTGGCTGATACAGTCGGCCGCTGCGCTATGGATTCGATTCCCGCACGGAATCGGGTCTTGGTATTATTGTGTGTGGAATTTATGATAATTCAAAATTATTCATTTAGTAATGTGGGGTAAACTTTTTTTTTAAAAAAAGAAAAAAAATTAAGATAGAAAGACAAAAGGAGCAAGGTTTAAGCTGGGAAGAAGAAGCAGCGCAACAAACTCCCCAGCAAAACGTCTCTGTCTGTAATTTAATTTTTAATTATCGTTATATGATTATCGCTATATATGAAATCAATTTAAAACAAAAACATTACGAACAATAGGTTGATATGTAATTGCTACATATCACAAACCCTGAAATATGACTAAAAAAAATAACTAGCTAAAATACAAAAACACCTTGCATCATAAGTTTAAAATTTAAACAATAAAGCATTACTGGCGGTCTTATCTAAGCGATTTCTTCGACCTCCATTTAATAGGACTGGAAAGCTTTGTAATATACAAGCTACGAGTAAGTCCAAGCCAACTATACGCACTCAGACACTAACACACATACCTCTTTAGATTCGTTTGTATGGGATGCTGAGCACGTTATACATTTAACATCTGTAATATATTTCCAGCTCGCAGAGTCAAATAATGAGCCAACTTATCATTAGTTTCAAAATCATATTGCCAAAAGGCGATAATTTATCGTTAATTGCCTATCTGAGGTCGATGAATCATCCAACGGAGCAAAGTGGTGATATCTGGTTAATTTATGTGACTAAAATTATGAATAATTATTATATATATATAGTGCCGTGTGGTGCCGGCCCAGAATGCCACCACCCCGTCTCCTCCCATGGGTGTCGTAAAAGTCGACCAAGGGATTAGCCGGAGGATGGGCAGCAGCGTCCTTCGAGTAAATTAACAACTTAACTGCGATCGCCAACCCGCCTGCCAAGCGTGGTGATTATGGCAAAACCCCCCAATGAGCCCACAACATATCCATATCGGTCGTTGTGGTGATCTTTGGGGGAGGCCTGTGTCCAGCAGTGGACTTCATTCGGCCGAAATGATTATAATATATTAAAATAAAACACTTTTAAACGGATTACATCGCAAATATTATAGATTTTAATTTTTCTTTATATTTCGAATACTCTGCCGCATTCGTGGTCGCAGGACGACTAAGGCGAGAGGCGTCCTTGCAGATTTAAAAAGTTGTTTTATATGTCGTGAAAAACGAATCAAAAATCTTTTCAATGCATGCAGTAATCACTCACAGTCTTGATGTTTTTTGGTGTGGTATGATGTTTGGGACTTTGGGATTATTATTCATATAAACCATTTACGGGCGCTTACGAATAGTCATAATGTACTTGTACGGTTCCAAGAAGTTGGCCCTATGGAGAAGAATCGGTAAGAAACTCCATAGACACTGTTTTAAAATGTTACATACATTGCAATATAGTAGAATAAAGTTATGTAAGAATAATGTACTGCCAGTGTGAAATTGATGAAGTAAAATAATTTTAGTAACCGTATTCCAGTCTTGTGGCACGTTTTTTTTTTTTTTTTAGTGGTGCCCAGTGGAAATTCTTCATGAACTTCCTTCGCCCCGGGGAAGGACGAAGGGGTATGCCGGACTCCTACCGGCTAAAACCACTGGAGCGGTCATCTTCAGCAAGTAAGGGAGGCTCCAGGTCCTCGTATGATCACACTAGAGCCGCCCACTGGTGCCACGCCTATTGGCACATCTCGCAGCGCGTGACCACATGCGTGCTACCGTCTTCTCTTGGGTCGCTTGGTGTGGGCACGCAGATTCCCCAATCTACGCACCCACGAACCCAGAGGTCCCCCACCTTATAGCAACGGCAGGGATTTTCAGGCGTATCGGAATTAGGCGCCAGGGTGGTTGTTACCCCGGCGCCGTCTTCTTCTTCTTCGAGCGGGATCGGCCCTCTCCCGATCCCGCTCTGCAGTGTCCTTCTGGAGCATGACGCTCTCACAGAAGGAGACCACTGCATTCCAGTTTTCGTGCTCTGCCAACATAGCCGACACTACTGCTGGCAGAGAGAGATCTTGCCCGATCCGATCGACCAGGATCCGCCGCTCGGCAGCCCACGCAGGGCACGCCTCGAGCGTGTGCTGTGCGGTGTCCTGGTCGCTGTCACAATGGTGGCATTGTGCCGTGGCCGCGCGTTCTATCCTGTGCAAGTATGCACCGAAACAACCGTGCCCGGTGAGCGCCTGCGTCAGGCGATAGGTGACGTACTCGCTCCTTCTGAGCCAGGCTCCGAAGAGCGGCAGGACGGCCTCGACGACGCGCTTGGTCGCAAATTGCATCCGCAGGCGGTGACGCCACTTTACAAGTGCGCGTCGCCGAGCCAGCCGCCGCAGCCTGTCCAACGCCCCTGGAGGCGCGTTTTCACCGCTCTGGCGGAGGGAGCGTGTCTGATCGTAGACTCACGCATCCTTCTCCGCCAGGATGTCGAAAGGCGGAAAACGCGCCAGGAAAGTTGCCGCCTCGTAGGACACCGTTCGGTATCCTCGTGCGATCCGGATAGCCACTCTGCGCTGCAGACCGTGAATTTTGGTTCTGCAGCGCTGGGCACCTGACAGTCGAGCTGACCATACAGGCGCCCCGTAGAGGGCCACGGACCGCACAACCCCTCCGTAGAGACGGCAATCTTGTGGCACCTGCCAACCATCTTCTCTATTTAAATTAGGATGTTCTTTTTAAATTTCAGCTATTATCCTAAATCTGCGAGGCGCGTGCAGAACATGCGAGAGACACAGAGCCTGCTGCCGCTGTCTTCTGATCGAGCGACGAACTATCCTACGTTTGTCGCCCGCAGACCACAACGCATGGCGGCTAGAGATTAGTCGACTTTCTAATGCCCAGTCCGTTTCAGGAGAAGGGCGGTGATCTCTTCCTGCCCACGCTTCGCTGCTTCCTTTACGTGTATCACGTTCTTACAAAAGGAGGCTACTATGACTTCTCGCTCCGGACGATGGACTGACACCTTAAATGCAGTAAAATTGCAGTAACACATCATCTCTTTACTTTTGTCACTCGGGCCAGTCCCTCTATGACAAATGCTTCATTATATAATTCTTGATAAATACCGTAACACGAATCAACGTGTAGAATTTCCTATTATTTTAATAACTCGTGTTATATTAATGATTTACTAGTGAATAATTATGTACAAAATTTGATTCGTTTGATCACATTCGAGGTATATGGGAGCTGACAATTAGTGCAGTAATTAAAACACTAATTTCTGTCCGCGCTAAATATTGTTGAAGTTTCCTTACTAACGTAACGCGTGCCAATTAAATAAAATCCAAAATCATACCCATAACTATCTCAATTCTTTATTATAAAGTGGGCTCTCAGGCTCTCCAAAAAAAGTAATTTTGATTATTCTTTTCATACAGTTCAGAACGTTCTATAGTATCATAGGTTTGTTGCTAATAAACGACTAGCATAAAACTTAAAGCTTATCATTAGCTGTCGATTTTTGAGATCCTAGACACCAATAGACCTTATTGTGGCCTAACAGCTACAAAATAAAGTACCTGGTGATGACAGAATTACAACGGAACTTTTGAAAGTAGGTGAAACACCGGTACTTAAACTCTTTCAGAAGCCATTCGATTCCGTCTTACTGGAGGGCACAACAATGCAAAGATGGCAATTGAAAGCATTGTTTGTAGTTCACGTATAAGATTTATATTTCAAAAATATTAAGCGAATGAACTTTACTCACTTTTCTGCTGTAAAGCGATACAAATATTGATAAAAGCCGGTCGGTAAACGTCGCCGTGCCAGACCCTGGCGAACGCCTGCAGCCGTTTCATTACGTGACTACACTGCTGACAGAACGTGACACACTCACTACGAGAACGGACAGCAATGAGGGCCAACTGCCTCCACTTAAAAAATAGGAGGCATTTCGACCAATACCCGTGAACGGGTGCTGTGTGTCAGGACTGATCAGCCGTGAACTGCCATAGCAAATAACTTAGTGCCGAAACGCAAATAGCACTTGCTTGCCGAGTTGATGTCCCGGCGGAAGATCATCTGATTACTTAATTATCATATTAAGTTTGTGATTACTAATAATGCTAAAAATGCGATCATCAATACTCATCGAATTCGAGCACACGTCTTCCAAACATGGTTATAAACTTAAAACTGTTCAATTGTTTTACAATGTAAACACTACTCCACAAAGTACACGAAATTGTATTTATACGCAATAACAAATAATAATAATACAATAACAATACAATTTTCGTTATTGTATAACAAGAAAATAACAACACACGGTTGGTGCAGTGGCTGATACAGTCGGCTGCTGCGCTCCAGGTCGTGGGTTCGATTCCCGCACGGAACAAATGTTTGTATGATCTGCAGTCCAGTTCCGGGTCTGGGTGTATTGTATGTGGAATTCATGTCTGTAAACGCACACACGACACAGGAGAATTACTAGTGTGGGTATAGTTTTAAAAAAAAAGTACTTAAGGCGCCGACATATCTGAAAGGATAAATTAAGCTGAAGTGGCAATGGCCAGAGCATATTACTCATAGAACTGATCACTTTTGGGGCAAAAAGGTTAAAACGCAGCGTAGGACGACCTCAGACGAGATGGACGGATGATCTGGTGAAGGTCGCTGGGAGCCGTTGGATGCATGTGGCATGTAACCGGACTTTGTGGAAATCTGTGGGGGAGGCCTTTGTTCAGCAGTGGACGTCCTTTGGCTGATATGATGATATGATGAACCAAATTGAGTTATGCAACTTAAATTCTGACGTTTCATAAGTGGCAATAATTTTGACAACTGACTTTCTCACCGATTACTAAGAACTGATACACCAAAGAAAAAATAATAACTATAATAACTATCAAGTAGCTTAAAAATTTATTTTCCCAAAAAAAAAAACGTCATTACATGCAAAGAAGTGTTCAATTCGCTTTAATATGAGCAAGCTTTAGTGCGATTTCCTTGCTAGTTACGTTTTCCCTGCTGCATTTTTTGAGCACATGCTTGATTATATTTCTTCTGTATCTTGGGTTCAGCGTACATTCCAGAACCGGAATAACTACCTCTAGGTCATATAAATACCTTTAAGTGCATAAATCGAATCCTTGACCTGTGGTGCTGAAAACCAATCCCTTAGCCACTGTACCAGCCGCGACGTCAATCAGCATAATTATGTTCTACCTATATCCTCTCCTCTTAAATTATGCTGCTAGCATTAGGTCTTATTCCGTGTGGTGTCCGTATTAATTATACTGCACCACTATCTCCTCCTGTGGATGTCATAAAGGGCAGTTAATGGGTGCTAAACCATCGTGCATCGAAACTAATTTCTGATTAAAATTGTACGGTAGATAAAATAAAATGATTTTTTAAAATCTGTAACATCACCTGTCACCTTAGTCATCCTGCGACCACGAAAGTCGCAAAGTATTCGAAACGTCAGGAAAAACTAAAATCTATAATATACGTGATAGAATCCGTTCAAAAGTGTTTTATTATAATTTGTTATAATCGCGAAATCCTAAGACATTACTATTCAATAACCTGCTTAACGAACTTACAGCCTGTATGTTCCACACGCAAAGTGTAAGGACGCATGACGTCACACACAATGACTCGGTTCGAAGCGCAGTCTCGACTGAGCGACGAAAATTAACGTTTAGCACCTGGTAGCTGCGGTACTACAATGACTGCATGTACCGACTCACTCCAATTAACTTAATTGCATATATTATTAGGTGCGAACCGAGGATCGGTGCAATAATCGCTGCGTATGGTTTGCCAACATTATTTCATACGATTTGATGGGATATTACAGCGCCGCAACACGGCCGGTGCTGTTAATTTGTGTCAAATGTGTTTGCAGAGAGAGATAAAAATGTCGTGTTTGGTTCACGTCAAAGTAAACATATGTCTTTTATACAACTAGGTGACGAGAAGTCATTGACCTAGAAGCGTCCTGCCTGCCCATAGCAATTGAAATGCTACCCAGATCTAGTCCTGCGTGGCATTACACTGCGCGCGTCAAGACGCAAAGTTATTTAGTATTTTATGCCCAGTAATTTCACTAACTGTCACTAATGTCACTGAAAACCAGCGTTGTTGTAGTTATCTTGGATCTTGGTGATCTTGGTACAAGTTACAATGCGACAGCAAATAATCTGAGTGACAACCCTTTTTTGTACGGCCACGATGCACAATCAGTTTCTTTATGTAAAATTTAATTTAATTTTTAGAACTTGAGGTACTGATTTTTTTTGTTATTTTATTTTTTATTAATATTTTTATTTTGGCCTGGAGTCTAAGCACTTTGGCCAATTTTTGTTGTAAAATAAAAATGTGTTGCCAGTTTATTCCTCTTCTTAGTGTTGTTCCAATTTTGCTTTATGTATTTGATTTTAGTCAAGTGTGCGTTGTTATTAGTGCAATAATAAATTGTTTCTTTCTTTCTTTTCTTTCTTTCATTAAAATAAGATTCCATCACATTAAACACAATCCCTAAATTCAAAGCTAAGCCGCATCCACACATCCAAGCGATATCCCCGGGCAGCGTAGTATACATCGCTGGGTCACAGGGAGGTTTATCATGCCGTCAATACATTGCCCGGTATGATGGATGGCGCAGTATCATCCTCCACGTTTGAGTAAACGTATTGTGCTTACACTGCGGCTGCAAGATGGATCGGTTAGTGTGTTTGAAGGCTTTTAAGATACTCGATAGTACCTTAAGTTTTGATAGTGTAGTATATGGTTTCATTGTAACCGGGATGGCCGGTGACATATGACAGGAACCTTACGTGGAATTAAGACAAATTCGTTGCGAAGTTATTGCGTAAAAGCATCTAGGAATAATAATATTTTCTCGGACCCCTAGTCGCTCGGTATGAGCACGCAGACTCCCCAATCTGTGCACCAGCGACCCCCGAGGCCCCCCACCATGTAGTGACGGCAGGGGGCTCAGGCGTGTTGGACTTGGGAGCCGCAACGGTTGTTGCCCCAGCGCCATCTCGTCCTTCTCCGTGCGGGATCGGCTCTCTCCCGATCCCGCTCTGCAGTCTCCTTCTGGAGCATGACGCTCTCGCAGAAGGAGACCACTGCACTCCAATTTTCATGCTCTGCCAACATAGCTGACACTACTGCCAGCAGAGAGAGATCTTGCCCGATCCGATCGACAAGGATCCGCTGCTCGGCCTCCCACGCAGGGCACTCCTCGACCGTGTGCTGTACGGTATCCTGGTCGCTTCCACAATGGTGGCACTGTGCCGTAACCTCGCATCCTATTCTGTGCAGGTACGCACCGAAGCAAGCAAGTCAATACCTGCGTCAGACGGTAGGTGACGCGCTCGCTCCTTCTGAGCCAGGCTCCGAAGAGCGGCAGGATGGTCTCGACGACGCGCTTGGTCACTAACTGCAACCGTAGGCGATGTCGCCACATCTCGAGTGCGCGCCGTCGAGCCAGCCGCCTCGGTCTTGCGAACGCCCCTGAAGGCACGCTTTCCCTGTTTTGGCGGAGGGAGCGTGTCTGGTCGTAGACCCACGCATCCGTCTCCACCTGGATGTTGAAAGGCGGAAAGCATGCCAGGAGAGTTGCTGCCTCGTAGGACCTGTATCCCCATGCGATCCGTATAGCCACTCTGCGCTGCAGACTGTGAAGTTTGTTTCTGCAGCGCTGGATGCCTGACAGCTGGGATAACCATACAGGCACCCCGTACGAGGCCACGGACCGCACGACGCCCCCGTTGAGATGGCAAACTTTCTCGCTTGGTCCCCCGAGATTGGGCAGCGCCCGGTGTAATGCACCCACTACCCTCTCCACTCAGGGGACAAGGCGCGCGAAGTGCTCTTCGAAGCCCCAATGATTGTCCAGGGTGAGCCCTAGATAACTCATGTACCCTGATTTGCGCATCACTAACGCGTTTCCACGAACTGGGTAATTCTCTACTCCGAGGCAGTTTATGGAACCATAGCGCCTCGGTTTTGTGAGGCACTATCTGCGGACCCAGATCGTGGATTTTGGCCATGACAATTGCCACCGCTTGGCAAGCTGGATGGTTCCCTCGAAGGACTACCCGCTGGGCAACACAAGAGTATCGTCAGCATAACAGACCAAGCTGACGCCAGCGAGGAGAATGACACGCAGGACCGCGTCGTAGGCGAGGTTCCTGTTAGGTTTAGGAACACAAGTGATACGACTCGTAGCTATAGACGCACTGTTGTTTATTCATCGGATATAAGACACCACTGTTTTTTACATTAGGCTGACAGACCCATGACGCATACCTAACAGTTCCATAAAATGGGGCCGAGAACCGACCCCTGCGGAACCCCGCATGTAATCTCCCTCCGCTTTACGCTACCGTCCCTGCCCACGTAGCGAATGTGCCTATCACGCAGATAGTTGCGTTGCCCTGCAGGTACAGGGGGGGGCTGATGATGGATTAGTGTGAAAGTGAAAGTGGTAGGTCTAGTCCACGGAATTGGCTGGTGAGTTGGTCCAAGTAATCTGTCCACCCTTCTCAGTAGTCAGCATATAAGTGAGTAATGGGGAGACGATAGATTTTAATGAGATATACCATCGTTTTAGACAACACGTTACATATGTAGTGAAAATATAATTTGTTATTTTAAATTTTTGTTATTTAAAAGAAAAACGTTGGCCCACACTAGGATTTCTCCCGTGTCGTGGGTGCGTTTACAGACATACATTTCACACACAATACACCCAGATCCGGAACAACTACCTGCAGATCATACAAATATTTGTTCCGTGCGGGAATCGAACCCGCGACTCGGAGCGCAGCAGTCGACTGTATCAACCACTGCACCAAGTCGCTGTTATGCTTTTCATTTAAATTTAGATCAGCGTCGAAATTAATTTAAACATAAAAATAACATTCAACGATCCCTATAACAATATTCGCTCTTTGAAACAACAGATATTAAATACGAAAAATTCAACATTCAACGCGTGTTGAATAATTTATAGTCGCTTTTATGTTTACCTCTAAATTTGCCTATCAAATTATAACTCTGCTCGTAAGTTTTAGTATGAACCAGTCAAATCGATAGTTCATTGCATTAAGAAGACGTGATTATTGTTATCTTTTATGCAAATTATATTTTGTTTATTCTTTTATCTTAGTGTTTATTTTTGTTTTAGATTATATGATTATGCACAAATTGTTTTCTATTCGGTCTACGACCCGTATAAAATGCATATTTGATCAAGTTATGTCTCAGTATGCTTAATTTAATCATCATCATCATAATCATATCAGCCAAAGTACGTCGACCAGATAGATTTCCACAACGACCAGGTACATGCCGCCTGAATCGGACGACTCCCAGCAACCTTCACCAGATCGTCTGTCCACCTCGTTGGAGGTCGTCACATGCTGAATTTCCCAGTGCGCGGTCTCCAATCGAGAACTTTTTAGCCCGAACGGCCAACAGTTCTACGAGCAATGTGCCTCACTCGTTGCCACTTCAGTTTACTAATCCTTTCAGCTATGTCGGCAACGTTAGTTCTTCTACGGATCTCCCCATTTCTGATTCGATCTCGTAGAGAAATACCAAGGTTGACGGACTACAAACACCATTGAGAACATTTTTGGAGCCCTTCAGGTATGCTGGTTTTCTCATGATGTTTTCCTTTACCGTTAACGCAAGTTTTAATCTAATTCTTATCCGCACATGAATCTAAAAAGTCAAATGTGCGGGCCGGAATCGAAATTAGACCCTCCTATGTGGAAGGCAAGCGTTCAATTACTAGGCTATAACTGCTTGAAGCGCCTTAGTACCACTGAAATGTGTTCTATCATAGGCAAGTGAGTCCAAAGTGGCTTTCGACCACAGACGTAAGCTATGGCACAGGCGAAAAAAATGATGAAAAACCCTAGTAACACTGCAAAAGACGATTGTAGAAAAATATATTTTGTAACTCCTGAGGGTCTATTCTCGTAACTAAATAATAATAATAGGTCTACCTAGGTCACTTGTGAAATTACCGTTCTGCGTTCACATCACAGCTTCTTGCTAAACGGGATGAACATTAAAAAAGAAAAACTCTACTTTATTTTGTACAAAACGGTAATTTCATAGGTAAAGACCTGATATGAAAGTGTGGTGTCGGGATCAAGAATAAAACACCACTCCATTCCTTTCCGTGAATGTAAATAATGTGACTAAGGGACTCTAAACCAGAGGAGTAGGTAGTAGTATCCCTTTTATAAAAACAGTAGCATACTGCGCTGACAAACCTGCCTGCCAAACGTGGAGTACTGGAAAATTCCCCGCAAAGTGATGACACAGTTGTGGAACTCTATAGGGGAGGCCTTAGTTCAGCAGTGGACGTCCTTTGGCTGATATGATGATGATGAATAAAGTTTTACCGACTACTAAATTCTAAATATACAAAAAAGAAACCGCTGAATCCGGTTTTATATTAACTTAATCTAGTCTCGTTTCAATATCAGTTTTGACGTTTAGAGACGAAAATACCGTATTGGTTGGAAAATACAATATTTTTTACCTGCGCCTGTGTTTGTTCTTAAACAATGTTCCGCACTAGCATTTCTCCGGTGTCGTGGATACAGTTTTGCAGACATAAATCTCACAGGCACAAGCAGCCAAACCGGAAAAAACTATACGTAGACACAAAAATTTGTTCCATGAGGGAATTGAACTTGCGACATGTAGCACAGAAAGCTAATCGCCTAGCCACTGCACCAACTGGGATATTAAATGTCAGTTCATAATTTTGGGAGAATACCGTTTTGGTTTCGATTAACTTCCGATACATTTCCAATATCATCACAATATAAGTTCACGTTTGACTTTGATTGTTAGTTTAGGAGAATACAATGTAAAACATTCACGATATGGAGACTATAATCTGAACTATAACTTTGACATTTGTAATTACAAGTATTCGGCAAATTGGTCCTCTGATCTACTGCCAAACCTTAACCCTTTTCTCGACAATATGTCTTGAACGAGATATAGATCAGTCAAGGTTGATATTTTCAATTTTATTTAAGTGCGTGTTATGGTATTTCACACACTAGGCCAGACTGTTGGGGTCGCTGAGCGGGGTCGGGAGAGGGCTGATCCCGCTCGGAGAAGGAGGACACGGAGCCGGGGTAACAACCGCCGCGGTGCCCGTGTCCAACACGCCCGAGCCTCCTGTCGTCTTCATATGGCGGGGGGCCTTGGGGGTCGCGTGCACGCCTATTGGGAAATTTGCGTGCTCATACCGAGCGACCCCGGGAAGACAGTGGTGTGTATGTGGTCACGTACCGCCGTGTGCGCAGTACAGCACATAGCGAGGCTTCAGGGGAATCCTTTACAATTCCCCCGAGAAGTGCCTGGGAGAGTGGCCTCCTTACAGTCGCCCTCCCTCCGCTAGAGGGGATGACCGCTTTACAGTCATCCCCTCCGAGATGTGCCTAAAGGCGTGGCACCAATGGGTGGCTCTAGATGGAGACCATTCGAGTTCCTAGAGCCTCCCTACGGTGCCGAAGATGACCACAACGGTAGTTTTAGCCGGTAAGAGTCGGCATGCCCCTTCACCCTTTCCCGGGGCGTAGGAAGTACATGATGTATTTCCACCGAATCAATAAAAAAAATATAAAACAATGCCAGACTGTTGGAGTCACATTTTCTATGGCACATCGTCTGCCTAGAGCGGTGCTATCCTAACGGTGTGAGCAGAGCCTATTCACGATGCAATACATATTCATGTTCTGTTTGTATTCATGAGGTTTCACGAATGATAGAAAAACACCAGCGAGCGACTGAATGTCAAAGTGAAATCAACATATTGCTAGTTACGTTTGAAGGTCTACTTACTCCCTCTTCTTTGATATGAAATTCGATGTTGGACGGCTCAGGGTTATAATGTTTTCGTAGGGATATCGGTTCAGTAAAGTAGAATTTAAAGGCAAAATAGAAAAATTTCTTTCGAGAACGGCCTAAATAGAAATATCACACAATCACGATTATTGACAGCCACAGCCTCGAATGTCCCGGAAGCAAAACTAAGCACCCGTATACATGCATATACCTATTTATATGAGATTTCTAGGTAATTGTGAAGAGAAATTATCATTATATTAAATGATACTGTTTTGGATTATGTATTGCTTATTTGTAAAAAATCATATCATATTGTATCTGTTTGTTTCCCAAATAAAACAAACTAAAAGAAAATAAAATTCATTAAAATGATATATCTAAATAGGGTGAGGTGATTCGACTCTTGAATAACTCGTAAGACACTGTCCTGTATCTCCGTGCGATCCGTATAGCCGCTCTACGCTGCAGACCGTGAATCTTGGTTCTGCAACGCCGGACGCCCGAGAGTCGAGATGACCAAACAGGCGCCCCGTAGAGGGCCACGGACCGCACGACTCCACCGTAGAGGCGGCGAACTTCTTCCCCTGTTCCCCCAAGATTGGGCAGCACCCGGTGTAATGCACCCCACTACCCCCTCTACTCGGGGGACGAGACGCGCAAAGTGCTCTTCGAAGCCCCAATGACTGTCCAGGGTGAGCCCCAGGTACCCATGTACTGGCCCACCCTGATTTGCGCGTCACTAACGCGTATCCACGAACTGGGAGGCTCCCTGCTCCGTGGTAGTTTGTGGAACCATAGCGCCTCGGTTTTGGGAGGCGCTATCTGCAAACCCAGAGCGTGGATTTCGGCCATGACAATTGCCACAGCTTACTCGGCAAGCCGGATGGTTCCCTCGAAGGACTCTGGCTCAAGGCTGGCCAACACAATAGTGTCATCAGCGCGACAGACAAAGCTGACACCAGCGGGGAGAACGACACGCAGCACCACGTCGTAGGCGAGGTTCCATAATATGGGGCTGAGAACCGAACCCTGCGGAATCCTGCACATAATCTCCCTTCGCTTTACGCTACCGTCCCTGCCCACGTAGCGAATGTGCCTATCGTGCAGATAGGCCTTGCAGGTAGAAGGGACATCGATTATGGACGAGTGCCACCCTAATCGCGCCCCATGCAATGGAATTGAAGGCGTTGACAATATCTAGACAGACAGCCAACGCCACCCCTCCCCGCTGGGAAACTGCCTGTTTTAACAGCGAGCGGACGCGAAGAATCACGTCGATTGTGGACCGCCGCTGCCGGAAGCTATACTGACTTTCTGCCGATCGGGACCCACTCGCGACAGATGCTCAACGAATCTTCGAGTAATTAATCTGTCGAATAGCTTCGAAGCCTCCTCGAGCAGGCAAATGGTACGATACGCAGAAGGTGACTCCACGGGCCTTCCTTCTTTCATCAACAGAACCAATCTGGCCTCCTTCCAGCCGGCAGGGAACACGCTTCCACCAAGGCAGCTGGTGAACAACCGCCTCAAGTGCTCCCCACGAGCCCCAATCTGAACCCCTTGCAGTGCAGCGAGCCTTCAGGCGGCCAATAGCTCGGCCTAAATCCCCTTTCGAAACATCCAACTCCTAAGCCCAGTCCGAAGCAGTCAGGGATGGAGAGGGACCGGGACGGTCCCGGACCGCCGAAAAGAGGGTTGAAAGGACTCCCTCCAACAAATTCGGGGCCATGGTTTCGGTCACCAGGGTCCCCCCGGCGCAATTTGCCCACTACCATTAAAATAGGTTCTTCCCCACGGATTTCTGTCCAATCCCTCCAGGAGTTCGCTTCAGGCCCAAGCCTTCGCCTTGCGAATTGCGCTATGTAGTAACTTCGTGGCCGCCCACCCCCTCCGCCAACCACCGGCGCGATACCATGCTTGCAACAGAAGGAGTCGCCCATGTCCTCCCCCCGATTACCCCCGATTTAGCAATCTGTATCAATATCCTCCCCTTCGGCCCTTCCCGACGGTTGCTCCGAAGCTCTAGAGTGAGCGTTGAAGTCCCCCTGGATAAGCACTGGATGGGGCGAGCATTTACAGCGAATGCTGCGTGCTACCCCATCCAAGTATCTCTAGAAGTCAGCGAGAGACACGTTGGGGGAATCGTAGCAGCCCACTACTGCCATAGGTCCCTTCTCTACCGCTTCAAAGCCCTGCCCCCTGTCCGAGAGTAAGGTGGCCCACCTTCTACTGCAGATCGGGCTGCAGTTGGCGACGGATGGATGGATGTCCTCGGCACCCCCGAACCAACGAGAATATTCCTGGACGCGGTAGGGCTCCGCCACAACCACCAAGGCAACTGACCACTCCACAACAGTCTGCAGCAGTAGATTCTGCGCGTTGCGGCAGTGGTTCTGGTTGGTGAAGGACTCATAACGCTAAGAATGTATCGTTTCCATCACCTCCGATGGGCCTGCGGCTAATGATGCCAGCACAGTCGTCTCCTGCCTATTGGCAGAGCCAGAGGGAGCTCTGCCCTGCAGGCAGTCCGAAGTCCGCTCGTAGTGGACAAATCTGTGACTGCGCCGTACACTGTCACGCCTTGTGGCCCTCGCTGCCACAAGCGAAGCAGAGATCGCATCGGTCAACCCCCTGGGTAGCGCAACGGAGGCACACGAGCCCGAGTTTAAGGCATCGGTCACAGCAAGGGCCATGCCGCCAATGCCTCGACCCCACACTGTGTGAGTGTGGGGTCGAGTGTAAGGCGGACGCTACCTTTCTTGCTGCCTACAGTAGGCAGCGCACCCAGACGGTGCCCAAGGACACGGATGAGTGGCGAATGTTGCCCACACTTACTTCCTCGGGCTGCCGCTCGCCGCCGCAATGGTATCAGCCACTTCCTTAGGCATGACGGCGTCGTCCAGGTCGCGTCTCGTCATCTCCGCCATCTTTACCGGCCACGCGATCCACACGGCAATAAATGAAGGAGATTCTATATAACGTTAGGTATTAATTTTAATAATTTATAATAAATTATAATATAATAAATTTTAACCCGCAACGAAATCAATCAGAAAAGAAAAAGGAGGAGTAGGAAAGAATATACGTTCCACTTCCCTCCGTAGCAAGCAGGAGACAGAGAAAATACTATAGGCCATAGGCACAATCATTGGGAGTGTACAACTAGGTTAAGCCTAGTTGCCAAGCACCACGGGTACAAAAATGTTTAAAATATTTAATTACGGGTCCTATGTTGTGAGCTATTGTGACTGATTCCAATAGTAGGTATGGCAAAAACATCTGAACGCACGGAAATTCGTCCTAGTTGCAACAAAAGTAAACAACTCCGGATATAAATAGCAAGCTGTCAAACATAATATTGCGTTCATCTTGCCAAAGAACACACTCCCACAGGATATGATGTGCAGACTGTTCATATTCACAGTCCGGTGTTGAACATTTGCAGAATGGTGAGACAACAAGCTTGAAGCTGAATACGAGTTTATAATTTACTCTTAAAGTTACCATGAGAAATTCTGGTGAGAAACGTAAACGAGTTTTTGTATAAGTACTTCAACACTACAATGTACCGATAGTCAATCTGGCACCGCTGCAGAGATTGCAGCACTGATAAGGTTTCGATCGAATCGAAGGCTTTCTCATAGTCCACAAACGCCAAGCATAGTGGCAGATTATACTTCTCGATCTTCTCAATTTAATTTAATTCAAGTACAAGACTCATATAGGGTTAGTAACAATTATACATAAGTGAGTAATATATACATTTTGATACATGTAACTGACAGCAGTAAAATATATATGGACAATCCGCTCTCTCAGCTATCATGTTCAGGACCCTGTTGGAGCTGGCCCTAACTAGTGATGTAGAGCGTTTGCATCCCTGACGCACTGCACCGCCAGGGCAATCGCATCACTTTTCTGAACGCATTATTGTATTGGACAATAAAATAAATAACCTTGAGTCACATATATAGCGCATTAAACAATCATCTCTAAACTATATTTATACCTACGACAGTAGATGACTGCCTTCCCCAACGACTCAACATCACCTTGTAAACCTGCGCCTCCTAATTGTCACTACAATTAGCGATGATAATACTTTGACATTTTACGCAAAACTAACAATATTCATGAACCGTTTTCACTGAAATCTATCCAGTTATATTGAGAAGAATTCAATATATCTACCCACGTCCTCCATAGGGATGTTCTTTTTAACACTATTCACTGCGATCTCCTTCAGACGTATACATACGTTTGAGCACACAATCGTATCAAGGGGCCGATGCAAAACGATATGATACGCTTTGGTACGAATATTTGAAAGCCTGTTGTGTGAAAAGGATTCTATCTGATTCGCCTTTTACGATATCTACGGAAGGAGATGGAGTGGTGATATTTTCCTTATTTGGACACCGCTGTCCACGCGGATAACTTAACTAACCATAACGTACCTATTATTATCCATTGGTAATAGGTGAGATGTAATTGCTTCATTTAAAATACTGGTCATAGTAATATATTTGGACGCATCTATCTCACTTAAGTTCATGTGTGCATACCTGCTAACATAGCAAATAAGGTATCTTATACTAACAAACTCTTGTCTCTTGTTACTTTCAAATTGTACCTGATTGTTATGTAACTTTATGGACCATGAAGGACTGAATTAAATTATTTATTTATTATTGAGACTGCACGTTGGTGCAGTGGCTGAGCGATTAGCTTTTTGAGCTACGTGTCGCGGGTTCGATCTCCGCACTAAACAAATACTTTTCTGGCCCACAGATGGTTGTTTTGGCTCTGGGTGCATGTGAAATTTATGTCTGAATACTGTTTCCACGATACAGGAGAAAATATAGCATGCGGCATTAAAAAAGAACTTGAGGTAGGGACAACTTTAAAAATAGAATTATTATTATTTATTTATTTGACACCAATCAAAGACATGGGAAAGGCCAACCTGGTGTTGTAGGGTTGGGAATCCGATCATACTTATCACGAAATCAATCCTAGGAACTTAGGTCTCTTTACCAGATACTTTGACTATATTTTACTCAACCGATGCTTACTTCCGCTGTAATACAAACCTCATCTTGTTCTTGCAAACAGTCCTAAAGAATGACACAACGGATTAATCCTACAAAATTTACAGCGGAATGAACTGAGGTAAATCTGGATTAAATCCGGATCTCATCTCGTTGTAGCGTGTTAGCTACAGTTCCAGATGAGCTCCTTACAGTCCTGTAGGGTTTAGTAGATGGACACACAAAACAGTATAGCATTGTCATTTTTTGAGTTTCTCTTATATTTTCTGCGTAATATCTGATCATTCTTTATGATAAGATAAAAATATTTTTATTCATGTAAAACCATATGCAGGCACTTTTAATAGTCAAGACTTTAGTTGCCGCGTTCCAAGATGTTGATTTCCTATGGAGAAGAACGGGCAAGAAACTCCATGGTTACTCTTTTTAAATCATAATAATTGTTACAGTATTTTTGGTTACATTGTTCTCAAAATAAATAATGTGAGGACAATGTAGCAGAAAAAAGTAAACTTCTTAAAAAGTCCACACTAAACAAGCCTGATATCTAGAAAAACTTATGATTAAATTGTCATGGCAGTATTAAGCTGACCAATCCCAACAGACAGCACTCGTTCACGAGCATGACGCATGCATCAGCGTCGCTCAGCTCAACCATATTGTAGGGCAACTAAGCGGCCCGACACACCACGCCACCATCAGCAGGAAGCTTGAGTGAGCATGACATACCTAAACTGCCAGACAACTATCACGTCAATGAAACAAAATAAATTAAGAATCCACATGGTCCTCGCACTTACACTATCACATATAAATGAAGTGAATATATAAAAAAACAAGTAATTGGTGTCATTTAAACAAATTGAGGATGGAGGATGATTAAATGTCATTAAATGAATTAATATAATCCATTATAAAAGAATGTCAAAATAAATAAAAATTAATGGCAATGGTATTTGATACATCAAACCCAATAATGTAAATTCGTTCACATAATGCCGAAAAGGTTCTATAATGCCATTGTTTTTATTTTTGTCGTTATTGTAATTATTATGCGCATAATCATGCTATTTAACTTCTACAGTAAATATGTATATCTGGACTAGACTAGCCTGATATAAATAGTAATTTAACAAGTTAATCTGATATACCCAACTCCGCTACACGCCAACCAGACACCATACGGGCCACAGAAGGAAGCTCTTTTACAGCTTAGTGACGATCATCACACCTACCCATAGCTATTGCAATGCTATCCAGGACCAATCCTGCGTAGCCGATTTTTAAGCTTCTGTTTTCCATAGGTATTCTATGACCATATGATAACTTTTTTATATAAGACATATTATATATATCGTTTTTGACATGCTAATGTATACAATATGACATTGTTTACAGCTTGATGACCATATTGCCCTTTTATTATTTCGGCCGAATGAAGTCCACTGCTGGACACAGGCCTCCCCCAAAAATCACCACAACGACCGATATGGGTGTCTTGTGGGTTCATTGGGGGGTTTTGCCATAATCGCCACGCTTGGCAGACGGGTTGGCGATCGCAGTTGAGTTGTTAATTTACTCGAAGGACGCTGCTGCCCATCCTCCGGCTAATCTCTTAGTCGACTTTTACGACACCCACGAGAGGAGATGGGGTGGTGGTATTCTGAGCCGGCACCACACGGAATAATTTCTGATTGTGTATTACAGAAGCAATAGTGTGTTTTTTATTGTGTATATGTATTTCACGTATGGTCCACTTTGTTTCCACATAGCTGACGTGTTAAATAGTAAATATCACTTTTTTTAAAAGAGTGTCTATGCAGTTTCTTGCCGGCTTCTTCTCCATAAGATTAACTTTTCCGAACCGTGCACCTTAACTTTTGACTCTTCTTAAGTGCCTATTAGGGCCTATATGAAATAAAAACTTTGACTTTAACTTTGACCACCGGGACCGAGTAACTGACGTGCTCTTCGAGGAACAGGGTTAGATGTGTATGAACGGTCACCCATCCCAAACACGACCATGGCTATCATGGTTGTCTCTACAGACCTTTTATATAAAATCTGCGTTTTTATTAACTTCCTGTAGCTTCGCCAGATAACTGTAACAAAAACTAGACGGAAATAAAGCCTTCCATTTTTATTTCACTTAAAATATTAAATGCACTATCGCAGCTCTCCGCCTGAGTGAAACACTTTTTCAATTACCCACTTATTCTCTGCCACGTCTTGGGAGCTGTTATAGTATAGTAAGGATATTTTGTAGTGACTTTTAAGACAAATTCTATGCTATTCTGTAGACCTTTAATGCTTCTTCATTTTCATGAAAGCAATGAGAATCAAAATCAGCGTCCCTTCTGTGAAACGGTAGCCATAATGCGCTTACCAACCCGCCTGCCAAGCGTGGTGAGTATTGGCAAATACCCCCCAGAATGATGACACAGTTGTGAAAATCTATGGGGGAGGCCTTTGTTCAGCAGTGGACGTATAAATGGCCGATATGATGATGATGAATGAGAATCATTTTTTAAACACCTGTCAATGTTTGCAATGAATGTATCATATTTTCAGATAAGCGTCACACCTGCCCATAACAACTGTAACGCTACCCAGGACTAGTTCTGCGTCACGGAGCCGAGGTAACAACCACTGCAGTGCCCGTGTCCAACACGCCTGAGCCCCCTGTCGTTTTTATATGGCCCCCGCCTTAGGGGTGGCGAATGCACCCATTGGGAAACCTGCGTACTCATGGCCGGACTCCTACCGGCTAAAACCGTTGGAGCAGTCATCTTCACGAAAAAACGGCGGAACCCTTATAGTATCACTCGTGTGTCGGTCTATGTGTCCGTCTGTCACAGCCAATTTGCTCCGCATCTACTGGACCGATTGAGTTGAAATTTGATACACATATGAATTTCTACAATCCAAATGCGGTCATAGGAAGTAAAATCCCCTTCAAAGGCGGCCTTCCTCTTTGAAGGGGATTTTAAGTAAGGGGTCCTTAAGTGTCACTTTTGGAAGCAATCATCATCATCATCATCATCATATCAGCCACAGGACGTCCACTGCTGAACAAAGGCCTCCCCCTTAGATTTCCACAACGAGCGGTCACATGCCGCTCTCATCCAACGACTCCCAGCGACCTTCACCAGATCGTCTGTCCACCTCGTTGGAGGTCGTCCCACGCTGCGTTTTCCGGTGCGCGGTCTCCATTCGAGAACCTTTGTGCCCCAACGGCCATCAGTTCTACGAGCAATGTG
Source organism: Diloba caeruleocephala (assembly GCA_947459985.1). Lineage (NCBI taxonomy): Eukaryota > Metazoa > Arthropoda > Insecta > Lepidoptera > Noctuidae > Diloba > Diloba caeruleocephala. The sequence goes on along the minus strand of OX381606.1, from coordinate 31,224,587 downwards.
CCCTGCCCATTGCCACTTCAGTTTACTAATCCTTTCAGCTATGTCGACAACTTTAGTTCTTCTACGGATCTCCTCATTTCTGATTCGATCTCGTAGAGAAATACCAAGCATAGCTCTCTCCATAGCTCGCTGAGTGACCTTGAGCTTTCTTATGAGGCCCATTGTGAGTGACCACGTCTCTGTTCCATATGTCATCACTGGTAACACACACTGGTTAAAGACTTGCGTCTTGAGGCATTGCGGTATTGTTGACGAAAAGACGTTGCGAAGTTTCCCGAACGCTGCCCAGCCGAGTCGGATTCGACGATTGACCTCTTTCTCGAAGTTGGACCTACCTAACTGGACAGTTTGTCCTAGGTAGACATACTCGTCAACAACTTCGAGAACAGAGCTCCCAACGGATATTGGGGTGGGCACGACATGGACATTTGACATGACTTTTGTCTTGCCCATGTTCATTTTAAGGCCCACCTGTTGGGAAACTCTGTTGAGATCATCGAGCATTGTGCTGAGCTCTTGCAGCGATTCTGCCATGACTACGATGTCATCGGCAAATCGAAGGTGAGTGATATACTCGCCATTGATGTTAATGCCGAATCCTTTCCACTCCAGTAGCTTGAAGGCATCCTCCATTGCAGCGGTGAACAGTTTCGGGGAAATGACGTCCCCCTGTCTCACACCTCTCTGCAATGGAATTGCCCCCGTGCTCTGTTCATGTACTCGGACCGACATGGTGGCGTTTCTGTATAAGCACTTCAACACTTCAATGTACCGATAGTCAATCTGGCACCGCTGCAGAGATTGCAGCACTGCCCAGGTTTCGATCGAATCGAAGGCTTTCTCATAGTCCACAAACGCCAAGCATAGTGGCAGATTATACTCCTCGGTCTTCTGTATAACCTGCCGCAGCGTATGGATGTGGTCTATGGTACTGAAACCTTTTCGGAAAGCAATATAGAAAATTAAAGAATATAGTTTTGCAAACTGTACCGTGTAACATATGAAATGGAAGGGCTTATTGTGAGGGTCCCCAATATATTTATTTTATAATTTTAAAATATATAGTTTTAAAGTTATTTAAGAAAATATACGGAAATTGAACATTTCCACCCTTATCTCCAAAACTATTAAGCCAAAAATTTTGACATAAATATAGATAATAGCTCTTTACTTAGATACTACATCAAAATCTGTAAGAAGTCTATGGTCTTAAAATAACATGGCAAATCTTTCAATATTGTGCATACAAACTTAAGTTTGCAGTTGGAATGTATGGGGAATACGTTTTTCAACTACAACGTTAATTTTGTTCTTGGGATAAGTTATTGGTACTTGACCGAATTTAACAATAGACAATATATTCAGCAATTTCCCCCTACAATCTGGTACCATACATACTTTATTTATTTACGTGAAAGAACTTTGGATCAGATCTAAAAAATTAATGGTAGATAACATTTTCATCGAACGGAACCCTCTCCACGCGAGTTCAAATCGCACTTGTCCGTTTTAAAATTTAATCATCACCCATACTGAGATTACTCCTGTATCGCGGCTTCAGTTTACATACACACACACTCACCCAGAATAATGATTACTTAGATATTTCATTCGTATATAACTTTTGAAACGATGTACAATCATAACTTACTTTAGATGTTGACTGTACCTTACGCTACGCTAAAGTAACACAGTTAAGGACTGGTCCCAAAAACCTTTTTACACAAAATTCTTAAGTAAACGACTTTGATGTACCTACTTAACAGAATAATAATGACTGTTCACAAGTTTTACAGCAAAAAATACTCTATTGTAACGTTTATTAATTTCAATATAAATACTGTAGGAAAGTGGTAGGAAAATTAGCATTGAATGATTATGGCAATTCAAAAAACAGCACAGTTATCAGTAAGAAACACTTGAAAACCAATAAAGGACACTTCAGTTGCTGAACTTGCTGTCGAACTTGACTTTATTCATTATCACTTTATTAGTTGCCTACTTAATTGTTGTGACAAACAGTGTTGGTCTTGCCTGGACTTCGAGCTTCTACCGTGTGACTCGTTTACTATCAATCGATATCGATCACTATGTCGTGGGTCGTGACAGTGGCCGGGCGTCGGAAATTCATTACAGAGGTATCTATTTTTACACCAATTTTATTTTCTTTTATGGTGCCCGTTGGTTATTCTACATGAACTTCCTCCGCCCCGGGGAAGGACGGAGGGGCATGGCCGGACTCCTACCGGCTAAAACCACTGGGGCGGTCATCTTCGGCACCTAAGGGGTCCTGTATGATCACACTAGAGCCTATTTTGCGACACCTACAACAACGACAATCATCTGCCCATAGAGGTATAATGTAATCTTACATTAATTAAACCTAGTATAGTTTTACCGAAATAGTCGTAATGTGTTTTTCAGGGGAGAACGTGATATTTGTCAAATAAAAAGGTTGGAAAAATTATGTCACAAAACTATGCAAGATATATCATCATTTCAGCCGAATGAAGTCCACCACTGGACACAAGCCTCCCCCAAAGATCACCACAATGACCGATATGGGTGTGTTGTGGGCTCATTGGGAGGTTTTGCCGTAATCACCACGCTTGGCAGACGGGTTGGCGATCGCAGTTGAGTTGTTAATGTACTCGAAGGACGCTGCTGCCCATCCTCCGACTAATCCCTTAGTCGACTTTTACGACACCCACGGGAGGAGATGGGGTGGTGGTATTCTGAGCCGGCACCACACGGTATTCGGCACCACACGGTATTCGGCACCACACAGTATTTAGAACCACACGGTATATAGGCACGGCAAGATATATGATGCAGGCTAATTTCACACTTTTTTGAGCTTACTACCAGAGGACGGCTCTGCTTTTAGTGGGATTAAACTCGAACCGCCAGTTCTTGAACCATGAGCCTGTAGATGTTGGCTGAAGTTTGGAGTATCTTAGTTATGTTATCGGGTTAAGACCAGATTAATAGATGGCCGTGTCGTCAGCGAAGAGCACCAACTTGGACGATGCACTGCGAAGTTTTGGTATGAATAAATAAGGAGTGAAATAAAGTCCCAAACGACACACCACACTAAACACATCAAGACACTGTGAGTAATTACTTCATTTCGGCCTAATGAAGTCCACTGTTGGACACAGGCCTCCCCCAAAGATCATCACAACCACCGATATGGATGTGTTTTGAGCTCATTGGGGGGTTTTGCCATAATCGCCACGCTTGGCAGGCGGGTTGGCGATCGCAGTTGAGTTGTTAATGTACTCGAAGGACGCTGCTGCCCATCCTCCGACTAATCCCTTAGTCGACTTTTACGACACCCATGGGAGGAGATGGGGTGGTGGCATTCTGAGCCGGCACCACACGGCAATTACTGCATGCATCGAAATAACTTTTTATTAGAATTGTACGGTCGATAAAATTAAATAAAACCGGTCAAGTGCGAGTTAAACTCGCGTGGAGAGGGTTCCGAAATTGCTAAATATTTTGTCAATTGATGGATTCGGTTCGTGAACTTGAGCTTGTACTGTTGACTTATCCGAAGAACAAACTTAACATCGTAGTTGAAAAACATGTTTTCCCATACATTCCAACCGCATACGTAAGTTTGTACGCACAATATTGAAAGATTTACCATGTTATTTTAAGACCATAGACTTCTTAGCTAGAGCTATTACCTATATGTTTTTCAGAATTTTAGGCTCTGTAGTTTCGGAGATAAGGGGGGGGGGGTGGTCAATTTTGACCACGAATGCTGTAAAGTGTTGAAACGTCAATAAAAACGTTCTAAAATTACCCGAATCAGTTTAGTGTGCTCAACGCATTACTGGAAACGGCCGGGGCGCTTCTTTGGGTAAATTGGGCGTCCAAGACGGCGGGGTTGGCTTTAGCTTATTGCTACTGGTACTATTGTTATAGGTGTTAAATGCTCACTGTCCCGCTTGTAGACTTTAATAAGGCACAGAGATTTGTTAGGGATGATTTAGAATTGATCTTGTAACGCAGACTTGATGTTACACTACGACTTAACTCGTAAGCCTAACAATTCAAAATATAGAAATCGAAACACAAACACAAATTGCAAAAATAAATAAGTAATCCAAACCACATCCGTACCGGTATATGTGGTTTTGTTTTGTGGCACGGTTGGTGCAGTGGTACAGTCGGCTGCTGCGCTCCGGGTCGTGGGTTCGATTCCCAGACGGGACAAATATTTGTATGATCTGCAGGTAGTTTTTCCGGGTTTGAGTGTATGTGGAATTCATGTCTGTAAACGCACCCACGACACAGGAGCAATCCTAGTGTGGAGCAACGTTTTTTTAAATGTAAAAAGAAAATGTATGTGTGTGTTAGCCTATAGTAGGCATTTTTTGTGAGAATTGTTTTAACGTGTGCTTTAAACTTCCCATCTAGGAAATCAGTAAATTAAGTCAGAGGTGCGGGCCGGGATCGAACTCAGAACCACCTGTATCGAAGGCAAGCGTTCAACCACTGCTATTGGTTTGCTGTTATTTGTACGCTATATATTTAGGAAGTTATCTTTTAAATACAACTAAAATGTTAATAATTGATTAGGTTCACATGTAAACTCTCTTTTTTCAAGAAATTGTGTTAGAAAACGCAAATGCTACAGAAACTTTTTGCTTCGGGTTAACGACGAATAATCCGAACATGATAGTAATGTCTTAGGTTTTCGCGATTCATCATATCAGCCACAGGTCGTCCACTGCTGAACAAAGGCCTCCCCCTTAGATCTCCACAACGAACGGTCACATGCCGCTCTCATCCAACGACTCCCAGCGACCCTCACCAAGTCGTCTGTCCACCTCGTTGGAGGTCGTCCCACGCTGCGTTTTCCGTTGCGCGGTCTCCATTCGAGAACCTTTTTGCCCCAACGGCCATCAGTTCTACGAGCAATGTGCCCTTCCCATTGCCCCTTCAGTTTACTAATCCTTGCAGCTATGTCGATAACTTTAGTTCTTCTATGGATCTCCTCATTTCTGATTCGATCTCGTTGATAAATACCAAGCATAGCTCTCTCCATAGCTCGTTTAGTGACCTTGAGCTTTCTTATGAGGCCCATTGTGAATGACCACGTCTCTGTTCCATATGTCATCACCGGTACTGATTTCGCGATAATTACACATTATAATAAAAATAAAAAAACGGATTAAATCGCGTGTATTATTGATTTCTGTTTTCCTGACGTTTCGAACACTTTGCAGGGTTCGTGGTCGCAGGGTGACTAAGGTGACAAGCGTCGTTACAGGTTTAAAAAGTTATTTTATCTACCGTACAAAAACAATCAAACATTGTTTCGATGCACGCAGTGATCACTCACAGTGTCTTGATGTTTTTTAGTGTGGTGTGTTGCTTGGGATTTTATTAATTTAATAACCGGATTCCAAACAGGTGGTACCTGCCAACCATCTTCTCTATTAAAATTGGGATTTTTTTTAATTTCAATAGCCTCACGCAACATTCTTGGTACATAACGGTTCCCTTTCGCGAGGACTAGAGGATGATCAAATCGAAGAAAATGGTTGGGTTTGCCTAAGGTATGTTCACACACTGCGGATTTTGTGGTGCGTCTATGCTTGACGTCAGCTATGTGTTCTTTAATTCTGGTGGCTATGCTACGCTTAGTTTGCCCTATGTATGACAACCCACAGTCACAGTCAAGTCAGTTTTATCATAATCCGAACATGAGTCATTACAACAGAAAAGAAAGAATGAATGCTTTAGCAATTATCAACAAGGCCAGTGTTCCTTCGACATCACTACATCCCAAGAAAAATATGACGAAGCTCTCCAAGATCCAAATATTTATAGCTGCCGCACTAAACCGCATCACCAACCAAAAATATTGTCCAATCTCGCTCCTCAGGGCCTAGTAAATATTGTGATCTAATATTAATAATAAAAATGGCTGCCGGGCCGGGAATCACTCAACCCTAGGGAGCATCAATATCGCGCTTATCAGACAGTAGCAGGCCATTGCCTTGTTTTAACTAGATGGCGCTACGTGAAACATCAAAAATATAGATACAAAAGTACCACTACATACAAGCTCACACACAAAGATACCGTGCGTAAAACAAATATCGCTAAATGCTTTGAGATCCAGTCCCGGATAATGGGAATGCATTTCTCTCAATTGAATGAAAATGCAAATTATTGCCGTGTGGTGCCGGCTCAGAATACCACCACCCCATCTCCTCCCTTGGGTGTCGTAAAAGTCGACTAAGGGATTAGCCGGAGGATGGGCAGCAGCGTCCTTCGAGTACATTAACAGCTCAACTGCGATCGCCAACCCGTCTGCCAAGCATGGCGATTATGGCAAAACCCCCCAATGAGCCCACAACACACCCATATCGGCCATTGTGGTGATTTTTGGGGGAGGCCTGTGTCCAGCAGTGGATTTCATTCGGCCGAAATGATGATGATTTCTCTCAAAGGTATTTCACAAAACCATTTTATTCCTTAATGGTTAATGGTTAAAGGATTTTAATTGTGTGCATTTATTAGTGTGTGTCCGAATAAAGTGTTTCTTTTTGCAGTACTAGTTACATAAAAGTCATCATTTCGGCAGAATGAAGTCCACTGCTGGACACAGGCCTCCCCTAAGATCACCACAACGACCAATATGGGTGTATTGTGGGCTGTTTGGAGGGTTTTGCCATAATCGCCACGCTTGGCAGACGGGTTGGCGATCGCAGTTGAGTTGTTCATTGACTCGAAGGACGCTGCTGCCCATACTCGTGCCAATCCCTTAGTCGACTTTTACGATACCCACGGGAGGAGATGGGGTGGTGGTATTCTGGTTTTTTTTCAATTACTATTAATATATGACGGCTTATTTTACGCATTGGCACAGTGCTTGATTGTTTCGCTATACAAAGAACAAATATTTTCAAGGCCTACAGATAAATGTTCCGGGTCTTGATAATCCCCACTTGATAGCACCCACGATATAGGAAAACTACGAGTACGAAGTATCGTTTTTAAGACAACATGCTCTCATATGTGGTTTTTACCACGCTTTGTTTGGAGTGGTCCTTCTATCCATGTTCATGTTTAGGTGCAAGGATCCCTGATTCCGGTCAGGTTTCTAATTAATTTAACTTCAGGTTGTAACTGCTGACAAAGTTCTATTTGTTAGTAACGTTCGTATAACATGCTTGTTTCTTAGGTGTTCCGTTTTGTGTCTATGAATTTTGTAAATGTTGGAGGCCTTTCAATAAAGTGGTTTCCTTCTGACCTTCCAATAAGCTAAAGTAGCAAAACCAATTTCAAGCTGACAACTGGTATGCATTTGTTATGGAATTTATCTACACGATCACAAATTGCAAGATATGCGCTTCCCGAAGTAAAAGGAACTCCCGACCTACACTATCAGCTGCACTTACTACCTACTGTGCCTGCGTACATGGCGAGCTCAGCTATGGTATTATAATGTCAGGAAAAAATGTACAAAAGGACGGCGCATCTGTCCTATGTGCCGTCGTTCTGTACATTGTTCACAAAGGAAAAATAATTCGTATCATTATTAATATGGAAAAAAACTTAGCTGTAAACATTTATGTCATCATTTCGGCCGAATGAAGTCCACTGCTGGACACAGGCCTCCCCCAAATATCACCACAACGACCGATATGGGTGAGTTGTGGGCTCATTGGGGGGTTTTGCCATAATCGCCACGCTTGGCAGACGGGTTGGCGATCGCAGTTGAGACAACTCAACTTAGTTGTTCCGGGTCTGGGTGTATTGTGTGTGGAATATATGATATTGAATGATATGAATATATTTTATAAAAACATTGCCCCACACTAGATTTCTCCTGTGTCGTGGTTGCGTTTACAGACATGAATTCCACACACAATAAACCCAGACTCGGAACAACTATCTGCAGATCGTACAAATATTTGTTCTGTGCGGGAATCGAACCCACGACCCGGAGCGCAGCAGTCGACTGCATCAACTACTGCACCAACCGTGATTACTGTATTTCAGTTTGAAGGGCACTGTAGCTAGTCAAATTACTGTCTAATTAACTAATGTCTCGAAGAGAAGTGCAGTGTGCTGTTATGTAGGACTAATGGGGGGTAACAACTACAATTGTTATGGGCAGGTGTAATGTTTACCACTAAAAAACTCCATAAGCAAATTGTTATGGTAGTTTAGTTTATTTAATTTAACATCAGACCACAACAACAACAAATAAAAAGAAAATGGCCGCTCGTTTCGGCGCTGGATTGTCTGACATTTGTGCGAGTGTGACAGCGCGAATGCGTATGAGTCGATAGCGTTACAAATACTCATAAATCACACATTTTGTTTAGTTTATACAACTGTTATGCTTAGCGCCAGTATAAGTAATGTTTTTATTTTATTTTAAGGAGATAGTATGGTTTTATGTAATACCGGACGTCAATACGTCATATACAAGGATGTCGCAGAATATCAGCGCAGTGGTTTTGCGACGCCACTGCATCAAGCTGAGCGATACACCGATTTCTGTTTGTGTGGACGGGACGCACACTTTTGCATTGTCATTGAAATTGTTTTATAGAACTTTTATTGTTCGGCTATGCGTCATGTCCATGTCAGATAAGAAATAAATACTTTTCTTTCTTTCTAAGTGATGACTTAATCTATACGTCACCAGGATGTATAAAAAACAGTTGTTACGCTAAAAATGAGACGAGCGTCCAATCCGCCGTCATTCCAAAAGCCTTACTAAGACAAGCAAGATTAAAATAAAGTAAAACAAAAGGCGGCCCGTCAAAGAGGACTGGCTCAACTTTGTAATCCCCATCACATGTATCAACACAGTTTGAAACTTTTAAACTTCTTTGGATTCAGCTCGGGGTGGAAAAATGTTCAGATTTATACGAAACTCGAGTGCGAGCGGCGGCGGGGCGGGGCGGCCATGCTATACGCGGAGTAGGGACTGTCTTGTTTTATTATTTAACGTGATTTTGATATCCATGTTTGTCCTGTTATTTTGTACTAAGAAGAATTAGAATTAGACTTTGCATAAAATGTAAGTTACATAAAAGATGACATTTATATTGTACAGTGCCAGATACATTTTGCCACAATGCGGCGTGCAAATATTAAAAACAACAAAATAATAATGTCTCAGAATGAATATACTAAGTACATTTTAAATAATATTGTAGAAATAATAGTCATTTACAAATTAGGAAAATTCTTAACAATAAGTAATAATAAATAGCTTACAGAACGCAGGGCAGTTTGTGGCGAGCTGAATGTGAGTGGCGACACTGCGTACCCGAATGCTCCAGAGAGTCGGTCAGGGCCTCGTCTCCAGCTTGCCTTTATTGGTTGGTTGGAGTGGAACCCCATGAGTGCCCGCAGGATTTTCAACTCTGGCTTGCCTTAGTTGGCCGATCAGAGGGGGGTCGCCAGAGCTATATGCTTGGGAGTGGAAGTGTCTAATGGCGTAATAACGGGGAAACCCGCTCCGAGTCTTCGAGACGCGTGATGGTGAAACCGGTGCCGCACCTCTCTACACCCCTAGCCGCTCACACCGGTGTTGCTCCTTGTCGCCTGTAGTGGTGGCCATTTAGGGGGCCCATCTTGTGAGTGGCGAGTCACCGTCTGCCACAGAATTTCACGATCAAAGTTGAAAGGCAGACGCCGTTGTTCCCGTATTTATTAGTTTTTTTTATTATTCCATGTAACACCCATTGCAATAGACCTTATCGTTATAGTTTCCATCTCATACAATAGCCTTACACCACCGGGGACAATCCATGACTTCATTTTATAGTGCAGCTATGGAGAGTCCCGGTTGGTGGCCCATTACATTTTAGATTAAAATTCTCTAAAGGGCCTCTGCGTGTTGGACCTATGTCCCCGCGTAAGCCTGTCAAAAGGCCGGGTTCCCCCTTACAGGGGATATGAACCCGTGAAAAGAGAGAGAGTAATAATAAATGCAATTAACAATCAATAGTTAAGTTTACAATTTCATTTTTATTTTATCAGTTCTTGTACCGAGTAAAACGATTTTTCTACAAGCCACAATTTTAGTTTTCTACTAAACTGACTTATAGGTAAATCATTAATGTCACTAGAAATAGCATTGTATATGCGTCCACACATAGCATAACAATTTTTTAAGTATAATGTTGTCTTTGGAATCTTTGACAAGACAATTCGGTCTGGATGCCTTGTATTTCTAGGAAAGATTTGCTTAGCAGTTTGAAATAAGTTCGGATGGAGTTTAACAAACTTGGCTGCTTCCAAAATGTACAAAGAAGGCAATGTTAGTATACGATATTTTTTAAATAGTAGCTTAGATGATTCCCATGGTGGTTTACCCCAATTGCTATTGCAGTAATGGATGTTGTCTTGCCGTGTGGTGCCGGCTCAGAATGCCACCACCCCATCTCCTCCCATGGGTGTCGTAAAAGTCGACTAAGGGATTAGCCGGAGGATGGGCAGCAGCGTCCTTCGAGTACATTAACAACTCAACTGCGATCGCCAACCCGCCTGCCAAGCGTGGCGATTATGGCAAAACCCCCCAATGAGCGAGGACACATACATATCGGTCGTTGTGGTGATCTTTGGGGGAGGCCTGTGTCCAGCAGTGGACTTCACTCGGCCGAAATGATGATGATGATGTTGTCTTGGTGTCCTCTTAGCATGAGATTTGCATCAATGTGTGTGTGGGCACTCAGCAGTAAGGCGTTAGGAACAATATAATATGGGCACTGTAGCTAGTAAAATTACTAGTCATAAGAAACTTAAAAGCTAATGTCTCGAGGCGACGAACATAATATAGTGACAGTTCTGGGTAGCAATTTTTTTATTAGCAGGCTCGAGCTTTTTCCATCTCCAGGCAAATGAATTACAGATCTCGTCACAAAGAAATGACATAAGAATCCGAATGCTGCTGGGTATGATTAAAAAACAAACTAAGGGAAAAACCTAAAACAAACTCATTCATGAAATGCTAAGAAACCAATTCCCAGTAGGTAGTCTTCAACAATTCAGCTGAAAAACGTCCACTGCTGGACCAAAGATTGTCACAACGACCGGTATGGTTTTGTATTGTGGGCCCATTGGGTGGTTTTGCTATAATCGCCACGCTTGGCAGACGGGTTGACGCTCGCAGTTGAGTTATAAATGTACTCGAAGGACGCTGCTACCCATCCGCCAGCTAATACCTTAGTCGAATTATACGACACCCACGGGATGAGATGGGGTAGTGATATTCAAAGCCGGTGCCAAACGGCAAAACAATTGTTGTCTTCTCTTACGACTATCTATATAAATAAATAAAATTGAAGTGTCTGTTTGTAATGTCAACAGCTTTTTACTAAATGCATATGAAAGTATATACGGTACCGTATATAACAAAAATGCCACCACCCCATCTCCTCCCATGGGTGTCGTAAAAGTCGACTAAGGGATTAGCCGGAGGATGGGCAGCAGCGCCCTTCGAGTACATTAACAACTCAACTGCGATCGCCAACCCGCCTGCCAAGCGTGGCGATTATGGCAAAACCCCCCAATGAGCCCACAACACATCCATATCGGTGGTTGTGGTGATCTTTGGGGCAGGCCTGTGTCCAGCAGTGGACTTCATTCGGCCGAAATGATGATATAACAAAAAAACATTTTTAATTTTTTTTTGTTTGTCTTTCTGTCTTTCTGTTTGTACCGGGTAATCTCCGAAACGGCTGGACCGATTTTGACGGAACTTATATATATATTATTATATAATAAACTACAAAAAAAAAATTACCGTTTCCGTAGCAAAAACATTCGCCTGAGAGTCTTCCCAGTAAAGTCCACACTCTCTATGTACCCGGTAAAGACAAGTTTATTGTAACAAATCAAAAGTTCGCGATGGCGTGTATAAAGTAGTGTTCGCTCCGCTTCACTTTATCATGCAGTTTGAACGAGGTGAGTGTGCCTTGTGAGTAGCAACTTATCTTATAACGAGCTTGTCGACTCGGGCGCAGTGGCTTCTTTGCCTTTACGGAACAATAATTTCAATAGCCTACAGATATTTGCTCAGGTGCATGGAAGATAAATGTCTGTAAGCTGTACCCACGACTCAGGAGAAATCATAGTGACTTTTTCACTTCTAAAATGTTATAAAAAGTTGAGGACGAAGGAATAAAGTGATTCTCTACATTTATTTATGTACAATATGTTTTCAGATAGGTGTTGGGGTTCGCGTTACTAATACAGGGTGTCCAGTTAATAGCACGACATACTGCAGTGAGTGAGAGCTTGGGTCAATACCTACCAAAAAACAACATATGTTCAGCAAAATCTTACGGATTTACAGTAGTACCACTGTAGGTTAAAGTTAAGTGATAAGAAAATTGTACTGTGAAAATTTTAATAAAAATTGTATTTATTGAAAACATTTTAGTTTTTAATAGAATAAAGACTTATCAATGAATAAAGTAACTATTCACAAATAATTTTAGGTAAAAAAAAACTAGAAAAGGAATTTTTCATTACGAGAAGCTTAAAAATCTGTGTCAAGGTGGAGATTTTTCGATATTTCGGAAAATGTTGTACGACTGTAAATCTGTAAGATTTTGCTAAACATAATTATGTTTTTTTGGTAGGTATTGACCCAAGCTCTCACCCCCTGCAGTATGTCGTGCTATTTACTGGACACCCTGTGTCAATTGATCCTTTCATTAACAGTCACCTAGAGAGCTCCTATATATAGCATGTATAGTGAAATTATGTGTAACCTATCAAATGTGTGGTGCCGGCTACGAATAGCATCAACCCATCTCATCCCGTGGGTGTTGTACAAGGCGACTATGGGATTAGCCGGAGGATGGGCAGCAGCGTCCATCGAGTACATTAACAACTCAACCGCGACCGCCGACCCGCCTGGTAAGCGTGGCGATAATGGAAAATCCCCACAATGAGCACACAACACACCCATATCGGTCGTTGTGGTGATCTTTGGGGACTTCATTCAATGATCAATCAAATGTTGCCAGTGACGTGAATAAAGTAGCCGTTGCTACTTTCACACTTTACCATGCACTTAATATCATCATCATCATCATCATCAGCCTATCGCAGTCCACTGCTGGACATAGGCCTCTTCAAGTGCATGCCACTGATCGCGATCCTCGGCTACTCTCATCCAGCTACTGCCAGCCACCTTGCACTTAGCACTTAATATAAAGTAGATTAATTAGCATTCAAAACAACACGATTATAATATAATTCTCAAAGGGCAGAAAGCAGTGATAGCCTAGTGGTCAACTACGCTTGCCTTCCCATACAGGGGCGTCTGAATTCGATCCCGGCTCATACTTATGACTTTCGGATTCATTTGTGGATCAGAATTACATTATCACTTGTGTTAACGATGAAAAAAACATCGAGTTTTTTTTTAGGCCCAGTGGAAATTGTTCATGAACTTCGAACGCTCCGGGGAAGGACGAAGGGGCATGCTGGACTCCTTTTTTTTATTGGTGTCCAGTGGAAATTCTACATGAACTTCCTTCGCCCCGGGGAAGGGCGAAAGGGTATGCCGGACTCCTACCGGCTAAAACCACTGGGGCGGTCATCTCCGGTACCGAAGTGGGGTTCCAGGTCCTCGTAAGATCACACTAGAGCCATCGAGAGGAAACCTAGAGGGCTCCAAAATATTCTCAATGGTGTGTGTAGTACGCCAACCTGCACTAAACCAGTTTGGTGGACTAAGGCCTAAGTTTCTTCTTCTTCTTTCTTCTTTCTCTAACTTGAGGAGGCCAGTGCCCATTAGTGGGACAATAATCGCTGAGTATGTTACGTTCAAATGACCTTAATACATTATAATAAAACACTTTTAAACGGATTCTATCGCGTATATTTTGATTTTTGATTTTCCTGACGTTTCGAATACTTTGCAGCATTCGTGGTCGCAGGATGACTAAGGTGACAGGCGTCGTTACAGATTTCAAAAAGTTATTTTATTTTATCTACCGTACAATTTTAATCAAAAAATTAGTTTCGATGCACGCAGTAATCACTCACAGTGTCTTGATGTTTCTTAGTGCGGTATCTTGTTTGGGACTTTATTATTTTAATGACTGGATTCCAAACAGGTGGCACCTGCCAACCATCTTCTCTATTAAAATTAGGATGTTTTTTAATTTCAATAGCCTCACGAAACATTCTAGGTACATATCGGTTCTCTTTCGCGAGTACTTGAGGTTGATCAAAACGAAGATAATGGTTTGGTTTGCCTAAGGCATGTTCACACACTGCAGACTTTGTGGAGCGTCTATGCTTGACGTCAGCTATATGTTCTTTTATTCGGGTGGCTATGCTACGCTTTGTTTGCCCTCATCATTTCGGCCGAATCAAGTCCACTGCTGGACACAGGCCTCCCCAAAGATCACCACAACCACCGATATGGATGTGTTGTGGGCTCATTGGGGGGTTTTGCCATAATCGCCACGCTTGGCAGGCGGGTTGGCGATCGCAGTTAAGTTGTTAATGTACTCGAAGGACGCTGCTGCCCATCCTCCGACTAATCCCTTAGTCGACTTTTACGACACCCATGGGAGGAGATGGGGTGGTGGCATTCTGAGCCGGCACCACACGGCAAATGTATGATGTATGTATGATAAACCACAATCACAGTCAATCTTGTAGACCCCTGCATCTTGTAAGGGTATGTGACATTTCACTGGTTTGAGAAGTTGGCTGATCTTCTTGTGCGGCTTAAAATAGGTTTTTATAGAAGCACGCTTTAAGATATGACCAATTCTGTCCGTGACTCCCTTAATAAATGGTAAAACAGCGGGCCGTCGATCAACCGTGGTGGGTTTCGGGCGGCTTCTGCGACGGGGATGTGGAACTTTCAAATTGTTATTTTGAAGAACTTGCTTCACATGGTTAAGCTCCCCTGCCAGGTGGTCGGCGTCGCAGATGCCGTGTGCTCTCTGTAACAAAGATTTGGCCACAGTAGCTAACTGACAAGGATGGTGGTGAGATTCACCGTTAAGGTACCTGTTTGTATGGGTAGGCTTTCTATACACAGTGTGGCTAACAGAATGATCTGGATTATGGATGAGAAGTATGTCAAGAAAGGCTAAGCAATTGTTATCCTCCAATTCCATAGTAAATTGAATTTTACTGTGTATTGAATTTAGGTGTTTTAGGAATGCAGAGACCCTATTGTGAGGCAAGATGGTAAATGTGTCATCTACGTACCGTTTGAACATCTTTGGTTTAACCTTAATACAATTATGTACAAATAACATTTCTGTATGTTTTATTTATTTATTATAACAACATTTCTTACAAACAGTTTAGTGACATACAATCTAAAAACCACGGGGGTTTGTCCAGGTTGCAGAGAGTTTAATTCTGCACACGGTCTTAACAAGGCATTAATAACATGTAGGCAATCAACTAATTATATCATAAATAGTAAGTAACATTGCTACGTAAGCGAATCAAAACAGCTCTACAGTAATACTCAATTTCGCTGTTACTAGTGTATTAATCGCGTTCAGGGTCTCAGGGTGGTATCGAGCACATAAACAATGAGGCTCATAATTATAGGCATTTTTTGGAGTAGTGGTGAGATCCATGTGGCTATAAAATGTGCTCTAGATCAAGCATGTTGATGCTTGGTTATATAGGAAGACGTAGAATGTAAAGAGAATTATCTGATTCTCTATAGAAAAAACCGGATAAGTTCGAATTGATCTCGCGTGGCCTCTCCATACGATAAATATGTTATCTACATGTTTTTTTATCTGAATCACATTTATTGTACTAAATAAATATGTAGGTATGTACGGTACCAGATTGTAGAAGGAAATTGCTGAATGTAATGTCTATTGTTGAATTCTGTCTTGTCTTATAGATTAACCCAGGAACAAACTTAACATTGCAGTTGAAAATCATATTCTGCCACGCATTCCAACTGAAAATGTAAGTATTGAAAACTATATTGAAAGATTAACATTTTTAAGACTATATAATGGTTAAGGTTTCCTGTAATATATAAGTAAAGAACTAACTTCCTTTTTTTCATAATTTTAAGGACAGAAGTTTCGTTAAACAATTCTCTTAAAAAAAGCCTACTATAGGATTAAAGACTATGTTGCCGATAGGGACATATGGCGTTAGCTCTTTTCTGCACATGTGGCTACCCAGGGAACCATATATGTGTGAAGTACTATTTGTACTGTAGAGCTGCTATATTTATTCTTCATCAAGTAATGATAACATTTTAAACTCCTTGTATGTGTTCTTAATATCTTGTTCAATATTGTAATGTCAAGTATTTTAAAAGTGTATGCATGGAGTTCCTTGTCAGATCTTCTCCATAGGATTAAATAATTGGAACCGAGCAACTTAAATTCTGATGTTTCATAAGTAATTGGTTTATTTGAAATAAAAATATTTGACTTTGGACTTTGACTTTTGAGATAATAAAGGACCATGAAACCATTTTCATGTATTTTCCTAAATAACATTAAAACGATTTACTTAAAAAAAATTAAAGAAGCCCTTTCATTTAATATGTTCGCAAAAGTTTTTTTTTTTTGTAAATTGCCCTCAATTGTTTCTCCATATTCCAAATTTATTTGTTTACGTTACACATTCGTGTTGGTCAAAGAAATTCATATGTGTACCACATTCTAACTAGATCGGTCCTGTAGATCGGAGCAAATTGTCTTTGACAGACACAAGTAATCCTGTAAGGGTTCCATTTTTTTCATTCGGATGTACGGAACCCAAAAAAAGAATAATTTGGGACCTTTCTATGAAAATATAAAGACCGCGAGATGAGCACAGCACAAACAAATGTGTTTTTTATTTTTTTTTATTTAACGTTGCCCCACACTAGGATTTCTCCTGTGTCGTGGGTGCGTTTACAGACATAAATTCCACATACAATACACCCAGACCCGGAACAACTACCTGCAGATAATACAAATATTTGTTCCGTGCGGGAATCGAACCCGCGACCCAGTGCACAGCAGCCGACTGTATCAGCCACTGCACCAACCTATATATCTAACATAATACATAAATAAAACGTCACAAAGCGTTTCATAAGAAAATTCACAAGAAAAGGGGATCGGAACGGCTTTTGAGATCATGTAAAAATCATCCCCTAATTCACAATTTCACAGAACAATCCGCGGGATTTGCTGTCTTGAGATTATATATTCTTCGTATGTATGTATGTTTTCTTGTTTTATTGGAGAAAATCCCGTTTTTATTTACGTTAGACCCTTCAAGCCTTCATTGTGTAGTGGATTTAGTTACACTTGATGGTCTCAATGTGCTGTGCTGTGCTCAGTGAGCTGTCAAATAAACTCAAACCCCCTTAATATAAATTACAAATGCTATGGAACTGACTCTATACTTACGTTTCAAAGTTGTTATGATGTTAGGCCCGACGACCATTGTCATCGCATGAATACATAAGAAGATCAAGTGTGGTATGTGGCGTGTGCCAGAAGAGACCTCTCTATCACTAACCCAACAGTTTCTCTGGCATCAAGTCAAAGTCAAATATTTTTATTTCAAATAAACCAATTACCTGTGCGGGGCCGGCTACAAATAGCACCAATCCATCTCATCCCTTTGCTGTCGTAAAAGGCGATTATGACAAAACCCCCTTTTTTATTGATGTCCAGTGGAAATTCTACATGGAACTTCCTGCACCCCGGGGAAGGGCGAAGGGGTATGCCGGACTCCTTCCGGCTAAAACCACTGGAGCGGTCATTTTCGGCAGCGAAGGGGGCTCCAGGTCCTCGGTAAGATCCCACTAGAGCCGCCCATTGGTGCCACGCCATCACGGAGGGGATGACTGTAAAGTGGTCACCCCCTCTAGTGGAGGGAAGGCAACTGTAAAAAAGGTCGCCCACGCAGGAACTTCTCGGGGGAGGATTGTAAAGGAACCCCTCAAGCCTCGCTTTGCGCTGTGCTGCGCACACGGCGGCACGTGACCATGCGTGCCACCGTCTTCCCGGGGGTCACTCGGTGTGAGCAATGACAAAACCCACTAATGAGCATACAACACATCCATATCGGTCGTTAAAGTGATCTTTGGGGGAGGCCTGTGTCCAGCAGTGGACTTTATTCGGCCGAAATGATGAACCAATTACTCGCACTTATGAAACGTCAAAATCTAAGTTGCACCGTTCCAAATAGTTGATCTTTGGAGAAGAACCGGCAAGAAACTCCATGGATACTCTTTTAAAATCATTGAGATAACAATGTTGATTGATACAAATGATGGTAAAACATATAACAAGCATAATGTAGGTTAATGTATAGAAAAACACTGCTATAATATAATAATTATTTGCCATGGCAGTTAACGGTTGTCCAGTCCCGACAGATAGCACACGTTCCCGAGCATGACGCATGCATCAGCATCGCTTTACTCAACCATTTTGCAACCTAACGACCCAATACACAACGACCGCCGCTTTCCGCCCCTCAAATTGGGCAGCAGCCGCGAAAGCGCAGACGCGGCCGCCGTCAACTTGGGGGCCAGCCGCCTGAAGTGCGGCAGGAAGTTCCACCGGCTGTCGAGGACGAGTCCTAGGTACTTCATCGTCGGCTCGACGCCGATGCGAACGCCTCCGACCACGATGTGGGATCCCGAGGGTGGCGCGCGCCGAGGCCCATGAAAGCACACGGCCTCCGACTTGGTGAGAGCCACCTCGAGACCCAATTGCCGGATCCTTGAGACGACTAGTGCAGCCCCCATCGTCGCCAATTGCCGCGCGGTGGAAGCTCGTCCCCCATGCCGTCACCAGCGTGTCATCGGCGTAGCAGATTACGCCGATGCCGGGGGTGTTCACACCGCGCAGCACCCAGTCGTATCCGATGTTCCACAGGAGCGGCCCCAAGACCGATCCCTGTGGAACACCGCACGTTGTCTCTCGCCGACCCTATCCTTCCCGACCCGGGTAGATGACCAGATTGTCAGGTAGGCCCCGACAATGCGACGGAGGTAGGTTGGCACCCGGTGAAACGCGAGTGCCTCTGTATAGAACAGACTGGTAAACGTAGCTAAAGAATTTAAAAAAAATCTTCTATAGATATTTACGAGCACAATGCGCCAGAAAATTCATCAATTTTTTATGGATGTCAAAGTACTAAGGGGGTCTCTTACCAAAATT
Organism: Diloba caeruleocephala; assembly: GCA_947459985.1. Classification (NCBI taxonomy): domain Eukaryota; kingdom Metazoa; phylum Arthropoda; class Insecta; order Lepidoptera; family Noctuidae; genus Diloba; species Diloba caeruleocephala. Next base: position 31,205,400 of record OX381606.1, on the reverse strand, counting down.
GGCAAGATAGATAAGAGATACTATCTCCATTGTTCCTAGGGAGCAATTAGAGTAATTTAATTTTTGTGTGGTAATATTCGTCTTGCCGCCAGTCCGCCATTGTTTTGCCTAATGACTGTATTTAATTGGCAGTTCGGGCGATATGCCTGGTGAGCACTGAATGCTGAAATCTGAGACAACGCTGCTGAAAGAAACGATCGATTAACACTCGCCTTGTCTTCTGTAGATATTTGTTAAAATGACGTAAGTTACTCGTTTATATAATGTTGTATTGATGATATCGGTCATAGATAATTTATATATGTTCACAGATGAGGATCAAATGAGGGCATCGGCATTCATAGAGAACATTTAAACTGAATCGATAAAAAAAATTGAGGGTTACCAGTTCATTTAAGTTTTTCACTTTATTTATTTCCTGTCGAATAGTAAGTTTTAACTTTTGTTTAGTTTTAAATATCTCGTCTGTATTGATTATTTTACCAATGTCTGTAGTGCGTTAAATGGAACGTAAAAATAAATTTTTCTTCTTATAACACAGAGCGACACTAAATTTTATACAAAAGATAAAACAATATATCAGGTATCGGATTTTTTAAAATAATAAATTACACTTTTGTATTGCATTCTTTGGACCGTATTTAATGAATTCATCAAAATTGTAATATCTGTTTTGATGAAATAATAATTTTTTCATAGACAAATTAATCTGTGCGTTATAATATTTTGTTTTTGCCGTGTGGTGCCGGCTTAGAACACCACCACCTTTCTTCGTTTTCCTTTTTTCCTGACATTTCATACACTTTGCAGGGTTCGTGGTCGCAGGATGACTAAGGTGACAAGCGTCGTTACAGATTTAAAAAGTTATTTTATCTACCGTATAAAACCAATCAAAATCAGTTTCAGTCTATCACGATCTAATAGTTAGGCATAGGGTTTTTCCATGTTGCACTATGAGAGTTACATGAAATAAATGTAGATTATGAGTGAAAGGAATCCACACAGGTATATCTTTGTTTTATTTAAGCTAGTGACTAGACGAGGAAGTCGTTCACCTGGTGGTATACGACTGCTTATAACAATTATACGCAGAGCTAGTCTTGTGGGTCTTTCTTTTACATCTAGACATTAGTAATATTCTATCTGTAGACTTTTGTCCGTTATTTCACCAGCTACTAAAGACGCTCGTTCATGTGTTACCACAGTAATAGATAAAATTTAAACACTACTGCTTGGCTGCAAAGTATCTGGCAATGCGGTGGTACCTACCTATGTGGACGCTTGCAATGAGGGACCTGCCACAAATAACACTGAGATTTGAATTTATAACAAGAGTTATAATTGGCGTGGTTGCGTCTTTATTTCACTGAAGTATACTTTGTTTTCACATAACTAACTTATCAAAATGTAATAATCAAAATTGATTGAACCGATACTAGTGATATCCACGGAGTGTCTTGCTGGCCCTGGTCCATAAGATCGCCTTTTCTGAACCGAGGCTGCTAACTTTTCTTAAGAGCATATTCAATTGAATTGGCTAGACAAAACCAGTCCTTATTTAGATAAATCTTTACATAATGACTAAAAGTTCTAACTCTATATTGTAGCGTAAGTATAGTGTGGCAGTGCAGTTTGTTCCCGAATGATTACAAATAAACATATTCCCCACCCAACAGCGTCACCCCCTCCGTCACGACGATGTCCCTACGTCACGCGTTGTCAACGCGACGGGAGCGAAACCATCGTTCTCGAAAACACGCTCATTTGTCCCTTATTCCCGCGGAGCATAGAAACAAGGGACGAGTTACTACTTTAAAATATACTTTAGTTAATATAACTTGAATAATTTGTGTACAGTTCTATATACATACCTTTTGGAATAAAATGAATACGGGTTTAGCAACGGAGAAAACTTCTTGCTCGAGGTCTAATATTATATTAACAATGACGGCGTAAGATGATCTGCAGTCTGCCTTAAGTCAGTTCATCATTTCGGCCGAATGAAGGCCACTGCTGGATACAGGCCTCCCCCAAAGATCACCACAACGACCGATATGGGTGTGTTGTGGGATCATCGGGGGTATTTGCTATAATCGCCACACTTGGCAGACGGATTGGCGATCGCAGTTGAATTGTAAATATACTCGAAGAACGCTGCTGCCTATCCTAACGGCTAATCCTGACTTTTACGACACCCGCGGAATGAGATGGGGTGGTGGTATTCTGAGCTGACACCACACAACAATTAACAACAGCAGTTAATCATATTACTCTTAAATATATCTGTGTATACTTAGATAACATTGCTTTTGATAGCAAAATGAAGCGCTCATAGCCTTTTGCACTCACTGGTTGGTTAACGACCGGTGAGGGTAAGTAACGCTCACCGCGGTCAGTCTATGGATGGGTGATCGCATATTGGTATCTGAACTAAGTGTCTCTATGCTTCGGAGGGCTCGTAAAATCATCGGTACCTGTTGTAGTCAGTCGACGGCAGTCGATAAGCAAATTCAGAGGCCTTTGAGCGATTGAACAGTTCTGACATAAACAGAACACATGAAAAGGTTGGCTACTAACCATACGAAAAGAAAGAAGAAGAATCCATCAAAACTTGCCACAATCTAACCTGTCCTGCAATATAGAACAGAGGGCCAATTCTCGTAATTTGAAAATGTTCAATTCAAACGACTTTTACGGGAGGAGATGGAGTGGTGCTATATTCTTAATACGGACACCACACGGAAGTTTCAGTCATATTGTAAATTAATTACGAGAATTGGCCCTCTGGTTCAAAAACAGACATGCCCGGGTAGTAACTTATTTCCTTTGACCTCGGAGCCTTCCACATAGCACACTGACAAACAAACAAATGTGTTACAGTTCTTGTATGCCTACCAATTTTGGGCATATTAAGGCGTCGAGTTCCATCTCTTTTCTTTCTATGATCGGGTCCTCCGAGCCGCGTTTTTGTTACGTCGCATTTTATATGATCTGATTTGAGTAGGGAAATTTGTTGGCGAGTATTATGTATTGATGGAGTACGAGACATGGTTTGTCGTGATATAGGGGAATTGTTTAGGGTCCAGGTGGGTAAAGCGATAATGGTAATGATTTCTATTATGATCGAAATGAAAGGAATATATTGGAAGGATCGGCTGTTTGTCATTCGTGATTGTAAAAGTTTTGAGGGATTTTGTGACTATACAAGCATTTGTGTTGTCAACGTATTTTGTTCTTGTTGCAGATTTGTACTTGTTGTGGAGTATTGATTTGAAGATTCAATATTTCATTGTTACTTGATCTAGGAACTTCGATCGGGAAACGTATCCTACGCTTTAATCTAGATTCCAAACATTACGTATCCCAGTGACTGATCTATCAAAATATGATAACTTCTTTTTACATGATGCAAATACAAACGGACAGTCACACAGACTCTTTGTGTATTATGAATTTTACCAATACAAAGATAATAATGTAAGATTTTGGTCTTCGGATACAAAACTTCGTGGAATTAATTGAGCTGACAGCTTTTAGAAGGGAAAATATGAAGATTTAACTTTTTTAGTTTATCTTAAAAGCCTATACAGAAGTTACTGCCCTATAAATCTAGACGTCATCAGTGCGGCTCCCAATCAGGTGAGTTTGATACCCTTTGTTCATTATTACTTCGCCCGGGAACGGGCGTAGGGGCATGCCGGACTCCTACCGGCTATAACCACCGGAGCGGTCATCTTCGGCACCAAAGGAGTGCGCCAGCCTCACTGTGCGCTGTGCTGCGCACACGGTGGTACGTGTCCATGTGCGCGCCACAGTCCTTCCTGGTGGTCGCTCGGTACGAGCACGTAAACCCCCCAAACTGCGTGCCCGTAACCCCTGAGACACCCCCTTGTTTAATGACGGTGGGGGTTCAGGCATGTTGGATTTTTATTTTTATTTTATTGATGTCTAATGGAAATTCTACATGAACCCGGGGAAGGGCGAAGGGGTATACCGAACCCTACCTTCGGGTGGTCATCTTCGGCACCGAAGGGTGTCGTAAGATCACACTAGAGCCGCCCATTGGTGCCACACCATTACGCACATCCCGGAGGGGATGACTGTAAAGGGGTTACCCTCTCTAGCGGAGGGAAGGCGACTGTAAAAAGGTCACCCCCCAGGCACTTCTTGGGAGGATGTTAAGGATCCCCCCAAGGAGGCGTGTTGAACCTGGGGGCTGGGGCAGTTGTTACTCCGGCGCCAATCTTGTCCCCCTATGTACAGGATCGGTCCTTTCCAATCCAGCTCTGCGAAATCCTTCTGAAGGATGACGTTCTCACAGACCACAGCACTCCAATTTTCATATTCTGCCAATATAGCCAATACTACTGCCGACAGAAAGAGATATTACCCGATCCGATCGACCAGGATCAGCCGCTCGGCAGCCCACGCCGGGCACTACTCCAGCGTGTCCTGTGCGGTATCCTAGTCGCCATAACAACGGTGGCATATGCCGTGACCTCGCGTCCTGTCACTGCAGGTACGCACCGAAGAGCTTGATAGGCTTGAGCCTAGGGAGGTATTGCATTTGATAAAAGTATATTGTGAAATATGCGAGCCTAGAGTTTGGAATAAAAAGTAAACGATAAATAGTTTAAGGCTCTCAGGCATGGAAATTAATTCCATGACCATCGAAATGCAGGAGCACAATATTACTTCTCCCTAGCCTATCGACTGTTACAAGCGCGATAGTAATAAATTTGCCCAATAATATGTGTAAGTGGTAAGAATAAGAAGAGAATAATTTATTTGTCAGAATATGAGTACAGTGGTTGATGAAAGATAGTAGTGAACAAAGTAGTCCGTCATACTCTACCAGAAACTGGTGTGCAAATATGTTAAGTACTACGATGAGTCTAGATATTCAATGCATGCATTCAATAAACATAATCACGAACAATGATGAAATAAAACTACGATGGATTGTGAATTAATAACAAAAATAATAGGTAATAAAGTACAATATCTGTATTTGACTGAATATGGTTATTACAGGTCTTGTATGCCAGTAATATAATTTTTACAACTTTACATTACTAAGTGTCAGTTATAGGGCTGCACTCAGCGGTATACCGACTAAGATCTACAGCTAAACGTAGTAACTCCACAAAAACTAAAGTATCCCCATCACGGGTCGGTGAGGCGTCACTTGTACGTGCCGAGTGCACCACTAAACGCGTCCAAACGATTACCTAAATCGGCGTGTGACTGGCGCTCAACTTAGAAGCGTTCCCGTGTCCTCGTAGGATCCCTCCGTACCCTCCTCCCCGTCTTTGTAGCGTAACACGCCACCCCCAACTTTGAAAACTGTAATTGCTCGTTACGAGTGTATCATTGGCTTTGCAGGGATAAAAGCGTCTTTCAGCCTTCTGGAGTTTCAGTTATGGAATATTATGATGGTTTTGAAGTATTGTAACTGAGTGTAATAGAATTTTGGTTACGTATAATTTTTGATGTTGGCTGCTTGATTTTTTGAAGTTATTTTTGGCAATGATTGTTTTGTGTAGTTTTTGATCGTTGATTCGGAAGCTGGCCATGGTAGATGTCTGTACTTTCATCATCATCATCATGACAGCCAAAATATGTCAACTAATGAACAAAACCATACCCTCTAATCGACCGGCTACATGCCGTGTGGCATGATTTTGGGGGAAATATGCAAGTAGTCAGCACGCTTGGCAGGTGGGAGCTTAGATTGGCTAGTGTTCTACAGAATGGACACTGCTACCCACACCTCTGGTCTAAAGTCCCTTAGTTGCCATAATTACATCCACAGGATGAAATGAAGTGGTGCAATATTCTAAATCCGGACATCACATGGAAAGAGTTTCTACATATATTGCCAAAATCTGTAAATAAACCAAGGTAAATAAGTCATCATCATCAGCCAAAGGACGTTCACTGCAGAACCAAGGTTAGATTTCCACCCCCTTTGATTTCCACAACGGGCAGTTACATGCCACTCTCATCCATCTGTTGGAGGTAATCGCTGCGTTTTCCGGTGCGCGAAGGGATTTTGTTTTTTTGAGTGGTGAAGTCCATTTCGTTTCCTCCTGTATTGTGGGTACAGGTCAAAAACTTAAATCTTACTTAAACAAATACCTAAACACGGAGCCACGATCTTGTAGATCCTGTTAATATTTGCTCCATGCGGGAATTGACCCCCTCACTTTATACTTCATGGAACCCTTATCGTTTATGACTCATCATATCAACCATAGGATGTCCACTGCTAAACAAAGGCCTTCCCCTTAGATTACTACAACGACCGGTCACATGCCGCTCTCATCCAACGACTCCCAGCGACCTTCACCAGGTCGTCTGTCCACCTCGTTGGAGGTCGTCACACTCTGCGTTTTCCGGTGCGCGGTCTCCACTCGAGAACCTTTTTGCCCGAACGGCCATCAGTTCTACGAGCAATGTGCCCCGCTCATTGCGCTTCAGTTTACTAATCCTTTCAAATATGTTGGCAACTTTAGTTCTTCTACCGATCTCCTCATTTCTGATTCCATCTCGCAGAGAAATACCCAGCACAGCTCTCTCCATAGATCGCCGAGTGACCTTGAGCTTTGTTATGAGGCCCATTGTGAGTGACCACGTCTCTGTTTCGCATGTCATCACTAGTAACAATAATTTGTTCATATTTTTAAAGTATTTATGTACTTTCAAATGATTAACTACTCGTATTACAGATATTTAGAATATGAGAATGCAAATGATTAACTACTCGTATTACAGATATTTAGAATATGAGTGATACAGTGGTAACGTGAACTCAGATTAGATAATTATTGTTACATTGAGGCCCATATGAATATGGTATAGAAAATGTATGGACATTTCTTCCAAACTCCAACATTATATTTGTCCATACATACATACATACATACAAATACATACAAATATTTGTTCCGTGCGGGAATCGAACCCACGACCCGGAGCCCAGCAGCCGACTGTATTAGCCATTGCGCCAACCGTGCCATCAAATATATATAGTAATATAAGCTCATTTTAATGATCATTGGGAACCTCTTGTTCAGGCGTGGACGTTTACGATCTGAAGTTGTGTGTGTGGATATATACATATTCGTTTCGTGCGGGAAATAATTTATGACCCTAAGTTAAACACTTAACGTATATGCTGTTAGGTTGTCAATAAATATGAAAATAGTAATATGTGAATCTACATTTTAGCAGATCTTCTATTTCTTTTCTATTCTATATTTACAATTAAGTCATCATATCAGCCATTTATATATCCACTGCTGAACAAAGGCCCCCCACATTAATAGTGTCGTCATTTTGGCAGGCGAGTTGGTGAGCGCAGAATGGCTACTGTTCTACACAAGGGACGCTGCCCATCCCTCTGATTTAAAGAAGTCGCCTTTTACGACATTCACAGGAGGAGATGGAATGTTGATATATTCTTAATTCGGACACCACAGGGTCGTATAATATAGAGCCTATACCAGTCTACTGCTGGATGTAGGCCTCTTCCAGCATGCGCCACAACACCCGCGGGCTGATTACCTAAGTCGCAGACGCTTTGCAACAGGCGTAAATTGCTCCAACGCCGCTGTCAAACGTCAATTTGGTATTACCTATTTGCCGATAGTGACTAAACAGGCGAAGATCTCTGACGCGCCTCTGGCAAGCGATCAATGAACTAAAAACGTTCATTCTTTTTAGTTCCACTGATGGCTACTTTATCGCTACTGGCGCTATTAACTATGCATCCTCTACAAGTAGCGACAAGCGGGCGAATGCCTTACGTAATACTGCTGCTATCGCGTCCGCTGTTGCTGTTTTTAGCGAATCAACCCACCAGTCATCAGCTTTCCGCATCCAGGAGACCCAGCAACTTTTTTCAGGTTATCCATCCATCTGGCTGGTGGGCGTCCCATACTACGAATATAACAAAGAGCAATGTTTGTAAAAAACAACAATATCTCATAACTCCATTGATTATAAGTATCTTCAATAACAATAGGAAAATCCACAAACATTAACCCTTTAAAGCCACAACGCTTAACAAGTCCCAATTCTAAAATGAAATAAAAACAAAGCAAAGCTCGGATCCATCCATCAGCACTACACATCTCGGAACAATTAAAATCGGATCTCGGGGCGTCGAAGTCAAACCTCGCACTAAGCCCAAGATAATTGCAGCAGATTGTCTCCAGCCGTAAGCCATTGCCAAAGTTTAAAGAATTGACTACAGTTATCTCTGCTCGGAATTGGCAAGGGTTAATGTGGGTAGGCAGTAATTAAAGTTGGTGATCCCGACTCTCGTTTGTTCGGGGAGCTAATGCTGATGCTGTTTGTTTTTACTGCTTGGGGATGAGCGAATTGAAATCATATTAGGGCGGAGAGATTATTGAGTTGTGAACATTTGAAAGTCTATAATAATTAAGAGTTAGGTTTTTTGCATATGCATTAAATTAAGGTGAGGATAGGCCCCCACAAAAATAGTGAACAGTTTATTTCAAGGGGACAATCAGCAGGATAAAGGGATCGTGTTATTCATGAAGCAAAAACAAAGTTGCTTCATTGTGTTATTAAAAATCAAGTAGTAATCTCCAAATTTTTTTTTTTTAATAATTAAGAGATAAAGTTGCTATTTGAACACTAAAAAAACATTCTTGTTCACTATTTTATTAATAAAGCTCACCCAAAAAAAGATCAGGCACCATAAAATAATTCAAAATATAAATTAAATTCATCATTGCAAAGAATAGAAAATATAATTTGTTTTTTAATAAACACTATCCGTATAACCTACTACTTCATCATTTCGGCCGAATGAAGTCCACTGCTGGACACAGGCCTCCCCCAAAGATCACCACAACGCCCGATATGGGTGAATTGTGGGCTCATTGGGGGGGTTTTGCCATAATCGCCACGCTTGGCAGACGGGTTGGCGATCGCAGTTGAGTTGTTAATGTACTCGAAGGACGCTGCTGCCCATCCTCTGGCTAATCCCTTAGTCGACTTTTACGACACCCACGGGAGGAGATGGGGTGGTGGTATTCTGAGCCGGCACCACACGGTTTTACTACTTGCCCCCTTAAAATAAAGTTCACTATTTTTGTGGGACTGTATATACAAATAAGTACTCACCTTTGTAAGGTAAGCGAGGTAGTCTGTAAAACTATAATCTTTTTATATTACTTCTATTAGTTTTCTTTAAAGGCATTTACAATAAGTTGTCGCGGAAAGCTAATATTTTATATGAACCGAGTGGAGCCGGCTAAGAATACCATCACCCCATCTCATCCCGTGGGTGTAGAAAAAGGTGAGTATGGGATTAGCTGGAGGATGAGCAACAGCATCCTTAGAGTACATTTATAACTCCACTGAGATCGCCAACCGTTTGACAAGCGTGGCGATTATAACAAAACCCCCCAATGAACACAACACAAACCCATACCGGTCGTTGTGGTAATCTTTGGGGGAGACGGAGGCTTTTGTCCAGTAGTGGGCGTTTTCGGCTGAAATTATGATATAATAATAGTTTTTTTGATATATCCTGTGTTTGACCACTATCTCACATGATCTTAACCAATGTTGCGGAGTTAATAAAATCTCACGGTTGGCAATGCTGTATACTTGTAAATAAATATAAGGTGTTACAAAAATGGTGTAGGTACTTTATCATTTCCTTTTTGTGTGGATAGTGGGTAGTGGCCAACCTTGTGTGAGAGTTGTACAAGTCGCCCAACGGCCTCCGACTTGACTTAACAACTACCGCCTGATGAAAACCACCGGGACTGATAAATAACGTGCCTTCCGAAGCATGGCGACGCTTAGTTCAAATACCACTACGCTGTGACCCACCCACAAACTGAGCGCTAAGCGTTGCTTAACCTCGCCGGTCAATTAGTGCAATTAGATATGAGCGCCCTCGTGCTTTATTTTAAAGGTAGTATTAGTAGGTTATAAGGTAATTTAAATTAATAAGAAGGCTTTGAATAAGTTAACGTGGTACCCGAGCAGTATTTGGGTTACAGTCATCCCCTCCCTCTAAGATGTGCCTAGAGGCGTGGCACCAATGAGTGGCTCTAGATGCAGGTTATTCTAAATCTAGGTCTATTATAAATATATAGAACAAAAAAGAGGTAATTAGGTAGGTTATAAAATTTTCAGTATTGTATGGCTTTGGAAGTATTTTTCCGCCTGTAACCGATAAATAATTGTTTCAGGGTTCAGGCACAATCGGTGGTAATTATAATAACTAGAATCTAATAATTTATTTTTCTGTCTTTCTTTCTTTCTAGACAACAATTAAACTGCAGACGCTATCGAGAACAATACCTTTACTGAACAAAAGCATTCACTGAACTGCGCTCAGAAGTTCAGATCCCGAAATTCTAAATACCAATACAAACTTATAATTCCATCAAGCGGAAACGAAATTGTACTGCCAATAAAATACGTTAACCGTGTTTTCAAACCAGAAGTAATTGGCGGGGGTGAAAGGGGATGAAGGAGGGGCGAGAGGGGGGTGATTCTTATTGGTAATTACCGGGCGACGAGGCACGCAGTTAATTCTGACGTCTGCTTGGAAAACTCAAACAAAAGGGAGAAGACTTCAAAGGACTCATTAAGTTGTTACTCAAATAATGGCGGCTCGTAGGCTAGGAGCGACTTGCTGCAAGCTGCTGGGAGTGGCAACGTTCATAAATTAAGGTTTTAATATCTGAGACAGTAACACAATGTATAAGATACTAAAATCTGAATCAAATTGTTTGTATCTATTCTTGGATAATTCTTCGGTGGTTTGAGAGCCCTGTATCATCAGTATGCTTGAGCTTGGCTCTTGTCGGTGGAGTAATTTCCATATCCCGCAGCATTCCGCCTCTCGTTTGACTTCCTGATAAGACATGGCATCTATTTTTTCCTTTACTGCTTGCATGAAAGTTATTACATTAATTTATTTCAGTAAATATCGTATAAAAATGAATATATTACATTATATTGTATGAATCTCTCTATACTAAACCAGATTGTAACACTATCAGAGAGTTATCTAATAATAATCTAAATGATGTGTGAAATAAAATAAAGAGTGTTTTAAATACAAGATACAAATTGTCGCAACTGGTATCAAAAGTAAAACGCTAAATCCTTAAAAGTTGTATAACTATCCAGATAATATATTTTGATTATAAATACATAAATCATGACAAAATACATAAAATTAAGTAGTAAAATCAAATGTTAGATAAAAGTAAATATAATCACAGATAGCGTTTAGCCCCTTGACTTTTGATTTAGCTACATGTCTGTGAATAATGAATTAATACTATTAATATATATATGGATATTTGGCAACATCAGTCACTGGTTTCCGTAGTGTAGCGGTTATCACGTGTGCTTCACACGCACAAGGCCCCCGGTTCGATCCCGGGCGGAAACAGACTCTTTTTAGTTTTATTTTGGTAGCAAACAAGTAAGTAACAACAATTTCTTAATGAACATTGACATTTATAAGCGTTTATTTATTTAAATTAAAAATGCCTATGTCCTTATTAAATTATATAAGCCATGAAAATCATAAAAACAGGCTAGTCGAAAAGACCACAACAACCAAACCAATCTGGTCCAAAAATAAATGACAATCCGACGAAATCAATGAAAGTAAACCGAATACACTGATTAAAAGTTACGTCGAGGCCCGTCGAGGCGTAACTTCGGAACGTGCCTAACGAATTGTTATTAATTGGCCAAGCCACGCCAGTCCAAAGGTCACATTAGGTAACGCACAACCCCAAATTGACAAATTTCATACGCGAACTATTAAAACGTTGGTTAAACTTCAAAATTAAATTCGACGCTCACCAGCACGATATTAATTGTTTAAAAAATCAGCCGAGTTGGGTATTTTTTGTAATCGGTTGCTCGTTCACTCTGGATTCAAATTGGTGTTAATAAGTATAGAGGAAGCCTAATAATTGTTTGAAAATAAAAGCACGCAGTATTATATATAACAGAGGCTATGGGAATTATCGGATAAGTCCACATAATACGCTAAACATAGTTAATTTGACCCCTGACCCGTAATCTTTTGTCACGGAGATTTAAGATCAGAGGGCATTAGTTAGAATCACAAAAGTTGAGTATGCGCTTATCCAGATAATGGATAGTAGCAGTGGTATTAGTAGATTCTTCTCTGATCTAAAAACAACTTTGCGATTACAAACCCCTTTGCCACCACTGTAGTGCTTATTATAGCTACATCCTCTTTGACCGATTGCAAAGATATTTGCCCATATTCAAAATTGAATGTCTACAGGGTGAGGCACTCGTTGCACTCACTATGATCGGTGAACCATCAGCCAGATTAAGCAACGCATGACGCGGTCAGTCTATAGATAGGTGACCGTATAGCCCATCGTGGCGCCCGTATCCAACACGCCTGAGCCCTTTATATGGTGGCTTAGCATATTTATATGGTAGGGGCCTTGGGAATCATGAGTGCGCCTATTGGGAAACCTGCGTGCTCATACTGAGTGACTCCCGGGAAGACAGCGGTAGTAGTACTAGATGAAGATTATTCGTGTTCCTGGAGCCTCCCAACGGTGCAGAAGATGACCACTCCGGTGGTTTTAGCCGGTAGAAATTCGGCATACCCCTCCGCCTTTTTTCGGGACGGGGGAAGAACATGATATATATCTACTGGATCAATAAAAATAAAAAATAAGGAAAAGGTGACCGTATAGCGCTATTTGAAGAGAAAGTCGTCGTGCCTCGAAGGGCACGTAAAATCGTCAGTCTCTCTCGTAAAACATATACCAAGAAAAATGTAGGTTAATGAGTATAGATGGAACATACCGCAATAATATAATAATAATTTGTCTCCACCTCGTGGAGGTCGTCCCACGCTGCGTTTTCCGGTGCGCGGTCTACACTTGAGAACCTTTTTTCTCCAACGGCCATCAGTTCTACGAGCTATGTGCCCTGCCCATTGCCACTTCAGCTTACTTATCCTTTCAGCAATGTTATTTCTGATTTGATCTTGTAGAGAAATACCGAGCATAATAAATAAATAAAAAATACACAATAATAAATTGCGAGCTCTCTCTATAGCTCGCTGAGTGACCTTGAGCTTTCTTATGCGGCCCATTGTGAGTGACCACGTCTCTGTTCCATATGTCATCACTGGTAACACACACTGGTTAAAGACTCGTCTTGAGGCATTGCAGTATTGTTGACGAAAAAATGCTGCAAAGTTTCCCGGATGTTGGCCAACCGAGTCAGATCCGACGACTGGCTGCTTTAGTTAGGTTAAGTTGAACCTACCTAACTGGACAGTTTGTCCTAGGTAGACTGGATACTCGTCAACAACTCTGAAAACAGAGCTCCCAACGGATATTGGGATAGGCATGACATAGGAATTTGACATGACTTTCGTCTTGCCCATGTTCATTTTAAGGCCCACCTGTTGGGAAACTCTGTTGAGATCATCGAGCATTGTGCTGAGCTCTTGCAGCGATTCTGCCATGACTACGATGTCGTCGGCAAATCGAAGGTGAGTGATATACTCGCCATTGATGTCAATGCCGAATTCTTTCCACTCCAGTAGCTTGAAGGCATCCCCCATTGCAGCGGTGAAGTGCAGTTTCACTCTGAAATTCTCGATAAGGTGGAAAATCCTCCACTACAAAAGACTTATAAAAATACGATTATAAACTGCCAGTAGACATTTCTTGAGCACTTTCTCCCCTCCATACTTCTCTAGTTGGCATAGTAAAACTGGAAATGAATAACAAATATTCAAAAATCATCATCATTATATCAGCCATAAGACGTCCACTGCTGAATAAAGGCCTCCCTCATAGACCACCACAATTGTGTCGTCATTATGGAGGGAATTTGCCAGTATTCACCACGCTTGGCAGGTGGGTTGGTGAGCGCAGTATGGATACTGTTCTACAGGAGGGATGTTGCTGCTGATTCCTCTGGTTTAGAGTCCTTTAGTCCCCCACTCTACGACATCCACGAGAGGAGATTGAGTGGTCCGTAACAATCGATATAAAAAGCCAACTTTTCATCCTTAAAATTATGTTTAACAAGCTATCTTCTATAAGATCCCAGTCTGCCTTACCTTGGCATAACTCATCAAGGAGAAAGGGTCACCAGTTTATTAAAAAAACACGAACAACTTGGATAACCGAGCGTAACAAAACCTGAAAAAATACGGTACGTTTTTACAACGACAGGGACGTATACGTACAAGCACCTACGTGTTCCATCCGACGCTGCCTTTTTTCAGCTACGCACTTACCGTAGAACGTTACAGAAGGCTCAGTCTTCACAATACGCGATTCTGCATAAAATACATAATATATGTATATGCTAGCTGAGACCCACGGTTTCACCCGCGTTTAATTTAAAAGAAATTTAGAGTACTTCGACATAGACACTTGACATAGAATATATATATTGGATTTCAATGGTTTTAATTTTTTGTGCGGAACCCTAATTATTTTTATTTTTCTAAAATAAAAATTAGCCTAACTTATTCCTTATAACATCAGCTATTTGCCAGTGAAGGTCCCGTCAAAATTGGTTCAGCCGTTTTGGAGATTACCCGGAATAAGCAGACGACAGACAAACAAAAAAATTAAAAATTGTTTTTTAGTTGTACGATATGTACCGTATATACTTTCATATGCATTTAGTAAAAATATCTCATTTTGACATTACAAACAGACACTTCAATTTAATTTATTTGTATAGATGTAGTCCTACAAACACCTATTACGCAGGCTGGTCAACACTATCCTGAAGGTTTGGGAGACTACTGACTGGTGGTTGGCAGTTTATGTGAACATAACCATGCAGCTCGAATGTTTTTGTTTGTCTACATTTGAAATTAATTCAACTCAAATGGACCTTCTGTACCATTTATTGCGTGCTCTTGCGTAAATTTTAAACCCTTTGAATTTACTTTAGCAGCTCGAGCTTGTGTCCCTCGCAGGACAGTTACGAATAATGCCTACAAGTTTATTGCTATGGTATGTAGAATTAAGTGGATCGATACATTGAGAACTAAATTGTTGGCATAGTTTATATGATTACAACAGTATAATATGCGAAAATCATAGATTACTCAAAGAGGAAGTACTAGAGTCATACAATTATTATTGAAATTGTCAATCATCATGGTCATATCAGCCAAAAGAATGATCAAAGGCCTCCCCAGAGATTTCCACTAATGCATCATCATGTAGAGGGAACTTACCAGAACCTGTACTCACCACGCTCCAGACAAAGTATTTTTTTTAATCCAACCATGTAGCTGTTAATGTTATATATTTAGTACCTATACTTTGCCTTTTGCCTGGTATCGGTCTGTCATGCTCACTAAGATGTCTTGCTGGCGGTGGCGTTGTGTATCGGGTCGTTCGGTTCCCCATAATACAGCTGAGCTAAGCGATGCTAATGCATGCGTTATGCTCGTGAACGGGTGCCGTCTGTTGGGACTGGGCAGCCATTAACTGCCATGGCAAATAATAATTATATTACATTAGTATGTTTTTTTTATACATTGACCTACATAATGCTCGTTATGTTTTACTATTATTTGTATCAATCAACATTATAATCTCAATTATTTTAAAAGAGTATCTAAGGAGTTTCTTGCCGGCTCTTCTCCATAGATCAACTATTTGGAACCGTGCAACTTGGATTCTGACGTTTCATAAGTGCCAATATTTGGTATTTGAAATAAAAAATCTTTGACTTTGATTTAAAGGTTGGAAACGGCGACAGGATTATTGCATTCATTCGTCATCAAAACTAAAACTAATAATTGCAAGCTTGAAGAACGCTTAACAAGAGTAGGTTTAGTGGTAGAAGAATTATATATGAATGGCTCGACTGAGGTAGTACAGTTCTACCTATTTCTTTCACCTTTCTTTCACAACTATGTGTGAGCGTAATTGTGGTCCGGGTAAGGGTGGGTACAGCCAGAGAATTTACTGGAACAAAAGGCATTCTAAGTTAAGTCTCAGGAATTTTTTATAATAGGCTTCTTGCAAACATCGGTGGCATGGCGCAATGACGGCACGGTTGGTAGTGGCTGATACAGTCGGCTACTGCGCTCTGAATCGTGGGTTGGATTCCAGCACGGAACAAATATTTGTATGATCTGCGGGTAGTTGTTCCATTACTTCATCCATATATTTTCAATCACGCTGTGGTCAAACTTTATGATCTGCATGCCCCCGTGAAGAAAATTAAACTTAAGCGTGTACCTGCGCCATGGATGACCAGAGGCATTCGTATGGCTATGAGGTGCAGGGACCGCGCGTTCCGCAAATTCAAAAGGGATCGTACCCAAGAACGTTGGTCTATTTTCAAGTCTACTAGGAATCGGTGTAATCAGATGATACGCAACGCCAAGCGCCGCCACATTCTGGATAACATCTCTTCTTGTTCTTCTGCCGATATTTGGAAATACCTTGGTACTCTAGGTATTGGCAAACCGCGATATTTAGATCTGCCAAGCTCAATTGGGTTAAATGATCTCAACCGCCATTTCTCCACTGTACCTAGTATGGATCGTTTAACCCAAGATCAAACTCTCGTGCATATATCTGGTCTAACGCGTCCTGATATTGACCCCTTTCGATTCTTCCCAGTTGACCTCGGAGAGATCAAAAAGATCATCCTGTCTATAAAATCGAATGCGGTGGGGTGTGACTGCATTACCCGCCGTATGATTGTAACAATCCTGAACCAGCTTATTTGCCCTATCTCCCACATCATAAATTTCTCCCTTGCCTCCGGAGTATTCCCGTCCTTGTGGCGAAAAGCCTACGTCCGTGCCCTACCTAAAATCCCTAACCCCTCTCTTCTCAGCCATTTTCGTCCTATATCTATCCTTCCTTTCCTGTCGAAAGTGATTGAAGCTTGTGTTCACAAGCAACTGTCACACTTCATTCATTTCAACACTCTTATCAGCCCTCTTCAATCTGGGTTTAGGCCAGGCCACAGTACTACTTCCGCCCTCCTGAAAGTGACTGGCGACATTAGGGCAGGTATGGAAGACACCAAAGTCACCGCTCTAGTGCTAGTCGATTTTTCCAATGCCTTTAATACCGTCAGTCACGATATCCTTCTGTCCATTCTTTCTCATCTTATGGTCTCTCGTGAGGCGCTGGATTGGTTTTCTTCTTATCTTCGGGAACGTCAGCAGTCAGTGCAAGCTGATGAGTCCTTATCAGACTGGTGCGATCTGAAAACTGGCGTTCCACAAGGCGGTATTCTCTCTCCTCTTTTATTTTCAATTTTTATCAACTTCATAACCCCGGAACTTCAGTGTGCGTATCATCTTTACGCCGATGACTTGCAACTATATTGCCAAGCGAGGCTCGAAAATATATCTGAAGCAATTGAAAAATTGAACCAAGACTTGGCAGCTGTTAAGGATTGGTCTAATAGATTCGGAGTGGCCGTAAACCCTCTGAAGTGCCAAGCGATAATTATAGGAAGCCACCGTTCTATTAGCAAAATGGAAAGTACATCTCTGCCACTTATTACTTTTAACGGCATGAATATCCCTGTTAGTTCTTGTGTTCAAAATCTAGGCTTGCACATTGATGCGACTCTAAGCTGGAGAACACAGGTCACCAAAGTTAGCCAAAAAGTCACTGGAACGTTGCGGACTCTCTATCGGTTGAAAAATTTACTCCCATCCAACGTGAAAGCAATGCTTGTGCAGGTTCTAATTTTTCCCTTAATTGACTATGGTGATATGTGTTACTATGACCTGAATGCAGATCTGCTCAACAAACTTGACCGCCTTCTTAATAACTGCATTCGATTCGTTTTCAATCTACGTAAGTATGATCATGTGTCGACTTATAGAACGCTTATGAAATGGTTGCCTATCCGGCAGCGTAGAGCGCAAAGGGCACTGACCACCTTGTTCTCATTACTTGATTCTCCAACTTCTCCTACTTACCTTGCTTCACAATTTCAGTACATATGCTCTAATCACGACAGAAATCTTCGTTCCTCGTACAATCGTCTCCTGCAATGTCCCTCTCATCGCTCTGGCTTTGTACACTCCTCTTTCTTTGTCCAGTCTATTCTTCTGTGGAATGCGCTACCACTGGAAATCAGGATGGCCACAAGTCGGTACTCTTTTAAAATTAAACTACGGCAGCACCTCCTCAATCCTTTGGCAGAATCATCTCAGCGTTGATCTTTCCTATTATGTAATTCATATATAAATATATATATATATATATGTATATATAATTATGATGTATTTTATATTATTATTATGTACGTACGTATATTTATATGTATGTACCTATTTGTAATATGTTATTATTGCTTTAAAACGTTATCCAAATATTTAGATATTGCCTTTTTTTCTTTGTTAACTTCTTACAGTTATACTATTAGTGCACCTGCCATGTTTTGTCTCTGCATCACCCTAAGGTCGACTGGCAGAAAATGCCTAATGGCATTAAGTCCGCCTCTGTACAAATTGTGCGTAAAGTATTAAATAAATAAATAAAATAAATACATCAGTTCTATGGTACCAGATTATTGTTTTGTCATTCGGATTAAATATATTAGCAAATTTACAAATCGATACGACTATTAGAAGTAGGTTAATTCTTGCCTGTCAATTGCCAGCAGCCGTGTAGATACAATAGATTATTAATTGTGTCTCGTTTTGCGGCAATTAATGAGTTAAAATCGACTTCCACGATTTGTTTACATATTTACAAGTGAAGGTAACAAAAGTGTGTTAAAATGGCTGTAAAAACGTGAATAGTGTATTGATTCAATGTCTTAGAACTGTTATTTATTATAACATACCAACTAGGCCGTGATCAAGGGAATCCCTAATAATAACCTAATATGTAGAGAGAAATCAAAATGGCGTCAACAATTGTGCGGCAAATTATAGAGCTGCGCAGACGACGTCATGGGCGGGAATGTATCGATATCAAATATTGGTTGATTTTTGTTATAGGTACCGTATATACTTTCATATGCATTTAGTAAAAAGCTGTTATTTTAACATTACAAACAGCCACTTCAATTTTGATGTTACCAGTGATGATATATGGAACAGAGACGTGGTCACTCCCAATAGGCCTCATAAGAAAGCTCAAGGTCACTCAGCGAGCTATAGAGAGAGCTATGCTTGGTATTTCTCTACGAGATCGAATCAGAAATGAGGAGATCCGTAGAAGAACTAAAGTTGTCGAGATAGCTGAAAGGATTAGTAAACTGAAGTGGCAATGGGTAGGGCACATTGCTCGTAGAACTGATGGCTACTGGGGCACAAAGGTTCTAGAATGGAGACCACGCACCGGAAAACGCAGCGTGGGACGACCTCCAACGAGGTGGACAGACGACCTGGTGAAAGTCGCTGGGAGTCGTTGGATGAGAGCGGTATGTGACCGCTCGTTGTGGAAATCTAAGAGGGAGGCCTTTGTTCAGCAGTGGACGTCCTGTGGCTGATATGATGACTTCAATTTTATTTATTTGTATAACTAGAACGCACCACGATTATAGTACAATAGTGAACAAGTAACAATAAGCCATGTACATAATTATTGTCTGATTACTTGAATTTTTTGGTTATTTCAGTTAACCTTGTGACGAAGTCATCCTTCATCTTCATTTCAATCAACCTCTTTCATGACTTCATACCTTTTATCTCTATCACTATCAACTTCATGTTTCATTCTTTATTCAAATCAAAATTCGAATTTAGTATGTGGTGTCGGTCGGTCGGTGTGGATCGAATCGTTCATATTTTGATCATTATCATTACACATTGGATTCTGAACACTAGTGGTTCGACACACAGCTGTCACTCTGACAAATATTCTCCAGCAATATTACAATTACCTTTTTTTAACTAGCTTATATATTGTGATAATAAGCTATATTTGAAATATATAAACATCACCATGAAGATGAAGTGTTGTAGTTGTGAATATCAATATACCATTATAACAATATATATGTTACGTTTCATTAAATCACTATAACTGAACTCCGTTACTTGCTGCCGTGGAGAGAGCCTCCTAGTTGAGCTAACCGGGAAGGAAACACGGAGGGAGGCACTCCGCGACAACCTATCTTTTTTTTTTTTTGTTTTTTTTTGTTTAAACATTGCCCCACACTAGGATTTCTCCTGTGTCTTGGGTGCGTTTACAGACATAAATTCCACACACAATAATACACCCAGACCCGGAACAACTACCTGCAGATCATACAAATATTTGTTCCGTGCGGGAATCGAACCCGCGACTCAGAGCGCAGCAGCCAACTGTGTCAGCCACTGCACCAACCGTGCCGTCAAATCGTATCGTATCTGTTCACTTATTCACTATATGTAACAACAATGGATCTTGTTTTAGATAATTATTAGTACTGTTAGTTTATCCCTGAAGTGCATGTGATGTAATCCGTGTGCTGTCCGTATTAACCACTCCATCTACTCCTGGGGGTGTCGTAAAAGCAACTAAGGGTTTCTAAACCAAAGGAAAGGGCAACAGCGTCCCTTCTGTAGGACTGTAGCCATATTACGCTTACCACCCTGCATACCAAGAGTGCTAAGTACTGGCCAATTCCCTCCAAAATGACGACACAATTGTGGAGATATATGAGGGAGGCCTCTGTTCAGCACTGGGAGTTCTTTGCCTGGTATGATGATTATAGCATGTTTAACGAATAAAATTATAAACACTATATATATATTGTCAATGCCAATGTTATATGGACGACAAAAATGCTTGGGATTGAGCTGCTCTAACTTTCATAGGCTTATACTGACATTCTTGGTTTTTGATGTATTTATCAAATACAATTGCCATTTTTTATGCTGACATTTAAATTACGTAATTATTTCCTGTATTGGAATATATTAGTTCATATAATGACATTCGATTATTCTATTATGACATTCAATTACTCTATATTTGTTTAAATTACTTTACTGACTTGTTTAAATTACTTTAATGACTTGTTTATTTTTAAATATTCAATTTATTTTGATTTGTTACTGTACTGGCAGTGCGAGAACCATGTGGGTTGTTTTTTTTATTTTGTTTTGTTGATGTGATAGTTGTCTGGCAGTTTAGGTATGTCATGCTCACTCAAGTGTCAAGGGACTGGTCAGCCAAATGCTGCCATGACAACTGAAACAAAACTTAAAAATATAATATTCAGCCTTGTTTAGTAGACTTTTTAAGAAGTTTATCCTCTTTTCTCCAACATCATTTCACATAACCTTGATTTTTACAACAATGTGCTCATAAAATATTGTAACGTTTAATATGATTTAAAAAGAGTAACCATGGAGTTTCTTGCCCATTCTTCTCAATAGGAAATCCACATCTTGGAACGCAGCAATTAAAGTCTCGACGTTTCATAAGTGCCTGTATATGGTTTACATGAATAAAAATAGTTTCATCTTTATCTTAAATGTAAATCATAAGTCCGGTACGCTAACCGAAATTAAGTTAGTTTTGGCTCTGTGTTAACATTCACAGGTGTTTATGATGAATCGTTCCAAAAACTTGGGTTCTCCATCGTTCACAAGTTCGTCTATTTCTCTATTTACTTCGAACAAGCATTTCCTAATGTACTGTCAGTATCGTGTGTACAGATATATACTAGCAGAGGAGTAGACAGCTCACTGAAAAAATGTCTCCACAAATAGCATGCTTTGGATACACGGTTGGTGCAGCGGCTGATACAGTCGGCTGCTGCGCACCGTGTCACGGGTTCGATTCCCGCACGGAACAAATATTTGTATGATCTGCAGGTAGTTGTTTCGGGTCTGCGGGTATTGTGTGTGGAATTTATGTTTGTAAACGCACCCACGACAAAGGAGCAACCTTAGTGTGGGGCACGATACAAAAAAAATAATGTTTTAAAATCATCGTATAAATACTTCGCAGTTTTAAGAAAGATATGTAGTGTCCTTTCTCAATAAAAAATGCTTGATTCGTTATATCAGGGTAAAATAACTTGGCACATAACTAAATAACTAATGTCTCGAGGTGACGAGCGCAGTGCGGTGCCACGCAGATCTAGTCCTTTTTTTTATTTATTTTTTATTTTTGCCCAGTGGAAATTCTTCATGAACTTCCTTCGCCCCGGGGAAGGGCGAAGGGGTATACTGGACTCCTACCGGCTAAAACCACTGGGGCGGTCATCTTCGGCACCTAAGGGAGGCTCCAGGTCCTCGTATGATCACACTGGAGCCAGCCACTGGTGCCACGCCTATAGGCACATCTCGGAGAGGGTGACTGTAAAGCGGTCACCCCCCCGGGGGGATTGTAAGGGATCCCCCAAAGCGTCCCACGGCAGCGCGTGACCACATGCGTGCTACCGTCTTCTCTTGGGTCGCTTGGTGTGAGCACGCAGATTCCCCAATCTACGCACTCGCGAACCCAGAGGTCCTCCGCCTTGTAGCTACGGCAGGGGGTTTCAGGCGTATGGGAATTAGGCGCCAGGGCGGTTGTTACCCCGGCGCCGTCTCCTCCTTCTTCGAGTGGGATCGGCTCTCTCCCGATCCCACGCAGATCTAGTCCTGGGTAGCAATACGATTGTTATTGTGATGCTGTCTCGAAGTGAAGAGCGCAGTGTGGTGCCACGCAGATCTAGTCCTGGGTACGATTGTTATAGTGAGGCATGACACTCACGACAAGACGAATGTCTTGCTCGTAAAACACAAGTTACAGCGATATGATTACTTGATAACGGTTAGTTCTTATGACGATAATTAAAAGGTCGATAATCCATCGGTTCTCGTGACATCACTCGACTAAAACAAATGAATTGTATGTTAATGAACGCGTGATTAGTGAGCAGCGGTGGTAGGCGATCGAATTATACTTAACGAGGCTCGCTGATTGTGGCGATGCGTTTAATGCCCCCCTGTGCCCCACTCGTGGTCCACTGTGTCCCATACATGCTCCATTGTTTACTAATAGCAATGCTGATTGCAATGAAATGCACTTGGAATTTCTTTGATGTCCATTTTATGGATGATTCAACTTAAAAAGTCGGTTGGTGAGAACTAATCGTTATCAAGTAATTTGTTGTTGGTGCAGTGGCTGATACAGTCGGCTGCTGCGCATCGGGTTGTGGGTTCGATTCCCACACGGAACAAATATTTGTATGACCTGCAGGTAGTTGTTCCGGGTCTGGGTGTATTGTGTGTGGAATTTGTGTCTGTAAACGCTGGGAGCGACACAGGAGAAATCCTAGTGAGGGGTAACGTTCTAAAAAAAAAAACTTAGCTAAACCGCTATAATAAACGATCTTTGTAATAATGAGGACATGTTGGCGGACGATAATAAAATGTATTAGTTGCTACCCTTTTTGCCGTGGGGACATCCTCATCGCCTTCCTAGGATTTGGGAGGGGCGAAGGGGCATGCCTTACTTTTACCGGCTAAAACCCGACGATGTTCCACTTACCTATGGCCGGGGGTGCCGAAAACATGTGTAAACTGGTCCTGGTTAACAAAACAGTGCGAAGCAGTACAACTGGTAATAACTTTGTAATCTATACAAATAAATAAAATTGAAGTGTCTGTTTGTAATGTCAAAATAACAGCTTTTTACTAACTGCATATGAAAGTATGTACGTTACATATAATAAAAAAAACTATTTTAATTTTTCTTCGTCCGTCTGTCTGTCTGTCCGTCTGTCTGTCTATCTGTTTGTTCCGGGTAATCTCCGAAACGGCTGGACCGATTTTGCCGGGACCTTCACTGGCAGATAGCTGATGTTATAAGGTATAATTTAGGCTACTTTTATTTTAGAAAAATAATTAGGGTTCCGTGTAAAAAAATAAAACCCTTGAAATCCAACATATTTATTCTATGTCGAAGTACTCTAAATTTCTTTTAAATTAAACGCGGGTGAAACCGCGCGTCCCAGCTAGTTAGAAATAATTCTGAAGTATTTGGGATCTCTAGAACAGGATACAAGCCAAGGAATAAAACTACTTCACAGGATTACAGGTATATTCCGACTGACACACATTACAAGACACCGTAGTAGCTTAGTGCCCCTACCCACATATATTGGACAATATTATTAATACTTATTTCTATGTACCTTCATACGCATACATCACAAATTCGTTGTGAAATACATGTCACTAAAGTATTACAATATGCCATACAGGCGCTAAGTAGAGGCCAATCAAAAACACATCATCGTTTCAGCCGAAAAACGTCCACTGCTGGACAGCAGCCTCCCCCAAAGATTGCTATAATGACCGATATGCGTGTGTTGTGTGCTCGTTGGGAGGTTTTGCCAGACGGGTTGGCGATCGCAGTTGCGTTATAAATGTACTCAAAGGACGCTGCTGCCCATCCTCCAGTGAATCCCATAGTCGCTTTTTACGACACCCACGGGATGAGATGGGGTGATGGTATTCTTAGCCGGCACCACACGGAACTATGCTAGTTATGAATTGATGATGATGAGTGTGGTGCCGGTGCAGAATGCCACCACCCCATCTCCTCCCATGGGTGTCGTAAAAGTCGACTAAGGGATTAGCCGAAGGATGGGCAGCAGCGTCCTTCGAGTACATTAACAACTCAACTGCGATCGCCAACCCGCCTGCCAAGCGTGGCGATTATGGCAAAACCCCCCAATGAGCCCACAACACATCCATATCGGTCGTTGTGGTGATCTTTGGGGGAGGCCTGTGTCCAGCAGTGGACTTCATTCGGCCGAAATGATGATGATGAATTGATAACAAGAAAGAGACATGTCAAGAAGAAGTACCATATGAAACGTTGTGTGTGAATAATTTAGATTAATAACAGCCGAATAATATTTTCTTTGTTAAATTCCATAGTGCACACCTCGAGCACTTATTTGTAAGTTGAACCAAAGATTTAAATTAATTAGATTTAGCTATGCCCCATCCATACATAGCAACGTTCCTAATAGTGTATCACTCAGAGTGAAAGAGAAAAAGTTTCACGGCACGGTTGGTGCAGTGGCTGATACAGTCGGCTGCTGCGTTCCGGATCGTGGGTTCGATTCCCGCACGGAACAAATATTTGTATGATCGGCAGGTAGATAGTTCCGGGTGTGGGTGTATTGTATGTGGAATTCATCAACGCACCCAAGACTCAGGATAAACACTAGTGTTGGGCAAAGTTTAAAAAAAAACTTCAGACATTATCATGTACTTATTTCAGAAATCTGTCGTCATATAAAATGACGTCGAGCACATTTACGAAATTTAAAAACAACAAACAAAATACATACTTGCAAGGATACCTTTACCATTTCACTTGCAAGTAATTAAATACAGTTACTGGTTTCAATATTTAATGTCACAATTCATAACGTAATTTTTACTTATGTCATCATGGGCTCTGACACTAGCGGTAAGAAGGTAACGAAGTATTTGAAATACTTCTGAGAAGGATAGTCACAAGGATAGTTTGGTACTTCGTCAACGATAGTCCATTGTCTGAGCTACAGATTTTCATTTATGTACACAGTGCGGCTTTTGTCACACGTAACGTCGTAAGTCATTGAGACAATGTGTTGCGTGTTAAAGCTATTGAATATAGTTTTACAATACGCACACGTCTAAATCACATGCCACGGATTTAGTTGTTATATGCTTATCTATTGATTTAAATCTTTTCATCATATCAGCCACAGGACGTCCACTGCTGAACAAAGGCTTCCCCCTTAGATTTCCACAACGAGCGGTTACATGCCGCCCTCATCCAACGACTCCCAGCGACTTTCACCAGGTCATCTGTCCACCTCGTTGGAGGTCGTCCCACGCTGCGTTTTCCGGTGCACGGTCTCCATTCTAGGACCTTTGTGCCCCAGCGGCCATCAGTTCTACGAGCAATGGGCAGGCCCATTGCCACTTCAGTTTACTAATCCTTTCAGCTATGTCGACAACTTTAGTTCTTCTACGGATCTCCTCATTTCTGATTCGATCTCGTAGAGAAATACCAAGCATAGCTCTCTCCATAGCTCGCTGAGTTAAATATTTTAGTTAAACATTATTAATGATTTGGTTACTTCAAATGTCAAACGTCCAATTTGTGGAGAAACAATGGCGGATTTGTTATTAGTTGAAACCTCAGTTTTGGGTTTTTATTTAATTATTAATCAACGTGACGGTTTACAGTTGTGATATTCAAAAGGCTTTCATAGAATTACAATCCAAAGCTAAAAATAAAAACAAAGAGTGCCTTTGAGCTTTTAAAGAGATGTCGTGTTTACACACGTACGGACCAACTGAGTACAATAGAGTAGAACTATATTGTACACCAAAATAATAGGAAGAATTATTTACAATAGTTAGCGTGACACAATATGGGCGGTCTTATTACTAAAAGGGATCTTTTATACACAACCTTTGAATGGATTTAAAAGTAGAGAAATAAATAAATTCAGCTTGTCCGTTTAGTGTCTTAATTAAGAATATAGCGCCACTCCATCTCCTTCCGTGGATGTCGTAAAAGGCGACTAAGGGTATCTGAACAAGAGGGATGGGCAGCAGCGTCCCTTCTGTGGAACAGTAGTCATTCTGCGCTCACCAACCGCCTGCTAAGCGTGGCGATTACAGGCAAATTCCCCCCAATATGATGACACAATTGTGGAAATCTATGAAGGCCTTTGTTCAGTAGTGGACGTTGTATAGCCGATATGATGATGATGAAGTCGGTGATTTATTAAAATTAATAGTATAACACCAATTTGCACATTAACACATCAATTCTAAGTATAAATATATGTATAATATAATATGATATAATATGATATGATATTATTTAGGTAAGGCATTCCAAAGTCGTGCTGCTTGTACAGTATACAATTTGTCCACAAAAACTGTGGAATGCATCTTAACCTTTAATGACTCGAGTGGGATCAGATGATATTCAAACATTCATATTTCTGTAGTTTTTGGATCTACCGTCTTGGTTTTTCAGGTAGCTTCCTAAATTGTAGTGTACTTCAAAGCTAGTGATGGTCACATGGTTATCTAGGTTGTAGCAGGAGAGTACGTTTGGGGTCACGACTAACCCCACGCGAGTAATAACGTAGTAGAATTTTCATCTAAGTATTTTTTTGTTTATTTATTATAATACGATAATATGGTTACTTGCGATGAATGGAAGTTGTTTTTGATATTTTATGCTGTTTAGGGGCGATAATGTTTACTTATGTGTCATTTTTATTTGTAGGTACTAAAACAACGATGGCTCGTGAAATTCAAGATACATAAGTTGAACAGTTTTTACTTGAAGAAGAAGAAAAATAATGTGATAGTGCTTCTGTCAGTCTGGCCAAAACGGAGAAACCTCACCAACTGGTTCAATCTGGGACTTCCTAGTCTGCTGCAAAACACCACAGGTGAAAATGACGAACATAGCAGCTCCATCTCTTCTCTACAAGTTATAATAATAATTTCGGCCGAATGAAGTCCACTGCTGGACATAGGCCTCCCCCAAAGATGTCCACAACGACCGATATGGGTGTGTTGTGGGCTCATTGGGGGGTTTTTGCCATAATCGCCACGCTTGGCAGACGGGTTGGCGATCGCAGTTGAGTTGTTAATGTACTTGAAGGACGCTGCTGCCCATCCTCCGGCTAATCCCTTAGTCGACTTTTACGACACCCATGGGAGGAGATGGGGTGGTGGCATTCTGAGCCGGCACCACACGGCTCTACAAGTTAGCCAACATCTAATTCGTGGCAGATTTCTCAAAGATCCAAGGATAAAAAGACAAGAATTATGTGTAACAAATGCGATAATTACGTATGCAATGAGAATCAAAACACGATATGTCAAAATTGTTATGATAAAAATAGTTCCTAAATCTTAAGATGTTTTCTAAGCAACGCTGATTATCTATAAGAAAGCAAAATAGCAATATTACAGTAATTTGTAAAGGATAATATTAATTTACCTAATAAAGTCAGATTTTTACGTTATTCTTATTTCATTGACGATAAAAAATTGGGGTCAGTTTGACCCCCACGCGAGCAGTTGTGAAAGTTTTTCAATGCGAGTAACTAAGGGTTACGCCTCAAATTCTCCGACGATCTTAGATATCCGGTATGTGTGTCATGAAGGAACTAAAAACGTTATTTAAGGTAAGATATGAGAATTCCGGCGAAGGTGAATTGGAAGCCACTTGAGCTTTATGAGAAATTCTAATACATGGTCATATTTGCGCAACCCAAATATGAACCTTATGCAGACATTTTGAAGTCACTCCAGTTTATTAAGTTGTGCCTCAGTAAGATCAAGATAAATCACATCAGCATAGTCGAGGATAGGTAGTAAAATGGACTGTGCTAGAGCAGTTTTGGTGGCAGTAGGTAGAAATAAGCTCTCCTCCTACGGCTCACTTCCTAAAGCTGAGGACTCGAGGAAAGATCTGTATCAATAAGAATCCAAAAGTTATTGACTTTCTCGCTTTTAGGAATGTTAGTCCCGTTGAAACTTATTGCCGGAATCTACACCCAGTCTGTTCTAGTGGTCAGCCTAGTAACTGACGTCCAAGAAAAAAACAATTAGCTTTTATTTTATAAAAGAAATAAATAAACTTACGTATAAATTTGTCAGAACAACTATCTACTTATGTGGCGACAACACAGCCAAGGGAACGAGCTTGGGAGAACAATCGGGAAACATTTCTATGTGGTGCTTGACTTTACGAGGAGAGATCAAAAAGTAGTGAGAATGAGATAGAATATAATGACTATTGATAACTTAATAATTTATTTTTCTACATAGTTTCCGAGTCTCTCTACACACCTAGTCCAGCGCTTTTCCAAGGCTTCAATCCCTTTCACAAAAATAGTTTTGTCTTGGTCCTGCAAAAAGCTCTCCACGGCATCCATCACCTCGTTATCGTCTTCGTACCTGTTTCCCCTTAAGTATTTTTTCAATTTGGGGAACAGATAAAAATCACTAGCCACCAGATCTGGTGAATAAGGGGGGTGGTCAACCAATACGAAGCCAGCTTGCTGAATGGCAGCCATCGCAACTGCCGACCTGTGCGCGGGTGCGTTGTCGTGATGAAACAGCACGCCCCTTCGAAGTTTCCCTCTCCTTTTCTCTTTGATGGCACTCCTCAACTTGGGAATTAAAGCTGCATAATATTGGCATGTAACTGGCCAGTAATTTGTGTAATTGGCCAGTGGTTCCACGCGTCAGGCAATCAATCAACAATATCCCTTCTGAGTCCCAAAATATTGAGGCCATAACCTTGCAAGCCGATGCCACGACACGAAACTTCTTCGGAAAAAAACATTAGAATGTCGTCTTACCATTAGTGAACTTTTTGATATAGGTGCTACATCCAAGATCGTGGAAATAATTTAAGCTAAGTGAACAGCATTTGATTATTTGACTATCGAGTACTACATATCATCTTTACGCTCGTGGTGTGCAATGTTACTAACATAAATAACAACAACAAAACAACTTAACCTTTAATTGAAACACAAAACCACAGCCTAAAAAACATAAAACAATCTTGTCTATTCCTCAAAATGTAATTCGAAATTCGATATTATGAAAAAGGCGATTAATAATTTGTACATTGCCGCAGGCGGTAATGGCGAGATTTCTGATAATATTGCAATACCAACAGATAATCAACTGACGCCGAACTAATAATCAAACACCGCGTTGATTACGTGGTCATATCACTGAGTATTTAATTAGCTGATTAACGCTACACTGTGGCTACAATTATCGTTTAAAACTACATTGACGATTTCATCATCATCATTTCCGCCGTTGATACAGTCGACTGCTGCGCTCCGGGTCGTGGGTTCGATTCCCGCACGGAACAAACATTTGTACGATCTGCAGGTAGTTATTCCGGGTCTGGGTGTATTGTGTGTGGAATTCATGTCTGTAAACGCACCCACGACACAGGAGAAATCCTAGCGTGGGGCAACGTTTTTTTTTCACGAAAAAAAAAAGTCCACTGCTGGACACGGGCCTCCCCCAAAGATCGCCACAACGAACAGTCTGGGTATGTTGAGGACGTGTGGGGATTTTGCCATAATCATCGATCGTAGTATCGCAGTTGAGTTGTTAATGTACTCGAAGGACGCTGCTGCTATCCTCCGGCTAATCCCTTAGTCGCCTTTCACAACACCCACGGGAGGAGATGAGTTGGTGTTATTCGGCATCATATAGCCAAGGGATTAACAATTTACTGATGAAATAACTAAACGGTACGCATTTGACAATCACCAGACAATGACTATAATCAATCTATTGGGAGTAATAGGACATTACAACATTAGTCCAGGGTAGAAGCCTTTAAAAATAATGAAAAGTGAAAAGAAATTATAGTAGGATGAAACCCATTAGAAAAGGAGGGAATTATTATAAAAATGAAAGGAAAAATAATTTACGGGCGATCTGAGGTTGGGAAGGGGATGGGGGTGAGTTTTTAAGGGTAAAAAACGGTTTTTCTCGATTTCCGGCAAAACTAAAAGTCCTATCGAAAAAAGTCAAATGGCAAAGTTGTAGATAATAAAAAGATCTAAAACTTTTGTATTTACACTTTTTTCACATAACCTCAAAATTTATGTGAAAAATTCAAAAAACCAAGTTTTTGGTTTTTTATTTTTATCTTTTACATTTTTTTTTTTTTTTAACCAAATTTTGTGAAAACTTACCTTTTTATGTCCCAAATACGCTGTAATTTATTTGATTAAAAATATTTATTTTTTCACCTTATTTTGAATTAATATCGAAAAAACACCCTAATTTTCAATCGAAAATTCACCCGTCAAAATATCAGCTTTTTTCAAAAAGTTGGTATGGTTTCTGTTCGTTGAAATCTCTACTTTCCGATGGTGAAAAAAAAAAAAATATGTTACTACGGTAAATCTTCTCAGAAAATGCAAAAATTAAAAAAAAACTTGAATTCGAAATTTTTTTTTAATTATTATAAATAATTTCATCTAAAAAATGTGATTGCTGCAATTTGTTTCAATTAAAAAGTTGATTTATTTAATGCTAATTACATTTATGTCATAGAAAATCTCATTATAGATAAATATAAATGTAAATCGTACTATTAAATGTAGATGCTTTATTCTCATTACGTTATTCATTACAATATTTTTAAACACATTAATCTTATCATTCATAAATACCTTATCTTCAATTCTAATCACTTATCCATTAGTTTTTGTCTTTTGGTTCTGGTTTCATCCTACTATGATTTTTTTTGGTTTTAAAAATTATCGACCCTGGTCTACATTGAATTCTACAATTTCTGTACCTATTCTATTACTCCTCCCATTGGATGTCGTAAAAGACGACTAAGGGACTCTACAAACTGGAGGGATGGGCAGCAGCATCCCTTCTGTAGAAC
The DNA here is from genome assembly GCA_947459985.1 of Diloba caeruleocephala. Lineage (NCBI taxonomy): Eukaryota > Metazoa > Arthropoda > Insecta > Lepidoptera > Noctuidae > Diloba > Diloba caeruleocephala. Next base: position 31,173,949 of record OX381606.1, on the reverse strand, counting down.
AGTAGCCATACTGCGCTCACCAACCCACCTGCCAAGCGTGGTGAGTATCGGCAAATATCCCCCAAAATGATGAAACAACTGTGTTTGTAAATCCATGGGGGAGACCTTTGTTCAGCAGTGGATGATTGGCTGAAATGATGATGATAATATAAAAAGGATAACATAATATTAAAATATGATATGTTTCTATTCAATTTGTTTTATATTTATGTATAATTACATAATTATACCACTCTATAAATCTTTATTAGGACAATACAACATTGAATCCATCAAAAAATTTCTTTAAAATATAATTAATACGTATACATAACATAATAAAAATTGAATTGTAAAAGTACAAGTAATTATCGCCGAATTTATAATATATATTTGAATATCAAAAATCTGCGTCAGTCAAGTTAATCAATAAGAATAGCCATTGCATATCAATTTATAATTAGAAAGAAAAACATCAATAAAAGTTATTCGCAGTCGGTAGGATTCGAACCTACGCTCCCAGAGGGAATCTGATTTCTAGTCAGACGCCTTAACCGCTCGGCCACGACTGCTGCGTACTGAAGGTGTAGAAACCCTAACTGTATTCACTATTAGAAAGTTGAGCTAGTCTTTATTGAAACAGTTGGGGGTAAACGTATGTATTTATATACCCACCTATAATCGCTAAGTATTTATATCTCACTCTCGTCGCTGTGCTACGTATTGCTCTGAATAGGATTTTAGGATAAACTATAAAATAAAATATCTAGGTACTTTATATCAAGGTAGTCTATCTAACGGCCGAATGAAGTCCACTGCTGGACACAGGCCTCCCCCAAAGATCACCACAACGACCGATATGGATGTGATGTGGGCTCATTGGGGGGTTTTGCCATAATCGCCACGCTTGGCAGGCGGGTTGGCGATCGCAGTTGAGTTGTTAATGTACTCGAAGGACGTTGTTGGACGTGTAGGACGCTGCTGCCCATCCTCCGGCCAATCCCTTAGTCGACTTTTACGACACCCACGGGAGGAGATGGGGTGGTGGCATTCTGAGCCGGCACCACACGGCGTAGGTAGTGATGACGCACAATTCATTGTCCGGTGGTAAGAATAATGCATCCCATAACAAGTATAATGGTACCCAGGAGCACCATCCAGCGTGGTACCACAGTGTCACCTCGAGACAATAGTTATTTAGTCTCTTGAGCCCAGTAATTTCACTAGCTACAGTGTCCTTCAAATCGGAAACACCGAAATATTTAAAATCCAGTACTGCTTGGTGACCAAATACGCACTGCGGTGATACTGACCCAACCGGAATCTTGCAATAGGAGACCTACTATTGTGACGAAGTCATCCTTCATCTTCATTTCAATCAACCTCTTTCATGACTTCATACCTTTTATTTCCATCACTGTCCACCTCATGATTCATTCAAATCAAAATTCGAATTTAGTATTGTGATATAGAATCGTTCATATTTTGATCATTATCATGACACATTCCATTCTGAACGCTTAACACTGGTGGTTAGACACACAGCTGTCGCTCTGACAAATAGTCTGCCTGCAATATTGAAATTACTTATTTTTAACTAGCTTAAATTGTGATAGTAAGCTATATTTTAATATTTATATAATCATCAGCATGAAGTGAAGTGTTGAAGTTGTGAATATCAATATACCATTATAACAATATATATGTTACGTTTCATTGAATCACAATAACTGAACTCCGTTACTTGCTGCCGTGGAGAGAGCCTCCTAGTTGAGCTAACCGGGAAGTAAACACGGAGGGAGGCACTCCGCGACACTATGATTAATAATTTAACCCATTTACACTACCCAGTTATTAATAGTGGTTAAGGGCTTGTCTTTGGTTACAGCAGATACCCCGGCTTCCACCACGTGAATAGTTCTTAATATTTCTGGATGCAGATATTTATCACCGTGTGGTGCCGGCTAATAATACCACCACCCCATCTCATCCGTGGGTGACGTAAAAGGCGACTATGGGATTAGCCAAAGGATGGGCAGCAGCGTCCTTAGAGTACAATTATAAAACAACTACGATCGCCAACCCGTCTGCCAACCGTGGCGATTATGCCAAACCCCCCAATGAGCACATAATCTTTGGGGGCGGCTTCTGTCCAGCAGTAGACGCCTAAAAGATGATGATGATAAATAGAGGGTATTTATCATCATCATATCAGCCAAAAGACGTCCATTGCTGAACAAAGGCCTCCTCATAGGTTTCCACAAAGCCCGGTCAGATGCCCCCCACATCCATCCACTCCCAGCGACTTTCAACAGGTCGACCGGCCACTTGGTTGGAGGCCGTCCCACACTGCGCTTTCCGGTGCGCGGTCTCCACAACATTTTTTTTGGGCTTCTCGCATACCTTTCTGGGAAATTTGGTTGTTTAACCGGTCATTTCTGTCGAAGCCAAAAGAGGCCTCCAGCCAGGGGTCTCCACACAAGAACCCTTTTGCTATTTATAGTTTGTGCTATTCCATTGTGTTTTTGTTCCAGTTCTCATCCAAATTCATTCAAACATATACAGTTAATTGTATACTACTAAAAATTATTACAGCTATCAACTAGTAGAATCGTACGTCTTATTGAATTTTTGCTAACAAGTAGACCACCTTAATAAAAATCCATTTATTACTTTTATTTCTTTATTTATCTTTTTTTAAAAGCATAAAGGAGTACGAGTGTGATAAGACTAAACAAGAAATAAATTCGACATGGGACGAAAAATCCATCTTTTGGAATGCAGAACAACAATGTAAGTAACGTCGTAAAAATTAAAAAAGCACTGACTTCTCTGAGAATACTTAACACTGAATACAAATTGCCGTGTGGTGCCGGCTACGAATAGCCAACCCATGTCATCCTGTGGGTGTCGTGAAGGCCGAGTAAGGGATTAGACGGAGGATGGGCAGCAGCGTCCTTCGAATACATTAACAACTCAACTGCGATCGCCAACCCACCTGCCAAGCGCAAGATTATGGCAAAACCCCCCCAATAAGCACACAATATACCGATATCGGTCGTTGTGGTGATCTTTGAGGGAGGCCTGTGTCCAGCATGTGTGTGCGCGACCGAACTGAAAAAAATGTGATAGTAAAACCGTAAGAAAAAATCAGTGGCAAAAAGTCCGTGGAATAAAACCGTTAAATGAGACGTGCGCAGGCGCGACAGTCGCATACACAAGCGAGTAGTGTAGAAGTGTCGATTCTACATTAGCCGAAGGAACTTCGTTCCTACCTGGTGTCCCACAACACCACATAATTTTTTAAATATTTATTGCCATATAAACGATTCAAATAAATTTAAAATCAATTATTAGGCAGCAAAATAAATATGCACTTTTAATTATTTTCGACGGCCAACTTGATTATGTCCGATTTCGTTTCAGCATGCGCTACCAAGTCCCAATTTTACTCTCATCAAACGCGACAAAGTCAATTAAAAAACCCACACTATACCTAAGGGTTAGGCAGCAAACTAACGTTAATCGGATCGTATTAATGGAACAGCTATAACCACAAGAGCCGGTGGTGGAGCACGCAGCCATTACACGGAACGGAACCGAACGATAGCATCCTCTATCGAAATAATTGAGGCATCCTGACGAGTCAGCGGACCGGACGGAACCTCTGTCTTATGTATACGTGGGTTCTGTTCAACTTCGGGTGGACCGGAACTTTGAAAAGCTTTTAAATTTCGAATTTCATAAGCGTGATCGGGGTTTGGTTAAGATTTGAATAATTGCAATAGTACAAGTATTGTGTGGTGCCGACTCAAAATACCACCACCTTATCTCCTCCCGTGGATGTCGTAAAAGTCGACTAAGGGATTAGCCGGAGGATGGGCAGCAGCGTCCTTCGAGTACATTAACAACTCAACTGCGATCGCCAACCCGCCAGCCAAGCGTGGCGACTATGGCAAAACCCCCCATGAGCACACAACACGCCCATATCGGTCGTTGTAGTGATCTTTGGGGGAGGCCTGTGTCTAGCAGCGGACTTTATTCGGCCGAAATGATGATGATGAAACTCGATTTAAATCTTTGGATGAAAAATGTTTACGCTATCTGTCTGTCAGTTAAAACATTTCAGTATATAGAAAGCCGCATCTTATTTAAATCAATACACAAGCATATTGGTAATGTCATGTAATTGGCTTCTTCTCCATAAGATCAACTTTTCCGAACCGTGCACCTTAACTTTCGACTTTTCTTAAGTGCCTATTAGGGCCTATATGAAATAAAAACTTTGACTTTGACTTTGAATGATCTATACAAATAAATAAAATTGAAGTGTCTGTTTGTAATGTCAAAATAACAGCTTTTTACTAAATGCATATGAAAGTTTATACGGTACCTATAACAATTTTTTTTTTTTACATTTTTTGTCTATCTGTCTGTCTGTTTGTTCCGGGTTATCTCCGAAACGGCTGGACCGATTTTGACGGGACTTTCACTGGCAGATAGCTGACGTTATAAGGAATAACTTAGTACTAGTAACTACTTTTATTTTAGAAAAATAATTAGGGTTCCGCGCGAAAACAATAAAACCCTTGAAATCCAACATATATGTTCTATGTCAAGTGTCTACGTCGAAGTACTCTAAATTTCTTTTAAATTAAACGTGGGTGAAACTGCGGGTCTCAGCTAGTTATAAATAAATTCTCAATAACATACTGTGTTTAGAGAATTTGCTTTCAGCAATTAAAGAGAAAGCTACAATAATAAAACTATAATGCTCCCTATGTTTGCGTTCATATATCCTCATGGTTGTACCCTTCACACTGGGGCAGACAATAGGGTACATCAGTTTATTAACGAATAAAGCCAGCACGCTGTACGTTCGCCCTACTTGTCGCTAGGGGTGCAGATATCGCACGCGCATTCACAGCACCATAATATTTCTGTCTACAGGTTTAATGTCCGACAGGATTCCAAATTAAGCCTTCAATAACAAGACGTAATAATGGACCTACGTATAAAATTTTGTTTTGATTTTGTGAGCCCTTAATTAGAGTCCGGGTGAATCAGAATTTGATTAAACCATTTATTTTTCCACACACATAAAATATACATATAAAAGTAAAAATTACAACAGGTCACAGAAGAATATAGTATGCATGCTAAAATTATATGTGTAGCAAGGGAATCAGCTCAGTATTTGCTTTAATAAAGCATTGTACCTACATATAAACAATCAAACTATAATCATTTGAAAGTCCAGTACAAATTGCATATTCCAAATAACATACAGCATTAAAACAGGCAACGCTTTCGATTGTGAGTCTCTCAAAGAATTCTCTTTGCCGATTAGTCGCACCGGTTCCTCGCATTTAGTACGCGAGTCAAAGCATACTCCGCCTCGATTTTATTATCTCCTGGTACTCCACTTCAGTTCAAATATGTCGTTATTTGCAATGTTGTTACTTACTCGTTATTGTGTTGTATAGAAAGTTCGTAAAGAGTTCTTTGGTTGTTAGGAAGTTGGAATAATATGACGATATTGTATGTTTTTTGTCATTTTGATACAACGTGCTCCGTGCAAATCTACCAGTCAGCTACCGCAGATGACCTCAGTTTAAATTTTTCGTGTAATTGTTCTTCAGAGAGGTGAAATATAAATGAAATATAAAAAAGTGTGGCCATGCGATCACGAACTGAATAATAGTCGTGTGTCAAATGTTGTACAGTCAGCAACAAGGTCAACATTTTAGTTTTTATAAATGTTGTTATTTAGAAAACGAATTCATGCACAACAAAATCTTAAAAATATTATAATACAGCACGGTTGGTGCAGTGGCTGATACAGTCGACTGCTGCGCTCCGGGTCGTGGGTTCGATTTCCGCACAGAACAAATATTTGTATGATCTGCAGGTAGTTGTACCGGATCTGGGTGTATTGTATGTGGAATTCATGTCTTTAAACGCACTCACGACACAGGAGAAACCCTAGAGTGGGGCAACGTTAATATAAAAAAAAAATTACAATCCTAATGCTCAAGCTGCAAGTTCCTAAGATATTAAAATGATAAAATGATCCACAGTAAAACTTCATATATTTGCGTGGTGTCCGAATTAAGAATATAATGGAGTGGCCATTACCACCGTGGATGTCATAAAAAGTGACTAAGGGACTCCAAACCAGCGTCTCTTCTGTGGAACAGGAGCCATTCTGTGCCCACCAACCCGTGATGAAATGATGACACAATTGTGAAATACATATGGTCCCGGTCTTTGTTCAGCAGTAGACGTTCTTTGGCTGGAATTATGATGATGATTGTAGATTAACCAGTTTTCTAGGTAATGCTCTGTCTTAAACCTAAAATATTCAGCTACATTTTGTTGCTGACCGTACTAACTTTTGTAAAGCTAGTGCTTACACTTATGTTAAGCGTATATTTACCAACCACCTCAGAATTAGGCGGCGATGGCCCTATTTACCGCGCTTCTTTAATATAAAAAGTTATCGGACGTAGTTTCGCAAAAAGAACCAAACCACCAAATGTCAGTTTTTGAAACTGCCGCAAACATTACGGAACTGTTTCAAAAACTGTCAAAAATGGGTTAATTCCTTTTTGCGTAGCTACTTTGTAATGATAATTTACCTTTGCAAATATGAATTAAAAACATTCTTCTCGGTCCAAGGCTACCAGACACAGAGTACCGTGTGCCGGAATGTTTGCAAATATGTAATAGTAAATTTTAAATTGTGTGCGTGCAGCAGTCGTGGCCGAGCGGTTAAGGCGTCTGACTAGAAATCAGATTCCCTCTGGGAGCGTAGGTTCGAATCCTGCCGACTGCGAACTTTTATTTGTTTGTTATGCCTTATTGTTACATAAAATACATTACACCATAGATAACGTTAATGATCGTGCAATAAGACACCTTTTCAATCAATATCAGAATGGTCAATATTGATAGGTTATGAGTATAAATTAATTAATGGGAACTGAATTGTAGATTGCTCATAATTTCAAATAATTATTTTAAACAAAGTGAACATAAATTAATATCGCAATAACTTCATTTCAAAAGCCAATTCAACACTACGTAACATCAATCGAGAAAATCTAGCAGCAAAACTAATTACCTACAGTCGTTGTAGTTTGAACATGTCCGAATGTGCAGTGCATGCCATGAAGTGAAGAGGAACAGAAAACCCACTCTATACAAACATCCACGAAACGGTTCCACCGGGAGATACACAGAATGGAACAAGCAGTTATAAACACTATTAAATAGGGTCTTACTTTAATAATGGAAAATATTTTAGGAGGTAAATCTCTAGGTAGCAATGATGCGTTTTAGCAAAATAAATAAATGTAATATCAACCTTTATTTTATCAAATAGTACAGAGTAAGTAAATCTTTCGCAAGTCGAATGTTTGAATTTATTATCAGTAAAAACCGATACTTGATATTTGAAATGAATTCTATACCATTCATAGAGCCGAGTCTTAAAATATTTTCCATTAATAATGTAAGACCCTATATTCAATTCAGACAATAATGTATTGTCTTTGAGCGATTAAAAATGGCATTTTATGTTGCGGATGTTGATTCGCTACAGGATGCATATATATATTATGAATATGCGGTGGATATAACGTATTTTAGACTTGTATGCGTTTGCTGTAAACTACTAGTTCCCAGGCACGTCAAAGTCAAATTCATTTTTTTATTCATGGAAACCATTTGCCGTCCGTGTCCAGTCCGTGTGGTGTCCGGATTAAGTCCGTGTGGTGTCCAGATTAAGAATACAGCACCACTCTATCTCCTCCCGTGAATGTCGACTAAGGGACTCTAACCAGAGTGATGGGTAGCAGTATCCCTTCTCTAGAACAGTAGCCATACTGCACTCACCAACCCTCCTGCCAAGCGTGGTGAGTACTATAAATACCCCCCAAAATTACAACACAATTATTTGCCCGGTTAAGCAGCTATACGCCCCTTGGGATAAGTGCGAAAAGCCCATGATAAAAAAATAAAATAAAAAAAACACATTTGTGGAAATATATGGGGGAGGCCTTTGTTCAGCAGTGGATTTTCAATGGCCGATATGATGAAACCATTTGCTGGCACTTACGAATAGTCAGAATTTAAATAGTTGCGTCACGTTTATAGAAACACTTTCACCACATAACAAGATGCAAGATAACAAATGAGACGGCGCTGGCGGTACGCTGAGTTCTGTGCGCGTTTCTCTGTAAGGGATGTGCGGCTGGCCAGTTCGCACAGGGACGAAGCCCTTCAGAATAAGAGAACAGCTGATCATGCCAGGGCGCGGTCCACACTTAGGGGAGATTCAGAGACATGAATGTAAGACGGGCAAAGAACGCTCTAAGCCAAGTATAGTGGCTAAGCGCATCTTCAAATTCGTATTCAGAGACACAGTCCCTCTCAAACTTACGTCGGTCTTGGCTAAGTTTGAACTCTATTCTCTATGGCTATTTATAGTACGAGAATGTTTATCGGTGAGATTTTCACAAAACTGTGTAGTCAGGCATAAATAAAAATGAAAAAGGATAGCAATATATGAAATGCCATTGGAGTCAGCGAAACGAAATATCGAACAGAAATCTATTTACATATGTTGTAAATCGCAGGAATATATGAACATTTTACGAGTAAAAATGACTATTCGAAACTCCACATCCACCATACTAGAAATAAAAATAGTGCCGCAGACTTGTATAAAAATAAATTTGTGGATGTGGACTGAAATAACAAGGTCATATAATTATCAGATAAGTTTATTATTCTATACATAATTATTCTTACATGCTGTATTACTGTGAGTAAGTAAGGACGATATTTTGTTAAATATTTGAACATATTGGACTAATGTAGCCTCCATACTACAAAGCTAATTAGAATTATGACAATCAAAGTAAACAACTTTCTCATATATTCATAATTCATAGTTCCTGATGCAAGCACACCGCCGACTTAGTGGCGCTAGATTCGCCCAAAGTAGTTGATTTTCATTACTTGGCTTAGCTTAGTTTACACATGTGTTCCCATCGTCTTTGAATACAATTATGTGCGTAAGTAATGCATTTTGTCAGATGGAAGCGTAAGGTCACGCTTAGACTCGTTTCTGAATCTTACCCTTAGCACTCCCAGTGATAGGTAGGTAGAGTGGAAGTTTAACAGGATTTCCCCACGACAGAATAAAAAGAATTATGCCATGAAAACGAGCGGTAACGATGAGTTTGCTTTCTGTTCGCTTCTTTGTCGTGGTGTTCACGACTGGAACAGGTGCAAACAGGCCACAATCAACGTAAAACAAACGTTACAGACTGCCCACTGATTGCAACCTCATAAACTGATTTAGGGTCCCTAATATTTCAATCCGCTCCGCCAATGGACGAATCACTTCGGGATAGTGTTTGATGCTCTTACAATTCATACCAATATTTAAGCTCTTGATTCATAGCAGTGTAAACTATTACTTAGAGAGTTTTATGTAAACTAAGATGCCTGCTTATTTTTTTTTCAAACGTAGCCCCACACTAGCATTTCTCCTGTGTCGTGAGTGCGTTTACAGATATGAATTCCACGTACACTGTCGAATTGGCGCGAATAAGTATTAAATATATATTATTGACATTAAATATAAACTATAAATAAAAAATTGCTATACCGAATTCTGGAAGTTACAGTTCACAGTTTTAAGTCATTTATAACTTGTTTAATAAAAAATAGTAGTTCATAGGGATTAATTAGATTTTATGCTGCCACTTCGGAAGTGCTCGGCTTCGCCTGGGTCTTAGAATATTACTCGGCCTTCAATTGGTGTTTCAGACCTGGACATTAGGATTGACAACAATAGTGTAACGGGTGGGCCATAAGTGTTGGGGTTGGCTTAAATCGAGAAATGCGGATCCTAAATAATAAGTTATCGGTTTTATATACATTGTATAATGTCCCTATAATAATTATTTCGGCCTAATAAAGTCCACTGCTGGACACAGGCCTGATCACCAGAACGACCGCCATCGAAGTGTTGTGTGCTTATTGAGGGGTTTTGCCATAATCGCCACGCTTGGCAGGTGGGTTGGCGATCCCAGTTGAGTTGTTAATGTATTCGAAGGACGCTGCTGCCCATCCTCCAGCTAATCCCTTAGTCACCTTTTACGACACCCATGGGATGAGATGGGTTGGTGCTATTTAATAAATAAAATATAATACCCATTCGCCCTTCCCCGAACCAATAAAAAATACGATTAAGATACTAAGTTTTGAACTTACTACCTTTATTTAATCACTGGAGCGGTCATCTTCGGCACCGAAGGGGGCTCAAGGTCCTCGTATGATCACACTAGAGTCGCCCACTGGTGCCACGCCTATAGGCACATCTCGGAAAGGGTGACTGTAAAGCGGTCACTCCCTCGGGGAGAACTCACTACCTAGTGCAGAAGAAACAACCTCCGGACTGCCACCACAGTAGTATAAGTAATAACCAAACCCATCCAATTCTATCAAATTCACTAACCAAGTTATTTCAACGAGAATAAAAATTACCTGAGAAACAGCGTCGGTATTTCGAAGTAGCACTCAAAGTAAACTTTCTTTCCTACAATGTAGTAAGTTTTGATTTATAAGCAAACCGCGCTGAATATAAAAATGTAGGAAATAAACTCGCCAGGTGCCTTTTAAAGTTTTGATGCTGCAGCGTCAAAATAAATGTACATAAAATATTGTTATAATACTAATATAATAAAATTTAAGAGGCTGTCTGTGATTTTAAAATATATGCCATAATTTTAGTGATATCTGCTATTTATACGATGCCTAATCATATATTATCTTATTAATAATCAGAATTATTTTCTGTTTTAAAGTTTGTCTTGAATAGGCTCCGAAACGGCTCAAAGGTAAACAATGAAAATGTTAGGGATTGAAACAGAAATTTTAACTTAAATATTCTTGTATGTTCCATTTCGATATCTTACAGAGTTTAGAAGATATGAATATTTAAAAGTGAGAAGATAACAGCTAATTTCAAATAAATCAATTACTGTCGCTTATGAAACGTCAGAATTTAAGTTGCACGGTTCCAATCCGGGCGAAAGAGAATAATATTGATATTAATCTTAAATACGAAGTCACATTCTACTAGCGCTAATATAGAGTCCAGCAAATAAATAAGATTTTTAAAGACCTAAGGCGATTCGGTCACGCACTTTAAGTATATTCTAAAATGTCTACAATCTCAAACAGAACAATATATTAACGGCTTCAAAAGCAGCAGTATCCCAAATAATAATGTCATCGGACTGCCACTGCATAGAGTGAGTGTTGTGTGAACTCCACCCCTTCCACTATTGATGTGAACCCACCGCTGGACAAGCTTATTCAGCTTAGTTGGAGGGTTAACCCCTCCAACTAAGCTGAATATTCGAAATTAACAATGATCTTTAATCCACACAGCTAGATGTCAAATAAAATAAATGTGCGAAGCGAAGCATTCTTACGCATTGTATGTAAAATATTTATCAAAGCTATAAAAAATATACGTACACAATCGAAAAGAAAATATTTGAATTGTCCCTAATAGGTTAATTTTAGAATAGAATATAATAATATGTATTTGTTCGAAACATGGTAAGACGGCAAGATCTACATTCTTCGCCATGGACTGGCATACATATCTGAGCTTAAATCTAAGTTTAAACTTTATTATTTATTGAATAAAATCTATTCTTCTATTCTATCTATCCTGACCTTTTACTACAGCTTGGCCACGTAAAATATATTCTTAAAATTAAAATTAAATTACATTAGCTGTCCGCCCCAGCTCCATACAGGGTGATTGCAGCGACACCTCTTTTTTAATTTTTTATTGGGGCCAACGGAAACTCGTCTTGAACTTCCTCCGTCCCGGGGAAGGACGAAGGGGCATGACGGACTCACCTTCCGTGTCGAATTGTGAATCTAAACCATCCAGGGACCCACACAAACATTCACAAAAAACATCAAAATTGGTCCAGCCGTTAGGAGTTCATTGACACACACACGTACGAAGAATTATATATATGAAAGATTATTTAAACCATACTAAAAGTGACACCAAAAATAAAGAGGTGCATTAAAAAAATTGCTATTAATAAAAATTAAGTCATTCACAAACAATTAAGAGAAACTTCAGATACTTTAGATAGTGACAAGAAATTTCTTCTCATTCTTTCTTTACCTTACATATAAATTTGTAGTCGCCTCATCATATCGGCCATTTAACGTCGACTACTGAACAAAGACCTCGACCATATATTTCCATAACTGCGTCATCAGATTGGGGGGAATTTGCCAGTACTCACCACGCTTGGCAAGCGCAAAATGGCTACTGTTTCACAGAAGGGGCGCTGCTGCCCATCCCTCTGGTTTAGAGTCCCTTAGTCGCCTTTTAAGACTTCCACGGGAAGAGATGGAGTGGTGCTATATTCTTAATCCGTACACCACACAGATATTTGGCTAGGTAGCCGCCTACGTTTGTCAAATATATTTTACCTCTTCGCGCTAGTGACTTGTTTGTGATAATGGTTCCATACACATCAGCCCGTAAACGTCCACTGCTGAACAACGGCCTTCCGATGATCACAACAATGAGCGGTCATAGGGGCGGCGATAATCACCATGCTTGGCAGGCGGATTGGTGTTCGTAGTATGTTTTTATTAGATTATAGGTGATGCTGCTGCCCATCTTCTTTATATCGACTGTTTGTCGCTATTTGAGACACCTTACATGGAAAGGGATGCTCTATTCGTTGCTAAGAACCACCCGGGACTTGCCAACAGTTATACGTCATCATATCAGTCAAAGGACGGCACGGTTGGTGCAGTGGTTGATACAGTCGACTGCTGCGCTCCGGGTCGTGGGTTCGATTCCCGCACGGAACAAATATTTGTATGATGTGCAGGTAGTCGTTCCGGATCTGGGTGTATTGTATGTGGAGTTCGTGTCTGTAAACGCACCCACGACACAGGAGAAATCCTAGTGTGGGGCAACGTTTCATAAAACAAAAAAAAAGCAAAAGAAAGGATGTCCACTGCTGAACAAATACCTCCCCCATAGATTGCCACAATTGTGTCGCTATTTTGGGGGGAATTTGCCAGTGCTCACCACGTTTACTTGGCTACCGTTCCACAGAAGGGACGCTACTGCCCATCCTTCTCGCTTAGATTCTCTCGATCGCCTTTTATGCCATCCACGGGATTGTCACGAGGAGGCCGGATTAAAAATATAGCACCACTTCATTAATGGTTATTAGAGTAATCATATTACGTCTCTACCATACGCTCGCCTATATCTACACTCGTAACCAGTAACTTATAATAACTAATAATAGACAAAAAGTTGTTACAACAACAATTATAAACAGACAAATACAATTTACCACCTAGTATTATAGAAACCTACACAAAATTTTCAAAATTCCCATCATAAAACAACTCCACAACTTTCTAATCATCAACTTACTTATAAACTTCATACTAAGTATAAGTGATCTACATTGAATTAATGACCTTAAAATCTGAACGACCTTCTACGATACAAACAATCTGTATAAATAATATACCTTTCAATGGCGTACGCGCTTCATAACAAGTTTAAATTAAAAGTGAAAGTCTACGTGTGCTAACTACACGCTTATAATTGCGAATCACTACATAGCAGTCGTGGCCGAGCGGTTAAGGCGTCTGACTAGAAATCAGATTCCCTCTGGGAGCGTAGGTTCGAATCCTACCGACTGCGGACATTTTGCCATGCAAGTGAATGTATCGGCGCACGTTTTGTGTTCGCCCAATGGTCGAAATTCGCCTGTTTTTTTTAAAATTATTACATAAATTTTAACTTTTTGCACTCCTCCACCATATGACCTTGAATTATGCCAAATCTCACACCCCTCCGTGCGTGCAGTGAGCTTAAAAAGAGGTAAAAAGTTTTTCTTCACCTATTAATGTATTGACTAGTGGTCGGCGAGTGCTAGAAATTCGACTGTATTTTTTTTATAGTTGCATTTTATCTTTTTGCCCTCCTCCATATGACTGACTCCAAATCTCATGTGTAATCATTCTTTTAATATTTACAAATGATTCGACGGCACGGTTGGTGCAGTGGCTGATACATTCGGTGGCTATGCTCCGGCTCGTGGATTCGATTCCCGCACGGAACAAATATTTGTATGATCTGCAGGTAGTTGTTCCGGGTGTGGGTGTATTGTATGTGGAATTCATGTCTGTAAACGCACCCACGACAGGAGAAATCCTAGTGTGGGGCAACGTTAAAAAAAACCATATCATCGTAGACGTTTTCATTTTACCTACATAAAGAAGAGCTTTCGCTCTCTGTTCTCGCTCTTGGCTAGACAGTGCAATTGTTTGACTATTACACTATAACGGTGAATGGAAAAGTCGTGAGGAAACCAGGGGTGCAATTCTCCAAGCTCGAACATCCATACATCCTTGAATACAGAATTGAAATAACAGTGATAACCCAATTTGGTAATCGCTAAGTCTGATCCTCATGGCTTTCCTTCCGCAACGTGTCCGTGAATAGCTTCAATCATGTCGTAGCGAATACCAAATTGGTTTTATACCGTTATTTCGATTCTGTATTTAAGGATGTATGGATGTTTGAGCTTAAGGAATTACACCCCTAGTTCTAAAGGTTTTAACTCTCCAACACGCGGGAGCAAGCGATATCAATGCTATATCCTTGTCTTTTTTCTTTTCACACGGTATTATTGTATGGAATTCTATGGAGAGCAAAGTTAGACAAAGATTTTTATTAAATTGTTTAGTCAATAATCCTATACCTATACTATTGATAAGTTTAGTAAATGCTAGTAATTAAAAAATATACTTCCTATATATCTCCAAGTGTGTATATATCTCTTACCGTGTGGTGCCGGCTCAGAATGCCACCACCCCATGTCCTCCCATGGGTGTCGTAAAAGTCGACTAAGGGATTAGCCGGAGGATGGGCAGCAGCGTCCTTCGAGTACATTAACAACTCAACTGCGATCGCCAACCCGCCTGCCAAGCGTGGCGATTATGGCAAAACCCCCCAATGAGCCCACAACACATCCATATCGGTGGTTGTGGTGATCTTTGGGGGAGGCCTGTGTCCAGCAGTGGACTTCATTCGGCCGAAATGATGATGATGATATCTCCAATAATCATATAATTTACTGTATGTGAAGACGCATTTACTGTGTTTTGGGACAGTTACAGGGTGGTATTCGTTATCATCATCATTTAGTTCTGTAAAGATGACGTGCAGTATGTATGTTTATGTATGCAAGTAGCCTTAAGTTTATATATTTGATTGACTATGGATAAAGAGTCAGTTCTATAGGGATATTCGGTTGTTTCCTTTCTCACGTCCCTATATGGTGACTCTGCTAGCGGACAAGCCGCGATTGAATAGTACTTTATAAGATGGTGAATTAAACATATTTTTGTTTGATTTATTATACGGTGACGGAAATTCTTAACTATACAATGTATAGACGACAGAAGAGGTATTTTAGCCCAGAACGCTGCCGGCACCAATAATGCGAATATGCAGGAGATTAGCAAACTTATGAGCATGCAAACAATTGTATCCCCTGTGACTATAATTATGGTGGCTATAGTATTCCTGCATTTCGGCTTCAAGGCACATAAGAAGTGCCATACGCGTTGACCACGACAAGAAATCAACACCCAGGCTCTTAGAGGCTTGAAATTATCGGGTCGAGGCCATAAGTAGAGGTGACCAGCAGAAAACAAGAGATTGATCTCACGTCCCTATAATTTCAGCCGAATAAAGTCCACTGCTGGACACGGCCTCCCCCAAAGATCGCCATAACGACCGGTCTGAGTGCGTTGTGTGTTCATTGGGAAGTTTTGCTATAATCGCCACGCTTGGCAGGTGGGTTTGCATCGCATGTGAGCTGTTAATGTAAAAACTAGAGGGACGCTGCTGCCCATCCTACGGCTAATCCCATAATCGCCTTTTACCCACGGGATGAGATGGGTCGGTGCTATTCGTAGCCGGCACCACACGGTATTATTGTATGGAGTTCTATGGAGAGCAAAGTTATACAAAGATTTTTATTAAATTGTTTAGTTAATAATCCTATACCTATACTATTGATAAGTTTAGTAAATGCTAGTAATTAAAAAATCTACTTCCTATAATCTCCAATAATCATATAATTTACTTCCATGGATCATATTATTTGCATTATAAATGAGTATATTCAATAACATCAAGGAACATGTTATTGAATATACTCTAATAAATAATATTGGCCATCTGAAAATCTAGAATAGAGTTTCATGAAACTTTGTAATTTTAATGGACTCTCCAATATTAATAGAAAGTTTCGCTTAACTTTTGTCTGCTCATAACTTCTAAAATAAACTTCGATAAGTTTATGAGTCTTTATGACACTTAATATAAATATACTTCCTTTGATGTAACTATCTAGAACGCAACAATATGCGCATTTAAGAGAAGGTATCACTTATACACACGCACTTATATACACGGCTGACTAGATTAAACAGGTGATCCATTATGTGATGCGTACGTGTGGCAGTCGTGGCCGAGCGGTTAAGGCGTCTGACTAGAAATCAGATTCCCTCTGGGAGCGTAGGTTCGAATCCTGCCGACTGCGAACTTTTTTGCTGGGCTAATTTTCGAATTTTCAAATATGCTTACACCTCATATCGTAAAATACTCGTATACAACGGTACGGAGATACCTGTGGTGTTTTTAAGGTGTATACAAGGTAACTTGGGAGACGTGAACAGAACTTACTTTTTTAACTCAGTCAAAGATAAACATTTCTTATCAATGTTCATCAGTTCAGTCAAAAAACGTCCACTGCTGGACAGAAGTCTCCCCAACGATTGCCACATCGACCGGTATAGGTTTGTGTTGTGTGTTGATTGGGAGGTTTAACCATAATCGCCATGCTTGGCAAACGGGAGACGGCGGGCTGATTAGCTAAAAACAGCAACAGCAGACGCGAAAGCAGCTATCGCACAGCCAAGGATCCACCGATGGCAAAACGTCAAAAACTTGGTATTACGTAAGGCATCACCTGCCAGTCGCTATTGTGGAAGATGCATAGTTACTAGCGCCAGTAGCCACCAGTGGAACTAAAAAGAATGAACGTTTTTAGTTCATTGATCGCTTGCCAGAGGCGCGTCAGAGATCTTCGCCTGTTTAGTCGCTATCGGCAAATAGGTAATACCAAATTGACGTTTGACAGCGGCGTTGGAGCAATTTACGCCTGCTGCAAAGCGTCTGCGACTTAGGTAATCAGCCCGTGGGTTAGCGATTGCAGTTGAGTTATAAAATGTGCTCGAAGGACGCTGCTGCCCATCCTCCGGCTAATCCCACAGTCACCGCAGTTATGACACCCACGGGATGAGATGGTAGTGGTATTATGAGCCGGCACCACAAGGTCGTATTATATAGAGTCCTTTTTTTTATCGGTGGCCAGTGGATATTCTATATGAACTTCCTTCACCCTGGGGAAGGGTGAAGGGGTATACCGGCCGCCTACCGGCTAAAACCACTGGAGCGGTTATCTTCGGCACCGAAGGGGGGTTCCTGGTCCTCGTAAGATCACACTAGAGCCGCCCATTGGTGCCACGCCTTTAGGCACATCAGGGAGGGGACGACTGTAAAGCGGTCAACCCCTCTAGTGGAGGGATGGCGACTGTAAAAAGGTTGCCCACCAGGCACTTCTCGGGGAGGATTGTAAAGGATTCCCCCAAGCCTCGATTATATAGGGTCCTATAAATATAGTAAACTTTATTTTAAGGGGTTATTGACTAGTTTTTCTTATATTCGTGTTTATTCAAAAAGAAGTTTTCATTTGCGTTTTTTTATTATAATCAAGAGTAACGTTCCTTACACGAACACGATTTTTCAATATTTTACTACCTTGACGCAATAGTCTTTATCTGTATACGTACTGGTAATATAAGAGTGAAAAAAATATATTTTACTGTTCAAATCATCATGTTATCTATATGTCGTCCACTGCTGAACAAAGGCCTCCCACACAAGTATCCACAACTGTGTCGTCAGTTTCGGGGGAAGTTATCAATATTCACCGCGCTTAGCGGGCGGGTTCTGACGGCGGTTCCACAAACGGGACGCTGCTGCCCATTCCTCTGGTATTAGAGTCCCTTTGTCGCCTTTTACAACATCCGCGGGAGATGGGTTGGTGCTATATTCTTAATCTCCGGATTAAGAATATAGCAATACTCCATAATGTTTGCAAAAATTATGCATTCAATACAATCATTGTGTGTGTCTGTAAACGCACCCACGACACAGTAGAAAACATAGTGTGGGGCAATGTTTAAAAAAAATTGACTGTTCGAAATAATTGCATAAAAAGAAACTTAATTTTTTTAACATCCTGATTATCCCTTAAAGTAGAATTCACTATTTGTGTATGGTCCAATAACGGTAAGTTTAAGTTTTTCGCCAAGTCAGCTAACATGAAATTCAGGTGAAAATAGTGCGGCCCGGCACAAATTGTGATAAGTTAGGGACCGCCATCACTTACGAGCTCATTACCTCATTGGACTCATACAATATTCGTTTTATGTATGTATTCGCCCTGTGGTGCCGGCTCAGAATGCCACCACCCTATCTCCTCCCGTGGGTGTCATAAAAGTCGACTAAAGGATTAGCTGGAGGATGGGCAGCAGCGTCCTTCGAGTACATTAACAACTCAACTGTGATTGCCAACCCGCCTGCCAAGCGTGGCGATTATGGCAAAACCCCCCAATGAGCACACAACACGTCCATATCGGTCGTTGTGGTGATATTTGGGGGAGGCCTGTGTTCAGCAGTGGACTTCATTCGGCCGAAATGAATGTATTCGTCTGAGCTTGGACCAGACACAGGTAATTGACTTCATTTCTGTTCATAATAATATCTATTTGATACTTTATCACCTATGTACACATATCCGTGTGGATTAAGAATACAGCACCACTCTCTCTTGTCCCGTGGATGTCGTAAGAGGCGACCAAGGGACTCTAAACCAGAGGGACGGGCAATAGCGTCCCTTCTGTGGAACATCAGTCACCAACTCGTCTGCACGCTTGGTGAGCACTTGCAACTTCCCCCCACAATGATGACACATGACATGTTATCGGTCGTCTACGAGGGAGGCCTTTGTAAGGAAAAGGTCATCATGCTTACGGCCGAATAAAGTCCACTGCTGGACACAGGCCTCCCCCAAAGATCACTACAACAACCGATAGGTGTGTTGTGTGCTTATTGGGGGGTTTTGCCATAATCTCCACGCTTGGCAAACGGGTTGGCGATCGCAGTTGAGTTGTTAATGTACTCGAAGGACGCTGCTGCCCATCCTCCGGCTAATCCCATAGTCGGCTTTTACGACACCCACGGGATGAGATGGGTTGGTACTATTCGTAGCCGGCACCACACAGCTAAAAGAATGCAAGTACAAGATATGCGAGAGATGCAAAATAAAATACAAATATGAATAAAATGTAATTAAGTTTACTCATATAAGTTCATCATCATTATCATATCAACCATTTATACGTCCACTGCTGAACAAAGGCCTCCCCCATAGATTTCCACAATTGTGTCGTTATTTTGGGGGGTATTTGCAAATACTCACCACGCTTGGCAGGCGGGTTGGTGAGTGCAGTACGGATAATATCTCGCAGAAGGAGTGCTGTTGCCCTTCCATAGGTTTAGGATCCCTTAGTCACCTTTTAACACATCCACGGAAGGAGATGGACAGTAGTGCTACATTCTAAATTCAGTCACTACACGGAAAACCCGTGTTAACATGACATTAATAAATAAATAAAGTTTCAGAGAGTAAGAAAAGATGATTCCTTCACCACCGTCCAGTAAGGAGCGTTTAGCTGGTGGCAGCAAGTCTTTATTATAAGCCTACTATTTTTCTTTATTTAAATCAAAAATATTATTGACCACTACCAAGATACCGTACGAATAGTTTCTTTGCTCTACCCTGTAACCGGATTAGTCAATTAGCCGGTCAAGCCGGGCATCCGGGATCCGGGCGGTCCGACCAGCGTACAGCACTACATCCGGGATCCGGACTCGACTTGATTCACAACACTCAACGACTCGGATACTGAGAACAACGGTTTGTACTTTATCGTGAAAATGGCTTAAATAAAGATAGAGTGAATGTCTCGAGTTGCAATTTTTTATTTCATCTTTTGTCGTTCTGTCGTCACTTAGGAAAAAGTACTGAAATAAATCAATATTACTATTAGATGTACACGAAAAAGACTGATACGTATATATAGTGCATCTCTTCATACGTCGAACTTTCAGCTTATCAGCCCACTGCTGAATAAGGAGCTCGCCCATTGATTTCCACAACGGTTAGTCGTAATTTTGGGGGGAATTAGCCAGTACTTACCATGCTTGGCAGGTGGGTTGGTGGGCGCAGGATGGCTGCCGTTCCACAAAAAAGACGCTGCTAACCATACCTCTGGTTTGGAGTACCTTAGTCGCCTATCTATTACGACATCCACGGTGAGGAAATGGAGTGGTGCCATATTCTACACCACACGGAACGAACGTCTTATATTTATCTTATTATGTCTCTTTTCACGAGTTAGTATCTTCGGTACCCGGTCTTTTGATAGACTTACGCAGGGACATGGGTCCAACACGCAGAGAAGCATTAGATGATTTAAAATTAAAGGGATACTAACCGGGGGCTTTTCATGGTTGCACTATTAAATACAGTTTAGGGTTGTCCCCAGAGGTGTAAGACTATTGCATTACATGGAAACTATAACGAAAAAGTCTATTGCTATGCTTGTAATAGGTAGTTTTTTTTTTTTTTTTTAAATCATTGCCCCACCCTAGGATTTCTCCTGTGTCGTGGGTGCGTTTACAGACATAAATCTCACATGCACAGACATCCAGGCTTGAAATATCTATATCTATATATCTGTAGATCATAAAAATATTTGTTCCATGCGGAAATTTGATTATGTAACAACAATGGAGATTCTAGAAGATTCGTCAAATCTTCCTCTCAGACTCTCATCTGACTTTCTAGTAAAAGTGTGCAGCAAAATAAAACAATTATCCTTAATCACCATCACGAGAATAATTCATTAGTTTGTATTAAGGGCAGTTTACATCGCTTACGTTAAAACGTGTAATAATCTGCAGAACGTCTGAAGTGTCTAACAGGGTCGTAAATAAGTTAAATAGGCCAGTTTGGTGAGCCCTGTATCAGAGCCGCTTAACTTTTGGGCCACGAAAACAGATGGCGGTGAATTCTTGTTTTATTACTGTAATTTTAGCAAGTGATTTGCTGAATGCAATTGCTTTTATAAATGGAGTTAATATTGTCAGTTAAAGGTTGTTTTTAAGACGTTCGAAATGAATATATAGCGATATTTTTTTATCGATATGATCTCTTAAATGTCTGAAGTACGAAGTGTACTATTGGGTTTTATATGATTTTCCATGACCACTCCTTTCTATCCTTGGTTGGCGTAGAAGGATTGACATCACGAGAAAGGGCTGCAGTGACCTTGCGTGTGCTAATAACCACCATTTCGGCCGAATGAAGTCCACTGCTGGACACAGGCCTCCCCCCAATAGCACCACAATGACCGATATGGGTGTGATCTGGGCTCATTGGGGTGTTTAGCCATAACCGCCACGCTTGGCAGACGGGTTGGCGATCGCAGTTGAGTTGTTAATGTACTGGAAGGACGCTGCTACCCATCCTCCGGCTAATCCCTTAGTCGACTTGTACGACACCCACGGGAGGAGATGGGTTGGTGGTTTTCTGAGCCGGCACCACACAGCAGTGTACTAATAACAATAAAACTACAATCACTATTCGCCTGCTAGGTACGGTGATTATGGCAATATCCTCTATGACCGGTCAGTGGTGGTGATTGGGAGGCCCATGTTTAGAAGAGATGTTTTCGAGGGGATGTGTTGATTGAATAGATATATGGCACGTCGAAGCATATGGCCACTAAGAATTATGTGAGGGTTTATAATAATTCTTACCATAGATAATGGTGATTAATTTTTGACCTATGATGGCTATCATAGTTTATGCAAACGGTTACTATTTCTCAATAAAATAGACGTACAGCAGTATTATTCTGTAAGAACTCACTAGCTAACTCACTTCAGAATCCACAGTGAAAAGTATATACTAAAAATAATAGATTCGAAATTAGAGATTTACAGTGGATTATGAAGTAAGTTTGGTAGTGAAGCAAACTCAAGTATGAATCTGCAGTGAAAGTAGTAAAAACAATACGATATTAGAGATTTCACTTCGGATTCATATGAGGGTTTTGCTAGTGAGTTCTTACAGAATAGCCACGCAGTAATCAAATGACCAATATTTAACAAGATGTCATCATCATATCAGCCACAGGACGTCCACTGCAGAACAAAGGCCTCCCTTTTAGATTTCCACAACGAGCGGTTACATACCGCCTCATTGGAAGTCGTTCCACGCTTCGTTTTCCGGTGCACGGTCTTCACTCAAGAACCTTTTTGGCCCAACGGCCATCAGTTCTACGAGCTATATGCCCTGCCCATTACCACTTCAGTTTACTAATCCTTTCAGCTATGTCAGCAACTTTAGTTCTTCTACGGATCTCCGCATTTCTGATTCGATCTCGTAGAGAAATACCAAGCATAGCTCTCTCCACAGCTCGCTGAGTGACCTTGAGCTTTCTTATGAGGCCCACAGTGAGTGACCACGTCTCTGTTCCATATATCATCACTGGTAACCTACACTTTCATCTTAAGGCATTGCGGTATTGTTGACGAAAAGAAGATGTACGAATTAAATAATTTATTAATAATAATCCGCCCAAGCGCATCTCCTGGCCGCACACGACTAGTGTCCTCTATTTAGAATTCGTATTTATTATTATTGTTTCAGTTTCGGAGTCCTATTCCAAGATTTAGCGCTGCTTTGTTCAGCGCAAACAGTGGCTACTTGCAGCGATGTCCGCACACACTCGCTTACTATTAATCCGTTTACGTTAACGATACATGTACATTTTATTGATAATATATAAACGGCCATGTTGGAGTAATGGGTAAACGATTTGCTGTCTGCACTACTGGTACGCAGGTTCGTTTCCCCCACGGAACAAATATCAAATACCTTCTAACCCTACGGGTTCTATTTCCAATTCCTTCTCTGTCTCAGCAATCAAATTTCGTTTCTAATTCATATAAAAAAGCTCTAAGTTTTTATTTTATTTAAACGCAAAGTTCAGGAATTTTACTCAAAATCGCTGCAATCCTAATCGACAATTACGTGCACGGTTACTATGATTAATCAAATAATTTACGTTTGTATGTATATGTAGTATATTTTAACTTATTTAACATATGTTTTATCGTACCTATAGTACGAAAACTTCTACGTACCGTTTTTTTATCTCTTTCGATGCATTTAGTTTTTTAATCCAGTTTGAGTCGAAGCGCAGGCCACGTGGCATTAAGTATGTCTTGTGCACCATTGTACTTTTAAGTATAAATTAATATTTTTATGATAGGATTAGATATACCGTGTGGTGTCCGAATTAAGAATATAGCATCACTCCATTTCCTCCCGTGGATGTCGTAAGAGGCGACTAAGGGAATCTAAACCAGAGGGATGGGCAGCAGCGTTCCTCCTGTGAAGCGGTAGCCATACTGCGCTCACCAACCCGCCTGCCAAGCGTGGTGAGTATTGGTAAATACCCCCCAAAATGATGACACAGTTGTGGAATCTATGGGGGAGGCCTTTGTTCAGCAGTGGACGTATAAATGGCCGATATGATGATTTGCATTAAACACGTGTGTATATACAAAGGCTGTAAGTTATTAGTATAATGTTTCTAATTTGTTCAAATGTTTTGTACACCTTAACGTCATTCCAAAAAAAGTATGTGTTTTAGGTTTTCGCGATTATAATAAAACGCTTTTAACCGATTATGTTTTTCCTGCCGTTTTGAATACTTTGCAGCATTCGTGATCGCAGGTCACTAGGGTGACAGGCGTGAAGGACGAGACGGCGCCGGGGAAACAATCGTCCCGGTTCTCGTCACTACATGGTGGGGGGCCTCGGGGGCTGCGGGTGCGCAGATTGGGGAGTTTGCGTGCTCACACCGAGTGATCCCTGGGAAAACTATGGCGCGCACGGGGTCAGGTGCCGCCGTGTGCGCAGCACAGCGCAAAGCGAGGCTTGGGGGGATCCTTTACAATCCTCCCCGAGAAGTGCCTGGGGGGGCGACCTTTTTACAGTCGCCTTCCTTCTGCTAGAGGGGGTGACCGCTTTACAGTCATCCCCTCCGTGATGTGCCTAAAGGCGTGGCACCAATGGGCGGCTCTAGTGTGATCTTACGCGGACCTGGCTCTTCGGCACCGAAGGGGGGCTCCGACCGCTGACCGCTCCAGTGGTTTTAGCCGGTAGGAGTCCGGCATACAAAAAAAAAAAAACAAAAGGGTTACAGGCGTCGTTACAGATTTAAAAGATACAGTACAAACCTAATCCGTTCAAAGGTGTTTTAAACAAATTTTATTTGTAAAACATGTAGCCATATAACAACAAGTGTATCGGACATCATCATCATCATGTCAACCATAGTGGGTCATAGCTGAAAACCAGCGTTAAGTGGTCAGTATGGCTGCCTCCTCACATTATGCTGAGCTGTTGCCCATTTAGCACTGTAATTTGTTTGTGGAATTTGTGTCTGTAAACGCACCCACGACACAGGAGAAATCCTAGTGTGGGGCAACGTTTAAAAAAAAAAAATATACGTTTGAAGATGGTCCTCCACAAGAATTGTGATTACCTTTTTTTAAATTAATTTAGTATTCTTACATTCCTACTAACTACTTATTCCGTGTGGTGTCCGGATTAAGAATATAGTACCACTCCATCTCCTCCCGCGGATGTCGTAAAAGGCGACTAAGGGAATCTAAATCAGAGGGATGGCAGCAGCGTCCCTTCTGAAAAACGGTAGCCATACTGCGCTCACCAACCCGCCTGCTAAGCGTGGTGAGTAATACCCCCCAAAATAATGACACAGTTGTGGAAATCTAGGCCTTTGTTCAGCAGTGGACATATAAATGGCCGATATGATGATTGTTCTTACAGTTTACTACAACAGAAAACAGATTCAAATCTCCTCACGATTGATAAAAATATGTACCTAATAGATGGCTTAAAACCTAAAATATCTGCTTACTATGAGTGCTTTAATTATCATCATCTTCATCACCATAGAACGACCTAACGCCTCCGCTCCGTACTATAAAGACAGTTAACACCTTTCGCATTAAATATAAGCGACACTTGTTGTGTATACAAAAGGAAAACATATAGACTTACCCGAGCTATGCGCGCATCTTGTGATGGTGACCAGAGTAGAGTGTGGCAGCGTATTTTCCAAGTTACTTGCAGCATCTTGATTACAATAAAACTATTTGCACATCACACTAACACAAGTACACATTACACAAAAAATACTTAAACGCTAAAATGTATAGAACACTACTATTTACGAACACAATATATATGGGAAAACACTTGATTTTATATAGGTATGTTTGATTCAGACCTAATTTTTTTATTATAAGTTTGTTTTCATTTTCGTTGCGACTAAAGATTTAAGATTAACAGTTACCACAGATTACTTAGAGACAGACTACGTATATTTTTAAAATTTTCTGTTGTTGTTGTGTAAATCGCCATAAGGCAGGCAAAGGTAAAAGACCATACAGCCAAATTCTTTTGTGTGATCAATGATCATGAAATAATGCCGTTATCAGACGATGAGTGTTAATATATATGAACAGTTAATTTGCTTATTCTTATATAAAACATTATATATATTTAGTACCTTTATTTTTGTATTGACATCGTCCGTGACGTCACTACTGTCACACTGTCACATTAATTCCTATCTGAAAAACAGCGCCGCGGCATTTTTTTTTAATGTCGCAGCATTATGCTGGCTTAGAATACCACCCCCCCCCCCTTCTCTTCCCGTGGGTGTCTTAAAAGTCGATTAAGGGATTAGCCGGAAGATGGGCAGCAGCCCCAAGGAGCCCACAATATACCCATATCGTTCGTTGTGGTGATCTTTGGGGGAGGCCTGTATCTAGCAGTGGACTTCATTCGGCCGAAATGTGTGAAAAATGAAAAGAGTGCCAAGCAGCCGAGGGAAGTCATTTGGACAACATTATTTTTAGGTCTTAAAAATTCCTATGTTTCTACTTTTTAAAAATACAAATATATTTTTGTTATGTTTCGTAGTTCTTTTTTAATTGAATATTGAAACCGCCAACACCCTTATGGGCCAACCTGTATATACATAGTTCATTGTTGTATAAAGAAACTCTGTGTATAACGAATTTTATTATTACGTAACTTTATAACAATGTTGACTCAAAAAGTAATTCATTCCAGAAGTCTACGGAAACAGCCAATTATGTACTGCAATTCCAGTGACTTTTTTACCTTGGTGGAAATGTGTCTTGTACTTCCTCTACCCGATGTAGGGCGGCAGGATATGCTGAATATTATATAGGAGAGCAAATTAACATGCGGGTCGCCTTAGCGAGCATCACTGCCAATAATCATACACGACACTAAAGCATTGGCGGTTGTGTTGCCAGCCTATAGGACAGATTTTCCTTTCCCCGTGTAATATGTCTGCCACATTTTTGGGGGCAGTATATGTCACTCATCGTACGAAACTCAGAAAATCTTGCTACATCACGCCTGATATTCTGGTATACAGTGACAGCAAGCTATAGTCAACTGACTACAGTTAGGCTCTCCCACGAAAAGTTGTGGGGTATATCGATATCTTGAGGAGATCATTATGTCATTATTTCTAGATTCTGGACGTTCCTAACGAATTACGTATTCTTGTCGTCTCAGCCTTAATACAAATTGCCTGACAAATTTAAAGGCTACAACACTGACGGCATATACCCTAAGAGTCTGATAAATAAGCAATGATATCCCAAGACCCAGCATATTAAGCAATTCAGCTCTCAAAACCGTGCAAAATAATAAAATAAGATAGATAACGATAAATAGTACACTTTTCTTTTTTTATGATGAAAGAGTTTATTTCTTAAAAAACACTTATACAGGTTAAGGAAACAAACAATAATTTCTGGTATAGTTAAAGGAATGAACTCGGCAATGTCAGCAGTGCGCAGTGTTTAAATCGCGCACTGGTCAAAGGTGGATTTCCCCCCGAAAATCAACTAAATAAAATTACACAATAAAGTAGTTAAAGCTTCAATGATCCTGCAAAATAATCAGTTAGCGCCAAATAACTTGAAAAATAAATAATAGTCAGTTCTAGCAAGATATTGATGAGATAACGGAGCACCTTTTCAACACAATGATAATATAAACACACGTCGTACTAAAATGAGGAGTTGGAAAAAGTTATTCAAAGTCCCGTGCGGTGCCGGCTAAGAACATCACCAACCCATCTCATCCTGTGGGGGTCTTTAAAGGCAACTAAGGGATTGGCCGGAGGATGGGTAGCAGCATCCTTCAAATACATTAACAACTCAACGGTGATCGCCAACTCACCTGCCAAGCCTGGCAATTAGAGCAAAACCTCCCAAGAAGCATACAACAAAAACCCAAAGCGCTAGTTGTGGCGATCTTTGCGAAAGGCTTGTATCCAGCAGTGGGCGTTTTTTCAGCTAAAATGATGATGATGATTCAAATGACAACTGGAAACAACGACAGCTTAACGTTCACGAAGGGGACTTCACAAACGAAAAGTTTCTACCCTTTCAAGTCATGACCAACAAGGCCGTCTGGCACCACAAGCTAAGGGCTAAGGCTAAGAATACCAACACCTCATCTCATCCTATTAGTATCGTAAAAGGCGACAGTGGGATTAGCCGGAGGACGGGCAGCAGCCCGCGTGCCGTGGCAATCATGGCAAAACCCCCCAATTAACGCCCAACACAAACATAGAACGGTCATTAAGGCGATTTCTAAGGGAGGCTTATGTCCAGCAGTGGACCTTTTTCCGCTGAAATTATGAAACAAAACAATACTAATTAAGTCAGAGATTCGCTTAAGCAAAGAATAATTATGCCGCCTAAGTACTGTACTTAATTCGTAATTCCTTAAATTACTATGAGCCATTATTAAACACGTGACATTCCATACACATCTGTACACGAAACAATCTGTAAAGTATACTCAATACTTGTTGAAGTAATCGTGAAACGGAGAAAAAACAGCGTGTGACGATTTCCGGCCCATCGCCCGTGGTTGTGGCCTGAATGCCAGCGTACCGGAAGTACGTAAGCGGTGGGTACGCCACCTTCCGGCCTGCGCGACAATTCCAAACTTTCGTCCAAATAACTTTAACGTCAACGTGACAAAAAGGACGTTTTTGTGTGGACCGCGTTTTGTGAATAGCTTCATACATGCGTGTTGTGTTAGTTTTTACTCTAAACTCTAATAACTGATGTTTTTAGAGGAATAAAATTTCCGCAGTGTAATTGTCAGTTCCAATTGGGAAATAAGAAAGCTCAACGTCACTCAGCGAGCTATGGAGAGATCTATGCATGGTATTTCTACACGAGATCGAAGAAGAACTAAAGTTGCTGACATAGCTGAAAGGGTTAGTAAACTGAAGTGGCAACGGATGGGGCACATTGCTCGTAGAACTGTGATCAGGCAAAAGGGTTTAATACTAAAGTGGGGTCCGCGCACCGGAAAATGCATCGTGTAAAAGGCGACAAAGGATTGAACCACAGCATTCTCCTGTGGGCTCATATCATATTGCGATCACCAATCTGCCTGTGAAGCGTGGCGATTATGGCAATATCCCCTATTGTAGAGCTCATTGGGAAGTCCATATCCAGCAGTGGACGTTTACGGGTGGATATATGTGTTTAATTGTCGGTTTATAGGTCTTGTTGACCAAATTGGTAGCCCATTAAATATTAGTGATGTGGTAAATTCTCTAATCAATTACTTTCTTCCTATCACCTTTATGCAGATGATCTTCAGATTTATTATCAAGCTCCTGTTGTAAAGCTATCAGACGCTGTTGCCACAATTAACATAGATCTAGCCCGAATATGTGACTGGAGTAACAGATATGGACTAAATGTTAATCCTATGAAGACACAGATCATTGTTGTGTGCAGTTCCAGGATGATATCTAGAATAAACTGGACCACACTTCCTCAGGTTTCATTTGCCGGCACTTCAGTTCCTTTTAGTGATAAAGTTAGGAACTTGGGGTTGGTCATTGATAGGAATTTATCCTTGACTGCTCATCTACAAGAAGTAAGTCGTAAGATATTTGCTTCAGTAAGCAGCTTGAGAAGATTACGCAACTTTCTTCCTACTACCACTAAAATTGCGCTTGCACAATCCCTTCTCCTTCCTATCCTCGATTATGCCGATGCCAGCTATCTTGACCTTACAGAGGAACAACTTGAAAGACTTGAGCGACTTCAAAATGTTTGTATACGATTTATATTTGGTTTAAGAAAATATGATCATGTCTCAGAATTCCGCACTAAGCTCAAGTGGTTACCAATTCGCCTTCGTCGGAATACTCATATTCTTTCGTTACTTTACAGTGTATTGTTCATTCCTTCCACTCCCTCTTACCTTAAAAAACGCTTCGAGTTCATCGGTGACACTCATACAAGATTTCTAAGATCATCAGAAGACCTAAAACTTAAAATGCCAATGCATTCCACAAAATTTATTGATAACTCCTTTACGGTTCAGGCCGCTCGTTTGTGGAATGCATTACCAGTTTTAATAAGACGAGCTCAGTTAATATCAGTATTCAAAAGACTAGTGAGGGAACATTACTTGTCACTGTGATTATTGTTGCTTATAATTTACTAAGTATTACATCTGAAGTAACTGCTTTTCTATATTTTGACGAATAAATTAAAAAGTATTTGTATATGTGTATATATAAATGTTTGTGTATTTATATATCTATATTGTGTATAATCTCCATTCCAAATTACATTATTTATATATTTAGTATAGTATACGTAATTTAGTTATTTCATTATGTATCTGTGTGCACCATCAACTGCCGCATATATTATCCAGTTAAGTATTTCTCCATCCTAAGGTTGCCTGGAAGAAATCGCCGAGCGCGATAAGGCCGCCCATTGTACTCTAAAATATACTTATTAGCACTACTGTTTTTATTACCTTTAACGATTGGTGTACAATAAAGAGCATAATAAAATAAATAAATAAATAAAGCGCTTAGTTTTCATGCACTACATTTCTGTTATTGCCCCATGGTAATAACAGAAATACACGTACTTGCGTTATGTTATCTCCCTGCCATTATAAGGGAAATAACGGAAAGCAAGTAATCGTTATAATAATAAAAAAACAATACGCTGATATTACTATCATCATCTTCGGCCTACCGCAGTTCACCATTTAGCAGCGTCACCTATGCAATAGATATGCGACAAGGATGGATTTCAAAAATCAATGGTAATCCCGTCTCTCAGGCAAGATGAAAAAAGGTTCGTGACATTTTCGGAAGATGTGTTACTAAGTAGTAGAGAAGAGTGTATGCAATACCAACAGCTACCTAATTGCAGGTAGTTCTTCCCCATACTGACAATGATCGTGTGCTAACAGAGAACACACATGCAGAAAATAAAGGAAGAAAACCTACACATTTCATATTATAACATATTGAGTCATAGTATCATTATTCCCACTTACTAAAATTAGCAAATTTTCTCAACTTTGTTTGGTACGACATGTGACGGTCAGTACCGACCATAGACTATACACTAATACTGACATACCGACATACATATTGCACCAAGTATCAGTATGTCAAAACCAATAAAATGAAAGATTGATCAGAAACTCAATCTCGTCACAGAATAGCAACATTGCTGCATTTCGTACGTGACCAGTACGGCGGTTCAACCTCCAAAAATATGGTAGACTGTAGCGGCCATGGTAACGGCGGGGCAGGGGGTGCTAAGTATCTTCGGATAGGATCCAGCTATCACCCCAAACGAAAACTGTCTCTAGTGACATATATCGCCCGCACACTGAGGTCAGACGAAAATATCGTTAAGCTGGAAGAAGAAATAGATAAGTTACACTGGGATGTCATGGGTTTGTCAGAAGTCCGAAGAGAGGGCGAGGACACAATAACCCGGAATCCGGCAACTTATTCTACTACCGGGATGGCGACCATCTGTCTCAAGGTGGTGTCTGTTTCCTCGTCCGCAAGTCCCTCAATAACAACATAGTTACCATCGAAAGTGTGTCGAGCAGGGTAGCGTACCTTATACTCAGAATATCCAAGAGGTATCCGTTGAAGGTTATACAATTCTACGCACTGACCTTGACATGACATATGGAACATAGACGTGGTCACTCACTGTGGGCCTCATAAAAAAGCTCAAAATCACTCTGCGAGTTATGGAGAGAGCTTTACTTGGTATTTCTCTACGAGATCCAAATAGATTATTTTTTCTTAATAAAAAACGTTGGCCCGCACTAGGATTTCTCTTGTGTCATGGGTGCGTTTACAGATACAAATTCCACACACAATACATCCAGACCCGGAACAATTACCTGCAGATCATACAAATATTTGTTCGGTGCGGGAATCGAACTATCAACCAAAGGATGTCCACCAAAGGCCTCCCCCGTATATTCGCACAACGATCGATGAGATGTCACCCGCACCCGCACCCCTTCCCCCCGGACCTCTGAGCATCTCAGACGTGTTGTAAAGAGACCACAGTATTATTTGATTTTTAATTATTAAATCTAAAAAATAAAAATTAAAATCTGTGAAAGTAAATAGGAGAACATAAACTTACAAGAGGTCGCCGCGCTGGACAGTTGGCTACGTATATAAACCCTGCGCGTGAGTCACAATAACAATCTTAGTTTACTACTTAATACCTCCGTGCGTAAATTACCACATTAACTATCGGGAATTAGTTAATGAACCTTGCAGTAATAAGAGTGTGTGCGTCTTATATTGATAACCACTGACTAAGACGAACGTATTTGCGAGAAAAAGATAGTCAAAGAAGTGAAGTTATACTGGACGGATAGCTGTTTTCCTCTGATCTGTCGATACCGTCCACTGTCAATTGACAGTGACGTACATAAATTTGAAATGCCCCTTCAACGCTCGCCGCCGCCGCCTCCTCCAAAGACTCAGCCGCCAACAACGCCGCTTTTTAGCACGCCACAGCCTGCCCTCTATACACCGCATAGCTCTTCTGAGCCGAGCCTCAATTTAAACCTGGAATCACCATCCATTAACGTTTCTCCTGCTATAACCTTCCGCAATGTCAAGCGCAAACGCCTAGATGAGGATGAGGAAAATACGCTATCCACTTTTATGTCGGAAATTAAGGAAATGTTTCACGAGCTCAAACAACGGCAGGAGGAAAAGTACGAAAAGCTATGTTCCATGGTGAATCAGATCCGCGACACTG
The DNA here is from genome assembly GCA_947459985.1 of Diloba caeruleocephala. NCBI lineage: Eukaryota > Metazoa > Arthropoda > Insecta > Lepidoptera > Noctuidae > Diloba > Diloba caeruleocephala. Next base: position 31,141,368 of record OX381606.1, on the reverse strand, counting down.
TTGATCATATGGCTGACAAATTTAATGAACTAACTTCGCGAGTAGAGCTTTTGGAAACAGACCGAAAAGAAAACTTGTTCTACATCAATAAGTTGGAGGCAAAACTTGAGAACTTTGAACAGAGTTCCAGATCAACCTGCATAGAGATACGCAATATCCCAGTGGTCAAATCTGAAACAAAGACTTCTTTATTAAAAACTGTGACAGATACGGGCAATCTTATCAATTTGCAAATACAAGCTCATGAAATTAAAGATGTTTTCCGAATACAAACAAAAAACCCGGACAACAAAACCATAATAGTTGACTTTACCACGGTCTTACGCAAAGACGAATTTTTGGACAGCTTTCGAAAACACAATAGGAACAGTTTCAAGTTAACCACGGAGCACCTGAAAATTAGTGGCCCTGCCAAGCCAATCTTTGTCTCTGAAAACCTAATACCTAGAAAAAAGAGACTATATTTCCTGGCCCGTGAAGCGGCTCAGTATAACGGTTACAAATTCTGTTGGATTAAACATGGAAAGATTCTTTTGCGTGAGAGAGAGGGATGCAAGCACTTCGAAGTCAAGAGTGAGGTTGATCTTTCTACCATTTTAAAGTCTGCATGACTACACCCTAATTGTTTTTATCTAACCAAATTAGCTGGTTCGCCGACTATTGTTTATTTCTGGCTTCTGTTCCACATGTCCTTTTATTTTTGTTTATATTGCTTTATATTAGTTTCCATAATATTTATACTACTTACACTTTTACATTCCTTGTACACTTGTACACTGTCGACAGACACACATAAACATTACTGCAATCAACAGATCACACTACATTACTATTACTACAAGTTTTCCAACAATACTATACATATGTTTGTTTTTTCCTATAATAGACAATTACACAAATTCGCAGCAACTTTTGTTCACATTCCGTGTTTGCTAAATATATTAAAATTAATGCAGCACATGAGTATAAGCCTAGTGCTGAACCTTCAATTGTTTTCTCTTTTTGCTAATACAATTTTAAATGGATGACTTAAATACAATTAATACTGAGATCGAGAATTTTAAGGTTTCTGACTGTTTCGTCTGCTTGCCGGAGACAAGCGGCAATTATTTGAAAAATCCTGAGTGTACACTTAAAATCTTGCATGTTAATATCCGGAGCATCAATTGTAATATTGATAAATTACAAGTATTATTAGGCAGATTGAGTTATACACTGGATGTTATTTTGCTGTCGGAATGTTGGCTAAGCAAATGTCCGAATATTCCCCCCCTAACAGGTTATAATACGCATACTTCTTCTTTCAAAAACCAGAATGATGGTGTAGTCGCTTACGTCAGAAATAATTTACAATACTCTTTTGATACTCCCACGTATAATGACGCAAATTGCGTGTTATTGAAATTCTCTGACAAAGTTGCAGTTATCGCTTTATATCGATCTCCCTCGTTTAAAGACCTAACTCCATTTTTCACCAGTCTAGATATTATATTACACCAGTTAAGAAATTTTAAAACTATCTCTCTTATCGGAGATATAAATATTAACATTGCACCGACAAACGCGGATCCAAATTGTGACGAATATTTAAATATTTCCGCATCACACGCTATGCTTCCCGCGCATTATTTTCCCACTAGGCTAGCAAATTGTCTCGATCATGTTTTGCTGAAATCTACACACACTGCCACAACTCTGGTACTAGACTGCGATTTAACAGATCACGCCCCGGTTCTCCTGTTCTGCAATCCGGACATGACTTTAAATACAATTAAACACATAAATACAAAAATTGATATTGCAAAAGTTACATCTGATATAGAAAAAGCAGATTTTTCTCTAATCCTCCTATCAAACAATCCTAATATTGCTGCTGAAACTTTGGTATCCATTCTATCCTCATCCGTCAAACAGCACACTTGTTGTTCAGTCGTTCCTAGTAGAAGGCGCATCATCAAGCCGTGGATTACACCTGGCCTTCTGAGATGTATCCGACATAGAGATAAGCTGTACAGAGCTTACAAGAAACACCCAGAAAATGAAACACAGAAAACTACTTTTTATCGTTACCGAACTTTCTGCAATAATCTTCTGAAAAAACTTAAATGCGAATATGAAAGGATAGAATTTCAGAAGGCCAGGCACAATCCAAAGGCTACCTGGAAACTTATCAAGAAACTTTCCCATCTGGATAAGGGTAAAACATCTCCTTCAGAATTACTAACGTCCGGTAACGATCCTCTCCTTTCTGTGAATTTGATAAACTACTACTTTGCGAATGTGGGCTGTAATCTTGCATCTAAGTTTTTGCAGTCTTTACCTCAAACTAGATCTACAGAGATTGACTCTAGCCCAGAAGTAGTAGGCTCTTCCTCGCCGGCCCTTTTGGAGTCGATGGTTATGTATGACGTGAATGACGCCGAAATTGAAAGCATTATTCATAATCTTAAAGATAAATGTGCTGTCGGGTATGACGGAATACCAACCACGGTTATTAAGGCCATAAAAAATACTATTATCCCACTCCTTGTTCACATTTTTAACCTGTGCCTATCCTCTGGTATCTTTCCGGATGTTTTCAAAACTGCCATAGTCCACCCTATATACAAGGGGGGAGACAGGGATCTTATATCCAATTATAGGCCTATATCCGTCCTCACGACCATTTCAAAAATCTTCGAGAAAATTATTAACGTGAGACTAGTAAAATTTCTTACTAGATTTAATATCCTGGCAAACAATCAATACGGTTTCAGAGCTGGAAAATCCACAGAAGACGCTACATTGGATCTCTCGAACACAATAATCGAACACCTAAACAATAAGCAAAAGTCAGTCGGCATTTTCCTCGACCTATCTAAGGCGTTCGATACCGTTTCTATCCCCAAATTAATTGACAAACTGGAAAAAATTGGCATTCGTGGCTATGCACTCGATATCTTCCGCAGCTACCTGACGGGACGTAAACAAGTTGTAAAAATAGAAACCTTTATAAGTAGAACAGAAAACATATTATTTGGTGCACCTCAGGGTAGTGTCCTAGGACCTACCCTCTTCCTTATCTATGTTAATGAGCTGTGTCAGTTATCTCTTCCCAACACAAAAATCATTACTTATGCGGATGATACAGCTCTAATAACCCATGGTAAAGATTGGCAAGAGACTCGAATGAAGGCAGAGGCTGCTCTCAGGTTGGTTTTGAAATGGTTAACCTCAAATCTGCTCACACTCAACCTCTCAAAGACGAAATTCATCCCCTTTACCGCAGGAATTCTTAGCCAACCAACAACTTCGTTTGAGATCATTGCTCATGTTTGTCCTAACCCAGTGGCTACCACCTGCAACTGTGCTCAGATAGAAAGGGTTGACAATATCAAATATCTCGGAGTTATAGTGGACAATCTTCTCACGTGGAAAAAGCAGGTTGACTCTATCGTGGTTCGTGTCAGAAGATTGATTTATGTATTTAAGAAGCTTCGAGCGACTGCTGATTTCTTATGCCTAAAATTGATTTACTTTGCTCTCGCCCAATCAGTTCTAAGTTACTGCATAACAACGTGGGGTGGGACCCATAAGACAACCATGCTGCGGTTAGAGAGGGCTCAGAGAGCAGTGCTAAAAGTACTCGCGAAGAAACCTGTTAGATTTCCGACTTCTGAATTATATTCACATTGTGAAGTCCTCGCAGTAAGACAGCTGTTCGTATTACAAACTGTTCTTATAAAACACCACCTTTTGCATTATGACCCCCAGTCCCTCGCAAAGAAGCGTCGCACTGATAGAATCTGCAAACCTGAGCTGTCCAAATTAGCGTTGGTAAGTCGCCACTTCAACCACATTAGCTCTAAACTCTATAATTACATAAATATGAAAATAAAAATTTTCCATTTAACAAGGAATATGCTAAGAATAAAAGTTACAGAATGGCTGAAATATATGTCCTATGATGCAACTGAACAACTTGTGGGTTCATGAATTAAAAACATAACACGCTAGCACACCCCCATTAATAACACGCACAAACACACATTCACACGCACACACACGCACACACACAAACGCGCATTCACGCATGCACACTCAAACACGCATACTCTAACACAGTCAGTTATACACACTTCTTTATATACTAATAGCACGATTAATTGTAATTCTTAAAATTCCATGTATGTAATTTTTCTTTATGATTGTCTGGAACAAATGTCTTTTATTGTATTTTGAGTTGGGCGTTGATAGCTGCGCCGCAGTATTATACTTTTGTAGCTATCATCGTTGCTTTTGTAAAACTTGTGTGACTCCAATTGTTCCTAATAAACGTTTAATTTAATTTTTAATTAATTTAATCCAACAACTCCCAACTACCTTCACCAGGACTTCTGTTGACCTCGTTGAACGCCGTGCCACGCTATTCGGAGTATGGTCTCCACTAGAGAACTTTTGCCCCAACGGCCGTTAGTTCTATGAGCAATGTGCCCCACTCATTGTCACTTCAGCTTACTGAACCTTTCAGCTATGTCGGCAACTTGAGTTTTCTACTGAAGTTAATAAATCTTGGCAAAAATGTATCCAATTTAAGTACCGTCACATCCTCGCTCAAACTAATCCTTTGTCTAGGAGAATTCCCATCAACTCGTACCGCCATAAAATTTACGTATACGTAACAGCATGACATAAGTTGAATTGTTGCGATGCATCGGACCTCAGATCATGGAAATAAGGTAGATATGTCATATGATGCAAGAACATCATTGTGATGTGCAAAATTAATATGAATCAAACTACGAGGGTCGCGCCCTTCCATGTCACGTGTAAGTTGTGAATGGGTGTTTTACAAATTAGGATTCCCCTCCGAGAACTGGTTACACGGCCCGGCCTCGAAGGCCATGGTAAAAAATAACATGTTAGTCGACAAGTTGTGTAACGTGAGAATATTGGAAGCTCCGACCAATAAAAGTCCAGAAGTCGGATCATCATTATCATCATTCTAGCCAAAAGACGTCCACTGCTGGACATAGGTTTCCCCCAAAGATCGCTAAAACAACCGTTCTTCGCTACTGGTATCCAGCGGATTCCCGCAACTTTCACCAGAACGTCGGTCCACCTCATGGGGGGTTCTGCCCTCGTTGCGTCTTCCGTTACACGATCGAAGTAAGAAGTCAGATTACAGACGTTTTATGTAAAATATTGATTTTATAACACATACGTTTAGAGTAAAAGGTTCATAATGAGTTATTGTGCTGTTATGTAGATATTAGTGATACTGATATCGTGCTGTCCTTTTGACTGTAGGTAAGTCTCTTGCTGCGGAGCGCACAGATAAGGAAAATCTGCTTGCTCATACCTAGCGAGCTCCATGGCATGTGCATGTAGGCATGTGTCACCATGTGCGCAGTACAGCGCACAGCTAAGTTTCGGAGACATCTCTTGCAGTCCCTTCCAAAATTTGCCTGGGCGCTTCCTTTTTACAGTCGCTTCTCCACCGCTAGAGGGATTACCGCTTTACTGTCATCCCTTCCGAGATGTGCCTAAAGGCGTGGCAATAATAGGCGGCTCTAGTGTGATTATATCGTGGACCTGGAGTCCCCCCTCCTGTGACGATGACGGGACGGTCCCCCGGGGAGAGGAAGATAATGATGCATTTCCATCGGATTGATAAAAAAAGGTCTTTTGTGTGAGAGTCTGGCTACTAGGTACTAGCGCAATGCCAGATATTCTGCTGCTAAGCAATTGTATTTGAACTTAAACATTACTGAGTTCTGGTTGGAAAGGCACTGTAGCTAGTGAAATTACTCTGATACCGAATGATAGCAAGCGCAGTGTGGTGCCACGCACCACTTGACTTGGATAACATTACAATTCCTATGAGCAGGCGTGTTACTTAACACCTGGCTATGACTCCATTGGTCGTCCCGCGCCACTAGGTTCCATAATATGCGTACTCACACCAAGCGACCCAAGAGAAGATGGTAGCATGCATGTGGTCACGCGCTGCCGTGGGACGCTTTGGGGGATCCTTTACAATCCCCCCGGGGGGTGACCAGCTTACAGTCACCCTCTCCGAAATGTGCCTATAGGCGTGGCACCAGTGGGCGGCTCTAATGCGATCATGCGAGAACCTGGAGCCTCCCTTGGGTGCCAAGGATGACGCTCCAGTGGTTTTAGCCGGTAGGAGTCCGGCATGCCCCTTCGCCCTTCCCCGGGGCGCAGGAAGTTCATGAAGAATTTCCACTGGGCACCAATAAAAAAAAGGTTTCATAATATATATATAGTATGTATATATTATTAGAACATCTATAAGCCCTAATATCGAGTCGTAAACTGTCATATCATACAAAACGGCGGATTATAATCCCCAGGCCTTCACGGCAATATTTTCAATAGCGTCATATCTCCACTATTTCAGTAATCCACTACCAAACAGTAAAATGCCGGCAGCTAGAACACTAGTACAAAACACAATTACAATAAAAGGTTTGAATGCACAGTTACAAAGCCCAAAGTTCTGCAGTCCGCACTGATATTGTATTCGTTTGGTAACAAACAACTGTCATTAGAGTCACGACACTAATTGCGAGTTGGATTTTGTAGTCTATGGTTTATGGAGGATCAGCTGCCTGGAAACTAATCTTGGAATGGACGGCATTGCATTACACCGTACTAATGGTACAGAAGGCTCGCTACTGACCAAGCTAGATAAATATTCTATGTACTGAGCTGCTGAGCTTCTGGTCGTATTTGTGATTTTGGGCGAAGAATGGCCAGAATATTGAAAGAGTGTGTACTGCGAAAAATCTTGGTCTCATTATGGATAGTGACCTTTTTTTTATTGGTCCCAGTGGAAATTCGTCATGAACGTCCTCCACCCCGGGGAAGGATGAAGGAGCGTGCTGGACTCCTAACACTACTGGCGCGGTCATCTTCGGCACCTTAGGGGGGCTCCAGGTCCTCGTATGATCGCACTAGAGCATCCCACAGTACCTGGTTGCACATCATATATTTTATTTTACATTTTAGAAAGTATCATCATCATCGTTTCGGCCGAATGAAGTCCACTGCTGGACACAGGCCTCCCCAAAGTACACCACGACGACCAATATAGGTGTGTTATGGGCTCATTGGGGGGTTTTGCCATAATCGCCACGCTTGGCAGACGGGTTGGCAATCGCAGTTGAGTTGTTAATGTACTCGAAAGACGCTGCTGCCCATCCTCCGGCTAAACCCTTAGTCGACTTTTACGACACCCATGGGAGGAGATGGGGCGGTGGCATTCTGAGCCGGCACACGCGGCCTTAGAAAGTATATTACTTATATAATTTAACCCCTCTTTCTGTCTTTTGTCTCTTTAAAGATATTTATTTCACTTTGAATCGCAAGAAGTTCACATTTGCTGACACACCCATTTTTACTTATTCATTTAATTGAATGTTTTATGTGTAACGTGTAACGAGAACGAATCATATATTATTTTGTCACCGTACACGATCATAGATCTAACATTAACGAATTTAAAACTTGTGCGCTGAGCGTCGCGCGGTATCATTCAATTAATTACTCGTTTTATTTAATTTGTTAGCTCCTGACGTGGTTTATAACACTGGGAGTTTGCCATGAGAATAACTGAGGTTGTATATGAAACGAAGGCTGAAATATTTTGTGACAAAATCTGAACAACTTCGCACACAAATTGTTTTTATAGAGTCAGTAACAATTGAATAAATTATTTAACATGAAAATCATCATCATATCAGCCACAGGACGTCCACTGCTGAACAAAAGCCTCCCCCTTAGATTTCCACAACGAGCGGCTACTTGCCACCCTCATCACACAACTCCGAGTTACCCTCACCAGGTCGTCTGTCCACCTCGTTGGAGGTCGTGTCGTCGTCGCCATAGTTCGCTGAGTGACCTTCAGCTTCCTTAAGAGGGCCACAGTGAGTGACCACGTCTTTATTCCTTATTTCATCACTGGTAACACACACTTGTTAAAGACTTTCGTCTAGAGGCATTGCGGTATTGTCGACGAAAAGAAGTTGCAACGTTTCCCGAACGCTGCCCAGTCGAGGCTGGAGTCGACGATTTTGCCTCTTTCTGGAAGTTGGACCTACCTAACTGGACAGTTTGTCCCAGGTAGACATACTCGTCAACAACTTCGAGAACAGAGCTCCTAACGGATATTGGGATAGGCACAAAATGGGCATTTGGCATGACTTTCATCTTGCCCATGTTCATTTTAAGACCCAGGAAACTCTGTTGAGATTATCGAGCATTGTGCTTAGGACTTGCAGTGATTCTGCCATGACTACGATGTCGTCGGCAAATCAATGGTGAATGATATACATGCCATTGATGTTAATGCCGAATACTTTCCACTCTAGTAGCTTGAAAGCATCCTCCATTGCAGCGGTGAACAGTTTCGGGGAAATGACGGCCCCCTGTCTCACACCTCTCCGCAATGCAATTTCCCCCGTGATCTCTTCATGTAATCGGACCGACATGGTGGCGTTTCTGTCTAAGCACTTCAATACTTCTATGTACCGATAGTCAATGTAGCACCGCTGCAGAGACTGCAGCACTGCCCAAGTTTCGATCGAGTCGAAGGATTTCTCATAGTCCACAAACGCTAAGCATAGTGACAGATTATACTCTGTGGTCTTCTGTATATCCTGCTACAGCGTATGGATGTGGTCTATAGTACTAAAACCTTTTCGGAAACCAGCTTGTTTTGGAGGCTGGAAGTGATCAAACCTGCGTTTGAGACGATTAGTGATGATCTTTGAAAACAGCTTATAAACATGGCTCATTAACGAGATGGGTCTAGAATAATTCAACAGGCTGTTGTCACTGTTTTTGAAGAATAGCTCCACCTCACCTCAGTTCCATGCTTCCGACGTTGTACCCTCGACTAAGACGGAATTGAATAGCTTCTGAAGGACTTTAAGTACTGGTGTTCAGCCCGCTTTCAGAAGCTCTGTTGTAATTCCGTCAACAGCTGGCTCCTTGTTATTTTTAAGAACCTCCTCCTTATTGAAGTCGGTTAAAAATAAGAATGATTCAAATCGGTTCTCTGATCAGAGAGGAATCGAAACTATCAAGACATCATCTAGATAAGCGCAGTCAAATAACCTGTTTATTGAAGCTGGTTAAAAAGCTACTCAATCAAATGTAATGAAATTTATATGGGACCAACTCGAAAGCCATGTGGTGCTGGCTCAGAATGCCACCACCTCATTTCATCCCGCGGGTGTCGTAAAAGTCGACTAAGGGATTAACCGAAGGATGGGCAGCAGCGTCCTTCGAGTACAACTCAACTCCGATCGCCAACTCGACTGCCAAGCGTGGCGATTATGGCAAGAGGGGTTTTGCACATAACACACCCATATTGGTCGTTGTGGTGATCTTTGGGGGAGGCCTGTGTCCAGCAGTGGACTTCATTCGGCCGAAATAATAATAACAATAACTTGAAAGCATTCTGCACCAATTAAAAAAAGAATTGCTCAAATCGGTCTACAAATCTCGGAGTAATCGGTGTACATACCTCCTCCTTTTTTTTAACTCTTTTCAAGTGAGTCTTACTTCCTAACTTAATTTTAAGAGGCATTTAAGGTCATTCTTGCCGTGCATTTTGGTCGTAAAGGAAATTTATTTACGAATCTGTCAATTAAGGACAGTTTTTAAATGCCTCTCGTGAATATACTAAAACTGCTAAGCGCTTTTCTCCTACGTTACATTTATGTGGCTCAAACAACAAAAGCGCGACAAAACACATTTTCAAATTGGTTTGGTTTTTTGATCTTAAAATTCTCATGATCCACGAGTTTCACAACACAATGATTGCACTGTCATTCAAATAAATGTAAGGCTCCGCCCCCTGAAACAATTATTTTTATTCATTTAAAGGGTTATCGGTACAAAACAAGCCCTCAAACAAAAGGCTCATTTGACATATAAGCGTGGTGAAGTCCTGCCAAAGGGAAGGGATTTTATTAAAAATACCCCGGATGCCATGGACGCCAAATTAAATTTTAGTATTGAAAATTATAAAATTGAAGTACCCAAATCGGTGTTTTACACTTTACAAGTCAACACGAACAATTTATTTCAGGAATTCTGACGACTTTGTTGTTTAAAGGGTCACCCAACAAAAGTGTGAACGTATATATCTTGACACATCGAGGACCTTTTTTTTTTTATTGATGTCCAGTGGAAATTCTACATGGAACTTCCTTCACCCCGGGGAAGGGCGAAAGGGTGTGCCGGACTCCTACCGGCTAAAACCACTGGAGCGGTCATCTTCGGCACCGAAGGGGGGCTCCAGGTCCTCGTAAGATCACACTAGAGCCGCCCATTGGTGCCACGACTTTAGGCACATCTTGGAAGGGATGAATGTAAAGCGGTCACCCCCTCTAGCAGAGGGAAGGCGACTGTAAAAAGGTCGCCCCCCAGGCACTTCTCGGGGAGGATTGTAAAGGATCCCCCCAAGCCTCGCTTTGCGCACATCGAGGACCTACCGTGTCTCGAACCACGTCCAGTGGCTGGTCCTGGCTTTATTACATTACAGTCGTGAGACAGTTTATATATGTATCTGAGTAAAATAGCAACAAAATAACAACCTCCTTTGGTTGGTAAAAATAGACCTTTGGTCGCCTAAGCTAATCGTGTAAACACTCTTTAGCTGATATAAAATAGACTTTATTCTAACGATAAATTTAATATTCAAAAATTAATAATTAAATGGAGAATGGTTTGATAATGATATAGTGAGTACACGCCGCGGTTGATGACCGGTTCTAAATAGAACTGTATATTGAAATGAGTTATGAATATTGGCCGGCTCAGAATACCACCACCCCATTTCCTCCCGCGGGTGTCGTAAAAGTCGACTAAGGGATTAGCCGGTAGATGGGCAGCAGCGTCCTTCGAATACATTAATAAGTCAACTGCCATCGCCAACCCGTCTGCCAAGCGTGGCGATTATGGCAAAACCCCCCATTGGGCCCACATCACAACCATATCGGTCGTTGTGGTGATCTTTGGGGGAGCCCTGTGTCCAGCAGTGGACTTCATTCGGCCGTGATGATGATTTTTTGATCAGATAACATAGATCCATTATTGTTAGTAGAATAAAAAATATAAATAATATAGGATTCTTAAAATGGTTACTAATGTAGTTAGGTATCAAATATTGAAATATAATCTCATATTACAACAGGATCCCCTATAAGATCAACGACATTACAAATAAAATCAATAAAATTATAGATTCAATTAATATAATTACATAAATACATTAAACATGAAATTTTATAATATTATTCATAAGTGCCGTGTGGTGCCGGCTCAGAATACCGCCACCCCATCTCCTCCCGTGGGTGTGGTAAAAGTCGACTAAGGGATTAGCCGGAGGATGGGCAGCAGCGTCCTTCGAGTACATTCACAACTAAACTGCGATCGCCAACCCGTCTGTCAAGCGTGGCGATTATGGCGAAACCCCCCAATATGCCCACAATACACCCATATCGGTGGTTGTGGTGATCTTTGGGGGAGGCCTGTGTCCAGCAGTGGACTTCATTCGGCCGAAATGATGATTCATAAATGGGCAGTTTACCCTATTCGCTATCATTTTCAGTTATAAGTCCGTGTTTGGGTCGCAGAAATTGCATGTGCACCAAATTTCAACTAGATTGCCCCAGTGAATTCGAAGCAAACTGGCTGTGATGGGCGGACAGACAGACACACGAGTGATCCTATACGGGTTCGCCGTTTTTTCATTCGAATCTTCGGAACTCTATGAAGAAGAAATGCTAATAAAACGGGCATAAATTTGTAACTTACCATAACGACTTGCCGTGTGGTGCCGGCTCAGAATGCCACCACCCCATCTCCTCCCGTGGGTGTCGTAAAAGTCGACTAAGGGATTAGTCGGAGGGTGGGCAGCAGCGTCCTTCGAGTATATTAACAACTCAACTGCGATCGCCAACCCGTCAGCCAAGCGTGGCGATTATGGCAAAACCACCCAATGAGCCCACAACACACACATATCGGTCGTTGTGGTGATCCTTGAGGGAGGCCTGTGTTCAGCAGTGGACTTCATTTGGCCGAAATGATGATGATGATAATGACACGGTCGCGTAGGTATAGGCTGTAAACAAGCTGATTGAATTTACATCATTCTATCTATACAAATAAATAAAATTGAAATGTCTGTTTGTAATGTCAAAATAACAGCTTTTTACTAAATGCATATGAAAGTATATACGGTACCTACGACAAAAATATGTAATTTTTTTGTCTGTGTGTTTGTTCCCGCTAATCTCAGACACGGCTGGACCGATTTCTACGGGACTTTCACTGGGAGATAGCTGATGTTATAAGGAAAAACTTAGGTTACTTTTATTAGGGTTCCGTACAAAAAAATAAAACCCATGAAATCCAAGATATATATACATACTCTATGTCAAGTGTCTAAATTTTATATAAATAATCCACATTCTTTTAAATTAAAAGGCGGGTGAAACCGCGGGTCTCAGCTAGTAAGAAATAAGTTCTTTTTCGCTGTGGTAAATAGTTTAATTTTGGATAGTTTAAATAGTTGATAAGTCGTAATTATTGTCGTTTTATATAGCACAGTTATCGAAATAATATACAAGCTCCTTTTGGATTGGACAGGGATTCAGGGTGCACACTGTATACATTTTGTATATCCCTCCCCTCCCAAAAAGCAATCAATAAGTTTTGCTCTTTTCGGGGGTTTCGGCTAAACCGAATTATGTACTTATATTTAAGTTTTATCGGCAACACTTTGATGGCTCGTCAGTCAAATAACATTTCAGAATTTTAGAAGTGTAATCTAACTTTAAGTTATGTTTACTTGATAAGATTGTCTTTAATCAATTTTAGTGATGATGAAAATTATAAGACGTTCATGCTGTGGAGTTAGATACCATTACTACTTTATTCCTTTTTTTTTTTGATGTCATCATGAAAGTTCTACATGGAAGTTCCTTCACCCCGGGGAAGGGCGAAGGGGTATGCTGGTCTCCTACCGGCTAAAACCACTACAGCGGTCAACTTTGGCACCGAAGGGGGGCTCCAGGTCCTCATAAGATCACACTAGAGCCGCCTAACTAGAGCCACCCGTCTATTTTATACCGAGCTGTCCCAATTGACATAATTTAAAATCGATAAGTACTACTACAAGGAAATATAAATGTTTGAAAGCTTATTATGTATAAAGCATAGCAAAAAGCTCCGCGGCCGGTAGGATTCGAACCTACGCTCCCACTGGGAATCTGATTTCGAGTCAGACGCCTTAACCACTCGGCCACGACCGCTTGATGCAACTACCTTGCAATTAGCAGCTATGATCAAGAACTAAAATTCTACGTTTTATGTAGATTTTTGCAATTCAATAATGCGGAAAAAAAATAATTGTCCTCGACATTCTATGCTCGATGCTCTCATAAGTCTTTATCATAAAATGTCTTGTACAAAAACAGGATCGCTGCATTTTTTAGGCACTTCTAGATTACTACACTTTTAATTTATTTTTATCTAGTACAGGAGCTTCTAATAACTCTAAGCAAACTATGTTGACCGTGTGGTGCCGGCTCAGAATACCACCACCCCATCTCCTCCCGTAGGTGTCGTAGAAGTCGACTAAGGGATTAGTTGGAGGATGGGCAGCAGCGTCCTTCGAGTACATTAACAGCTCAACTGCGATCGCCAACCCGTCTGCCAAGCGTGGCGATTATGGCAAAACCCCCCAATGAGCCCACAACACACTCATATCAGTCGTTGTGGTGATCTACGGGGGAGGTCTGTGTCCAGCAGTGGACTTCATTCGGCTGAAATGATGAGACTATGTTAAAAAGAATCTTTTTTACATTAAAACCGTTAATTTTGTGATTAAAAGCCGTGTGTACGATTCTACATTCGTGTATCCGAGCATTTTTTATTGCAGTTTACGTATAATTATTTGAAGATCACCCTCAAATCAACACACCTTCCGTTGTGGCCTCAGAAAAGCTATTTTCAATTGGCAATATACTAACGGAGAAAAGAAATAGTCTGTAGCCAAAAATTAAGTTAGTAACGCGAATTTTATGCTTTACAAATGAGAGTTGATTTAAATGATTTAAATAATTTATTTATATTGACTAGCGGATTTATTGCCTTTGATTACGTTCCGCGTATTCGTCTTCGCCGAAACGTAGAATTAATATTCATATTCGTAAAACTAATGTTCGCTACATCACTATTTAGAATAAAACGATAGCCGTCTAATTTTTGCTACGAATATTCTTTGTGCACGCTACGTACCTTTATTAATTGGGTGAAAATGGCTCCGAAACGGTGTAACTTTACGTAATTATAAAAAATTCACTCCAGATATTTGCGACCCAATTTAAGTACTTACTTAACACTAAAATGCTAAACCAAACAGGTTCAAAAAGCAACTGGTAAATCCTTGCATTAGCATAGAGATCGATGGGGGATTTGCGTCGGTCCGACAGTCCGGGGATTCGCTATCCCCATCCCCCATCCCCGCAAAACAGACCATCCGTTACTAAAGTCTAAGTTTCAGAGATAAACCAGTTTCCAAATAGAAACTTGGATTTATTAACCTGCTCCGTGTTGTTTTATAGGGATGTTATACAGTTCAGTTTTGTGTAATGTCTGACAATGCAGTGTGGGCGTTACAGGAATTGTTAAATTGAAGGATTTGAATCGAATCGAATGGCGACAGATTTAATTTTTCCAGACCAACCGGGATTTTATTGTTAATTGTTAATATTAACTATGATATTTCATAATCTCATGGTTTTATGAAATCAAGTGCTTTAGCATTGTTGAAATTTTTTATAGTTTGTGTAATATATTTTCATTCTTGATAAGTACTCATCATTATTTAGTCATATCCCACTTAAAATAATGTTGGCCTAATAAAAGACATAGGCACTATCGGAGAGGGTGATTGTAAAAAATCACCCCCTCTTGCGGGAGGGAGGCGATTGTAAAAAGGCCGACCTCCCGAATCATCTTGGGAATTGTAAAGGATCCCCACGAAGCATCGCCATGCGCTGTGACCACGTACGTGACATCATCTTCCCGGGAGTTGTTTGGAATGAGTGCGCAGAGTCCCCACTCTGTGCACCCGAGACCCTCCTGCCCTCCACCGTATAGCGAAGGCAGGGTACTCAGACGTCCCCGAGAGGTGCCTGGGCCCCGAGAGGTGCCTTGGGGGCGGCCTTTTTACAGCCGCCTGCCCTCCGCTAGAGGGGGTGACCGCTTTCCAGTCATCCTCTCCGAGATGTGCCTAAAGGCGTGGCAGCAATCGGCGGCTCCAGTGTGATCTTACGAGGACCTGGAGCCCCCCTTCGGTGCCGAAGATGACCGCTCCAGTGGTTTTAGCCGGTAGGAGTCCGGCATACCCCTTCGCCCTTCCCCGGGGCAAAGGAAGTTCCATGTATAATTTCCACTGGACAACAATAAAAAAAAGGGTACTCAGACGTGTTGAAAATAGGCACCAGGAGGTACCCAAGCGCCTTCTACTTCTACGAGCGGGATCGGCCCTCTTCCAATCCTGCTCATCTGTAGCATGACGCTATCATAGAAACAGCAATGTACTCCAATTTTCATGCTTTACCAGCATAGCCGATACATTGAATCCGTGCATGACTAAACAAGGCAGTGGACGCGTTGGTCTGTTTTCTACTGTCGGCATCGATGTAATCAATCGACAAGTTATCTATTGAAAATAGATATCAGTATATTATGTACATAACTGCTTGATTATAAATATCAGCCAAAGGACGTCCACTGCCGAACTAATTCCTCCCCCATAGACTTCCACAAGAAAGTTCAAGGTCACTCAGCGAGCTATGGAGAGAGCTATGCTTGGTATTTCTCTACGAGATCGAATCACAGATGAGGAGATCCGTAGAAGAACTAAAGTTGTCGACATAACTGAAAGGATTAGTAAACTGAAGTGGCAATGGGCAGGGCACATTGCTCGTAGAACTGATGGCCGTTGGGGCACAAAGGTTCTCGAATGGAGACCGCGCACCGGAAAACGCAGCGTGGGACGACCTCCAACGAGGTGGACAGACGTCCTGATGAAGGTCACTGGGAGTCGTTGGATGAGAGCGGCATGGGACCGCTCGTTGTGGAAATCTAAGGGGGAGGCCTTTGTTCAGCAGTGGACGTCCTGTGGCTGATATGATGATATGATGATGAGACTTCCACAACTATCATTTTGGCAGGCGGCGTGAGAGCAGTATGGCCACTGTTCCACAAGAGGAACGCTGCTGCCAATCGCTTTGTAGAGTCCTTTAGCTGCTTTTTACGATATCCACGGGAAAATATGTGGTATTTATCCCGCACATGGGCATGCATTATCCTCACATAGCTTCTTTTTTTGTCGATTATATTATGTTAAGTAATAAGACTAATGCATCATATATTTTAAAAGAGTATATCCATGGAGTTTCTTGCCCGTTCTTCTCGATAGGATCGACGACTTGGAACCGTGCAACTATTGAAATTCTGACTATTCGAAAGTACCAGCAAATGGTTTACATGAATTAAAAAAACTTTTGACTTTGACTTTGAAATGGAGTTTCACAATATTCTTAATCTGGAAATCACACGAAAAGCTTGATTATTATCTATTGCAAATTTTTCATCACAACCGTTACACTGAAGATATTTCAGTTGATTTTAACTGATAGTCAAGAAATTAGTGTTCCTCCTAAATCCTTATATAAAGGATCGGAATCCATACAAATGTTAGGAAGGATATGAAGTTTCAAAAGGGACGGTAAGCCGGCTAGCGATTGCAAATTTTATACATAACTTTATCGTGAACTACCCTACCTGCCCTACCTTCGCTCGTATTATAAACTCTATCACCTTTCTCTCAATGGTATATATTCTCATTGACCAAAAAATGTCACAACCAATCAAGTAATTTTGGAAATCACTAATATACCTGTATAGCTCTGATAGTCCCTTCGAAACAAGGTTCAGTATTTCTATAGGAACCTATACAATATCCATAATAACAAAGTATACGCCTGTAGTGGTCGCCATGTAGAGAGTCCATCTTGTAAGTGGCAAGTCATTGTCTGCCACAGAATTCCAGTTAACGGTGGAAAGGCAGACGCCGTTGTTGCAGTTTTTATTAGAATTTTCCATCTACTACCATTGCAATAGAACCTAAAGTTGTAGTTTCCATCTCATGCAATAGTTTTACACCTCCGGGGTCATTACGAGACTGCATTTTGTTAGTGTAGCTGTGGAGAGTAGCCGGTTAGTGTCCCATTACGTTTCAGATTAAAATTCTCTAAAAGGGCCCCTGCGTGCTAGAGACCCATGTTCCTGCATAAGTCTATCAAAAGACCGGGTTTGGCTTTGCAAAGCTATTAACCCGTGCATAGAGAGAGAAAAAAGGAAGTACAGATAACTCAGTTTTGTTTTTCTAATACAAACGTAGCCCCACACTAGGATTTCTCCTGTGTGGTGGGTGCGTTTACAGACATGAATTCCAAAACACCCAGACCCGGAACAACTACCTGCAGATCATACAAATATTTGTTCCGTGCGGGAATCGAACCCACGACTCGGAGCACAGCAGCCGACTGTATCAGGTGCAGCCACCAACCACCAACCATAAACATCGCGGTGAACCACTAAATAAAACTAAGTATCC
Organism: Diloba caeruleocephala; assembly: GCA_947459985.1. Taxonomy (NCBI): domain Eukaryota; kingdom Metazoa; phylum Arthropoda; class Insecta; order Lepidoptera; family Noctuidae; genus Diloba; species Diloba caeruleocephala. The sequence goes on along the minus strand of OX381606.1, from coordinate 31,123,658 downwards.
AAACCTCATTTAGCGAGTTCATTTTACCGCGTACATAGTTTCGCCACAAGTAAACAACAATAAAGTGAATTTCTCAGCAGCCAGTTGCAAGTAAATACGCTTTCTTAGTACTCGAGCGCATATTTTTGTCGGAAACGACCCGCGACCTAAAACAAAACGTTAGTTACCCCTAAATGAGCGTTATTGCAGCCATTTCGCCCCTAATTTAGGGGTATAATTCAAAATTAAAAAGCTGGAGAAGTGTGAGGTGGTTGTGTTGTAAGTATTCCGTATAAGAAACTGTTAAATTAAATCAAAATGTTTGTGTTACCTTTGCCTTGAAAACCAAATATCGTAGGTAGTTTATAGTAAATTCATCGTCATTGTCATCATCATTTCAGCTGAAAAACGTCCACTGCGGTTATCATGCGGTTGTCATAGAAAAATATCACTACAATGACGGCTGGGTTAGTGATGTGTGCTCAATGACTGAATAACAGAGACATGGTGGTACTATTCGTAGCCACTACCACACGATAATAAATAAGATGTATGGTTACTACCTAATATGTAACCACTATTAGTCTCTTTACAGATGTTGGCGATTTTATTAGGCATGCACCGAAAAACAGCGTAAGACAGTCTCCATCAGGGGCCGCGGATGCGTAGATTGGGGAGTCTGCGTGTTCACGCCGAGCGACCCCCGGAAAGACGGTGACGCGCACGTGGTCACGTGCGGCCGTGTGCACAGCGCACAGCGAGGATAAGGGAATCCTTTATAATCCTCACCGAGAAGTGCCTGGAGGGCGACCTAATTACAGTGACCCTCCACTAGACCGCTTTACAGTAATTCCCTCCGTGATGTGCCTAAACGCGTGGCACCAATGAGCGGCTCTAGTGTGATCTTACGAGGACCTGGAGACCCCCCCCCCCTTTCGGTGCCGAAGATGACCACTCCAGTAGCTTTAGCTGGTAGGAGTCCGGCATACCCCTTCGCCCTTCCCCCAGGCGAAGGAAGTTCATGTAGAATTTCCACTGACCACCAATAAAAAAAAGGACAGCCTCCACCGAGATGAATAGACTACCTGGCATGTAACCGGTCGCTGTCGAAATCTAAGGCCAATGTTCAGCAATGGACATCTTTCGGTTGATATGACAATAAAGCAACGAAAACACAGGTTTTCTTTCGTTTGTCATTTCACGCACAACGATTGCTCCAACCAATCCTTGGGAGAAAGACTACAGCAAGACCTCTCCGTGTCTCGAAAAACACGTCAAGCTCGTCCCGGTGATCATATGAATATCTCCTCCTTCAATGACAGTCGTTACAGAAAGACTAATGATACCGGGATGACCCTTCAAGGTTCTAGGTGACGAAGATAAGTTATCAGGCGCTTTGTGTCCTAATAACCGTAAATTAATAACTACGTGCCGTGTGATGCCGGCTCAGATTGCCACCACCCCATCTCCTCCCATGGGTGTCGTAAAAGTCGACTAAGGGATTAGCCAGAGGATGGGCAGCAGCGTCCTTCGAGTATAGTAACAACTCAACCGCGATCGCCAACCCGCCAAGCCGGCCAAGCGTAGCGATTATGGCAAAACCCCCCAATGAGCCCACAACACATCCATATCGGTGGTTGTGGTGATCTTTGGGGGAGGCCTGTGTCCAGCAGTGGACTTCATTCGGCTACTAAGATAAAATTGGAAACGGTCGCAACAACGTTGAGAATAGGCTTCCTAGGAAGATTGTGATTTCAGCAAGTATCTGTACTTTGTATTTCATCGTCATCATCATCATATCAGCTGAAAAACTACCACTGCTCAACGGCCTTCCCTATAGATTACCACAATTGCGTCATCATCTTGGGGGTCGATACTAGTGCCTGTAAAGCTAATTTTTACTACCACGCCATTTTTAATTTTTTTTATTGATGTCCAGTGGAAACTCTACATGGAACTTCCTTCACCCCGGGGAAGGGCGAAGGGGTATGCCGAACTCCTACCGGCTAAAACCACTGGAGCTCTAAACTTCGGCACCGAAGGGGGGCTCCGGGTCCTCGTAAGATCACACTAGATTACTACTACGCCTGACGTTTTGAGAACCAATTCTTGTTTATTAACTCCTCCAGTTTAGTCGGCTTATGTTGAATAGTCAAGAATGGATTCATGCCAATGGTACAGTTGACCAACAACCTCTTGGATAACAGTCCGACACCGTAATCATTTCAGATTTTCAACCTTCTCTACCGTACTCCAAAAAGTAATATTTTTATGTAATAAAAAAGATTCCAAAGCCTTCCAAAAATGCTGCTATCTCACATTTCATCGGGTTCTTTATCTCAGGCCCGTGACGTCACCAACGCTTATTACCTCCCACGCCGATCGTAAGGGACCTCTGTAAATTCTCTTATATTCTCAAATTGTCCTAAAATATTGGGACGGAGATATATGACGTTGGGGTATTAAAAAGGATTAAAGTATTAAAATAAAGAGTGGTACGTTATAGATGTGGATGGGGTCTAGCTTAGCACATTGTGAATCCAGGGAGAAGTTAAGAGTAACGCGATTGGTACACGGTTTGGTATGTTGGAGCTATATGAGCTGCTAGAACTCATGTTTTAGTTTTTTTTTCATCATTTCGGCCGAATGAAGTCCACTGCTGGACACAAGCCTCCCCCAAAGATCACCACAGCGACCGATATAAACGGGTTGTGGTTTCATTGGGGGGGTTTGCCATATTCGCCACGCTTGGCACACGGGTTGACAATCGCAGTTGAGTTGTTAATTTACTCGAAGGACGCTGCTGCCCATCCTCCAGCTAATCCCTTAGTCGACTTTTACGACACCCACGGGAGGAAATGGGGTGGTGGTATTCTGAGCCGGCACTACACTTTTTTTTTTTTTTGTTTGACATGAATTCCACACACAATACTCTACGCATTAGATGTGGACAGGTAAGACTACCTGATAAACCTCAATTTTGTAGCACATCTAAATCTCAAATTAACCGCACTTACAATTAGAACTGCAAGTTACACCAAAATGCACACCGCGATGTTGTAAGATCGCGTGCGGTTCGCAGCGATATCGTCCGATCTACGCCTATTACACGGGCACCTTCCGACGGTGCTTACAACTCACTCGCCAACTAATATATAACCGCTATCTGTGTAGTGCAGACATCTAATAGAAACAGCGGAGTTTGATAGTTAGTTATGTATTAAATTTTACTTTATATTCTGACCTACACGAATGACATTCATCATTTCAGCCGTAATAACGTCCACTGCTGGACAAAAGCCTCCCCAAAAGATTGCCAACACAATTGACAACGATCGGTATGGGTTTTTGTTGTGTGCTCATTGAGGGATATTGCCATAATCGCTACGATTGGCAGACGGGTTCGCAATCGCAGTTGAGTAATAAATATACTCGAAGGACGCTGCTGCCCATCCTCCGGCTAATCCCATGGCGCCTTTTACGACACCCACTGGATGAGACGGGGTGGTGGTATTCTTAGCCGACGCCACATGGCAAGACATTACTAAGAGATAAAAGTCCATACAATATTTTACATCATATTAATGCAGTATTCATACTCCATTATCATCATATCAGCCAAAGGCCGTCCACTGCTAAACAGGCTTCTAAACTGCTGCTAAACTGCCTCCCCCATAATTTTCCACAATTGTGTCATTATTTTGGTTGGAATTTGCCAGTACTCACCATGCTTGGCAGGCAGTTTGCTGAGTGCAGTATGGCTACAGTCACAGAGAAGTGACCCTGCTGCCCATCCCCTTGGCTTAGAATTCCTTAGACACCTATGCCGTACATCCGCGGAAGGAGATGGAGTGGTGCTTTATTCTTAATCTGGATACCACATGGATGACATACTCCGTATTTCAAACGTAGTACTGACATATTTAAATTTGCTTAATAAGTTGTGATAAAATGTATCAAAATAAATATTGTAACATCAGAACACAGGACCGCGCTTTCTTATTGGACATGCCTTCCTATTTTTTTGTATATCGCAAGCAGTAGTGGTCGCCCGGCCGTGCGCTTGCGCATCGTTCGGCCGAGCTCGGGCTGCGCCGCCCATAGGTTCCCCCGCCAGTCGTATGTTGACCTCGACGCACAGTGCATATCATTCGCTTCGTTACCCTTTATTTATCTGAAAATCGTCATGGACTTCCTCCGCCTTGGGAGGGGCATGCTGGACTTTTACCGCCTAAAAACCCACGGTGTTCTTTCACTTACTTCTGGCTGGGCGTGAGGTGTTCGCGTTGTAATCATTGGACAACAACCCCTGCAGGTATTGGCCCGTCACATGGTCTGACAGGCTCAATCTCTGTGTGACCTGGCTGGCCAGCCAGCAGCACATCCTTTCAGAGGGGCGCGCGCAGCATACAATGCGCTGCTATCCTATGACCTATTTTTGTTCGAGCGACCGACTGCTAGTGTTTCGCCCGCAAGCCGCAACTCATGGAGGCCGGAGATCGTTGAGCGCCCTCCATCAGCGCCCGCAACGATGGTGGGGATCAGAGGTGGTCTTCTCCCATCCCCGCTCTGCCGCCTCATTTGCTTGTATCACGTCATCGTAAAAGGAGGCGATGGCAACCCACTTGCTCTCGCTCTGGATAATGGCCTGAACTACGGCTGGAAGTGAGAAGTTGGGCACTCCTCCAAAGTGTGCTTACTGCGCCGTATCCTCCGTCTCTGCAATAATGACCACCTGGCGTCTCTTCTCGATGCTTCTTAGTACCCATCTGCTTTAATTATCTCTCCTATTCCGGACTGATATGTTATTCTTTTGCTACTGTTCTGTAAAACTCAGGTGTGAATTTTTTTATTCTAAATAAACTGATGTGACTCTATGCCATGCTTAAATTCTGTTTTGGTGCCATTTACACTAAAACAACAATTCTAAGAATATCAGACACAGTGCCTGTCAACATATTTTTATACAATATTGAATTTCTTTGGAATATACAAGCCCGTGTTTATCAAAAGCCTGGCTTAAATAAGTAGATATAATCTAAAGCCCACACAGATTGTTGGATTTAGTCTAAGACATCCGAAAAACTCAATTTCTCAGAATCGTTTGTATCGATCGGATATCTAGCTGAAGGAAAACATTTTCATATTAATACGGTTTAATTTACAAACATTCGATAAGGAAAATATAATTAGAGGATTATTTGAACTGCTTGAGGTGATTCACCCAAGTCTGTAATAGTGATGGCCATGCAGACGCTTGCTTCATCATATCAGCCACAGGACGTCCACTGCTGAACAAAGGCCTCCCCCTTAGATTTCCACAACGAGCGGTCACATGCCGCTCTCATCCAACGACTCCCAGCGACCTTCACCAGATCGTCTGTCCACCTCGTTGGAGGTCGTCCCACGCTGCGTTTTCCGATGCGTGGTCTCCATTCGAGAACCCTTGTGCCCAACGGCCATCAGTTCTACGAGCAATGTGCCCTGCCCATTGCCACTTCAGTTTACTAATCCTTTCAGCTATGTCGACAACTTTAGTTCTTCTACGGATCTCCTCATTTCTGATTCGATCTCGAAGAGAAATACCAAGCATAGCTCTCTCCATAGCTCGCTGAGTGACCTTGAGCTTTCTTATGAGGCCCATTGTGAGTGACCAAGTCTCTGTTCCATATGTCATCACTGGTAACGCTTGCCCCAAAGGAATAAATACATTATTTGTACCAGCCTTACTTCCACAATTGTTGTCATTTTGGGGGATTTGCTGGCACTCACCTCGTTTGGCAGGCAGGTTGGTAAGCGCAGTACTAGGTGTTCACAGAAACTGCTGTATATGCCTTTGATTTAGAGTCCCTTAGTTGCCTTTTGCGACTTCCACGGGACCATATCATGTCATATAATCAGTGGTGATATATCCGGTAATCCGGACACCACACGGATAGTATTAAATCAGATTTTATTGACACCAACCTGCAACATAGTATTGATTATAGTCATAGCCAAAAACGCAAAATACAAAAGAGACGACACAACAATATCCTCCAATCATGTTTAACCTCTAAACATGTTTGCTTCCTGTCGACAGCGTCGTCGCATCTAAATGCGAATCAACATAAATCCCTACATTATGATTTTGCAATCCGAAGTCGTGAACGTGGGAGCCTCACGAGACGGCGGCGCGGCGCGGACGAGTCCGGACTCGTGCGGACGCTTAGCATTTGTATGGGAAGCAGTTTGCCACTGAATCCCGGCCCTAACAAACGATCACTATGGCCGATAGGCTGCGAAAATGTGCGACCCTTCACTCCGACCCCGGGTAAGGTCGCCGAATATTCGATTTGAACAAAGTGTTTTCTATGAGAGTTTATTTGATGTGGTGTTGATTTGCATTTTTGTACAAATTGGTACACGATGAAAGGTTGTTACGGGAAACTGTTTGTACATTTTAAAATGTGCAGCTAAACCCAGGCTACTGTTTTGATTTTGTATAGTTTGGTTTCCTGACTCAGTTCATTTCCTGTTGATCAAATACATGCATTCTTGCGATCGCCTATGTGTTTAGAATTACACTAAATAACAAATATGTAATTTGTTGATATAACAGACAAATGAGGAAGAGAAGGCATGTGAGATTGAGAGAGAGATAGAGAACTATATAGAAACGTATTTTATCTCATTCTCTCACAGCCTAAACCCACATTTATAGTTGTCTCTCTTTCGTTACAGATCATGATGTTAGGCCAATCGATTCCCTGGGAACCGCATGCCACAAATATCTTGGAGTCAGTCTTGACCAAAACCTATCCTTCCATGAACATTGCACAGGGATGGTGCGTAGCCGCGCCGCCTTTGCGCTCGGTCATCCCATGCCAGCGTAGCATTCGCACACGCTGAATCCTATCCACTCCGTAGATTCCAAGTCCTCCAAAACCGTTTCATGTGCTAGACCACCGAAGCGGCTTGGTACATGCATAACGATCAACTCCACCTCGATTTTAAACTGCCGACCATCAGGCAATTCATGAAACAAGTGTCCAAACGCTTTTTCGATTCTGCCCTGTCCCCGACCCTCCCGTATCAGTAGCGTTCTCCGCCCGAGGCACGCACTGATCGGCCCGGATGACAAAATCATGTTAGGTAACATAAAGAGACTCGCGCTGTCTCGTTCCCTTAACACCCGACCGGTTTACCGCCCTCGCCGACGAGGATGCCCGCCTCACCGACGTCGCGGAGGCCTATCGCCGCGTCACCATCCAGTTCAAGTTAACACTTCTCCCCCCCGTCTCCTGCTCTGTAGTTTTTAATGTCCCTTAATATATTTTAAATCATACCAATCCAGCTGTCCCCAAAACAATAGCTTGTTATCCCCAGCAATGCCTTAAGCCGAGGTCCGTGTGCCGCAGGGGAAGCCCTTAGCGCAAGTTGCTTAGTTTTTAATATTAATTTTAAGCCTGGCTGGATTTAAGCCTCTTTTTTCTTCGCCAGAAACGACCGGTTAAGCAACCACATTTCCAAAAAATGTATGCGAGAAGCCGAACAAAAAAAAAACTCTCTGACGTTACACATTTTCGTTTCATAAAATCCCATTCACACCATACCAAAAGAAGTTTCACTTCAAAAACACAAAACAGAGCGATGGAAAAATACTTCACATCGTGGTACGTGATACTGAAAGTACGCTGTGGTGACCACTTAAAGTTGGCTAACTATTTACGATACATCCTATATAATGCACCATTTTTTTTATTTTTTTTTATTGGTGCCCAGTGGAAATTCTTCATGAACTTCCTTCGCCCCGGGGAAGGGCGAAGGGGTATGCCGGACTCCTACCGGCTAAAACCACTGGGGTGGTCATCTTCGGCACCTAAGGGAGGCTCCAGGTCTTCGTATGATCACACTGGAGCCATATAATGCACCTACTTCAATAAATCGTAGCATGCACCCAGTGACATCGAACGCGTTGCAACATAGGTGCACGGGAGAGGTGCTCCCGTCTGCATAATGAATGGTAACGCGAGTAATTGTGGCCACATCTATCATTCATTCACGTGGACACCTTCGGTGAAGCTGCATGTTACTCTTAAGTGGTTCAGATTTTTGAAGTGAAACCTTCTTTTAGCGCGGTACTCATATTTTAGATGAGACAAAATATCTGGACTCGCGACACCGTTACGAGACGCAGCTATAGTGTGTGCATATATTGTTACGGTTTATTTAATTTTAAACGTCACATATAACTAATACTATTAAAATCTAGCTAATACAATCATAAATAACTAACACTATAAAATAATAAGTAAGGTTTAAGTTAAATATTTACAAACAATCAGACAGCGCAACTAACAAACTCGTTGCATTTTGTGTGAATGACGTAGCAACAGAATGCGTGACGAGGGCGCCGCGAGCCGGCCTTCAATCGTCCTTGGTGCTTCTCTCGATACGAACGAATTATAATTACACAGTTACCTGCGTGTCTTGTATTATAAATTTTAATATTACCTTATGTACAAAGTAGTACATCATTTATGCAGTGATCATAAAGCTCACGCCCGTCCGCCGGTATCATTGCATAACGTTCCGTTGTTTTGGTCACGCTACCGGTAAATCTCGTGCGCGGGTAGGCTCTGGCTGGCCGGCTGTCTTGTGTAGATTTGTAGAATCTAAGTGGGTGACGTGCCCGTGCGCGAGCAGGACAACAACAACGAACGGATAGCTATCGCGGTGGGCAGCGTGGGTAGTTCTGCTTACTATTTAATATATTGCTCATGTACTGAAGCAACTTATATTTATTTAAACAAAATATTTATTTCTATTTATCACTTAATCGTATTGTGTATTCATATAGATTTGATAACATCTATTTCCAAATTTTTGTAATTTTTTTCTTATTTACTTCGACTTGATGTCCGTACGTTACCTGGGCCTCCTATCGAAAACCAGTGCTGGAATACTGCCTACGCAGTATTTTAGCATATAGTTGAATGGGAGACCCGTTGTTGGCACAGTGTGTAATTTTGTTGTAAGAATGGATGTAACCATGTATATTGTGTGCCAATAATAAAATCTTTCTTTCTTTCTTTCTCTTCTTATAGTGTTATTCTATTCCCATACTGGGAACTACCTTGGGGGTCCATGCTCGGACTATGAAGAGTGGCGGTGTGTCTGTTTTTCCTCCTCCACGGGCTACTTCTACCTCATACCTCATTGATGGGCTGCTGACTCATAGAAGACGTCGCCACGGCATCATCATCAGGAGAGTGCGGTATCAATCCTACCCACGAATACCGAGCCTTTGTCCGGCCACGAACCTACCCTTCATTGTTCATCTTTTATTATATTTTTATTTAACTTTATTTGCCGTTTTATTTAACACTGTAAAAGTAAAACGTGACAATATGCATGTACAGATAGCGTACCGCGAACGCGTCTAGATAAATAAAAAAAAAATAAGTTTTCACTTCTGTAGGCACTCCTGGAGTGCAACCCGTATTTTTTTTTCATTTAGATTGTTTAGACTTTACTGTTGTATTTTTTATTCTTTGCTGCTCAGGACTACTAGTGATAAAAATAAGATACTTGTATTATGATCACTACCATGAGCGGTCATAGGGGAAAGAATCACCACGCTTGGCAAGTGGATTGGTGATCACAGTATATTGTCATTATCACATGGCAGGATGTTACTATCCATCCTCTTTAGAGCAACCCTCAGGCGCCTCTTACGACACACATGGGTGGAGTAGGTTGGTCTATTATTTTTGAGAAAAGCACAGTAATTTCACAGACATAAAGTTATTTCTTTTTTGTTTGTCGCTTCGGGTCGCGGGTTCGATTCCCGCACGGAACAAGTATTTGTATGATCTGCATATTCCGGGTCTGGGTGTATTGTGTGTGAAATTTGTGTCTGTAAACGCACCCACGACACAGGAGAAATCCTAGGGTGGGGCAACGTTTCAAAAAAAAACTTTTGACAACAGCAGACAGTTGAGTCCACAGAAAATATTACCTAGCGCATGCATTTGAGAATCGCGTTTTAGAAATAATTCTAGTAATACACGATTGCCAGAGACGGTTTTAAGGTTTTTAATGCATGGTCAGACACGCACTTGATAGATTTTTTAACACGGTCACGCGAACCCAATTTACATAAATGTACAGTAAACATACAACAATTTTGTATTGAAATCAAAAAGTTAGTTTACGTTAGGTTCCCAACGGTTTACTTTTCAATTTAGTTGTTTGTTCAACAATTACTGAGGCATTTCCAATTTGTTTTAGGAAGTGGCTACGCGGCCCGTCAAGGATGTCTTATTTCTGATATTGATCGTATATTTATTGATTCGTTACTTTCGCTTCCACAACTGTGGAATTAAAATTTATAGTTGACAGTGGTCGATTACCTTTGATTTTTGCATGACAAAATTAGTACAGTAGAGGCACCGTATGGTAGCATATATACGTTTACGTTTGCTCTTATGATTAAATTCCGTGAATCATCAGCCAAAGGACGTCCACTGCTGAACAAAGGCCTCCCCAATAGATTTCCACAACGATCAGTTGCATGTCACCCGCATCCAACGACTCCCAGCGGCCTCCACCAGGTCGTCTGTCTACCTCATTGGAGGTCGTCTCACGCTGCGTTTTCCGGTGCACAATCAACACTCGAGAACCTTTTTACCCTGATGGCCATTAGTTCTACGAGCGTTGCTCACTTCAGGTTACTTTAATCCTTTCAGCTGTGCTGGCAACTGTAGTTCTTCTACGGATCTCCTCATTTCTAATTCGATCTCGTAGAGAAATGCCAAGCATAGTTCTCTCCATAGCTCGCTGAGTGACCTTGAGCTTTCTTATGAGGCCTATAGTGAGTGACCACGCCTCTTTCCCGTGTCAACACTGGTAACACACACTGGTTAAATACTGTCATCTTGAGCTATTGCGGTATTATTATCGAAAAAACATTGTGAAGTTTTGCGAAATTCCGTGAATACTGACAGCTAATCGTGACTGAATAAATGATGTACTTCATTGTTTTAGGCGCCACAAGTTTTGTTTGTTTTGTTTTTTAAAGAAACGTTGCCCCACACTAGGATTTATCCTGTGTCGTGGGTGCATTTACAGACATGAATTCCACATACAATACACCCAGACCCGTAACAACTACCTGCAGATCATACAAATATTTGTTCCGTGCGGGATCCAACCCACGACCCGGAGCGCAGCAGCCGATTGTATCAGCCACTGCACCAACCGTAAAGTAAAGTACCATACTAATTGCACACACGCCACAATGTAGTGCAATTAGTATGGTACTTGTCCATGAGGTGTCTGGATCAAGAATATAGCACCACTAATACTGCGTTCACCAACCCGCCTACCAAGCGTGGTGAGTACTGGCAAATACCCCCCCAAAATGATGACACAATTATATAAATCTTTGGAGGAGGCCTTTGTTCAGCAATTGACGTATAAATGGCCGATATGATGAGTATGGGTACTGTTCGTAACGAAACACATTGTATTATTAATAAAATATTATTTATTAAAATAACATTTTATTAGTTGTAAAATGTAATTTATTATGTAGGTAGAAATATCTTACTTTTGTTAAATCTACCCGCAGCATTTGATACATTTTGAATGGCATTGAACATCGTCGCCGCCACGCCGTGTCCAGTGTTAAGTTGGAACGGACTAAGTGCGGTAGATGGTACGTCCAAGTTTTGGTTATTGCGCCCGCGATTTGCGAGATTGCTAAAGATCTACTCGTGAAGTTCACGGCTAGTCACAAATAGTCGCCCTACATTAGTTCAGAAGAGAAAAACAGTTTCCACGAAGTGCATGGTGACACGTGCAGTGAAAATCCCGGCGATCGCGACGCGCTGATATGTGATGGTGGTTCCAGTGGAATAGTTTCCATTCATCGGTATTCAACAATCGGTAGCTGAACGATGCGCTGGTAAGTTTTATGTATTCATCATAATAGTCTGTGTGGTCTATGTCGATGGGCCGTCGTCCTTTTTTTTTTTCTTTTTTTTTATTGATGTCCATTGGAAATTCTACATGGAACTTCCTTCACCCCGGGGAAGGGCGAAGGGGTATGCCGGACTCCTACCGGCTAAAACCACTGGAGCGGTCATCTTCGGCATCGAAGGGGGGGCTCCAGGTCTTCGTAAGATCACACTAGAGCCGCCCATTGGCGCCACGCCTTTAGGCACATCTCGGAAGGGATGACTGTAAAGCGGTCACCCCCTCTAGCGGAGGGAAGGCGACTGTAAAAAGGTCGGCCCCCCAGGCACTTCTCGGGGAGGATTGTAAAGGATCCCCCCAAGCCTCGCATTGTGCTGTGCTGCGCACACGGCGGCACGTGATCACGTGCGCGCCACCGTCTTCCCGGGGGTCTCTCGGTGTGAGCACGCAGATTCCCCAACCTGCGCGCCCGCGAACCCCGAGGGGCCGTCGTCCCCTAGGGCACAAAACAGGTACAGAGTAAATTATATAGTAAAATCAAATCCTTAATGTCTCTTTCGAAACCCACAGTGAAAGGCAGATGCTTAAGTACATTTCATCATTAAAACCTCAGATGTTTTTATAAGTGTAGATGCGTAGCCCGCGCTCTACGATGGTCACGTGAAAGCAAGGTAATTGCCCGGAGTTGACTTAGTCACGCACCGACCAGTGTCGCGGCTCGTTGTGAATCATAAGCATAATTCAGCAACATATTGCGAAAAAATAATGCCATCCTGTGTTTAGGTATAGACGATGCACGAAGTATACCGGCACTGTGAGAGAAAAAGACGTTTTATTTCGTAAATAAATAAATACGTAACGTAAATTGATATTGTAAATAAAAAATTGTATTTTGTTTGATTTTCATTACGCTATCTAATGGCGGCCAGCGCGCCGTTTTGTAGTGTAACAAAGTTCGTGTATGGCGCGTCTATTTGTAAAATGTCATTGTTAAAAGCGTTTCGTTTTTTATGCGTGTTTTATTTTGTCACTTTAGCCGGAAATGTCAACTGCTGGACATATGCCTCCCCCAAAGATCACTACAACGACTGTTCTGGGTTTCTAGTGTACTCTTTGGGAGGCTTTTCTCGATAATCGCCACGCTTGGTAGGCGGGTTGGCGATCGCAGTAAGCTGTAATTAATGTACTCGATGGACGCTGATGTCCATCCTCCAACTAATCCCACAGTCGCCTTTTTGGACGGGATAAGATAGGTTGGTGCTATTCGTAGACCCACATATGTTTTATTTACGGTTATTCTATTCAAGAATTTGCCTCGCCTTTTAAAAAGCAAGAATCAAATTAAACATTTAAAGGCCCTGCTACAATTTGTTCAAACGAACCTACTTTGATACAGCTAACAGAACATAACCCTAATGCTTTAATAGATCATATATAGCTCTTGATATGGATCGCTCCGTAACTCAAACAAGCACAGATCGCGTGCGCGTCGCAATCAGTCGCACGTAATCGTCCGATCGCGGCCGATATCGCCCGATCTCGAGCGGTCGCGAGCAGCTAATTACTGCAATAGATGCTCACCTCCGATTGCTGGAGGTGTCAAGACGCCTACTCGTAACTTTCGCTATAAAGTGATCTCTATCTAGCAATATTAAATGTCTTGTAAACAGACAATGTTATCTAAATGATACATAGTTAACGCTTTGCTTATGATCTTTATCGGGGCAGGTCATGTAACCGTGCAACTAATCTAATGAACTGCTTAAATCTGTGCTAGGTATGACTTGGTGCTTTATAATAAAACAATTTTAAACGCATTAAATCGCGTGTATTATTTATTTTTGTTCTGAACACTTTGCAGGGTTCGTGGTCGCAGGATGACTAAGGTGACAGGCGTCGTAACAGATTTAAAAAGTTATTTTATCTACCGTACAAAACCAATCAAAAATTGTTTCGATGCACGCAGTAATCACTCACAGTGTCTTGATGTTTTTTAGTGCGGTATCTTGTTTGGAACTTTATTATTTCATAACTGGATTCCAAACACGTGGTACCCGCCAACCATCTTCTCTATTAAAATTAGGATGTTTTTAATTTCAATAGCCTCACGAAACATTCTTAGTACATATCGGTGCTCTTTCGCGAGGCCTTGAGGTTGATCGAAACGAAGATAGTGGTTGGATTTGCCTAAGGTATGTTCACACACTGCAGACTTTGTGGAGCGTCTATGCTTGACGTCAGCTATATGTTCTTTTATTCGGGTGGCTATGCTACGCTTTGTCTGCCCTATGTATGACAAACCACAATCACAGTCAATCTTGTAGACCCCTGCATCTTGTAAAGGTATGTGACATTTCATAAGTTGGCTTATCTTTTTATGCGACTTGAAGTAGGTTTTTATAGAAGCACGCTTCAAGATGTGACCAATTTTGTCGGTGACTCCCTTAATGAATGGTAAAACAGCGGGTCGTCGATCAACCGTGGTGGGTTTCGGGCGGCTTCTGCGACGGGGATGTGGAGCTTTCAAATTGTTATTTTGAAGTACTTGCTTCACATGGTTCAGTTCCCCTGCCAGATGGTCGGCGTCACAGATATCATGTGCTCTCTGTAATAAATACGTCAGGAAAAACAAAAATCTATAATATACGCGATTTAATCCGTTTCAAATTGTTTTATTATAATGTGTAATAATCGCGAAAACCCAAGACATTACTATGATTTGGTGCTTTAAAGTTGGCTATCGCTTTGGGTTATCAGAGTCAAAAGTTTGTTTGTTACAATTACAACAACATTTACTGTCAGTCGATCTCATTTCTTATAACATTACGAGCAAATTTTGTTTTTATAATGTCACTAGATACGATACTCTTCTCTCTTATTTTTAAGCATCTGGTTTTTTGACATTGATGATTGACTAGTCAGATCCCACATATGCTCATGACTGGTAGTAGATCTCATATTGTAATGGTTCGGCAGCATAGCGCATAGCAAGGTCTATCCTTTACAATCCTTCCCGTGAAGGTCCCGGGTGGGGTGACCACTTTACAGCCATCCCCTCCGAGATGTGCTTATAGGCGTGGCAGCAATGGGCGGCTCTAGTGTGATCTTACGAGGAACTGGAGCCCCCCTTCGGTGCCGAAGATGACCACTTCAGAGCCGCTCACTGGTGCCACGCCTGCAGGCACATCTCAGAGTGGTGCCAAAATTGAGCCTACATTAGAACTAGTGTCACCTTTTCCACTGCTGCAATAGTTTAACTATATAGCCTCAGAAATTATTTGTGGTTATGTTTTGTTGATGAACCACTTGTCCTATATCCTTAGAAACTATAAATAAATGAAAATACTAGCTGGGACCCGCGGTTTCACCCGCGTCTAATTTAAAAGGAATTTAGAGTACTTCGACATAGACACTTGACATAGAAGATATATATTGGATTTCAAGGGTTTCTCTTTTTGCGCGGAACCCTAATTATTTTTCTAAAATTAAAGTAGCCTAAGTTATTCCTTAGAACACCAGCTATCTGCCAGTGAAAGTCCCGTCAAAATCGGTCCAGCCGTTTCGGAGATTACCCGGAACAAACAGACAGACAGACAGACAAAAACATTAAAAATTGTTTTTTTTGTTATATGTCCCGTATATACTTTCATATGCATTAAGTAAAAAAACTAGCGATTTTTATCTGTTCTCCAAATTGGAAAAATACTTAAGGGAAAACAGGTATGAAGACGATAAGCCGTGGAGAGCTTTTTGCAGGTCCAAGACAAAAAAAATATTGTGAAAGGGATTGAAGCCTTGGAAAAGCGCTGGACTCGGTGTGTAGAGAGACTCGGAAACCATGTAGAAAAATAAATTATTAAGTTATCAATAGTCATTATATTCTATCTCATTCTCACTACTTTTTGATCCCTTCTCGTACAACCTCCCAACAAAATCTTCTATAACATATACTAAGGCCCACACTACCTAATAGGTCCAGTGTTCATATTCAACTGATGCAAGCTCGACTCAAGTTCTATTTGCGGATTGCATTTTATTTTTCAATTTGCCCCACACTAGGATTTCTTCTGTGTCATGGGTGCGTTTATAGATACGAATTCCACACACAGTACACCCAGACCCGGAACAACTACCTGCAGGTCATACAAATATTTGTTCCGTGCGGGAATCGAACCCACGACCCGGAGCGCAGCAGCCGACTGTATCAGCCACAGCACCAACCGTGCTGTCAACTGATGTAAGCTCGACTCAAGTTCTATTTGAGGTTTAATTCTGGATTTGTAATACGGGCCTTATATCATTTACTTCACACAACCTAACTGTAATAACACCTATCTTCTGAAGACGGGCTTTAAGATTATGTACGTTTATTTCTCAAGCCGGCGCCAACGTGTTTTGTATGATAATGAGTTTGCTGCCTTACACATGCAGTTGTGAACATTGTTGTTGGCTGTACCGCCAGACGAACGCTCGTGCAAGATTCTAAAGACTTAAATTTAAAGATTTGTTTTGAGAAAAAGATGGGATATTTAATTTCTTTTAGTAGGTTGTTGTTGCTGAAACAGTTTTTTATGAAAATATACATACTATATGTCGCTGTGCCATTTAAGGCACAACAGAATCTCATTCTGTAGGCATAATATTCAAGGCAGAAATAGTCAGCAATAAAATCGACATGCTCCACTTTACCGGTCTCCAGTATGTATTGTCAATCCATTGGCATCCACTTGTAACAGTCATAAATCACATCATCATCACATCAGCTAAAGGAGGTCCACTGCTGCACAAGGATCTCCCCCATAGGTTTCCACGATTGTGTCCTCATTTTAGGGGAATTTGTCAGTATTCACCAAGCTTGGCAGGTGGGTGGTTAGAGCAGTATGGTTACTGTTCCACAGAAGTGATGCTGCTGCCCATCCCTCTGGTTTAAAGTCCCTTAGTCACCAGTTACGACATTCACGTAAAGAAATGGTGGTACTATATGCTTAATCTGAACACCACGCGGAAGATCAAAATACACATTTATCGCAAACAGTTTTTTTACAAAGTGTTGTTAACGTAAAGATACAATCTATGAAAAAGTATCGAAGTACTAGGTTAAGCAAAACATTATACAATGTTTTTATTATATTTACCTCTGACAACACATTTATACATGACATAAATCAGCCCCAAACGTTGTTTACCAAAGCATTGTTGAAGCAGTAAATGGAAATTTCCTAGTAATCGGACATTTTTTGTGCGTTAAGCTAAAAGGAAACTAGTACCCCCTTATTCACCAGATCTGGCGGCTAGCGATTTTTATCTATTCCTTAAATTGAAAAAATACTTAAGGGGAAACAGGTACGAAGACGATAACGAGGTGATGGATGCCGTGGAGAGCTTTTTGCAGGACCAAGACAAAACTTTTTTTGTGAAAAGCATTGAAGCCTTGGAAAAGCGCTGGACTCGGTGTGTAGAGAGACTCGGAAAATATGTAGAAAAATAAATTATTAAGTTATCAATAATCATTATATTCTATCTCATTCTCACTACTTTTTGATCCCTCCTAGTAGCACAGTTGGCTTATTTCATTCAAAAATAATACTGTTTAAAGAAATAAATAAATAAATGAATAAATACATAAATTTCTTTTTTTTTATTGATACTAATACTCCTTAAAATATATTTTTGTATTAAAACAATCTATGGACTTAGTCTGAAATAAACATTTATTTATTATTATTAAAGAGACCGAAAAGAAAGCTCTTTAGAGTCTCGAATATTTTAACAAAGTAAGGCGCTACCCCGTACTATATATTTATGTTTAAAATGATTGAATCATACTGACTTATCTACTCACCTCTTAACCCCATACCTTGATAGCAGCTCCACCCACCTCCAAAAGGGCTAAACATAATTGAGGATTATAAAATACTGAAGCAGGTACTTTTAGCTCTAGGAATTCATTTTGTTTACGAATATTATAAATTCCTGTCGCGTTTCTCGCACAGCATTGTGACGGTCAGGAGATCCCGCGAAGTTAAAATGGCAGTTTTTGCCTACATTTTACTTTCATAATAATACTTTTCTTGCAGTCCACTGTGAATTCACGGAATACTGTTTGCACAGAATAATGTGACCCTGAGAAATTTGTCAAACATTGTTAAGCTTCACACTTAAAACACACTTCACACTAAAGGTATACCTACCAGGTGGGTAGGTAAACCATTTTATTTTTTACTGGTCCCCAGTGGAAAAATTTCAAGAACTTCCTCCGCCACGGGGAAGAGCGAAGGGGCGTGCTGGATCCCTACCGGCTAAAACCACTGGGGCGGTCATCTTCGGCACCGAAGGAGGGCTCTAGGGGATCACATTAGAGCCGCCCATTTATGCCACGTTTTTAGGCACACATTTTTTTTTTTTTTTTTTTTTTTTTTTTTTGTTGGTGCCCAGTGGAAATTCATCATGAACTTCCTTCGCCCCGGGGAAGGACGAAGGGGTATGCCGGACTCCTACCGGCTAAAACCACTGGAGCGGTCATCTTCGGCACCTAAGGGAGGCTCCAGGTCCTCGTATGATCACACTAGAGCCACCCACTGGTGCCACGCCTATTGGCACATCTCGGAGAGGGTGACTGTAAAGCCGTCACCCCCCCAAGGGGATTGTAAAGGATCCCCCAAAGCGTCCCACGGCAGCGCGTGACCACATGCGTGCTACCGTCTTCTCTTGGGTCGCTTGGTGTGGGCACGCAGATTCCCCAATCTACGCACCCGCAGGAGGGAATAACTGTAGGGCGGTCACCCCTCTAGCGAAGGGAAGACGACTGTTTAAAGGTCGCCCCCAGGCACTTCTCGAGGAGGATTGTAAAGGATTCCCTCAAGCCTCACTGTGCACTGTCATGCGGACACGGCAGCATGAGACCACATGCGCGCCGCCATTTCCCGGGGGTCACTCGGTATGACCACGCGGACTCCCCAATCTGCACGCCCGCGTCCCCTGAATGGTAGGCATACCTATCTATATCTTAAGTACAATACTATTCCCAATATAGAGACTGCGAGATAATGACGGTTAAACTCTCATACAGCTACAAATATAGCTATGAATATTCCTTCGCATCGTCGCGAAACCCCAAAAATATCGTTCAATTCCCAAAAACCGTAAAGTTTGTTATTCGAACCTCCATTCCAAAACCATTGCATAAAAACCGATTGGGAGCGATGTTTGCATGGCAATAAACGTATCAGTTACAAAAAGTAACAGCAAAATTATTCGGGTAAGTCGAAAAGTACAATACATACAAACAACGAAAGAGGCAAGGGGCGCTAACGCAAAAAGGCGGTTTGATTTCAACATGATAACGATAGGCGGAGTTGGTCCTTCTAACCTAATAGTCCGTCACTAAGGACCAAAAATGTTACCCTTCCATTCAATGCCTGTTAAGTTAGGCTTATTAAATTCTAGAACAAATACCCAGCGGGTAATGTAAATCGAATAAGAATTAAGGTGGAATGGGTGCTTGGTCAAGTTGTAAAGGCACACACGGAAAGCTAAAGGTAAACAGCAATGGTGTTGATTAATCATTGTGAAATAGTATCGCGCTCACTGATAGCAATGTTACACAGATTTTTATGTTGAAATGTTAATTTATGTCAGGATGTTACCTGAGTTAGATGCGTGAATATCGGTAGGGGTTTTAATTTCGTTGTGTAATTGTTTTTCGAGTAGGCTATTCTGAACGTTATTTATGTTCAAAGAGGTCTTAGTAATAAATAACATGCAACCAAATCCAATATCATATTTTCTTCCACGCTTTCTGTTATGATATTTATTTATTTAAGTAAAGTTTACAGCTTGCAGCCAAAACACCATAGATAATAGTTACACACTTAAAATAAACACAGGAGCAAATGACAGCACGGTTGGTGCAGTGGCTGATACAGTCGGCTGCTGCGCTCCGGGTCGTGAGTTCTTTTCTTTCTTTCTTTTCTTTTTTCTTTTTTATATAAAACGTGCCCCACACTAGGATTTCTCCTGTTTCGTGGGTGCGTTTACATACATTTCACGCACAATACACCCAGACCCGGAACAACTACCTGCAGATCATACAAATATTTGTACCGCGCGGGAATCGAACCCGCGACCCGGAGCGCAGCAGTCTACTGTATCAACCACTGCACCAACCGTGTCGTCTATTTCGATTCCCACAAAAATATTTGTATGCTCTGTAGGTAGTTGTTCCGGGTCTGGGTGTATTGTATGTGGAATTCATGTCTGTAAACCCACCCACGACACAGGAGAAATCCTAATGTGGGGCAAAGTAAAAAAAAAAAAAACTAACAAATTTGATCATAATCATAGTCCATGCCCTGGTCCCGAGCTATTTGAGGTTTGTGCAATTGTTTTCATATTGTAAAGGTTTTGGCAAAATCTTTTATAGTTGGCTGCCTGTCTGACACCAACAATCCTTGGGTACGCTAGACCTGGTGGTATACCCACCGCCTACGGGTAACCAGTACTTAGTGGTACGCACCATGTTGCAAACTCCCTTAGTTGCCTTCTACGAAGCTCCCGGGATGAGATGGTGTAACCATGGGTCACACAATAATCACTAGAGTTTAAAGGGAACATTGCGATAATCACCACGCTTGGCAGCCGGTTTGGTGATCACAGTGTTGTTATTACCACACGAGAGGATGCTGCCCGTCCTCTTAACATCAACCGTTAGTCATATTTTATGATACCATATTTTATTCTTTCTTATAGACCCCCCTATTCTTTGCCAGATACCACACGGGCATGGTTATGTACTATGATAATTAATTTGCCTTGGAATAACAATATCGGTTAAAAGCTGATCAGTCTCGATAGAAGGCACGCGTGCATGGCTTGGCTTAACAATAATGCATAGAATTTAACCACCTAACTATCTATGTTTGATCAGCAAGTTATTTTTTAAACATTGCCCCACACTAGTATTTCTTCTGTGTCATGGTTACAGTTTATAGACATAAATCTCATATGCTTTAACACCCAGACACGGAACATCTATCTGTAGATCATTTAAATATTGGGTATGTGCGGGGATCGAACCGGCGACACGCAGCGCAGAAATTAATCGCTAAGCCTCTGCACAAGCCGTGACACCAAAATTAATTATCACAGGCCATAATAGCTGGAAATAAATTACTTCCAAAGAGGACTTATTCACCGTAGTAACTGAATATAGGTTATATAACTTATATTCAGTTCAAAAATCAAAGTTTCCGCCCAGGGCGAAGTGGTCTGAACCGGATATTAGCACCGCCGTCAACCGGAAGTGGTAGTTTCTGTTAGTTAAGTATCGTCGCCCGCCACACTGGGGCCTAAGTAACGGATGGCGTGATGTACTATATAGTTGGTATGTCATAAATTGATAACAGTTTTCTTTATCTACTAACGTCTTTATTACATCATCGTCACATCGCACATCGTCAATTGACGGCACGGTTGGAGGAGTGGTTGATAAAGTCGACTGCTGCGCTCCGGGTCGCGGGTTTGATTCCCGCACGGAACAAATATTTGTATGATCTGCAGGTAGTTGTTCCGGGTCTGGGTGTATTGTATGTGGAATTCATGTCTGTAAACGCACCCACGACACAGGAGAAAACATAGTGTGGGGCAACGTTTAAAAAAAACTGCCTACGTCCACTGCTGAACAAAAGCTTTCTTCATAGATTTCCACAATGGTGTCGTCATTTTGGCAGTATTTGCCAGTACTCACCACGCTTGGCAGGCGGGTCGATGAGCGCAGAACGGCTGCTGTTCCACAGAAGGGACGCTGCTGCCCATTCTTCTGGATTAGTGTCCCTTAATCGCCTTTTACGCCATCCAACGGGAGGAGATGCAGTGGTGCTATATTCTTAATCCGGACGGCATACGCAGTTATGTTTGAGGTAGTCGCGATTAAAACCTAATAGATTATAATACTTTCTACACTAGGATGTCTTCTGCATCGTAGGATACAGTTTACAAATATATATATCACTTAAAGATAAGATAGATAAGATAATAATAATTTATTTGCTAGAATGTAGGTACAACAGTTCTTAAATATAAAAAGTATTAATGATCCTATACGTTCTGCCTTTTAAAAAGACGTGCAAATATTAATCGAATAATTTGGCATGCTATAAATTCCATTCATAATTATACATTATCAAATAATTAAATAAATTCATATTAATGTCACAGGGATAAAATTAAAATAATTCTAAATCATAAAGTCATGTGTTATATTTACAGTCAAAATATTCCTTAATGTCATAAAAACTTTTTTCTATCAACCATCTTTTTATTTTGACCTTAAATTGAGTAGTAGGCAAGTCCTTTAGTTCCTTTGGCAACTTATTGAATACATTAATGGCATTTATGTATGTGCTACGTTTCACCAATTCTAGTCTGCATGGTGGAAGGTACAATCTGTCTTTATGCCTAGTATGTCTGACCAAAATATCCGAATATTTTTTAAAATAATGAGGATATTGTTTTACAAGCAAACATAAATCTTTTATGCACATACACGCCAATGGGAGTATCTGATATTTTTTAAATAATGGTTTACAACTATCCATATACCATGCACCACAAATGGCTCGTACACATTTTTTTTGTACCCTAAAGGCTTTTTCAATTTCAACGGAGTTTCCCCATAATGACAAACCGTAAGCGAGAACCGACGATACATATCCGTGATATGCACGGAGGGCAGCGTCACTAGATACCTGTACTCTAAGTCTTTTAATTGCATACGCGAAGTGGTCCAGTTTGTTGCAAACATATTCGACGTGTGTCTTCCAATTACAGTGCTGATCCAACCATATTCCCAAAAAAAATACTGTGTCGTAAAACAATTATCTGTAGGACATAAAATTATTTGTTCCGTAACGCAGATATTAGTTTATCATTTCGGCCAAATGAAGTCCACTGCTGGACACAGGCCTCCCCCAAAGTACACCACAACGACCGATATGGGTTTTGCCATAGTCACCACGCTTGGCCGACGAGTTGGCGATCGATCGCAGTTGAGTTGTTAATGTACTCGAAGGACGCTGCTGCCCATCCTTCGGCTAATCCCTCAGTCGACTTTTACGACACCCATGGGAGGAGATGGGGTGGTGGTATTCCGAGCGGGCATCACATGCCTGAAATTAATTGCTTCGACATATACACAGTTAGCCCATTACTGTCCCACTGCTGGGCACGGGCCTTTTCTCACGATGAGAAATGTTAGGCCATGGTCCATCACGCTGGCCCAGTGTGGTTGACGGACTACACATCTTTGCGCGCCACGCTTCGACATATTTATTAAAAGTACGATACCCCGCACTATTACACTGCACACTTTGCAATGTCTGTGCTTCGAATGTTTATTTTTCAGCAACACACATCTGCCTTACCTTTCAGGGAATATAGACCGTGATGTTATCATATGAAAAATTAATTGAAATAATAAACGCAAAAAAAGCATTCACAACAATGTCCCACAAAAACCCCGCCCCAGCTGAAACAACATAAAAACAACATGAAATTCAAATTACAGTCAACAACATCTCCGATGGCTCTCGTTGACAATTTAAAGGGTCCCCAGTTAATTACAAAAGGGCGTACACAACCTCTTCATTTCCTCTTTAAAGTCAACCATTTAGAGGTGGATTCGTCATCGCACACTTTATTATTTCTGGCTAGTAAATTAAAACCTTTGAACCGCGCTCTCGGTCGCAAAGACCTACCGAGTAAAATATTTACATCCAGCCACTAATTAATACTGCTAGGACTAAACATAAAACAATAAAGATTCCTTTCTAGTTACGAGAATAAATAGATTTAGAGCAAAGTAATAAGTTCATCAAGAAAAATTTGAAGGAGTAGCATTTTGTTACTTTGTTCTTTTGTAAAACATTGTTATTTCAGTTTAATTACAAACTAAATCAACTTTAATTACATACACTGACAGTTAATAACAGCTCTCGTAATTAAGGTCTGTACGGTGCACAAAATTTTACAAAATAACTCGTGTTTTATTGTGGCTTTCTCTCACGAAGCCACCATAAACAGCAGGGGCGCAGAGACACCTGCTGTAGGTTTAGCCCAAATACGTAACTCAGAAACAATGCACCTCCAGCCATAGGTAAATAGAAGGAACACCGTAGGGGAAGGCAGAAAGAATCCGGCTTACATGTCAGTCTTTCCCAGAGCGGAGGAAGTCCATGAGAATTTGCCCACGACAAAAAAGGCGTAGGGACAGCTCACACGATAGTGCTGTGTAAAGATGCGGCTCGTAGCAGCGCGAGCTAGCCTGTGGTGATGCGTGCTGGCTTGTTAGAGGTGAGAAGCCACCCGTGATATCGGGCACTATGGGAAGCTTTCATTAGACATACTGCCAGAAGTCCAAACTAACAATAACCCCTACCACCTGTGGGTTTGGTACCTACACTCGCATGTCGGATAAGACCGAGTGGATGTATGCGGTTAGCCTGGCATAGGAACCACTGGAACACCCGCTGCCAACGCAAGCGAATGCTACAGCTGGAGAGACTCATCATATGTGGAGAGACTTCTGAGGCCCATCTGGCCTAACGAGCGAAGCAAAGTAGCGAAGGCTTGGTCCTGGGCAGAGCTCCTGGATAAACTGGAAATTAATCTTTTGGGGAGAGCATACCGCATGATAGTTGGCGAACCCGAGGGTCTGGTGATCGAAATCATAGACTTGGATCTGCAGCAGGGAGTGTTATAGTCTCCTTATTTGTAAACTCCTGGTTCGTAAAATGATCAACAAACATATAACTAAACTCAGCATTATCAGTGACTAGCTTTTTCCTACGGTTGCAACAAAATCGTGCCCCAAAAACTTTTAAGCACATAGACAAACGGACAAACTGCAAACAGTTTTTTTTTTTCTCCTGTACATTATTATAGAAACATGCCCATCGATAAACTTCATAACAACAGCAAACTATTCTATGAAAATCAATATCTCAAAGTCAACCTTTTTATTTCAAAGTAGCTGGGACCCACGGTTTCACCCGCCGTTTAATTGAAAAGAAAGTGGATTATTTATATATAATTTAGGCTACTTCGGCATAGACACTTGACAAAGAATTATATATTGGATTTCATAGGTTTTATTTTTTGGACGGATCCCTACATAAAACCTAACATAAAAGTAGCCTAAGTTATTCCTTATAACATCAGCTATCTTTCAATGAAAGTCCCGTAGAAATTGGTCCAGCCGTTTTGGGGATTTGCGGGAACAAACAGACAGACAGACAGATAAAAAATTACAAATAGCTTTTTTGTTCTAGGTACCGTATATACTTTCATATGCATTTAGTAAAAAGCTATTATTTTGGCATTACAAACAGACACTTCAATTTGATTTATTTGTATAGATAAACCAATAATTGTTGACACTTATGAAACGTCAATCTAAGTTGCACGATTGCAATTTGTTGATCCTATGGAGAAGAACCAGCAAGAAACTCCATGTATACTCTTTTAAAACAATTGAGATTACAATGTTGATTCATACAAACGATGGTAAAACATGTAATGAGAAAAATTTGGTCAATGTGTAAAAATGGAACATACTACAATAATATATTGAAAATATATATATAAAAAAAATACGGGTTGCACTCCGGGAGTGCCGATAGAAGTGGAAACGTATTTTGGCGCGTTTAGAGATTTTATCTCATCTAAAAATATGCGTACCGCGCTAAAATAAGTTTTCACATCAAGCGTCTCGTAACGGTGTCGCGAGTCCAGAGATTTTATCTCATCTAAAAATATGCGTACCGCGCTAAAAGAAGTCTTTACTTCAAAAATGTACTACACTACTTCGTTCCAACACGGTCACATGGGTATACTTCAAGTATGTATATTCTGTCTGTCAGCAAAACTCCAGGACGCAAATCCAACATCAAAGTAAGTTGATGTCACTTGGGGCTACGTGTAATACGGAGTTTAGCAGTACATTAGGATGTTAATTGCCACTGCAAGGTTGTCTATGAGCACCTCAGAAACTCGACACACTCAACGTGCAGTAAATAAACCAAGTACTTCAATATTAAACCACGTTCGCATCCACTGCTGAGTATAGACAGCTTTTAGGGAGTTGGTCTGGGTTAATTATCTAGATAACAGTAGATAGCAGTGATAGCCTGGTGGTTGAATACAAATTCAAAATCTTTTATTCAAAAGAGGCTATAAAATAGTTCTTTTTGAACGTCAACATAAGACCGGACCCATATAAGCCCACTCTTCATTTCGGCCGAATAAGTCCACTGCTGGACAGAGGCCTCCCTCAAATATCACCCCAAAGACCGATATCGGTGTGTTGTGTGCTCATTGGGGGGTTTTGCTATAATCGCCACGTTTGGCAGGCGGGTTGGCGATCGCAGTTAAGTTGTTAATGTATTCGAAGGATGCTGCTGCCCATCCTCCGTGTAATCCCTTAGTCGGCTTTTACGACACCCACGGGATGAGGTGGGTTGGTGCTATTCGTAGCCGGCACCATACGGCACACCGGCACCGCACCGCTTCATAGTGTTTAAGCTGGGGAGAAGAAATGGCGCATCAAACTCCCCAGCAACACGTTAGTCTGTCATACTCATATACATTTTCTTCTTTTAAATGCTTCACATTTATACAAACGTATATCAAATTTATGGGATGATTACTAGTAGTATTTTTTTCATAGCTACATGTCCGCCAGCATACACCATTACGCAGCCAAACTAAAACTATATAAACCAATATAGTTTTTTATGTATCTATAGCTCAAGGTCAATATGTATGCTTACATGTGAGATGATATATTAATAAATTCTTAGCTGTTTGTTAATAATATGTCATGCATCTAACCAGGTCCAGGGGAACCTTGATTGTATAAAACAACATTAAAATAATACAGTCAGCAGGACAACCTGTCACCGCAAGCAGCACCTATTTACGAGTATGACGCAAGGATCAGCCTTCACCTCCATGTTAGAGGGATGGAGGTTGAACGCTTGCTTTTCATAAAGGTGGCTATGAGTTCGATCCCGGCTCGCACCTCTGACTTTTCGGGTTACCCATTCTTACTTCGAAAGGCAGCGTACTCCACAGTAGAATAGATTGAACAAACAAGTTAGAATGATGAATAGGAGTTGCTGGAGAGGGCAATCCTCGGAGTCTCCCAACGCGATCAAATAAAAAATAAGGAGATCCGCCAAAGGACCAAGGTAACCAACATAGCCTGAAGAATTGATAACCGATACCCTTAAGTGTCAGTGGGGGGTGGGGCACATTGCTCGTAGAACGGATGGCCGATGCGCCAAAAAGTTCTCGAGTGGCGATCGCGTACGGGAAGACGCAGCGTCAGCAGACCGCCACGAGATGGACCGACGACCTGGTGAAGGCTGCGGGAATCCGTTCAATGTTCAATTCAATTCATTTATTCAGGAACAATTTACATTGTATTTGAATTTTAAGATAAAACATGATTAATTAATTCAATAATAAAAAAGCAATAAGTACATACATTAATTTAGAAAATACATAAATTAAGAAAACCCACACACAAAAATAAAATTAATGTCGTAAATACCCTTTATATTTTTAATTATTAATTAAAGTCAAAAATCAATTTAATTTGTAGCAGATACACATTATGAATTATATAGTTAAATAATAATTAAATAATAATATAAAGGTCATTAATTAGATCAATGATTAATAATACATTCTAATGAGTCACGTATACCTAACCTATCTACATTCTACAAATCGTCAACAGAGTAATAACACTCCTTCAACAGAAACTGCTTTAGCGTGGTTTTAAAATCTTTTAAGTAGATAATATTCTTTAATTCCATTGGCAGTTTATTAAATAATTTAGTTGATCTGTAGTACGCGCAATGTTTAACTATATTAAGGTGAGGCACGATTTTGGTCTGAAAGTCTTTTCGCCTAGTACTCTCCCTCTGACCTCTTTCTTCTTCAGATTCATATTCGTGTAAGTACTTTGCAAAGTTAGTCAGTAGTATCAGAATATACAAACTTGGAACTGTCAGTATCTCAAGATCCTTGAAATATTGTTTACACGACACTTGTTGTCTAATACGACCCATCGTTCTGATAGCTCTTTTCTGCAGAATAAACGCTCTCTGTATGTTGTAATCAAAACTACCCCCCCAGAATGGAATACTGTACTGTACAACCGGTCGTTGTGGCTATCTTTGGGGGAGGCCTGTGTTCAGCAGTGGACGTCTTTCGGTGAAATGATGACGAGTAGGGTCTTTAAGAAAACGATTATTAGTAGAACGAAGATATTTTCCATGGTTGGAACACACATACATTTTTCATGGCGATCGCTTGAACGGAATAGAAGTGTTGTGTTCTGCAGCGCCATCTAGTGGCGAGATACAACAAAAAGGATGACATAAAAACCTCCATGAAACATTACATATATGTACTAACTGGTGATCTGAAACTGTATCGAAGTATTACTCTCATACACATATACCAACAACCATTTTTATCTTATATGGATAAACAGATTGATAGGCACGTACGAAGTGAACCAACAAGATACGAGATGAAACGCAATTAGAAGTGGTGCGAAACAAGACAAACAACAATCAGTAACGAATGCAATCAGAACACCTTGTAACATGCTCCCCACTTAGCAGAACTTGCATCTGACCTCAAATCGTATCAAATTGTATCAATTGACCGGGGCCCTCAGGCCGCCCGCTTTCTTGGCAATTAAAGTTGCGCGGGGACAGAGCCCGAAGGGGTGAGGAGGAACGGGGGACTTCGGACTCGCCGCAAACTTGGCCCAAACTTGGCCGGAGTTACCCAAAAGTTCTCCAGCTTTATCCGCCGTTACCCCGTACGAAGTTACCCGCCTTACTATCCGATCGACTCTAGCAAAAGCTTTACGAGTAATTTGTTTAACAAAACTCGGACGCTTAGATTATCTTACTAGACTTAAATGAAAACAGTAGCGTTATAGGCTACGATAATGTATCTGTACATATAAATATATGTATATAATAATGTATGTATCATAATAAAATAATTTTAAACGGATTAAATAGCGTGTATTATTGATTTTTGTTTTTCCTGACGTGGTCACAGGATGACTAAGGTGACAAGCGTCGTTACAGACATACATACATAAGACAAACAAAGCGTAGCATAGCCACCAGAATTAAAGAACACATAGCTGACGTCAAGCATAGACGCACCACAAAGTCCGCTGTGTGTGGACATGCCTTAGGCAAACCAAACCATTTTCTTAGATTTGATCATCCTCAAGTCCTCGCGAAAGAGAACCGTGATGTACCAAGAATGTTTGCGAGTCCAGAGATTTTATCTCATCTAAAAATATGCGTACCGCGCTAAAAGAAGTTTTCACATTTAAAAAAAAAAACTCACGACATCCAGGGGATGGATTGATGCTATATTCTTGATCCGCAGATCACACGGAGTCTACCTTTCGAATCTACCTTGCTATAAAATCGGTTAAATGGATTAAAAAGATTCCGTTCCCTTTATCCGTTTAAAATAAACAGTGAACATTTCCCTAACAACGCGTCCAAAAAAGTTGGGTATTCACTGAACGGTCCATCAATTAGCGAGGCGGAGACATAAAACAGAGATCCCGCGGCCAGAGATACTTTTCTCTTTCCCGGAGATTCGTCCAATGTCGATAATGTTTTTTATGCAGTTGATAAGATTTTTATTCAAAGAATACCAGTCATTTGTTTAGTTGTGAGCATTGTTAAGTTTATTCTGATTTAGAACTATTTCTCTGTCAAAACGTTTGCTTATGGTCTCTGTTTTATTTGACGGCACGGTTGGTGCAGTGGCTGATACAGTCGGCTGCTGCGCACCGGGTCGTGGGTTCGATTCCCGCACGGAACAAATATTTGTACGATCTGCAGGTAATTGTTCCGGGTCTGGGTGTATTGTGTGTGGAATTTATGTCTGTTAACGCACCCACGACACAGGAGAAATCCTAGTGCGGGGCAACGTTTTAAAAAAAAAAAATTTTTTAACGTTATGCAGAAGCAGTATCTAGGCGGACTTAATGCCACAAGCATTCTTTACCAGTCTACCATAGACACAAGTACATTTAGAATAATAACATACACACATATATATATATATATATTAGAAATAAATTTTGCCGTGTGGTGCCGGCTCTGAATGCCATCCCGTGGGTGTCGTAAAAGTCTTCTAAGGGATTAACCAGAGGATGGGCAGCAGCGTCTTTTGATTACACTAACAACTCAACTGCGATCGCCAATCCGCCTGCCAATCGTGGCGATTATGGCAAGACCCCCCAATGAGCACACAAAACATCCATATCGGTCGTTGTGGTGATCTTTGGGGGAGGCCTGTGTCCAGCAGTAGACTCCATTCGGCCTGAATGATGATGATGATGAGAAATAAATAAATACTTACATAATTATATTAAGTATTTAATGTAAGTGATTACATCATCATTTTCATCATTTCGGCCGAATGAAGTCCACTGCTGGACACAGGCCTCCCCCAAAGATCACCACAACGACCGATATGGGTGTGTTGTGGGCTCATTGGGGGGTTTTGCCATAATCGCCACGCTTGGCAGACGGGTTGGCGATCGCAGTCGAGTTGTTAATGTACTCGAAGGAAGCTGCTGCCCATCCTCCGGCTAATCGCTTAGTCGACTTTTACGACACCCACGGGAGGAGATGGGGTGGTGGTATTCTGAGCCGGCACCACACGGCAAGTGATTACATACGTTTGTTATATTGCTGACATTGTTGTTTGATAACATCGTTTTAGAATTGACCAGGGGGCCTAAAAAGGCCGCTTTAGCAGAATCATAATATGAACCACATTAAATATCACCAAATGGTCCAGAAGGCCTAAAAAGACCGTATTAGGTTTTATTTATAAGGCATAATAATGATCTCAATACGATGCACATTAGAAATCACAAAATGGTCACTTAATCATAACTGACCATTAACGTGACCATTTTGTGATTTCTAATGTAATTCATATTATTATTCACCTAAAGCGGCCTTTTTAGGCCCCCAGATGTTATCATTGGAACTTAAAACGAGATATTTACTAATTTTCGGTTTCGCTGTTTCGACAATATTGCAAGATATTAGACTAATGTTTATGACCTTAGTGACCATACCACTTTAAACACTAATGACCTGTTCTTACATACGTAAGTTCACTAATAGTGTATAGTTCATATATCCTTTAGTGTTTCGATTGAGGAATCTGTAACTGGGAAGCATTTTTAACACAGCCGTCTAAAATTTAGCTTCTCGTCAATAATAATACCGAGATACCGAACTTCATGGACCATAGTACCGAATTGTTTATTTTGTAGGTTTTTGTTTTTAGAAAACGTTGCCCCACACTAGGATTTCTCCTGTGTCGTGGGTGCGTTTACAGACATGAATTCCACATGCAATACACCCAGCCCTGGAACAACTATCTGCAGATCATACAAATATTTGTTCCGTGCGGGAATCAAACCCACGACCCGGAGCGCAGCAGCCGACTGTATCACCCACTGCACCAATCGTGACTTCAAATTTTTCCATTAAAATATTCACGTATATAAAAATCCGTCCAACATCTGAAGTGCTTTTCGAGATCTATCCGAGAATAACTCATTTGATATTTAATGCAGTAATACTGTTACTTATTCAGAGTGATGCGAAAAACTTGTCTTTTAAAATGTGTAAGAAAAAAAATGAGAATTTTCAAAGTTTTCGAAGTCGTTTGAAGTGTGGCAACTTGTAACTTGTTACTTGTTAGATGCATGAATATTCTGGAACTAATACATGGAGACAACGGCGTCCCATCTGAAACGCTTCCGATGTTCCTTTGCTATTTGCATTTTAAAAATATTTCCACTTGGGAACTTGTCGGAAAAGTTGGGGACTGCACCTAACCAGGCGCATGCTTATGAATGCATTTGATGTTCCGTTGCTACAATCTTTATGCTTGCATTATTCATTTCTACGGGTACAAGTTGCTTCAGAAACACATGGTTATGCTGTCTTGCGGCTTGTGATTCTTAACATGTTTCTTGGAACCGTTCCGTATGTTGCGGTTTGTGATACTGCTCCAACTAAATTGGCTTCAGGAGATAGCTCTATCTTAAAACTGTTTTAGTATTTAATAAAAACATATTTATGGGGCATGATGGAAATTTATACCTTTTGCCGTTATTTGAATTGTGTAGTAATACAGTGAGGTATAAATGTTGTGTACAAGTAGTAGATTTTTTTTTATGATGGGCTTCTCGCACTCATCCCAAGAGGGATCTAGATGCTTAACCGGGCAAATTGGCGATGCTTTAAATAGCCTCCAGCCTAGCTTTAATTTATATTTAAGTAACTTTGCCTGAGGGCGTCCCATGTGGGACACGGACCTCGGCTCAGGGAGTTACTGGGACAGTAATAGGGTTTATAGGGATCTTTTGTTACTACCCGATTTCTCGGCACGGGCCGGCGCGAGCAAGGGTCGGGGGGCAAGTAGTAGTTCGCGGTCTGGGTGTTTATACTTTTTTTTTTGTTGGGCTTCTCGCATTAACTTCTGGGAAGTGTGGTTGCTTAACCGGTCGTTTCTGGCGAAGCCAAAAGAAGCCTCCAGCTGGAAACAGTATTTATTCATGCGAAATCAATACTTATACCGACTAAAGAAACCGACAGCACAATAAAATTGGTTAGTTATTTCATACTATGTATATGGAATTTCTGAAACTATAAAACCTTCAGTAAATTTACGCTTCAGTTTTGTACAAAGTTCAAGTATGACACCGATTAATATTAATTACAGAAAAGTGGAAATAGAGATTGTTCTGTAGGTCTTGTAACAATTGACATATTTCTGTAAACAAGTAAACAACTAAGTTTTGGAAGATATATGCGGATAAATATAATTTATTAATAAGCCATAAGAGAAATCCCAAGTGACTATGGGGCTTAGTATTGGTAAAACCTACTGTGTCACAATGTAGTATGGCTTATCTAATATTAAGTATGATTTAGGACTAATCTAATTTAATTTTTATTGTTATTTCGCGGTATTTGGGTCAGATCAATCGTCGAATCCGACTCGGCTGCGCAGCGTTCGGGAGACTCCGGAGCGTCTTTTCGTCAACAATACCGCAATTCCTCAAGATGAAAGTCTTTAACCAGTGTGTGTTACCAGTGATACCATATGGGACAGAGACGTGGTCACTCACAATGGGCCTCATAAGAAAGCTCAAGGCCACTCAGCGAGCTATGGAGAGGTCTATGCTTGGTATTTCTCTACGAGATCGAATCAGAAATAAATTTGCCTGCATAGGTGAAAGAATTAGTAAACTGAAGTGGCAATGGGCGGGGCACATTGCTCGTAGAACTGATGGCCGTTGGGGTAAAAAGGTTCTCAAGTGGAGACTGCGCCCCGGAAAACGCAGTTTGGAAAGACCACGAAGGAGGTGGACAGACGACCTGGTGAGGGTCGCTGGGAGCCATCGGATGCGAGTAGCATGTAACCGCTCGTTATGGAAATCTGTGGGGGAGACCCTTGTACAGCAGTGGAAGTCTTTTGGCTGATATGATGATGATCCTTCCGTCTATTCATTGTCAGAGCCTTTTAACATGGTGCATTGCCTTTGGGAAAGCTGTTCAGGAATCTATGTTATGCTGTTCTCTTTTCCACCCACGCAATTGTTTAGTAAGACATCGGAGCCGTAGATATCCAACGCAGAACATGACACAGGACAGACGCTGCTGCAAATTCTCTTGCCATTAACCCGTCTTGTAGGAGACGAACTACACTGCTTCAAATTTTCAACAGAGCTCCCATGTCTACTACACCTCAGTATTCCACGATTTTATAAGATGTTGTTCGCATATCCTTTGCGCCTTATAGTGCAACATTAAAGTTTTTATTATAAACACGACAGGCGGAGCGCGCGTAGTTTAGTTCTGAAACTGTAATTGATACCGTCCACCGTCTCTCGAAGACATCGCGATATCGACCCCAGTAGTTGTGAGAAGTCTTGCGACTATTGCACGAAAACTGCAAAAGCGGTTGAGCATTGCAAAAATTTAACACTTCTTCAGTTTCTGGTTTCGGATATTTTTAAACGTTGCCCCATACTAGGATTTCTTGTGTTGTGGGTGCGTTTACAGACACAAATTCCGCACACAATACCCCAGACCCCGGTTCCGTGCGGTAATCGTACCCGCGACCCGGCGCGCAGCAGCCAACTGTATCATACGCACCAACCGTGCCAGCATGATGCAAGACATCTCCAATCTAGCCGTAGAAGCTGAGCATTTGGACTGTGTTTTCTTTAGCTGACCACTGAGCACCGTACCATCAAATGATGTACAGTAGGGGTTCTTTTAGCGCGGTACGCATATTTTTAGATGAGATAAAATCTCTGGACTCCCTACACCATTACGAGACGCAGCTATAGTATGTGCTTATGCATGTACATATAGCAGACCGCGGACGCGTCTAGATAAATAAAAGAAATTGTTTTCACTTCTGTCGGCACTCCCGGAGTGCAACCCGTATTTTTTTAATATTTATGTTTTGTCTACAAACAAGGTACTGCATGCGTATTTTCTGTGAATTATCATAGTCGATGTCGATCACTGGTTGCCTTCACGTGATAGCATCTGATAAATTGCATTTTCTCTCGTCGCTAATTAAGATTTCGTCTGCGCTGAATTGTTCACGTCGTCCGTTCGGTTTAATTGTTTTTCGCAATTACTTTTATACGAGCGCTGTAAGATGATTTAATTAGTATTTGTTTGCTACGGAAGTCTGGTTACATTGTAAGTTAATTGCACCAAATGATTGCCGGTGATATTTTGTGTAATTAAACTGTATTTGTTTCTCTGGAGTAGGCAGTAAGGAGTAGGTTTTATGGCGAATGGGAAATGGCTCAAGATGTTGTTTTACAACCTGACAAGTCAATATATAGGAACATCAACTATTCGGGGGTAGCGGGCGCTAAGAGTGTTCTGAAACTGCGCGTTTAATTCGACATATATCCAAGAGCACGCATGTGGTCACGTATTGCCGTGTGCGCAGTTCGGCACACATCACGGCTTCGGGGGGAGCCTGAACCCCCCAAGTAGTACCAGGTACTGGTACGCTTTACAGACAACCTCTGAAATGTTCATATTGGCATGGCACCAATTAGTGGCTACACAGCATTCTTTCTCGAGATCCAGGACGATCCCCATTCCGTGCCGAAGTTCACCGTCTAGGTGGTTTAAGGGTAGCATGGTTTTATATGATTTCCGTAGATTCGATATAATTATTATACCGATAGCGCTGATAAGTGTTGCGTAGCTGGGGATGTGTGGCGTAGGTCTGTAATGAGTCGAGCAGTGCTACGCTAGACTAATGTTTTACGTAGCACTTCGACGCGGTTGCATTATGTTCTACACGAGACCCTGTACGCAGTGTGTAGCTCATATAAGCTTCTTGTAGTGAGAGATGAGACAAACTCAACTTAAAGTGCGGCCACTGAGAGAATGCATTCCTTATATTTGTTAATTGGTCTAGTTTCTATTATATATTAAATTTCATATACAGTACGATTTTAACGTAGTAACGTGAACACAGTAAACTTCAATAGTTTAGCGCTAAATTAAATATTTAATATAATAGAAACTAGACCAATTCACAGATGTTTGGAACGCATTCTCTTGGCGACCGCATTGTAGTAAGCAAATCTGCCTAAAACCTTAATAAGTATATACCTCAACCGGCTCTTGTCAATGCATAATTATCGTATTCATAACTGGTTAACCCACAAAGGCTAAGACCGAGGTTCGGAGCCTCCAAAATTTTATTAGCATTTAATATTATATCTACTTTCCGTCTCAAAATTATATTCCCGAAGTTAAAATTGCATACAGAATAGAAAGAGGAGCTCGCTTGTTTAAATTACTAGTCATAACGGACTTAACACTTTCAAAAACCCTAACTCAACTCAGCACCGTGTACACGTAAATAAACAACAACTGCAAGATATAATCATAACACACAATGTTTTATACTTTAATATGTTCCGTTGCAGCGGTGAACTAACTGACTCAAGAATGCGCGCCGAGCGGTCCGTAAGGTGCGTTTATTGCATTTTTGAGTGCGCCCCTCTCTAGCCCAGGCCACCTTACTGTTACCATGATTTGGAATGGCTTAGGATAGAGTAAAGAAACGAAAGTGGTTTGCTTTTACAAAAGTATGCTAGGAAAGATTATTGTACTATGCATAAGACACATGTTTTTTTTATTGGAACGGTGCAATATAATTAAATACAATTCGTTGACATTTTTTCACATGTCGTATTGCTGCTACAAGTCACAAGAGTAGTTTTCGTAGAACATCTCTCGTAGTCCCGAAGTATTTTCAGTCGAAGTCTAAATTCCGAATGAGCATATTAGAAGTGCTCTAATAAGCAATGCGGATGCTGTGCCAACTGATGTGTTTAGGGCTAAACATAAAGAATTATGTAATTTGTGCTTCTTAAGTAACTCATATCATAAGGCAATGTTGTTTATAATTGAATAAATAATTCAATACATGCAATATTATTGATGTTAGAAAAATTGTTTAGATACTGCTGAATATGTACCTGTTGTACATTGTAAGGCAGTATTGCAAGAAGTTGTGTAATTTGCGCAAGTAGTATGTGTAACTATAGATATCTCTCTCTCTCTCTCTCTCTCTCTCTCTCTCTCTCTCTCTCTCTCTCTCTCTCTCTCTCTCTCTCTCTCTCTCTCTCTCTCTCTCTCTCTTAAAAAAACGTTGCCCCACACTAGGATTTCTCCTGTGTCGTGGGTGCGTTTACATACATGAATTCCACACACAATACACCCAGACCCGGAACAACTACCTGCACATCGTACAAATATTTGTTCCGTGCGGGAATCGAACCCACGACCCGGAGCGCAGCAGTCGACTGTATCAACCACTGCACCAACCATGCCGTCATATGTTCGATGGGGTATTTAAAATACCAATAACGCAATTTTATCATTTCAATGACATAATAATGATTTATACGCTCAATTTTCACATGCTATGTTATGGCTAAATAGACTGATCTGATTTAATTTAAGACCATTTTTAACTCTCATATCGGCCTTTTATACGTCCACTGCTGAACAAAGGCCTCCCCTATAAATTTTCACAACTGTGTCATCATTTTGGGGGGTATTGGCCAATACTCACCACGCTTGGCAGGCGGGTTGGTGAGCGCAGTATGGCTACCGTTTCACAGACGGGACGCTGCTGCCCATCCCTCTGGTTTAGATTCCCTTAGTCGCCTTCTACGACATCCACGGGAGGAGATCGAGTGGTGCTATATTCTTAATCCTGACACCACACGGAACTTTTTTACTCTATTTTATGTGAAATAAATATATTTGTATTAGTGTCACACAGTGTTATTATTGTTTAATATTAGAGAAAACTATTGCTCTGTAGAGTCACTAGTGTGTAATCTAGTCTGTAGTCAGGAGTGAAAAGATTATGGTAACTACTTTTGCTTATGTTAATACCTGACTAAATATTTTAATTGCGAAAGCAACAGTTACAGATCTTGTATTTAATTGTTCTTTTAATCTTTATTTTTAGGGACCTTTACCCTACAAGGGTCAACCCCATCACAACCTAACCCAGTCTAAACTTATAGGTACTGTTTAGTAATAATATATCATCCACAATTTGGGGAATCAATTTTCTTCATAAAATGTCCAAATTTCTGGTAGACTATGCGATTTGGTAGATTCGTCTCTTCCCATTTCATATTTTTTTACACTATTGCATTGCAAAGATTCCTCAAAAGATACAATATATACATGCAGTCTAAAAAGTATATTCGAAAAATACCTTTTGAAATCGCCGACAGTATTTTATTATCAGACACTGGAAACGTAGCCATTAAAAATTGTCGCTGAAAAAAATATTTGATTCCGTAAGAAACGGGTGGACCCACCCCCGTAGGAAGGAAACCAGTTATCGAGAGCAAAAAGTTGATAATAAAATACGACCGGGTGGGCTGAACAAGAAATGATGAATTGTTGAAATTCCAAAAGCGTGTAACAATTCCATAAGTCAATTTGGTCGATACGTACCTAAGGGAAATTATCGGGATGCTGATAGTCGCCTTGGGGAGTGTGGGCTTGGTAAGATCACGGCAGAATTAATATTTAAAACGTCTCCAATATCATGTATAGTGTTCCTCTGAGGATTTTGTTTTGTGATTTTTAGAGTAAATTATTCATGAAATAGACTATTTTGGCAATGACAATTCGTGGCACTTAATTTAATGAATGAGAAGTCTAAGAAATCTAGATTAAAATGGTAAAAACATATAAATTATATCATTAGTAATGTCTTAGATTTTCGCGATTATTACACAGATTCTATCGCGTATATTTTGATTTTTGATTTTCCTGACGTTTCGAATACTTTGCAGCATTCGTGGTCGCAGGATGACTGACGTCATCTGTCTGTCTGACTGTCATCCTGCGACCACGAATGCTGCAAAGTAT
This sequence comes from Diloba caeruleocephala, assembly GCA_947459985.1. Taxonomy (NCBI): domain Eukaryota; kingdom Metazoa; phylum Arthropoda; class Insecta; order Lepidoptera; family Noctuidae; genus Diloba; species Diloba caeruleocephala. Next base: position 31,085,112 of record OX381606.1, on the reverse strand, counting down.
TCAAAACGTCAGGAAAATCAAAAATCAAAATATACGCGATAGAATCCGTTTAAAAGTGTTTTATTATAATTATATCATTAGGTAATACAAAAGAAGCAAATAAATACGTTTGTACAGATACTATATGTTTTATCAGCTGTTCTATATTCTTGAGAAGTAACTTTTTGCATGGTTTATATTAGATACACTAACTGACTAACTGGGACCCGCAGTTTCACCGGCCGAAGATGAGCGGGAACACACAGACAGAGAGACAAAAAAAATAAAAATAGATTTTTTGTTGTAGGTACCGTATATACTTTCACACGCATTTAGTAAAAAGATGTTATTTTGACATTACAAACAGATACTTTAATTTACCTAGCATATCAAAGACCACTACTAGAAGTAGTCTCCAACATGTTGTTCTACAAGACGGATCAGCTTTACGGATTTTGCCTTCGGTGGATGACCTTAATAAGACAGCTTTGTGTTATATTATTGTACATTTGGCGCCACGTTTAGCAGTAGCTAATTCCTTGACTTTAATTCTATGCACCGGAGCAATGATGATAGTTTTTCATCATTTCGGCCGAATGAAGTCCACTGCTGGACACAGGCCTCCCCCAAAGATCACCACAACGACCAATATGGGTGTGTTGTGCGCTCATAGATGGGTTGGCAATCGCAGTTCAGTTGTTAATGTACTCGAAGGATGCTGCTGCCTATCATCCGGCTAATCCCTTAATCGAATTGTACGACAACCACGGGAGGAGATGGGGTGGTGGTATTCTGAGCCAGCACCACAATGAAAAACGATGGCATGAAACACACAAGATTTTTTTCTGTATTGTGGGTACACATGACCCCTGACCCCATGATATGCCGCGTGGTGCCGGCTCAGAATACTACCACCCCATCTCCTCCCGTGGGTGTCGTAAAAGTCGACTAAGGGATTAGCCGAAGGATGGGCAGCAGCGTCCTTCGAGTACATTAACAATTCAACTGCGATCGCCAACCCGTCTGCCAAGCGTGGCGATTATGGCAAAACCCCCCAAAGAGCCCTCAACACACCCATATCAGTTATATTGTGGTGATCTTCGGGGGGGGCCTTTGTCCAGCAGTGGACTTCATTCGGCCGAAATGTTGAATGATGATGAAATTATGATCCCATCGTATTTCGTACCGTATCGAATTTCATAAAAAAAATGTAATAGGTGTGTGTATTAGAGTACACACGTAAGAAGTGACATTCTTTATGACATCATTTTCAAAAAATGATCTACTATTTACATCTTTACAGAAATTGGTTAAATAAAGCTAAATTACAGTAATTATAATAGAACTATTACTATTATTGTCATCGTAATTGTATACTTTTGTAATGAATGGCTTATGGTAACTGAAATATGAAATGTATGGTTTAGATTCCACGTAATTTAGTGACCGAGTAAAAACTCCATCAATTGTAGTGCCGGATCGTGTTGTTGATTTTTGAGGACTATTTTTCATAGATAAATTCAATTTATCTTTCAAATCAATATGGCGCGTAACGGAAAAATTTGACATAGAAACAAAGATGGCGCGTAACAGAAAAACGTTACATTGCTATAAAATTTCTCCCATACGTCGATAAAGAAGTTTTACTTCAACAAAACAATTGATCGCTACAGGGCTATTTTTCCCCTGTCCACCCGATGACTGGACACAGCATAGAGATGCGCCCTAACTCTCACAGAATCGTCTAAAACTTTTTTAATTTCACGCAAAAAATAGTCCCTGAGGAATCTCGGATGAATGGGAATATTCCTCGTTAAAATTAACAATGAATTATTGGCGTTTGACTAATGGTCCCTCACCAAAACGAATTATAACTGAACTTATAAAAGCTCGAACTAGATTTTTATTGCTTAAAGCTAATTTTTCCTTTATCTTTAAAAAAATCTTTCTTTTAAAAAACGTTGCCCCACACTGGGTTATCTCCTGTGTCGTGGGTGCGTTTACAGACATGAATTCCACATACAATACACCCAGACCCGGAACAACTACCTGCAGATCATACAATGATTTGTTCCGTGTGGGAATCGAACCCACAACCCGGAGCGCAGCGACCGACTGTATCAGCCACTGCACCAACCGCGCCGTTTGTAATAATGATTGAGGTTGATCTGATCAAATACTACATTGGATAGATTTAATTTGTATTTACATACTACTATTAAACTCAGGCGTTGTCTAGAAATTGGGAAGCAGTTCATCATCATTTCAGCCAAAGGACGTCCACTACTGAACAAAACCCTCCCCATAGATTAACACAATTGTGTCATAATTTTGGGAAGAATTTGCTAATAATCACCACGCTTGGCAGGCGGTATGGTGAGCGCAGTATGGCTACTGTTCCACAGAAGGGACACTGGTGCCCATCCCTCAGGTTTAGAATCCCTAATAGCCTTTTACGATATCCACGGGAGGAGATAGAGTGCTACTGTATTCTTAATCCGGACACCACACGGACTACAGCAGACAACGGGTATAAGATACTTTACTTACAATATCGTTTATTTTATGAAATAATAGTGAAATATAATAGATACAACGTAGGATATACTTGCGGTCTGGTGCCGACTCAGAATACCACCACCCCGTCTCCTCCCATGGGTGTTGTAAAAGTCGACTAAGGGGTTAGCCGGAGGATGAGCAGCAGCGTCCTTCGAGTACATTAACAACTCAACTGCGATCGCCAACCCGTCTGCCAGGCGTGGCGATTATGGCAAAACACCCCAATGAGCCCACAACATACCCATATCGGTCGTTGTGGTGATCTTTGGGGAAGGCCTGTGTCCAGCAGTAGACTTCATTTGGCCGGAACGATGATAATAGATAAAAAAAATTGCACAAGATAAGTATTGCAAATGTTAACAAAATGTTGTTGATCCCAAATCACATCATAGTATGCATTTACACATCAGCTCGTTAATGTCCACTACTGAACATAGGCTTCCCAATGATCGCTACATCCATAATCACCACGTTGAAAGTAGACTGCTAGCTGACGGCACGGTTGGTGCAGTGACTGATACAGTCGGCTGCTGCGCTCCGGGTCGTGGGTTGGATTCCCGCACGAAACAAATATTTGTTTGATCTGCAGGTAGTTGTTCCGGGTCTGGGTGTATTGTATGTGGAATTCATGTTTGTAAACGCACCCACGACACAGGAGAAATCCTGGTGTGGGTCAACGTTTAAAAAAAAGACATTTTTGATAGCTAAAAGGATTAGTAAGCTGAAGTGGCAATGGGCAGGGCCACATTGCTCGTAGAACTGATGGCCGTTGGGGCACAAAAGTTCTCGAGTGAAGACCGCGCACCGGAAAACGCAGCGTGGGACGACCTCCAACGTGTCACGGATAATAGCTAGTAAATATTTACATCATTCCGTGTGGTGTCCGGATTAAGAATATAGCACCACTCCATCTCCTCCCGTGGATGTCGTAAAAGGCGACTAAGGGAATCTAAACCAGAGGGATAGGCAGCAGCGTCCCTTCTATGACACGGTAGCCATACTGCGCTCACCAACCCGCCTGCCAAGCGTGGTGAGTATTGGCAAATACCCCCCAGAATGATGACACAGTTGTGAAAATCTATGGGGGAGGCCTTTGTTCAGCAGTGGACGTATAAATGGCCGATATGATGATGATGATGATGAAATATTTACATAAGCGATGGACAAAATTAAAACACATTACTTAAATGATTTTCGAAAAGCTAACTCTGGTTATGAACAATAACCTTAAAGAATTGAACATCTAAATATTTGAGTTTATTGTCATTATTATTTACATATTTTGAATGTGCTTTTTTCGGTTTCATTTAGTTTTTTAACACACCAAATTAGGGAAAGTTTCGCCGAAGCTTAGCCTTAGCTTTATAAAAAAAAGTGGGTGATAAAATGTAACGTGAACACAAAAGAATAATGAAAGCGTAAAAATAACTAGACAACAACAAATATATCTCTAGTTTTTACTAATTTCACATTTTAAACTTGATAGCTCTAAAATCTGCTGTGTGCTGCCGGATACGAATCGCACCAACCCATCTCATTCCGTGGGTTAAAGGTGACTTTGGGGTTATCCCCTCAGGATAGGCAGCATCCTTCGAATATATTAACAAACCAACTGCGATCGCCAACCCGCTTGCCAGGCTTGGCGATTATGGCAAAAACCCCAGTGTAAGCATATTGTATGTGGAATTCATGTCTGTAAACGCACCCACGATACAGGAGAAATCCAAGTGTGGGGCAAAGTTATAAAAAAAAAGTATTTTTTAAGACCTGCAGATCATACAAATATTTGATCCGTGTGGGAATCGAACTCACGACCTGGAGCACAGCAGCCGACTGTATCAGCCACTGCACCAAGGGTGCCGTGCTCTAAACGCGATTTTCGGACTAGCAATTAAAAAATAAGGGGCGGTCTATAACTACAGCGTTCAAACGGTTTTATAATAACAAAGGGAACCCAGGGCCAGGCTTATGTAGCGTCCGTTTCACCAAGAAAGTAGGTTTTAAAAGCTTTCGCAAAACAATTCCGCTCTTTACGAATCTGTTAATTGAAAATTCACTTGCCTAGCCATTTTGCTGCGTGTTTATCTTCGTAATGTTAAATATTTCACGATCTGGATTGCCTGAATAATATATCGTGTCTGTTGCGTAGGCAAAGATAAAAGCAAATTCGGCTTAAAGTCTTAAATGTATTTTTAAATATATGTATTCCAGTTGTTTTGCTTGATGTTAGAAATATACGTGTTTGAAAATCTTTATATTAAATGTACATTTTATCAGCCCGGGCGCTGAGATAATGCATTTCTGACACCTGTCAGTTGGAATTTTTGCTTTACTATCTACACTAACATTATAAAGAGAAAAGATTTGTATTTTTATCTGTTTGTAACAAATAAACTCAAAAACTTACTTCAACTGATGAATGATGAATGAGCGATTTCAAAAAATCTTTCACTTCTAGAATACTACATTATCTCTGAGTAATATAGGTTATATTTTTTACGGGAAAACCTTAGGGATCCCTACTAAAACTTCAATAATGAAACCCAAGGTGTAAAAACGGACGGTTGGTGCAGTGGCTGATACAGTCGGCTGCTGCGCTTCGGGTCGTGGGTTCGATTCCCGCACGGAACAAATATTTGTATGATCTGCTGGTAGTTGTTCCGGTCTGGGTGTATTGTATGTGAAATTCATGTCTGTAAACGCACCCACGACACAGGAGAAATCCTAGTGTGGGGCAACGTTTTAAAAAAAAAAAAAAAAAGTTAGCCATGAAATGTCTTTCATCGCATGCGCTGCGGAAACTATTGATGATAAAACAAAAAATGTTCTACAAACATATCAATATCTACAAAAAACTTCACTATACCACATGTCCAACTATTGTAGTTATGTAACTATAACTTCTTTTTTACATTTTGACAGTTGATAGAATTGCCAACCAAATTCTGATCATGTTTACATTTACTCTACCTTTATACCAAAATGTTTAAAAATATATGTCCACCCGTGCGAAGCCGGGACGGGCCGCTAGTCATAGAATAAATTTAGTGCTAAATTAATTTAATTTATTTTAGGTGGATATTATAAGAATTAAAATTCAGATTCAGCAATATATGTCCATGTCGTGTAGTCCGGTGTCCAGATTAAGAATAAAGCAAAAAATAGATAGAAAAAATAAAATTAGAATTAAAAAAAAACTCCATCTTCTCCTGTGGATATCGTAAAGCGACTAAGGGGCTCTAAACCAAAGGGATGGGCAGCAGCGTCGCGTCTGTGGAACAGCAACCATTCTGCGCTCATCAACCCACTTGCCAAGTTTGGTGAGTATTGGCAACCCAAACACCCCCCTCCCCCAATAAATGATGACACGCCAATTATGGAATTCTTATAGGGATGATAAATAGTCAATATTGGATTAATCAAAGCCATAAGACACACATTTTATTAGAACAGCGAGTTTGTTGTTATATCAAGATGTTGTCTGTAGCGAAAGTGCGCATTCATGGGATACAAGATGATAACCGGGTTATAAAGTACAAAATTAACCAGTATTGGGGGCTGACAAAGTTATATCAAAGTATTGGAGAGTATTCATCAAGAGAACTTTAACAAGAGGAAACAACTACACGAAGAAGAAGAAAATGAAAAATTTCGCTTGGCACATTATATGTAAGAGCAAAATTGGATTTCTGGAGTGGAGGCCTGGTGACCTGAAACAGGCTTCAGCGCAGCTTAGGCACCAGTCTCCCACAATAAGTGTGAATAATACTGTAACGAGGCAATATTGTATTTAGTTGCACCTTTTTCATTATTGTGGTGAGAAAATAAATAAATTACTTACTTTGTTCAGCAGTGGACGTCATTCAGCCGATATGATTAATATATGTCAGGAAAGCATTCTCTCGGCCGCCGCACTTTATAGGCGTATATCTGTTTCATGTCGCGCGTTTGTTATGTAACTCACGGCAGCGGGGGTCACGGGCGCGAAGAATGGGGAGTTTGCGTGCTCATACCGAGTGACCCCGGGGAAGATGGCAGCGCGCGCACAGTGTTCAGCGAGGCTTGGGCAGATCCTTTACAGTCCTCCCCGAGAAGAGCCTGGGGGCGGCCTTTTTATCGTCACCTGATAATAATTATCTTAACATGTAGAATAATCATGTAGCGTTTTGTCGCGGATGGAGACCGCGCACCAGAAAACGCAGCGTGGGACGACCTCCAACGAGGTGGACAGACGACCTGGTGAAGGTCGCTGGGAGTCGTTGGATGAGAGCGGCAAGCGACCGCTCGTTGTGGAAATCTAAGAGGGAGGCCTTTGTTCAGCAGTGGACGTCCTGCGGCTGATATGATGATGATGTTTTGTCGCGTTGTTTACGATACATTGCGTTCAAAAAAATTACAAATTCTGCAATCTATTATTTCTTAGAATTTATTTTTATAGGCCTAAGTGTAACATCCTCCCAAAGTTTTCGGTACTTACGTTGTCCTCTTTATGTAGATAATAAATATAGTATGAATGCCATCAGAATATGAATCGTCCGTAAGCGCTTAAATTTTAGGAGTCGCAAATATACAATTCAAATGAGCGCACGGAAAACGAATTGCCGCTCTGTCCGGCACGACAATTATATACGTCAACAATTCGCAAGTCACCGTGCGACTCCGCAATCACTCGTTCGGTACTGCCCGATTGTATTAAACGTACGCCGAATCTTTATTGATGCGCAAAACACAATTTCACAATTCGAAGCCGAAAAATCAAGACCAGTATTTTATTTTCATTTGTTCGTTAAATAACAAATAAAAGAATTACGAAGGGTCACAATTAATTACGCGACAATAATACTTTGTTTTTATCACTGACAATCAAAGGCAAAGAGTTGTTTGTATGGAGCCTATAATCGTATTTTATTCACAGAAATAATGTCGCTATACTTGCTACGGTATATAATTGATTAATCCTATTTATTACCTTTAGTTACACACACATTAAAACCTTTTCTACACCGCATGTAATCCGCAAACTAAAACACGTTTAGTGCTGGTAGTCTCACTGCATCGACTGCCAGGTGTCCAGCGCTGAAGAGCCAAACTTCACGGTCTGCAGTGCAGAGTGGCTATACGGATCGCACAGGGACAGGACAGAGTCCTTAAAAGAGGCGGCGACTCTCCTGGCACGCTTTCCGCCTTTCGACATCCCGGCGGAGATGGATGCTCGGGTCGGACACGTTCCCTCTGTCAGGACGGCGTAAACGTGCCTTCAGGGGCACTTGATAGACTGTACCGGCTGGCTTGGTTGTCGAGGCTGTCCTGCTGGTCTTCGGAGTTTGGCTCAAGAGGAGAGAGCGTGTCTTTTATCACCCGATGCCAGTATTCACCGGTCACGGTTGTTTCAATGCGTACCTGCACAGAATAGGATGCGAGGTCAAGGCACAGTGCCAACACTGTGGAAGCGAACCGGATACCGCACAGTGCACGCTCAAGGAGTGCCCTGCGTTGGCTGCCGAGCGGCGGAGACGGCGCCGGGGTATCAACTGCCCCAGCACCCATTTCAACACGCCAGAGCCCCCTGCCGTCACTACCTGGTGGAGCCTCGGAGGTCGCGGTGCGCAGATTGGGGAGTCTGCTTATTCCGAACGATCCCAGGGATGATGGCGGCGCACACGTGGTCACGTGCCACCATGTGCGCAACAAAACCCACTGCAAGGCTTACGGGGATCCTTTACAATCTCCGCGAGAAGTGCCTAGGGACTCTCCTGGGGTCATCTCCTCCAAGATAATGATGAGCTCTTCGGTAGACCACTCCAGTGGTTTTAGTCGGTAAGGAGTCCGACATGTCCCTGCGCCCTTCCCCCGGGTGAAGGAAGTTCATAATAAATTTCCACAGGCGATCAATAAAAATTCAGAAGCCACCAGTAATGTTTAAACTCTACTGCGTTCGGATTTGAGTCATAGCTACTGAAACTACTGGGAATAAGAGATTAAATACCGAATGGCTCGAGGTGACGAGTGCAATTTAGTGCCACGTAGGACTATTCCTGGGTAGCATTACAAATTATCATGGGAAGGCGTGAGGCTTACCATCAGGCGAATTAGTTGCTTGTCCCGTCTACAAGTTGTATTGAAAATACATTAAACATCCTTCACCAAATAAGGAAATTAATTCATCATCATCATATCAGCCACAGGACGTCCACTGCTGAACAAAGGCCTCCCCCTTGCACAATGAGCGGTCACGTGCCACTCTCATCCGACGACTCCCAGCGACCTTCATCAGCTCGTCTGTCCACCTCGTTGGAAGTCGTCCCACGCTGCGTTTTCCGGTGCGGCGGTCTCCATTCGAAAATGGAAATTTAAAAAAAGAGGAAATTAATTGCTTCACCGTAAACCTCATTACCATAAAACTTTTGAGAGACGATTAAAAAAACCAATCGTGTTTAATGGCAGTAAAATAAAAGGATCCGAATACTTGTAACAAGGCCATTAGAAATATAAAGTGGTCGGTCTGTCATTATTTAGCAATAGAAAGGGATCAATTAAGGAGCGACTCGTATTACCTTCCTTTTATTTACGGATAAATGCTGCCGCTGGTGAATAATTGAATGAATGAATGAGACGAATATCCTTTATTCAAAGTAAAATTTCAATAGTATTTTTTGAAAGTAAACATAATTTGAAGATAAAAATATTTTTATTCATGTGAAACCATTTATAGGCACTTGTGAATAGTCAAGACTTTAGTTGCCTCGTTCCAACGTTTAGATTTCCTCGGTGTATTTAGAATTAGCTGTGTACCGTGGTTTAATTTAAAAGACATAAAAAGAAAGAATTTTTTTTTAAACGTTGCCTCACAGTAGGATTTCTCCTGTGTCGTGGGTGCGTTTACAGACATGAATTTCACACACAATACACCCAGACCCGGAACAACTACCTGCAGATCATACAAATATTTGTTCCGTGCGGGAATCAAACCCACGACCCGGAGCGCAGCAGCCGACTGTGTCAGCCACTGCACCAACCGTGCCGTCAAAATTGAATCCTCATTAAAACACACACACGTTGCTCACTTTAGATACGGTAAATCAAACGACACGTGAAATAATTGTGAATGCATGAGGCCAAAATGCTACAGCGCTAGCTGAGATAGGTACCAACTTTGCAACAACAATATGCTCCAGCGCTGATATTCTGATAGGCCCGAATGACGAAATTAAATCATAGTATTAGTAATAGTATTTATAAACTTCCGCCTTTCGTTTACGTACTTTATTTTACCTATATCTAGCCCGCCAGCAGACATTCAACCCCTCCACGTCGAGTTTCTCCTATAATTGCAGTTCTGTCACGTCGCTCGAGCTAGTCGGGGTGCTGTTTGCCACCGCTATCACATTAGCTTATTTTTCGCGTGCGCTACGGCAAAAATGTCTGAAGTTGCAGCGGAGAATAGCGCTACGTTTGGCAATAAAAGAATTCATGGAAGAGTAATTCATTCAAGTTGTTTGGTTCTAGCACAGTGGAAATATGTATAACAATGATTCGACTCCTTTGATGTTGCGCGGAACGCGGAAAACGTCTGAATGGAACAATGACCGTAGGGTTGATATTTAAACAAAATAAATAAAACATATTTTATGAGAAATAAACCGGGTTATGATAACTTGTGACATTTTTATTTACTTGATTTACGCTTCCTTTTTATTTTTTTTAATTGGTGCCCAGTAGAAATTCTTCATGAACTTCCTTCGCCCCGGGGAAGGGCGAAGGGGTATGCCGGACTCCTACCGGCTAAAACCACTGGAGCGGTCATCTTCGGCACCTAAGGGAGGCTCCAGGTCCTCGTATGTTCACACTAGAGCTGATTTACGCTTCCTATAATTATTAACACCCTTTTATTAGCTTGGTAAGTATCGATCTAACGGGATTTTTTACTCGATTTTCATCCCCTCCAAAACATCGGATTGATTTGAAACTTCGCACACTTATCATGGGCCGATGACAACGCAATAATTTAAATAGTTTGTCCCATTATCCTTGCCAGGATCCTCAGGATTAGCGATTTTGTCATCTCTGATACGCAGTGGTGTATTTGTGCCAAGTGCACGTATAGAATAAATTTCTGGAGATGGAGCCTGAGAAACGGCTACCACATCCAATAATAGTAGTTTAACCTACATACTTTGATAAAAACACGTTTTTGTAGTTAGCCACATCCCTCTGGTTTAGAGTCCCTTAGTCGACTTTTATGACATCCGTGGGAGGAGATGGAGTGGTGCTACATTCTTAATCTGGACACCACACGGAAATTTACATTGTGATTCTATCAAAATTAATATCAATATTAATTCTAGTACCAGAAAATAAAAGTATTTTAGTAAATCTAAGCAAGATGAAGATAATTGTTTATCTGACACTAAACTCCAAATAATAACAAAGTTGTAACCTCTCTGTGGATACCGTGTGGTGCCAGCTAAGATGCCGTGTGGTGCCGGCTAAAAATACCACCACCCCATTTCACCTCGTGGGTGTCGTAAAAGGCGACTATGGGTTTAGCCGGATGATGGGCAGTAGCGTCTTTCGAGTACGTTTCTAACTGCGATCGCCAATCCATCTGCCAAGCGTGGCGATTATGGCAATACCCCCGATGGGCCCGCAACAAAACCATACCGGTCGTTGTGGCAATCTTTGGAGGAGGCTCAGTCCAGCAGTGGATGTTTTTCGGCTGAAATGATGACGGTGATGATGAACCTCTCTCTCTGTAGCCTCTAACAATTGCCTTTATCATCAGCAAATCGGTAACTGCATTGTGGAAACTGAGGCCTCTCCCAGCACAATATGCACCAACCGTTGGTGCAATGGCTGTCGGCTACTGCGCTCCAGGTCGTGGGTTCGATTCCCGCACGGAACAAATATTTGTATAATCTGCAGGTAGTTGTTCCGGGTCTGGGTGTATTGTATGTGGAATTTGTGTTTGTAAACGCACCCACGACACAGTAGAAATCCAAGTGTGGGGCAATACAATAAAAAAAATGTATATGTGAGATTTGTTTGTAAACTGTGCCTTCAATACAAGAGAAATCACAGTAGTCAAGGTTTTAGAAGAAGGTTCAAGGTGATTAAATTACGAATACAATAAAAACACATTCATAAAATCATATCCCTTATTAGTGGTGTATACAATAGCGTATAAGCTTGAAAATAATATTATTACTTGATACATACCCACCTCACCAATCATCGTTCACATCACTCACTCGTTCATTACGAATGCGACGGCATATAAAATTGGCAAGTTACTGCCGATCCGCCGCTCCGATTGTGAGGCAGTGGCGTGTTCATACATTGTAATATTACAGATATGGCGATACAATACACTTGTAATCATGTGGCGATAGGGCTTTAACAAGACCGTTTGTGTTTTGAGCTCATAACAACTACCATAACACATCAATATTTATATCCTACTGATGTTATGAATGTGAAAGTTTGTTGGGGATGTTTATCTCTATCACGCTCAAACGACTGAAGGGATTCATATGAAATTTGGTAGAGAGGTAGATTATGTTATGGAATAAGACATAGCGTGGCTTTCTATTCCATTATCAACGTTTCTGTAAATTTCTCTCGCGGATAAAATCACGGGCAACAGCTCGCTACCATATACCATCGTCAATACACTTGCTTCTGAGATATTTGATTCTAAAGAGTTTTGCTTCTATATGCAGAACTACACCGGATACGATCTGTTATATATAGTAAAGTCCTCCAATATATATAGTGAAATCCTAGGCAATAGATAAAAAAAGTACAGAGTTGACCCAAAAGAGGCCCACGATGGTCCTAATTTACAAAAAAACATGTGGATTAACGTATTGGTGCGAGTATTTGCATCAATATAAAAAAAAAAATACTCTGCATCCTTCTTGGTGTTTTTAATTATGCCCACGCTCTGGTCTTTATTTTATTTTTAAACATTGCCCCATACTAGAATTTCTCCTGTGTCGTGGGTGCGTTTACAAACACAAATTCCACATACAATACACCCAGACCCGCAACAACTACATGTAGATCATACACATATTTGTTCCGTGTGGGAATCGAACCCACGACCCGGTGCGTAGCAGCCGACTGTATCAGCCACTGCACCAATCGTGCCGTCGTTCTTTTATATGGTGGGTACAGCTTACAGACATAGATCGCACAAGCACACCCAGACCTGAAGCAACTATCTGTAAGCCATGAAATATTAATGTTGCCCAGTGATCGAACCCACGATACCCAGCGAAGAAAGTCAAACGTGCTGTCAAAGTGAATCTGAGTTGATTGACTGGAAGAGAAAGACAGGCTGAAAGATAGAATGCCCCAATTGACAACACCACAGCGGAACGGTACATTCACTACTGCAATATGGTGCGGAGTTATGGGGACGCGCTGCTGATTGGGAGCGCGTATTCCGCATGCAGAAACGGGCAGTCAGAGCCATAGTAGGCGTACATCAAGGCGATACAGCAAGACCTCACTTTAAGAAACTTGGCATCATGACGTTGCCCTCCATTCTCATTCTGCAAGTAGCAATGTACGTCAGAGTAAACTTAGCTTGCTATACTACGCATAATAACGTACATTCGTACAACACACGGAGTGCGAATAAACTCACATCCATAAAGCGTACACTTACAAAATCCTGTAAGCTCACGCATGTGATGGGTCCGGCCGTATACAATAAGTTACCGGAAAATATCACCGCAGCTCCAAATTTGTCTAGCTTCAAGTATCGCCTGAAACGTTGGCTTATCGAGCAAATATTTTACAGTTACGAGGAATTTTTAAATAATTGACTTTATTGACATTAAACGTACTTATTGCTTTTATTATTATTTATGAATGTGTATTGTGATTGATATTGACAAATTTTTCGGAATAATTGACTTTATTGACATGAATGTATTATTGCTATTATTATATTTCATAATTGATTATTTATTGTGATTGACATGTAAATTGGCTTTACGAAATAAATGAATATGAATATGAATATGAACATAATCATTATATCAGCCAAAAACTACACTACAAGGTACCGCGAAAAACCGGAGCTCAATGGCGGAATCATCGGAGGCTTAAATACTCTATGGGCCGCTAAGCCAACGGAGTTAGTTTAATTAGGCACACATTTTTTGCTGTAACCGATACTTATAAGCACCGATATCTTAGTCACTGAAATAAATACTCTCCTATCGCATTCTCAATTGTCTCAACAAATACAGACCAATATCCAACCAACAGAACGCCCCACAAAGCTCCTTATTCACTCCTCAATCTTGACACAACGCCGCCTATTTCAAAATCAATTTTCAAAGCAAAATATAACCAGTATTTCAAACAAACAATATCTTCAGAAATTGTTTTTGCGGCGAACAATATTTCCGAAGGCGATCGGAACACCAATCATGGAGCTATCCTGAACAGCGGACAGGCAAATAAGAAAATATAAGACATGGAATATGCATTGGAGAATGAGGTCACGCCCAAGTGCAATGTTTATAATGAAAAATAATGGAAACGCGCTAGCTTTTTACTTGAAATTTTATTCGACGGGCTTGCTGGTGCGATTAGTTTTATAGCCTTTGAATTTACTCGTAAATTTTATAGTTATAGTTTTTGGCCATTTTGGTTTTAATTAATCAGCAAATTGTTAAAAGGTCTAAGATTAAAGATCCAACAAATTATTTTGGAGAAAACGTACTCTTCTTCTTTTAAATTATGGCTTCTGTAGAGTATCTGGCATCAAGTATATGGCAACGTTGTACGGTGTTTAGATTAATTAATCTTTACATATCCATAAAATATTTCACTAAATGAAAAACATCTAATATATATGTCGGCAACGTCGTACGGTTCAATTATACTCAATCTACTAACATAAGAATGAGATTGACATTTAGATGTCTCTATATATAGTAGATGGATTTGCACTGCGATCTGTCAAACTAACACATCTACAGACTAAAGATTTTAAATCGCAAGACTTAATAAAATGTAAGCTACATAAAACCTTTTAAAATATGTCATTGATAATAAAATTAAAAGATAAATTTCGTCCGGAATAAATTTAAAAGGAGTCAGAAATAATAATCGAAATGCATATTCAAAGCGCACTTCTCTTCAAAATTAACAGGAGCCAATTATCATTACACGGGCGATCCCCCATCTATTCAGCAGCTGAGCCGACTGATCCGCACCACCAACAAAGAAGGGGAAGAAATTTTAACATTCTTAATAGTCACTGAAGCCTTTTCTTTTATCGTAATGCCGTTCCAAATGAAGAGGTTCCGCGTTATTGAAATTACAAATTTAAACACTCCAAGAAACCAGAAAGAATGAAGAATTTTCGCCCTTATTTATAGAACGATAAGGCTGTTAAACCCTGATTTTGTGAACGAATGAATTGTAAAAGAAAATCGATCGGCTCTTGATGCGAGCTTTTTTAATCAAATGGACTAGAAATGTGCTCTAAAGTCACCCATTAAGTTAAACGAACGACCTTTGTCATATTTTCTTTTGTAATCGCTCTAATAATTTGGCCATGCAATTAATCCATCCCACCAGTTTTCTCTTTTCATTTTTCTTATTAATTAGTTTCTCTTAAAGGAACGGATAATTATTGACGATTTTAATGATCGAAACGGGGCGGGAATTATTGGTCTTTGTTTTAAATGCACTTTTAAATGAAATGTTCAGGGATTTACAAATCTGGGCAAGTTGTATGTGTATTTTAATTATGTGGCAGACAAAATGATATAACATAATTATAATATGTTATATAATATGATTCGAGGAAGCCAAAACTAAATGTATTCAAACAAACTAATAATTCTCAACAAGGGAGAGAGTGAATATAGTGGGATATAATCCGACCGAATGAACCAATCGACCGATGAAAGTGTTCGAAACGTCAGGAAAAACAAAATCTAAAATATACGCGATAGAATCCGTTTAAAAGTATTTTATTATAATGTGTAATACTCGCGAAAACCTTAGACATTATTATAATTATAATATGTTATATAATATGATTCGAGGAAGCCAAAACTAAATGTATTCAAGGAAACTAATAATTCTCAATACGAGAAAGAGTGAATACAGCGGGATATAATCCGACCGAATGAACCGATCGACCGATGAAAGTGTTCGAAACGTCAAGAAAAACAAAATCTAAAATATACGCGATAGAATCCGTTTAAAAGTATTTTATTATAATGAGTAGTAATCGCGAAAACCTAAGACATTACTATTAGATAAATAAGATAAATAAAAGTTTATTGTCATCGTAGACCATCCCTCTCCAGCCATGGAAGTCGTAAAAGGTGCGAGCGACCCCCGGGAAAACAGCGGTGCGCATGTGGTCACTTACCGCTGTGTGCGCAGCACAGCGCATAGTGAGGCCTCGGGGGAATCTTTTACAATCCCCTCGAGAGATGCCTGGGGTGTGGCCTCTTTACAGTCGCCTTCCCTCCGCTAGAGGGGTTGACCACTTTACAGTCATCCCCTCCGAGATGTGCCTAAAGGCGTGGCACCAACGGGTGGCTCTAGATGGAGATTATTCAAGTGCCTGGAGCCACCTTTCGGTGTCGACGATGATCACTCCGCTGGATTTAGCCGCTAGGAGTCCGGCATGCCCCTTCGCCCTTTCGCGGGGCGAATGAAGTACATGAGGCATTTCCACCGGATCAATAAAAAATAAATAAAAAATATGCCAAATTTCTTAAATAACCACCGACAACATTTTACCCTCACAAAGTCATACGTAAGTACGAAATTACGAGTAAAAGGTATTCGCGGCATGTCGAATACGAGAACCAATAACTTTCTAATAAAGCCATAGTCTGCGATCAGGTGAATATTACGCCACGAGTGTGTTTAGGTACATTAGGTAAGCAAGTAAGAAGACCCACTTCTAACGACTCGAGGATAGGAACGAACAATATCATCGCAGACCAATGCTAGTCGAAAGAGCCAGAAATCGTAGAATGTAATAAGCTAATAAGTAAAGACTGAATTTTGATGTACATAATTATGTATGTAATAAATAAACGCATATTTACATATACTGCCAATTTTTTCTGGTTATTGCATATTTTACCTAAAATCTACTGATCGTACGGGGCATGTTTTCTATAATAAATTCAAATGTATCTAAGTAGAAAATACCGAAAATATAGTTTTTGAAGTATAATAATAAGTGTTATCAGTCAGGTAATCCTGGAGTGCAGATTAAAGCAGCTGCTGGAACTTTTCCTCTCTTATGATATAAAAAAAGTACATCATAAGAAAATCTATTCAGAAGCTTACAGAACGCAGTGCAGCTTGTGGCGAGCTGAATGTGAGTGGTGACACTGCGTACCAGAAAGCTTCAAAGAGTCGGTCAGGGCCTCATCTCCGGCTTGCCTTTATTGGTTTGTTGAGATGGAACCCTATGAGTGCCCGCAGGATGTGTCTAATGGCATAATAACGGGGAAACCCCGCTCCGAGTCACCGAAACCGATGGTAAAACCGGTGCCGCGCCTCTCAACACCCCGAGCCGCTCACACCGGTGTTGCTCCCTGTCGTCTGCAGTGGTGGCTATTTAGGTAGCCCATCTTGTGAGTGGCGAGTCGCCTTCTGCCACAGAATTTCACTATAAAGTTGAAGGCAGACGCCGTTTTTTCCGTTTAAAGAAGTATATAATCCATTCAGCACCCTTTACAATAGACCTTATAATTGTAGTTTCCATCTTATACAATAGTTTTACACCTCCGGGGACAATCCAAGACTGCATTTTATAGTGTATCCATGAAGAGTCTCCGGTTAATGTCTTATTAAATTCTCTAAAGTGCCTCTGCGTGTTGGACCCATGTCCCCGCGTAAGCCTATCAAAAGACCGTGTTCCCCCTTACAAGGGATATAAGCCCGTAAATAGAGAAAAAGAACAAAGTGTAATCTTACTATTGGAGACATAAGGATACATTTGGAGCAGTACTTGTAAGTTGACGTTTTGATCTCGTTGAAAATTTAGATAACAAAGAAATTTGTTTTATCTTAATCCATGCTGATATTTCAGTATTCGGCCATTAGTCTCCTTTCCAACTTTCCGAGTGGTATAATCTATATCCGGCACCATACGGCAACTCATAAATTTTACTGATACTCTTTACGTGCCAAGAGTATCTCTGTTGTTCTGTGAACCTTCTGTACCAGTCTATTACATGAGAACGTGTAGGTGTTCAGTAAGTGGGGTGCGGGAGCGTGTTTATCATAATATATGGCTGGTGTTCGTGTACTGATGCTCTCTGATCGCGCGGAAGAAAAATAAAACGGTTGGATAATTGTGGTGTTCATTTATTGGAATGATGGCTGAAAGGTGTTGTCAGCAGTAACGCACATTGGTGTTGTAACTCTTTTAACAACTCTTCGTGTTGTTCTCTTCATTTTGGTTTTTCGCAGAGAGGTGTTTCTCCTCATTAACAGTTTCAAGTATTTTTCCCAGAAGCTGTTATTGAAATTCGTGCGCAAACTACCAATACAGCGTACTGTCCTAAGTGTTTAGATGAAAGAGAAAGAGGTAAAGTCTTTCAGGATTGTGATCTTCCAGATTTATACACTAGTAATTCTTAAACTTTCACGAATTGAAAACATGGTTTTAAGGCAGTATCGGGTCTATTTATTACCAGTGATGACGTATGAGACAAAGACGTGGTCACTCACAATGGGTCTCATAAGAAAGCTCAAGGTCACTCAGCGAGCTATGGAGAGAGCTATGCTTGGTATTTCTCTACAAGATCGAATCAGAAATGAGGAGATCCGTAGAAGAACTAAAGTTGCCGACATAACTGAAAGAATTAGTACTGAAGTGGCAATGGGCAGGGCACATTGTTCATAGAACTGATGGCCGTTGGGGTACGAAGATTCTCGAATAGAGACGGTGCACCGGAAAACGCGAAAAAGGTGGACAGACGAACTGGTGAGGGTCGCTGAGAGTAATTGGATGAGGATGGCATGTAACCGCTCATTGTCGAAATCTAAGGGGGAGGCCTTTGTTCAGCAGTGGACGTCCTGTGGCTGATATGATGATCGAGTCTACTCGCGCACAGATTATTATGTAAATAATATTTTGACTAACCTCAGTCTACTCGTGACCACAGTCAATGCAACTTGATCGAAACGTCGAGGTTAGTCAAAATATTATTTTGATATTAATCTGTGCGAATAGACTCGATACTATCTTAAAACCATAAATACATACATACATATACATAGTTCGTCAAAGTGATATCTGTTGAAGCAGAAAGGTTTTGAAATAGAGAAAATGCATCGGCCTACGCGGCCCGGGACGGCCTCTAATGAGATGGATAGACGACCTGATGGAGATCGCTGGGAGACGTTGGCTGCGGGCGGCAAGTAACCGGTTATTGTGGAAATCTATTGCGAAAGCCTTGGTTCAGCAGTGGTCCTGTTCCTGATGTGATGATAAAACAAATATATGTATATAGAACCTCTATAATCATCATCATCATATCAGCCAAAGGAAGGCCACTGCTGAACAAAGGCCTCCCCCATAGATTTCCACAACGAGCGGTCACATGCCACCTGCATCCAACCACTCCCAGTGACCTTCACCAGGTCGTCTGTCCACCTCTATAATAATCATCCATAACTCGCTGGCACTTACTCAAATAAATGGAACGGTTTGACCTCAGCCGTGACGATTCTAGTTAAAGCTGTGTCCTGTCCCACCTGTATGGGGACAAAGGGTGGCGATACGTACATAACAATAAATATGATTTACTACAGACTTGTTTGGACTTGCTAGAGATTCGGGAGCGCGCATATTGCACTGCTCGAAATTGTTTCCGCTCATCTGGAAGTTAGTGAATCTTACTAAAACAATGGGTACCTAATATTGTAGTATAGCTATTCTATTGTTTAGGTTATGAGTATGTGCTTTTGTTGAGGCTTTGTAAGATCATCTGTTCATATCTCGTAACACTGTGCTGACCATAAATTTTATATTATTATTATTATTTATTGTACACCAGTTATTAAAAAGTACAATAAAAAGTAACACTGAATATAGAGTATAATGGGCGGCCTTATCGCACACGGCGATTTCTTCCAGGCAACCTTAGGATGGAAAAAAGAATATTACTGGACAAGATATGGGGTAGTCTATGGTGCACACAAATAAATATCCTTAAACTTAAATAATACTATACTAAATATGTAAATAATGAAAATTATAAATACACTACATACATAATGATAAACATATATAGTAATATATACACATATAAAATATACAAGTATAAACAAAATTAGGACAACTGATATCAAAGATGTAAGAAAAGGCAGAGTAAAAGCAAGAAATATAATACTAATAATAATTACAGTGACAAGTAATGTTCTCTCACTAGTCTCTTGGATACCGGTAGTGACTGAGCCCGTCTAATTGAGATCGGTAATGCATTCCACAAACGAGCGGCCTGAACCATGAAGGATTTATCAATAAAATTTATAGGACGGACATAAAGTAGAAAACCTTTTCTCTAAAACCCATACAGATCATACACAATCTGTATGGGGTTAAGAATCTTATGGGGCTAGAGGAAACTATTCTACACTTTTAAGTCCATTTTAAAAACGTGGTGTGCCAGTTATGTGAATATTTCATAGTAAGATAAAGATACAATATGTTTATGGAAATTAATAAACATATTGTATCTTTATCTCTGGCTCTCATGAATATAAGTTTTTAAACTATCGCGAATTTCACTCATATTAGACTATGATTTCAGGACTTTTCGCGCACTGATAAATCAAAACAATATTTTGACTAACCTCAACGTTTCGGCCAAGTTGCATTGACCGTGGTCACGAGAAGACTCTCATGAATAGTCAAACTTTAGTTGCCGCGTTCCAAGATGTAGATTTCCGATTGAGACGGACGAACAAGAAACTCCATAGTTACTCTTTTCAAATCATATATATGTAATGTATATATGTAATGGTCTAAGAGCCCGTGAACCCCAGACCTTCGTTATTTTATAAAAGCTGAAAGTTTGTCAGCGCATGCTCCCAACACAGGTAAGGACGATGGCCCATTATGAAGTTTGGGTTGTCGTGGCTTTGGCAGGTAAACGGTACTAAAGGTACGAAAATACCGATCTAAATTCGTTAAATAATAAAGTGTGATTTTTGGTATTACCTTCAGGATATTACTAAAAATCACGTCATTCATTGCCAGATACTTAACATCGTGGCAACCCCTTGCCAGACACCCTTAATGTTCGTGAAATTACAATTCTACTTACGTTATAGTATAAAAGCTGATATTTATGTATAATACTTGAGTAATAATTAGATGATGTTTCCTCATTAGCCAGACATTTTTGATAGTTCCAACCCCTTGCCAGACAAGCATGTAGGGTAGCTGTAGGAGCCAGCGCGAGGCAGTACATATATGAGTGGGTGCGAGTGAGATGGCAGGTTAGGTCCATCGCGATCATTTACTGCGCATGTATTGTTTAGTACTTAGTACATGTTAACATCAGCTAAAATAATCTTATATGCTATCTTCAAGTATTATTAATTTAATATTCATTATTAATTAACAACATAAAATATTTCGAATATATACAGACTATAAAGTACATTCAATAGTATAGTAGTAGTAATTATTACCCAAGTATTATATATAAAAATCAGCTTTTATGCTATAACGTAAGTAGAATTATAATTTCATGAACATTAAGGGTATCTGGCAAGGGCTTGCCACGATGTTAAGTGTCTGGCAATGAATGACGTGATTTCTAATAATATCCTGAAGGTAATACCAAAAAATCACACTTTATTATTTAACGAATTTAGATCGGTATTTTCGTACCTTTAGTACCGTTTACCTGCCAAAGCCACGACAACCCAAACTTCATAATGGGCCATCGTCCTTACCTGTGTTGGGAGCATGCGCTGACAAACTTTCAGCTTTTATAAAATAACGAAGGTCTGGGGTTCACGGGCTCTTGCTCTATAATGTAAGTTATATACAATATTTAAAATTAAGGTTATGTGAGGACAATGTGGGAGAAAAGAGTCTAAATTGCATCAAGTCTACTCCAAACAAGCCAGATTTAATATTTATTAAAGCTTATGATTAAATTGCCATGGCTGTATTAAGCTAACCAGTCCCAACAGACAGCACTCGTTCACGAGCATGACGCATGCATCAGCGTCTCTTAGCTTAACCATATTGCAGGGCAACTCAGGGACCCGATACACGACTTGAGTACCTAATCTTCTAGACAACTAGTAGATAAAATAAATATTACTGTGTTCCAGTTTGCAAGACACTGTAGCTTGTGCAGTTACTGGGCATATGAGCATAATTAACTACTTGCCGTGTGGTGCCGATTCAGAATACCACCATCCTATTTCCTCCCGTGGGTGTCATAAGAGTCGACTAAGGGATTAGCCGGAGGTTGGGCAGCAGCGTCCTTCGAGCACATTAACAACTCAACTGCGATCGCCAACCCGTTTGCCAAGTGTGGTGATTATGGAAAAACCCCCAATGATCCCACAACACACCCATATCAGACATTGTGGTGACTTTGGGGGAGGTCTTTGTTCGGCAGTGGACCTCATTCGGGCTAAATGAGCATAACTAATGTATTGAGGTGACGAGCGCAGTGTGATGACGAGCAGGACCAGCTCTGGCTGACGCTTACCACCAGGTGAATGACATGCTCGTCGCGTCAGTGGGTTCTATAAAAAAACCGAATAAGGGCGAGTTGAACTCGCGAGGAGAGGGTTCCACAATTACTGAATATACTGTCTATTGTTGAATTCGGTCTACCAATAATTGTCCCAAGAACAAACTTAACGTTGATGAAGAACATGTTCTCCCATACATTTCAACTGCAAACGTAAGTTTGTACGAACAATATTGAAAGATTTACCATGTTATTTTAAGACCATATACTTATTATAGGTTTTCCTGTAATCTATCAGTAAAGAACTATTATTATTATTTTTTCAAAATTATAGGCTCAGTAGTTTCTGAGATAAGGGGGGAAATGGTAAATTTCCATCTATTTTCTTAAAGAACTTTTAAACAAAATATATTAAAATTGTAAATAAAATATATTTGAGACCCTTACAACAAGGCCTTCCATTTGATATGTAACACGGTACAGTTTGCAAAACTTTTTTTATTTTAATTTATAATTTTCACCCCAAATGTGACCCCAATATTTAAAATTCATTGAATAACGTTACACATTCGTATTTTGGTCCAAATTTCAAATTAATCGGTCCAGTAGATTCGGAGAAAATCAGCCGTGACAGACAGACAAACACACGAGTGATCCTAAAGGGTTTCGCCGTTTTTTCCTTCAGACGTTTAGAACCTAAAAAGGCCGATTCGTTTGGCAGAAATGTAGTATTGTGCAGTTCATCATCTTCATTCTTCTTCATATGAGTCACAGGGCATACACTGCTGAACAAAGGTGTTTCCCGTAGATTTTTACAATTGTGTCGACAATTTGGGTAGGATTTACCAGTTCCAGAGGTTGGCGAGCGCAGTATGGGTGCTGTCCCACAAAATTGACACTGCTGCCGATCCCTCTGATTTATTAGAGTCCCTTAGTCGCCATTACGACATACACGGTAGGAGATAGAGTTGTGCTATATTCTTAATCCGAACACCACATGCATTTGACTGTGTAGTTTGAAATTTAACGAGAAAAATTGAAAACCCTAAGTGGCTGAGAAAAAAAAGCCAATAACACGGCCAGACCCTGTAATGAAACCCCGAAACTTCGTTCGTTCGTTCGACACACACACTTGCGACAACCACACCAATGAGGCAATGAACCTAAACAATTACAAACAAATAAAGATAAAACAGAGCCAATCCATGACAGTTTCGCCACCCACAAAGACCTAATTCCCCTAACAGCCACAACTTGCGTCGCATTCCAAACAGCTAAGTCTTGACTTAAATCAAGATTAGGGACAGCCTTAAACCAAAAGTATCGAGTTGGTCCAAAATGAAGCGTAATCGAGAATTAACTGAAATAGATCGCTCCTAATCCAGATCTTATGCGTAGTATTAGACTTAAGTTTTGCTACCGTCAGATTGTTTGTAGTGCTGTTGTTTATGTTCGTGTTTGAATACGTTGATGCATCGATTCGTTTTTTATGTTTGTACAATGGCTAAACTGGGTTTGGTCACGTCCGTTTGTCTGTTTCGTCCGATTGCTTTATTTCATATTTGTGGAAGGCAAATAACATACTTCATAGAAATTCTAGTGTGGGGCAACGTTAAAAAATAATAGGAAATGGGTTCCAATTTCTTTTTTTAAAACGTTGCCCCACACTTGGAGTTCTCCTGTGTTGTGGGTGCGTTTACAGACATGAATTTCACATACAACATATTATTTAGATAATAGCATCACTTCACCTCCTCCAATAGGTGACATAAAGGCACTCTTTACCAGAGACATGAAAAGCACCGTCTCTTCTATGAAACAGTAGCCATACTGAGCTCACCAACCCACCAACCCACTCAGTGAATTCTGACAAAATTCCCGCCAATGACGACACAAACAAACAACCGGCCGACAAATCCCTTATAGGTATAGGCCCCCAAATAGGGAGGCCTTTTTTCTGCAGTGGACGTCCTTCGACTGATATGATGATGATGATGATGAATCAACATCGCAGGTCAACTGTGGGTGAGCTGTTGTGTGATGCTAACATTCGTAGCACCAGAAGATTCACTTATGCGTTGCAATGAAGAATATAGGAGGGGAGAATTGTCATGATTTCATATTAAACGTATATGTAGTGAGGGTTCACGCCATCTGTGAATATCTCTATACACAAAACGCACCTAACAAAAAATACAGGCATTCCACTACGCTATTAAGTTTGGCGAATTGATTGTAGTATTTTTTTGGGTATTAAATCTAAATCAATAATCACGCAAGCCGCCCCATCTCCAACATGCTCAGAGCCTTACCCGCCTGCATCTGATATACGATAAACCGTAGAACAGGTTTCCGCGCGACGCAGCGGAATGACGCGCGTGCGGACAACTCAGCTGCCGCGTTGGACCGCATTTAATACCGCTATTTATGTCGCGCCAATGTGTCTGCGGCCTGCGCTCTGACGGCTGCGTTAAAACCTTATATGTGACACTGCCAGGAGTAATTTCGAGACAGGTTAAAATGATAAACATTTCAGTCTGGCAGCGGTTCCAGTCGTCGACATACTGGAACAATAGAAAGGGACAGATAGTTATCTCGCAAAATCGGCGCCCGATGTCAAGTATCAACCATGATTCTACTGGTTTCATTATACGTCCTTGCTTCAGCAAGTAAAGGTCATTAATAAAAAGGGTGGCTCTAAAAAATTGGTTTGCTTGGCATTCAGTTTTTAATTAACATAAATAAAAAAGAAGCAGATCATCATACCAGCCATTTATAGTCCACTGCTGAACAAAGGCCTCCCCCATAGATTTTCACAACTGTGTCATCATTTTGGGGGGTATTTGCCAATACTCACCACGCTTGGCAGGCGGGTTGGTAAGCGCAGTATGGCTACCGTTTCACAGAAGGGACGCTGCTGCCCATCCCTCTGGCTTAGATTCCCTTAGTCGCCTTTTACGACATCCATGGAAGGAGATGGAGTGGTGCTATATTCTTAATCCGGACACCACACGGAAAGGAGCATATACTTTTTTAATATAATTATAATAATAAAAAAGAAGCTAGGTTCAAAACAATCATATTCGGTAATTCGGTTTTTGATGGGTTAAAATAAGTGTTAAGAAAAAAAAAAGTTTCCATTGGAATCTTTTTTTATTAGAATTTCATTATTTATTTAAAAAGTGAGTGGGCCATCTCAATAATTCTTTTTTCAAAATTTTCTTTTGTTACTAGGTGCAAATCGCAAGTTTTTTAATCTACCCTAATATTAAGCCATAGTTCATCGGAGCAATGTGTTCCAGATGATACGAGTGAGATGACGCTATCTTACAGCTATGCGCTGAAAGGAGAACGCACGTTATGCATAAACGCCGGAACCTAGTAACTTGCTTGCTCACTGCGTGTTGGCGATTTCAGACCGAAGAAAACACCGGAAACATACTATCGTACTAAGATTTAAAAAAAAACACCGATATAACATAAACACTGCCACCCCTATTCACAGAAAAACAATATTCTCAATTTGGTATTCAGCGCGGTCCTCAGAAATTATGATAGTTTATAGAGAAAGTATCTATTGAACAAAGGAAACATTAGGCCAAACAACTACAGCTTATCTTTACCGTTTACTAACAGTTTCGGATACGGCGCGGATATTAATTCCCTATCTCATACTGTTAGGGTTACGACTTGACAAAATACGGATATTTTTTCGTTGTGGTTTGTGGACGTGTCGGATAATATTTGGATAGATTGTGATAAGTATTATTGTTGTGTATGTAGTTTGTCTTAATAGACTCGTAATATATTAATGCCTTGTGGTGCCGGCTCAGTATGCCGCCACCTCATTTCATCCCGTGGGTGTCGTAAAAGTCGACTAAGGGATTAACCGGAGGATGGGCAGCAGCGTCCTTCGAGTACATTAACAACTCAACTGCGATCGCCAACCCGTCTGCCAAGCGTGGCAATTATGGCAAGACCCCCCAATGAGAAACACACTCATATCGCTCGTTGTAGTGATCTTTGTGGGAGGCCCGTGTCCAGCAGTGGACTTCATTCGGCCGAAATGATGAATATATTAATTACTACCTGACTAATCGATATGGATTTCATTATGTATACTTAAAAATAGTATTTGTTATTTTTGACAGCTATATAGTTACTATGAGATCTTGATATACGTGTTCGCTTCAAGAAGCTTGGATGATGGTCAAAGAAAAATAGCAGCACTTGCGAGCTATAATTAGGTTAACGAGGTTACTAGCAAAAAGCTTCAGTTACACGCTGACCTCTCACTTCTGCATACTGTATACAGTAGACGACGCCCAACAGGCATATGGCGTCCTCCATAGTATGGCACATACGGCAAAGACAATGACAGCTGGCATAATCTACGAATGTCACTACCACGCTTGTTAACCAGTTGTTGCTTGCCACACCCACGCATCTGTTTGGATGAGTAGAATTATATCTTCGAGCCATCAAAGGCTTTATTCCTAGTAAAATTTTGATGTAATCAATCAATCGCCAGCCAATATGGGTCCACTGCTGGACATAGGCCTCTCTCAGCGTGCGCCACAACACCTGGCCAGCATTCCGCATCCAACCTGACCCAGCAATCTTCTGCAGGTCGTCGGTCTACCTGGTTATACGCTGTCTCCACTCTAGGACCCGTCTATTCCATCGGCCATCGGTCCTTTGACAGACATGACCAGCTCACTGCCACTTCAGCTTACTAATTCGGTGTGCTATGTCGATCCCTTTGGTTCTGTTCCGGATATCTTCGTATAGGATTCTATCCATTAGAAAGACTCCGAACATAGCACGTTCCATAGCCCGCTGAGCGACTTTAACTCGTAGACTTGTAGTCCGACTATTATTGTCCATTTTTTGGCTCTGCAGGTCATAACAGGTAGGACGCACTCATTGAAAACTTGTACTTTGATTGAAAACTGATAATGCACCTTTCCCACAGCAAATAATGTTAGTGCATTCCACTCAATCAAGCTACAGCTCTTTCGGATATTTAAGTTATCCGAATGATTTTCCCAACTCTAGCCATTTTACCCATTTGAAGAGAAACAAAGTTAGTAACAGCCGTCGATATTGAAGCAGTAAGGTCTCCTTTAACTATGCCGTTACATTTAACGTTAACGCTACTCAATAACTGTGAGTTGGTCCGCATACACAACTGTGACAATAACGGGGACATGTTTACGTTATCTGTAACTGTTGATTGTTCTTTGTAATGAAATAGGAGATAGTAGTCATAACTGTTGTTGCTATGAGATACTTAGGTGTCTGGGCGCTACAAGCTTTTCATATTGACAAAAGAATATAATTTGCCTGTTCCTAGAATTACCAACAGTTAAAGTAAACGAGCACTAAATTTGATTGTTTAGGATGGAGCACTGTTATTTTTTTAAGGTCAACCAACCTTATCGGAGTATTGTGTCTAATTACAAGCTATAACTGAGTGGGATGGGCAGTAGCATCTATTATTTAACGTTGTGAAATTCTGATCGACTTCCTTCTCCATAAGGAAGGTATTTTAAAGGAAACCCCACAGCCACGCTGTGCTTTTTGCATGTGCCTCCGTATACACATAGAGGCACGTGCCCACATACGTGCCACCGTCATCCCGGGGGTTACTCGGTATGAGCGGTCAGAGACCCCACTCTGACAGACCGCGACCCGCGAAGCCCTTCACCGTACCAACGACAGATAGAACACATGTGTGGAAGATTGGCACTGGGGAGTTTGTTACCCTGGTGACCTCACCCCCTTCTCCGGCACTCTCCTTCTGGAATATGACGCTCTCATAGATGACCACAGCACTCCAATCTTCATACTCTGCCACCATAGCGGACACTACTTCAGGCAGGGAGTGATCTTGCCCGTTGCGATCGATTAGGATCCACCGCTCGGGAGCCCACCCACGGCACGTTCCGGGTAATGTGCGGTATCCTGATCTTCTCCTATGACCTTTTTTTTAATTTTTTATTGATTTCCAGTGAAAATTCTGCATAGAACTTCCTTCACCCCGGGGCAGGGTGAAGGGGTATGGTGGCCTCCTACCGGCTAAAACCACTGGAGCGGTCATCTTCGGCACCGAAGGGGGGCTCCTGGTCCTCGTAAGATCACACTAGTCTTCTATGATCTAGCGTCCTATCCCATGCAGGTACGCACCGAAATGACCGTGTCCTGTAGAAACTTGCATTAGGCAGTATCTAACGCGCTCGCACTCCTTCGGAGCCAAGCTCCATAGGGTAGTGAGATGGCCTCGACAACGCGCAAAAGGCGTGTATTGCGACTGTATGAACCGCTCGCACTACAGCTCGATTGCGGGTTGCCAAGCTTGCCATCTCAAACTTCTGAGCATCCCCGAAGGCATACTTTCGCCGCGCTTATGCGGGGAGCGTGTTAGGATATACACATATTTGTGCCACACTGAAATCGAACTCGTGACCCTAGCATAGGAATCTATTCAAACAATTCAATAATATATTCAAAATTAGATACTAACGAACACTTTACAACCAGATTGAAACTGCGCAGGACACTTGATACATAACAACCTCTGAGAAGAAAATTACTAAGAAAGTGATTTAAAACAGTTATTTGTACTTTGAACAAACACCTTAAGCAGATATATATATTGTTCTTTTTTTTTTTAATCTTTGCCCCTCACTAGGATTTCTCCTGTGTCGTGGGTGCGTTTACAGACATGAATTCCACATACAATACACCCAGACCCGGAACAACTACCTGCAGATCATACAAATATTTGTTCCGTGCGGGAATCGAACCCACGACCCGGAGCGCAGCAGCCGACTGTATCAGCCACTGCACCAACCGTGCCGTCAAATATACTAATACATCATCATCATCATATCAGAATATCCACCGCTGAACAAAAGCGTTCTTCGTAATTTTTTACAATGACCAGTATATTCCACCCATGTTCAACGGCTCCCAGCTACATTCGACAAGAATGTCTCAAGCTACGTTTTCCGGTGCGTAATTTCTCAGGAAGCCACGTGCAAAATGAATTTACGCCACACTCGTAACAGGCTCTCAACCTTGGGATCGCCTTATCACAGCCCGTAGGTGACTTTCCTGTAAACAATGAACTTGAAACGTACCCCCACGCCTTCAGTCTAATTAATTGGAATGAAAAAGATACCCCTTGTAAGAAGATTGTTTTTAATTGTGTCAGTATTGTAGCGAGGGTTTAGAAATAAATTTCATGGTTAAATTCTACAATTACACATCAGTGTCTGTTTACTTTGCGAGAAATTACATTGTTTGTGCGTCATCATACCACTACACCTGCTTGTGTACTATACATAGGCATTCGAAGCTACAACGAACGGGAGTGAATATTGTTCCATCCCCACATTTGGTTAACTGTTTGGTAACTGCAGTAAATTGTTATCAATGCATAAAATCAGCCCGTATTTTTTACACTGTGGTGACAAGACGAGCATGTCATTCGCCTGATGTTAAGTGTCATGCCTGCCCATTACAATTGTAGTGCTATGCAGGACTAGTAGAGACTAGAAGAGTAGGCACCACACTGCGCTCGTCACCTCTAGACTTTAAGTTATTTATTCTCTTATGCCCAGTAATTTCACCAGCTACAGTAGCTTTTTTATAGATCTGGTGGAAATACAATGACATATTGGTGAAAAGAGCGGAGAGTAATAACTATTAACGGCTAAAATCATCGGAATGATCATCTTCGGCACTGAAGGAAAGCTCAAAGAACTCGAATAATCTCCATTTAAAGCCACCCAATGGTGCCACGCCTTTAGGCACATCTTTAGGTGATTATTTTCATAAATATATTGATAAGGCACTGTCATTATGTTAATGTTTTTGAATAGCTAGATAGCAATTCACGACTACCACGGTTGTAAATGGCCTTGATAGCTCTCTTCTGCAATATAAAAATTGATCCTATATTGACAGCCCAGCCCCAAAGTAAAATTCCATAGGACATGATGCTATGAAAGTAGCTAAAGTAAACCAGTCTTGCAGTAGCTACATATGTAATGAGTCGGATTTTTTTAACAGCATAAGCGGCCCTACTCTACCGTCTTGCTAGAGATGTAATATAGAGACCCCATTTAAGTTTTGAATCAAGCGTGATTCCTAAGAAAACAGTTTGATCAACAAATTCAAGTTTATCTATTAAGATATCACAATCTCCACTTACTACATTTGGCAAAGTAAACTTTATGCATTTAGTTTTCTGCCCGTTTAATACTTAACTATTAACTGTGAACCATTCATGAACCTTAAGAAGAGCATTATTTACATCGAAAAAATTTGGTACACGTCAATCAATTTAAAAAATTAAAGAAGTGTCATCAGCAAATAACACAATGTTAGATGGATCCTGAATCAAATAAGGCAAGTCATTAATTTACACTAAAAATAAGAAAGGACCAATAAGCGAACCCAGGGGCACGCCCATTATCACTTCAGAGACAAATTAAATAACCCAATTCATCTGAACTTTTTGTTGCCTGTTTTGCAACCAAGATTTAAAGATTTTTAAAGACTTAAGCCTAATCCCATAATGCTCTAGTTTCAGCAGAAGAGTTTCGTGATCTACACAATCAGAGACTTTTGAAAAGTCACAGAAGATGCAAATAGCATCTCGTGACCCCTCCCAAGCATCGAAAATATGCTTGATCAACGAGAAGCCTGCGTCAGTCGTAATACGCCCTTTGGTGAAGCCGTATTGCTGGTCGTGGAAAAGCTTGTTTACATTAAAATTCTAAGCATTTGATACAGCATAAGTTTTTCAAATATTTTGCTAAGTACAGGCAGAATGGATACCAGTCTAAAATTTCCAAGACCTTGAGTATTACGGGATTTAAACAAAGGCATCACTTTACTATGTTAAATCCGGAAAAGTCCCCCGGGTCTACGCACACGTTGGTTATAAAGGATTCCTCCGAAGCCTCGCTATGAGTACACAGACACCCCAATCTGCGCACCCATGACCCCCTTGGATATAGACCTGGGAACAATGACATGAATCTTTATCATAACAACCGACGGACGTCCACTGCTGAACAAAAGTCTCTCCCTAGACTTCCCCAACAAGCAGTTACGACATGCCACCCGCATCTACTTTTTCTAGGTCTTTACTAGGTCGTTTGTGCATCTCATTGGAAGCCTTGCACACTGCATTTTCCGGTACGTGGTCTTCAATCGACAATCCTTTTGCTTGCCAACATTTGGACAAGAAATGTGCCCCGCCACAAATCTAATCTTTAATAATATCAAAACAATAATGCCGAACAGACAAACATTTTACTTCAATGTCTGTTGTGCCAGGTAAAATATTATCAAATTCAATCCTAGTTTTGATCCATAGTACGTTTGCAGGCGTTTCTTCAAGTGCGGCTCTGTAGTGTCAATAGTCAACGAGGGAGCAATAACGCTACGATGTTGGAGGCTAATACAGGAAGTAGGGCTGGCGGCTTGCGTGCACCACCAGCTTACTGAAATGCGAAAGTTTGAGACATTAGTTATTACTTATTACACAACGAAACTAGTCTCGTTAAAATAATTTCATAAGATTACTTCCTACATATTTCCTTGTAGTGTCCGGATCTAAAATAGCACCACTCCATCTTTTCCCATGGATGTCGCTAATGCAGACTGAGAGTTCTTTAGCTCTAAACCGAGCGACCGGTTTACGTCGAAAATCGGTTGCAAAATCCTAAAGATCCGAATTCAACAATAATTGTAATTGTAAAACTCTACTGTAATTTCTCACTATGTTAGCGAATAACTTTGCGACTATTTTTGGCAGCCCGCAAAACATCGTTATGTATTGATCTTTTCAGAGATTAGACAATAATCATCAAGAAATTATGGGGAAAGCACTAACGTGTGCACAGATTGGTTTGAGTTTGTGTGGAGTCCAAAGGTCATTTTATTGTTTGACATGAATAACACAATTTTGTCGAGGGTTATTTTTTCACTTTGTAATTTAAAAGTTTGAACTCATACACTTGCTTTTGTTTCATACTTTATGCACTGTTGACACTATTTTTATGGATTTGTCATTGATTAATATGAGTTGTTTGTAAAAGTTAGCTACAATTTAAAGGGTACTTTAAAGTCACTGATTTAAATCACTTTATATTGTTTTTGGTTATAGGATTCGTCGACTGTCCACATAGAGTATGGTCTTCGATTTTAGTCACTTATATTAACGTAATACTCCATAAATACGGAAAAAATGATTTTTACACATAGATCGCATGGATCTAATGTTTACGTTGCATCGCCGTGACTTAACCTTAATTCATTATTTCATAATTTTATTTATATTATTATTTATAATAAAGGCGGTCTTAATGCCATTGGCATTTTCTGCCAGACGACCTTTAGTTGATTGGGGCAGAGAACAATAAGGTAGATACACCAACAAAATACGAAAGAAATGTACAGATGCGAAGACATATTATATAAATAGATAAACGTATATAAATACTCCATGTATAAATATATATTTATATATACGAAATAAACACATACATACATATTATATAATAAATATATACAGATGACAAGAATAAAATCAGAATTCAGATGAATCTGCTGTCGTCTTTTTGAAAAGGTATTTTCGTAATTTAATTTTAAAGTAGTTCCGATTGTTAGGGGTTGTTAGGGATTGTTGGGAGAGTATAATATAGAAAACAGGGTGGTCAGTGCTCTCATATTTCTGCGCTGGCAAATAGGAAACCAATGTAACAGTAAGCGATACGCAGAGACATAATCATATTTACGGAGGTTGAAGACAAATCAAATGAAATTATTGAGAAGACGGTTAATATACTCCTTAATATTTTGCGATCGGTAAGTTTACGATATGTATAATAAAAAATATACATTAAATTTTGCGATATCATATTATTATTCGTATTCAAGCGTGGTGATTATGGTAGTATCCTCTATGACCGATGATGTACATTTCAATCATGGGCAGGCCAATATTTAGCAGAGAAAATAACATAAATGGAAATCCGCAATTATATATTAAAGTAGCAAAGACGAGGTATAAAAGCAATTAAAATGATTTTCTTTCAATCCAGCACAGAGCATAATGAATCAAAAATCTCTCGAAATAATAATAATTACACAAGGGAAATAATACTCAAATGTTATTTTAAATTCGAATAAAATTATTCGGGTCAGCACGTTTGTACGTACCTACTTATAATTTAATTAATTGCCAGATCTTTTATTTTCATACGTTTATTTAAATTAATATTTAGATTTCTGGAGGTCCGTTTTCTTTGTTCAAATGTTATTCTTTTGTTTTACACAGATAATAGGGTTTCAATCTAAAGTATTTTTCTTTTATGTATAGTTTTTGTCATATTTCAATTATCACAGTTATTATATAAAACAGTTCCTTGTGTTTAGCCTATCTAGGTCATGTCGGATCACGCATAAAGTAGGGTATGTATTGTTTGGTTAAAATACAATTAATTAACTCTTGAATAGAAAATAAAGTTACTTGTGCAGATCCCTGGGAACATTTTTCACGGAGTCACAAAGCCAACTTTATTGATAACTTAATTGTTAATTGACAGAATACTGAAACGCCACTTAATATTAAGTTCCGCTTTACCTATTCGAGAAATCCGTTTTAGGTAGGAAACCGGGTGACTCAAATAGTTAAAGCTTAATATTAAGTGGCGTTTCAGTATTCGGCCGAATGTCTGTTAAAATAATTTATCTGAGGGCCGATTTTTCAATCGTCAGATAAACAAACAGCATTTATAAAATAAATTAAAATAAGATTAAATTAAATTTTGAATGGTTAGATAGGCTTTATTTGACGAATAAGGCTACCTGGAGAATAATATATATAATTTATCAGTCCCTTTGACGGCCAGATAGAACGATATCCGATCTCTCGGATATCGTTCGACAGATGCGGAATAGATGGTGTAAACAATACATTTACTATTAGGTTAGCTATTTCTGGATTTTGCGTTTCATACCAAGTAAAATTGTTATTATTATGGATATTTTTGACAGCATTGATGACCTAACAATTGGCAAAGATACTCAATAAATAAATTCATTAATCCATCGAGAAGAAATATAAGAACTGCCAGGTCTGAACTGAAAGTTGTAATTGAATTTTATCTAGCACTTTTTTTCATGTTTTGTAATATATACGATTGAAAAGTTAACCGGCAGGGACACAACTCTTCGACAGACAAACGAACGAATAGACATGACACAACTCGAAATCCGTGACGCTAATTCACAAGAATCATTTAATTTCTAAAAGAGCTCCGTACCTGCGCACTACCTTCGTAGCTAAACAGGGGTGCAATTCTCTAAGCTCAAACATCCATACATCCTTGAATACAGAATGGAAATAACGGTGATAACCCAATTTTGTATTCGCTAAGACTGGTCCTCATGGCTTAGCTTCTGCAACGTGTCCTTGAATAGCTTCAATCATGTCTTAGCGAATACCGAATTGGTTAGACATCGTTATTTCGATTCTGTATTCAAGGATGTATGAATGATTGCACCCCAGAATCACACTATGTGCGTTGATTAGTTAGTACGCGTTCGCCGATGACAAGTTAAACTCTTTTTAAGCCACATAGGTGCTGTCATAAGCGAAGTTGGTAAACACACGGGTTCGTGATAGTATCGTGGAAAAATTTGCTTTATCTTAGTGGTTTTATTCGTTTTTATTGAGATTTTTCTTTGAGTTTCGTGATGGTTTGTGGGGTGGGGAATCGACCACTCAACAATCTCTTTATGAATTTTCAGCCGTCCAATATCTTGCGTGTATTAACTTACAACATTGACATTGGCAGAATCATATTGGGCCTAGACTCAAAGGATAAGGCCAAAAAAAAAACTACATTGGCGTGAGTCAAGCATACGTTCCGCCTAATAGTGGTTACCGTAACCTATAAACGCTTGCAACACCAGAGGTGTCACTCGCACGTTTGCCAATCGTATAAAAATCTTTTCACACAGTTTTTGAAAAGCTCTTGGAAAAACCTCAGTAGGGAGCTGATTCCACAATCTATGCACGGCAGGAAGTTCCTTTGAAACCGTACGATACGAGACCTTGAGATTTTGGCTTTAGGATGGTATACGGTTGACTACACGCCTGGGGGCCAATCTCCGGTCTCCAGTCCTCCAGTCCTCCATGAGTTGCGGCCTACGGGAGACGAAGTAGTTTTTTTTAAACATGGCCCTACTCTAGCATTTCTCGTGTATCGTGGGTGCGTTTACAGACATGAATGCCACATACAGAACACCCAGACCCGGAACAACTACCTGCAGAGCATACAAATATTTGTTACGTGCGGGAATCGAACCCACGACCCGGAGCGTAGCAGCCGACTGTATCAGCCACTGCACCAACCGTGCCGTCTCAGTTGTAGTCGATCGCCCAAATAGAAGGCGGGACGGCAGCGCGTTGTGTTCTGCGCGTGCCTCTCGGAGGAATGTGCAGTCGGCCAGGTCGCACAGAGAGGGGGCCCGTCAAACCAAGCGACGGGCCGATATCTGCCGGGAGTGTGGCTCAATGCCTATCAGGCGAACAGCGCACCCTTAGCTATAGGTAAATCAAAGGAACCCCGTGGGGTTTTAGGCGATAAGAGTCTCCTTCCGCCCCTCCCAAGGCCATAAGCATTTCGCCACGCCAAAAAAAATGGGGCGCATACACTACCTACATTTCTTTTTTATTAGTGCCCATCGGAAATTCTTCATGAACTTCCTTCGCTCCGGGGAAGAACGAAGGGGTATGCCGGACTCCTACCAGCTAAAACCACTAAAGCGGTCATCTTCGGCACCTAAGGGAGGCTCCACATATCACACTAGAGATACACCTACCTAGCTAGCAAACAAGAGCCGTGGTTACACCTATAGAGTGAGCTTCTCTTTGAGCTGTAAGACTACGTTATTTTTTATTTTATTATTATTTTATCGTTTCATTTTCATCCCATAATATTATCAAGAACATTGAAATATATTGCCATCCCTAGTGGGCTCACATGAGAGTCGGGGACCATAGACCAATAAACACATAATGTGATAGTCCGTGCCCGTCACGGCTGTGCGGTTTAGTTCTGGTTTTAATCTAAGGAATTTATCGGCCATACCTGACGATCCAGTTTATGTAAATTTTTGAATATATTCTCACGATTTTCTTGTCAAGGTATTGTTAAAGAGTAAAAATTATTATTAAATGGAAAAAAATCGTTTGGTACAGTTCATGAAAGAGGAAAATTGGACTTCTGGGGTGGAAGGCCTGGTGACCTGAGATACAGGCTTCAGCCTAGTTTAGGCACCAGTCTCCCACAGTAAATTTGAATAATACTGTAACTTTTATTGTGGTGAGAAATAAACAAATAAATTAATAAAAAGAGTCAAAGGTATGGAGGTTTCTTCTTCTTTTTCCTACTGCTTAATGGCCCGCCTTGTTAAAGTTGTGCAAGTCGCCCATAGGCCTTCGACCTGGCTAAACGACCGACGTCTGATTGACTGATGATTTTACGGGTCCTCCGAAGCACTGCCCTCAAATAACACTGTGTGGTCACCCATTCATAGACTGAACGCATCAAGCGTTGCTTACCCTCACTAATCGTTTATCGATCAATTAGTGCAACAGGTTATGTGCACCTCGCGATATGGAGATGCCAGTTGGACAGTTTCTTTTATGATTCTCCATACTTGTGTTTCCGACTAATGGGGTTTGGAACCTCGTGTGTATCAATAAAGCAATTTGGGCTACCCGCAGGCATTGGCACCAACACTAGAATATCTAAGGAGCTTTAGAGCCAGGCAGGCGGCCGACTGTAAAACTCTTCTGCTAAAACCTTAGCAATATATTGCGCCGACCCCAAGTAATTTGGGACCAGGACAGGAAGAAGATACCATCAATAGTAGCATCATTATATCGGCCATTTACACGTCCACAGACGAACAAAGGCCTCCCCCATAGATTTTCACCACTGTGTCATCATTTTGGGGGGTATTTACCAATACTCACAGCACAGCTTGGCAAGCGAGTTGGTGAGCGCAGTACAGCTACCATTTCACAGAAGGGACGCTGCTGCCCTTCCCTCTGGTTCAGATTCCCTTTGTCGCCTTATACGACATCTACAGGAGATGGAGTGGTGCTATATTCTTATCCGGACACCACACGGATTCTTATCCGGACACCACACGGATTCTTATTCGGATACCACACGGATTCTCATACTAAACCATAAAAAGTACAGGACTTCCGCCATTATGACGCTTACCTGAGAATTTTCAAACGTAAAAAACCAATAACACTTCATCGTCCAATTTGATGTTTCTCCCCGTTTTATGCTTTGATATCAAATATTTTTCTTAGTGTAGCATGACGTTTTTACTCATGGATGCTTTTGAATGGATTATATTTTACTACGGAACGGTAGCAACACATTCTGTGATGTCTTTTCTTTGTCGAGGGAACACAGACTGGTTTGCTGTGTTCCTCTATCCAGGAACGTTTTTTATGATTAATTTCTATCTTTTCGTGTTAGAGGTCAAGCTGGTGTCGTACTTGTTAAAGCCACCTCCGACTTTTTTGTCGTTTTATTTCCCCTGTGTCGTGGGTGCGTTTGCAGACACAAATTCCACACACAATTCACTCAGACCCGGAACAACTACCTGCTCACAACTACACTCAGTTCAAATACCACTATGCGGTCACCCGTCCATAGACCTACCATGACAAGCGTTGCTTAACCTCACCGATTACCGCTCAGTGTCTACAACTGGCTAATAGCGCCTTATTGAATGTAAAATTGTCGATTCTCCATTATATGAAAAAAGTGCGCATATAGATTGTCTTTTACGTCCAATATTCTCGAAAATCACGTGACTTTGTTCATCTTGTGTCATAATGGACCTTCTGCGTGTTCTTATTTAGCGGCTAAACCCGGTTATATCAGGCCCGCTAAGTAATTTATCCGGGATTCGACTTAACCGCTTTACATCCAGGGATTTAAAATAAGGACACCATTAATATGCGTCGCGGGGAAGGCAAATAGCAACAAGCATGGCGGCGATAGATCAGAGACGCAGACGGGAGAGTAGGCAGGAACGTGAATCTTGGTGAATATAAGGTTGGTGGAAGTAGCAGTGGCAGCTGCGTAGCGGTAAATGCTTGCCTTCCATACAGAAGGGTCCTGAGTTCGATCCCGGCCTGCACCTCTGACTTTTCGGATTCATGTGCGGATCTGAGGGCCTAGCACAAATATTTTGACGTACGAGTGACGAGTATAGTATCGTAATCGTCACGTTAATGTGAGTGAATTTTGAATCGAAAATACTTCACTCATTTATATTCATTCATATCAGCCACAGGACGTCCACTGCTGAACAAAGGCCTCTCCCTTAGATTTCCACAACGAGCGGTCACATGCCGCCCTCATCCAACAACTCCCAGTGACCTTCACCAGGTCGTCTGTCCACCTCGTTGGAGGTCGTCCCACGCTGCGTTTTCCGGTGCGCGGTCTCCCTTCGAGAACATTTGTGCCCCAGCGGCCATCAGTTCTACGAGCAATGTGCCCCGCCCATTGCCACTTCAGTTTACTTATACTTTCAGCTATGTCGACAACTTTAGTTCTTCTACGGATCTCCTCATTTCTGGTTCGATCTTGTAGAGAAATACCAAGCATAGCTCTCTCCATAGCTCGCTGAGTGACCTTGAGCTTTCTTATGAGGCCAATTGTGAGTGACCGACGTTCCATATGTCATCACTGGTAACACACATTGGTTAAAGACTTGCGTCTTGAGGTATTGCGGTATTGTTGACGAAAAGACGTTGCGAAGTTTCCCATAATACTCGATTCGCACATATTTTTTAATTAAACTGAAGACTTTATTCATACCTATTTAAGATACGAATTGTGTTTGTCGTATAAGTTTAAAGGAAATTTCTATATGATAGTGATATATTCTATTCAAAATTGACTCACATTAACGTTACGAATACGAATGAATAGTAATTCATCAAAATATTCGTGCTAGGCCCCCAGAATTAGATTATCAGTTGCGTAAACGGTGAAGGAAAACATTGTAGGGCAACCTGCACATCTGAGAGTGCTCCAAAATGTTTTCAATGGTGTGTGTAGTCCACCAACCCGGACAAGCCAGCGAGGTGGTCTATGCCTATCCTTCGCATCGTGAGAAGAGGCTCGTGCCCAGCAGTGGAACAGTAATGGCCTGATTATGTACGGTCGATGGTCAGGTTGAAGAGATTTGACGTTGACAAAAAAGTGCCATTTGTTTATGTTATTCGTGATGATACCCTCTTCCTCAAATCCTTTTCCCGACGTGTTTCCAGGGGCATTATTTTATGAAGAAATTATTTCAGCGTTTTGAAAATATAACAGTAAAAACCCACTATTAGCATTGTGATTAATATTAAACAAATTTGCTCAGTTTTTACTTCTCATAGATCGTCAAGCTTTTTGTTAAATTGGATAGTGTTCATATGTGAAATCATTTTGGATTCATTAGGTTCCGTATTGTTCATGGCGTAGAAAAGACCACCCCTCTTAACCCTCGGGTGTCGTAATAGGTGACTAAGGGTTGATTTCAAGATGGTGAACAGCAGGATTCTCCCATCCGACAATATCAACATGCTGCGGTCACCAATCCACCTGCCAAAACAGTTACTTTTTATGTTGCCCCACATTAGAATTTGTCTTGAGTCGTGGGTGCGTTTACAAAAACATATTCAGAGAACATTCATTATTTTAATACTTTGTTCAAATGTTACCGGAAGCAAACGGTATACTTTAATTCTTTACTCTTTACCTCCCCCACTAATTGACACAAATCGTAACACTCTCATATTACAAATACATCCACGAAACCGAATAACTGTGCCAGTATTTATTTTTACGATGTTCTTCTCTCGCTAAGCGATGATACTGAAGACACACTCCTTACGTACCCACGCCCACACCCTCATTAGAACATAACATAATTACATTACATCAGTCATTCGCACATCAAATATGGGGTAGGCACTCCCTTACCCCTTGGTAGGCAAATATGTATGTTTGTTCTGTTCTCGCGTAGTCTCTAGTCTGAAGACGTCGGCAGTAATTGTTTTATTGCAGGCACTAAAAGGGCCCAAGTTGAGTCGCTATGGTAATCGTGCGATTCGCAAACAAGCGACGCGCGATCGTCGCGTCTTATCACGGACTCTACAGTTATAACTGTTTCAGATAACATTTTGATGAATCACTTGTTAGATGTGCTTGATTTTAAGGGGTTTTTCAGATTACTATCGTTGTTTTACAGGTATAGATAAAAGCTGAGCCGGGTATTCGCGCGATATGTACGCTCGCAATGTACGTCGCAGTGGGATGCGTGTTGTGTAAGCATTTACTGAACGTAATTGTAATATTAGGCAAGCTTAACAATTCAAGTAAATATTCACACGACATACATGTGGTACCGGCTCAGAATACCACCACCCCATCTCCTCCCGTGGGTGTCGTAAACGGCGACTAAGGGATTAGCTGGAGGATGGGCAGCAGCGTCCTTCGAGTACATTAACAACTCAACTGCGATCGCCAACCCGTCTGGCAAAACCCCCCAATGAGCCCACATCACACCCATATCGGCGGTTGTGGTGGTTTTTGGGGGGAGGCCTGTGTCCAGCAGTGGACTTCATTCGGCCGAAATAAATACATTTTATCGAGCAATATCATTTGCACGACTTCGACACCAATCAATATTTCTTCATCACTTAAGAACTTGACTCCACTATTATACAACAAATTTCATCGTGGTTGATGCAGTGGCTGCTTGGATTTTTGTGCTGCGAGTAACCGGTTCGAAACCCACACCGAACCAATATTTTTCTGACCTGAGTGTTTGTGCATGTGGAATTTCATATCTGCACCCACGACGCAGGAGAAATCCTAGTGTGGGGCAACGTTTTTGGAAAAACAAGAAAATATACAAGAAATTTCCTGGGGGTAGAGCATTTTTACATTCGCCTCCCCTCTACTAGAAGGCGTGACAGCTTTACACTGATTCCCTCCGGGATGTGCCTTAAGGCTTGGCACAAATGAGTAGCTGTAGTGCGATTGTATCGAGGACCTGGAGCCCTCCTTCAGTGCCAAAGTTTTTTTTTTTACATTAATTAGAATGAGCGTAGGCCACTTACACTAATTAAATACGCAACTGTTACAGATACTTCTCAGAGTACATCAAACACACAGAAATAATCATTTTCCATTCGTATGCAAACACATCGCAGTTAGGATTAGCTTCCAAGAAATCGTTGAATGCAGTAAAGGTTGACTGACTTGGCGCGAGCAACTGTATAACTTGAGTCAACAGCAAGCTGCTTATGTTTCCTGCTGCGTTTATAGTTAAGCACGAATAGGCTAGGTACAAATTCCACACACAATACTCATGTTTTTTATTTTTTTTATTGATCATCATTTCGGCCTAATGAAGTCCACTGTTGGACACAGGCCTCCCCCAAAGATCATCACAACCACCGATATGGATGTGTTTTGAGCTCATTGGGGGGTTTTGCCATAATCGCCACGCTTGGCAGGCGGGTTGGCGATCGCAGTTGAGTTGTTAATGTACTCGAAGGACGCTGCTGCCCATCCTCCGACTAATCCCTTAGTCGACTTTTACGACACCCATGGGAGGAGATGGGGTGGTGGCATTCTGAGCCGGCACCACACGGCAATTTTTTATTGATGTCCAGTGGAAATTCTACATGGAACTTCCTTCACCCCGGGGAAGGACGAAGGGGTATGCCGGACTCCTACCGGCTAAAACCACTGGAGCGGTCATCTTCGGCACCGAAGGGGGGCTCCAGGTCCTCGTAAGATCACACTAGAGACACACAATACACCTAGACCCGAAACAACTATCTGCAGATCAGACAAATATTTGTTCCGTGCGAGAATCGAACCCGCGACCCGGTGCGCAGCAGTCAACTTTATCAGCCACTGCACCAACCGTGCCGTCTTTAGGATTTGGCAAAAGAATTTTACAGTGAACCGCCTGCCTGACAACAACCCTCCTTTTGTATCCTAGTTTTGGTGGTCGCCACCTGCGAGTAACTCAAAGTACTTAATGGTAAGCACCCGGTTCCAAACTTCTTTAGTCGTCTT
The DNA here is from genome assembly GCA_947459985.1 of Diloba caeruleocephala. Taxonomy (NCBI): domain Eukaryota; kingdom Metazoa; phylum Arthropoda; class Insecta; order Lepidoptera; family Noctuidae; genus Diloba; species Diloba caeruleocephala. Next base: position 31,042,625 of record OX381606.1, on the reverse strand, counting down.
CTACGATACCCACGGGATGAGATGGGGTAGCCCTATTTTTGACTGGAGCCACATGGCTAATGAAAACAATGGTCACATTATTTAACCTTTTTAAATTTACCAATGTTGTTGTACTGAATCATCTCTTTCGATTTAAAAGTCCTACTTCATATACTTCAAGAATGCCGTCTCAGAATACCACCACCCCATCTGCTCCCGTGGGTGTCGTAAAAGTCGACTAAGGGACTAGCAGGAGGATGGGCAGCAGCGTCCTTCGAATACATTAACAACTCAACTGCGATCGCCAACCCGTCCGCCAAGCGTGGCGATTACGGAAAAACCCGCCCAATGAACCCACAACACACTGTGGTGATCTTTGGGGAAGGCCTGTGTCCAGCAGTGGACTTCATTCGGCCAAAATGGTAAGAATTTATTAAGTTCAATTCAGCATTATAGGTACATATACTCATATATAACGCACAACGTATAAAGTATGTTACTCCTACTACAAGATTGCTAGAAGGGTGCCGAGGAACACGACATCTTGAAAGCATTTTTAAGTACCTACTGCTAATGTGCTAGCTAATAAATTCAGGTTTTCGTATAATCCGTGGCCCCCATCGCCAGCCCGCGGGCGTTCTTTGTTATATTTCATGACATAATTATATTTTATGAAGACTTTATAACAGTATTTTGATGTTAGTGTTCTCACATGGATCGTGGTGCAGTATATATGGAAAGAACTGGGGTGCAATTCCTTAAGCTCAAATATCCATACATCCTTAAATACAGAATTGAAATAACGGTGTAAAACCAATTTCGGTATTCGCTAAGACATGATTGAAGCTATTCAAGGACACGTTGCAGAAGGTAAGCCATGTGGACCAGTCTTAGCGAATACCAAATCGGGTTCTCACCATTATTTCAATTTTGTATTTTTTTGTATATGTATGGATGTTTGAGCTTAGAGAATTGCACCCCTGCTCGTAGCCGCTACGATTCGTTCCATAAGTCCAAAGAAGCAACTTCAGAAGTTAAGTTATCAAGTGGGATCGAGAGAAGGCCGATCCAACACGGAGTATGGCTACTGTTCTTCTGAAGGGAGGCTGCTGTCCATCCCCTGGTTTAGTGTCCCTAAATCACATTTTACGACATCCACGGGAGAAGAGAATAGAATAGAATAGAATAGAATATTTATATTTTTTTTTTTTTATTATCTTTATAAATGTCGCACCAATAACATAACACAACATATAAATTCAACCGAGAATTCAAAATTCTTGAATCATGCCCGACATAGTGGTGTTCTACAAAAACTAATTAATTCAGATCTGTCTGGTGTAATTCATTTTGTGAATAAAACATAAGCAATTGTACTGAGTGTAGGGGGCCTTATGAAAACTAATGGAAACGGTTGAGTCTTGAGGCGTGGGCGGCTCAGTTTTAAATCCATTAGTGAAAGTGAAATATCACTGCAGCCGCCGACCGGCCGGCCGCTGGCTTGCGCACAGGGACGAACCGAGCCAGGGTGATGCGAAGAAATGATGGGACATTTCACGATTATAATGGCACTGTTTAAGTTAAGCCTGAAGAGAAAGCGAGAATGGTGAAAGAAGCAGTCGATGTCTGGCAAACATGATACTCCAAAGTCAAAGTCAAATATTTTTATTTCAAACTAGCTGTCGCCCGCAGTTTCGTACGCGTTTTTACTATTCTCCACGCAATTTTTTTTATTATTAAATCTATCGTGGGCCTTAAACAACATACAAAAAAGTTAGCCGAATTGGTCGAGCCATTCTCGAGTTATGCGCGTAGCAACATTCATTTTTATTTATATAGATAAACCCATTACTGGCTCTTGTGAAACCTCAGAATTTACCCCGTGATAGAAACCCCATGGATACTCTTTTAAAATAATTTAGATTATAATGTTGATTGATACAAATGATTGTGAAATATATACCGATAAAAATGTAGGACAATGTGTAAAGATGGAACTTACCACAATAATATATTAATAATGTATTTGCCGTGGCAGTTACCGGCTGACCAGTCCCAACAAACGGAACTAGTTCGCGAGCATGACGCATGCATCAGCAGTTTTGTAACTGGGTGTGTTATGTTTATAAATAAAATCTTATCCTGTAGTGAGGCTATTATCAATTTTTCCATCGTAAATTAATTTACTTATTTATTGTTGTTTTTTTAGATGAATAAATGGAAATGTATTTAAATTATCCTATTTATGTCATTTTAATTTGATGAAATGGTTATTTTTAGTTAAGTTTAATTTTGTCATAGATGTTTTGGATTTTGTTTTTTTCGTCGTAATATTTATAAATCCTTACATTTGCTCGACAGAAATGTCTAATTTTAATCCAATTTTAACCTATGAACTATATGTAACGTAATCTTATGTTCCAGCAGATAAATTACTCATTCATTTGTTCTATGAAATAAAAATATAGGGCCATTCAAAGCTTGTATTTATACTAAAAGTCCTACTAATTTTCTAATCATTAAAACTTATAGGGTATATATATACTTCCTGGTGAGCTACAATCTTGAAATTTGACACGAAGAGAAGCCTTTCGGCGCAAGCGAAGTAATAAATCCGAAAATCATCCAATTGAATTCGCGTGTGGAATTGTTACGAGATATACTTATATTTGCGGTCAATTTCGTACACTGTGCTCCTCGAGCGACAACAACATAAACGTTTGTCGCTCAAAACACGTACTCTTGGGGGATTCCAACAATGTGTAAACCACGTGTTGGGACGGAACCCTTTCAGGACGCGAGTCCTAATCGCACTTGACCGTCTTTTATATTTTGTAAGGCCTCCCTCACCCTAATCCAGCCCTGTATAGCGGCCCATCCTCCATAATCTCGGAGCTCGCGATTAACGTTTCACTCCTGAGGCCGTAAACTTGTACTCCAGATAAGGATTACTTTATAATACCGCAGATGAATTACTGACTCAACTCAACCACATTGATTACTTCAAACGTTTTTTCAAAGCTTTGAAGCTTAATGTCGGTACTGGGGCCTTAGTCCCGACAGCTTCGAGTTCTAAATCAATCGAATTTGATTCGATTTAGTCCCATTTGGTACTCTTGAATTCCACACTAGCGCACAATCGTGCGGTGGCTCAAATAGAAACTAATGTGGATCGAAGTATTCGTTAGGATCGAAAAATCCGTACTCCCGACTCTGTCTGACAGCTGTGAATCGAGTTTTAGGATCGAAACTAAACGTCAAAATCCACGATAACAAGAAAGGTACTTTAATGGGATCGAGTAAGATTGTTAAGCGCGATATTTCTTCAAATTCTTTGTTGCTATGGCTCGTCTTGCATCGTTTTTTAATGTTCTTGAGGAGGAAATCCGTGTTGACATACGTGCGAGAAGAAATATGCAAAGGATGAGTCGCTATAACACTTGGGCTATGGAAATGGATTCTGAAGAATTTCGCAGAAATTATCGATTGTCGAAGGAATTATATGATGTGCTGGTAGAAGATTTAATTCCACACATGAAGACACCAACTAGAAAAGTGATATTTCCATTAAATCCAAGGTGAACTCCCATGTCTACGTTTTTAATTAAGTTGCAAATTTATATTATAATTAATTAATTTCTACATTGTTATTTAGTTGTATGTACCTGTATTTTCAGAGTTTGATTGCATTATCCTTTTATGGTACTGGGAGCTATCAAGGAATAATAGGAAGAAGCAATGCCACAGTAATATCTCAGCAGTCTGTTTCAAAAGCTATAAGGGAGATCACCAAGGCATTAAACCACAGAAACACACTGACAAAATATGTAAAGTTTCCCAATTTGCTGAAGAAAGAAATGTTATTAAAAGAAAGTAAGTGGATACAATATGTTTGATAGCTACACATTGTTTTTATTTGTGACTTTGTATGATTATAATAGTTGTAATTCTTTTTACAGGTTTTATGAAAAGTTTCACATTCCGGGTGTGATAGGTTGCATTGATAGAACACATGTGGCTATCATTAGACCTGTTGAACATGAGGAAAGATATTTTAATAAGAAACATTACCACTCTGAAAATGTACAAATTGTCAGTTTAACATTACCATCTGAAGTCTATACACATGTACACATTCACATAATTTCATTACTTAGTTGTAACCATGTACTATTGTTTTCAGATTTGTGATAGTGACATGATTTTTTTAAGTGCAGATGCTACATTCGGGGGTGCTACCCATGATTCTTTTATATTTAACCAGCACTCAGTAAAGACACATTTATTACAGTTGATAAGTAGGGGAGAAACTGTATATTTATTAGGTAAGTAAATTTAAATTAGGAAACCACTCTAAAATCATACTAGAGATATTATTAGAAGTAACATGCTAACAATATAATCTTTTTAAGGTGACTCTGGTTATGCCCAGCGAACTTATATGATGACAGCTGTAGTAAACACAGGAGTTGGATTGCCTGAAAATTATTATACACAAATGCACTGCTCTGCTAGGAACACAGTGGAAAGAACAATTGGGTTCCTTAAAGCTAGATGGAGGTGTTTATTACGTCATCGGGTGTTACACTATGATCCACAGACTGCAGCCAAAATCACTAACGCATGTTGCGTGCTGCATAATCTGTGCAACATAAATAACTGCCCAGCACCTGACACAACGGATATAATAAATGGCATCAATAATACAAGCGATGACACTCAGCCATCAACATCATCAGAAAACCAGCGCTGGTGTCGATGGATCTTTTCAACGTCACAGCATTATGCTGAGTGACAACCTTTTTTTGCACGGGCATGACGCAATAATTTTTGGATTTTTAATGGTTAGCATTATAAAACTTACATATAAATGGTAATGTAGTTTATATTTTATGTTAGGCCTGGATTCCGAGTCTTTTGGCACATACCCTTTGTACCGTAAACTTGCCGAATTTTGTTTGTGGACTGTATATACCTATAGGGCCAGTAGGCCGAACCTAAACTCCAAAACGCACGTAACGCAACCCAATCAAACCCACCTACCTTTGCCGTGGTACTTGAAGATGTGCAGGCACGTGGATGTCGGCTGCCAAGGTTCAGGATCCGTGTGGAAAAGTTCACTAACACAAATAGCACACCGTAGTCACACCAATTAATAGTTTATGCATAAATCACAGCATTAAAACAAGCCGTTATCAATATTCGAGAATTACACCGCGAGAGGGCCCGTTCCGTTTTTGGTTGCAACCGCCATGAAGGAAAAAACGACTCGAGCGTTATTGATTGGTCGACGCGTCCCACGTGACATCGTGCCGTCCGGCGCTAAGACATAAGGCGGCAGATTCGAATTGGGCAAAGACGAATACGTGCGTGAACATACCCTCCCCCCAAAAGTAATGAAACATGCTCAACCTACATCGGTAGCCTGCACAGCTTGGATACAGGCCGAAGCAATGTACTGCTGCACGTTTTAACTTCCGCAACGCGATTAACCGAATCCGAACCGGGCAATAATCGTACTATCCTGCCACGTTTCCATTGTAACGATGGATAATTATCTTCCTTAATTAAAACTAAATCATCAACCTTAAGTGATTCCGAATGGGAAGTCCATTTATTCCGTTGTTGTAAGGTATGTAAGTATTCATCTCGCCATCTAGACCAGAAATGTTGCGTAAGTTTATGTATTTGTTGAAAACGAGATAACCGATTTATATTGACATCTTCAAAGGGATACTCGGGTAGTGCTACTAGTGGTTGACCAATAATAAAATGACCGGGAGTTAGAACTTCCAGATCAGCAGGGTCCGTACTCAAAGGACAAAGTGGTCGGGAATTCATGACTGCTTCGACCTTAGCGAAGAATGTAGTCAACTCCTCAAAAGTGAGCCGCCGATCACCGAGTACGCGATACATGTGAGTCTTAGCGGACTTCACGGCCGCTTCCAAAAGTCCACCCATGTTTGGGCTACTTGGAGGGTTAAACAACCACGTTACATTTTTCTTCACTAACTCACGCTCCAAATCAGACCGATGGTCTCTCAAATATACGTAAACATCTTTTAAGTATTTATCCGTCCCAACATAATTTGTTCCGCAATCCGAACGTATTAAAGAGGGAAGACCTCTTCGCGAAACAAACCTAGTAAAAGATGCAATAAAAGCTTCAACCGATAACTCCGATACAACTTCAAGATGCACCGCTTTTGTACTTAGGCACACAAAGATGCATAAATAACATTTTAAAATCCGAGCATTTTTTAAAGAACTACTCTTTATTGAAAATGGTCCCGCGAAATCTGTGCCGATGCCTTCAAATGCGCGAGTAATTCGAACACGATCTGGCGGCAAGTCTGCCATAAACGGTTGAATTGTCCGAGGGTTTGCTCTAAAACAGTGAACGCATTTAAACGTAATACTTCGAGTTAGTTTACGTACCGATGTTATCCAATAACTGCGTGATAATATTGCTGCCAAAGCGTTAGCACCGACGTGGCAATACGTTTTATGATAATATTCAACAAGAAGTGTTGAGAATTTACCTTTACCGGGAAGAAAAATAGGGTGCCGAGCCGTCCAGGGTAATTCAGAATGTCGAATACGTCCGCCTACGCGGAGCACGCTCTCGTGGTCAAAAAACAAGTTAAGTTTTCGTGCCGAATCACGTATAGGTCTTGCCAAATTTAAAGCTGCAATGTAATCACCGAAATGCAACTTCTGAACCGTCCGAATTAAACAAGTCAACGCTTTGCGTCGTTCCGAGACCGAAATAGTAACACCGACCGAATTAGAAGAACCGTAAGCCGAAACCGATTTAACTTTACCGAAAACCGAAACCGATGATAAATTTGAGTCTTTACCGAGACTACTTTTCCGCCGACAATTATTAACAAACCGAATCACATAACCGAAAACATTTACAAGAGTTTCAAACGAACTATACCGACCGAATATATCCGAAATATTATTAAGAGTTTCTGAGATCGTAACATTACAAGCATGCCTGGACCGCAGGCCGGGTAATTCATGCGGTACCTCAGCCAATTCATTAGGCCAAGATTCACGGGGCTGACAAAGCCAACGTGGTCCCCACCACAAAGGATGTTCTAGAAGCTGACCAGCCGAACAACCACGAGATGCAACATCTGCACAATTAAGAGCACTCGGTACGTGTCTCCAATTAACAAGTAAGTTTACATTATTTATTTGCGAAACCCGATTACCTTGGAATACTTCCAATTTATGTGGAGGTGTTTCCAGCCAAGCTAATACAATAGTGCTATCACACCAATCGACAATTTCCGTTAAATCAACCGACGCTTCACACAACGCCGAAGATACATGTTGTAGAAGATTCAGAAGAAGCACAGCTCCACTGAGCTCCAATTGAGGTATAGTCATTTTTGTTTTCAAAGGGGCAACTCGAGACTTGGCCATCACTAGTCGAACCGAGGACTCACTATAAGTATTTTCCGTTCGTAAATACACAGCTGCAGCATAACCTAAGGAAGAACCATCGCAGAAACCGTGAAGAGAAAATAACACATCTCCGTACGACTTCAAACACCGTGGAATAGATATCTTCTGAATACTAGGTAAGTCCGAAATAAATTCATTCCATTTCTGCAACAAATACTCTGGGGCTGGCGTGTCCCAATCTACGCTTTTAGCTCCATCACTCAATAATTCCTGCAATAGCAACTTGGCACGGAACACAATTGGTGAGATCCAACCTAAGGGATCGAAGAGTTTTGCCAACGAAGAAAGTATGCTTCGCCGAGTAACTGTCGTCATTTCCGAAGGTAAATTTAGAATCCGATAAGTGAAACTATCATTCGAAGGGTTCCACTGAATGCCCAAGACCTTGATAAAACCGAAACTGTGATCATCATAAAAACAGCGAGGTGTTTCGCAGAAGTCCTCAGGTATGTCACTGAGAAGTTCTGGTTTATTCGTAGACCATTTTCGCAACTCATAGCCAGCCTTACTCATGAGCTGTATTAACTCGTCTCTGATTTCCCGAGCCTCTGTAACCGAATCAGCCCCACCATTGATGTCATCGACGTATGAATTAGTCAGCAGCAACTTAGCTGCTCTGGGATATTGATCCAGTTCATCCACAGCCAACTGATGCAAACAACGAATTGCAACAAAGGGACTTGACCTTAAACCGTAAGTATTAGTTGTAAGTTCATAAATGCGCAAAGGTTCCGCTGGACTCTCACGCCATAAAATAAGTTGATACTTGCGATCATCCGAATCCAGGTCATTCTAAACATCATCCGAACATCTGTAGTAAATACAATAAAAGGAATCCGAAAGTTTAATATCATTTTAGTTATATCATTTTGCAATTTCTCACCGGAATATAAACAATCATTTAGGCTAACGCCTGACGAAGTTTTACTACTACCGTTAAAAACAACTCTAATTTTTCCATTGTCACTTGATGTTTTAAACACGCCGTGATGTGGCAAGAAATAATGTTCTTGTCCAGAACTGACATCAAAGTTCGAAGACCGCATATGTCCGAGATCTATATATTCGTTTATAAATTCTATGTATTTAACCCTAAAATTTGGCTGAGCCTTCATTCTCCGTTCTAATGATATAAATTGCCTAACCGCTTGTGTTTGAGAATCACCTAACACCGCATGATCTGGCACTAATGGTAACCGCACCATATACTTGCCATCCGAACAACGTTGCACCGAATTTGCAAACATTTGTTCACATTGAATATCAACCGGATCTTTTATTTTCAATTTTGGCGGTTCTTCCGATTTCCAAAACCGCTCAACCGCTTCCAACAGAGATACACCTGCAAAATATTCCGTATCCGAATAACTAACATTAACATTCATCGGTCCGAAAATAGCAAAATCGAAGATAGTATCCAGGGCATAAGGTCCACCCGGCCGTAAGGTTACCTTCTTCCCTTCTGTAATTTCACCGAGAATATCACAACCGAAAATAATATCTACTTGATATAAATATCCGCTCCCGATATCCGAAAGTTCTAAATTATCCGACAAACCGTAACGTTTTGTAACATAATTGGTAGGTGTCTTTAACACAACCGCATTAACCGATAGCAAAGTTTTATTAATTCGATGGGAAGTAAATTGTAACCGAACAATATATTTACTATTTTCTATTTGTGTCCCGCCGATACCCCCCAATGGAGTAACATAATGATATTTTCTTAAACCGAGCAAACCGACTAAATCACTACGTACTACCGATATTTGCGAACCGAAGTCCAACAATGCCCTCGCCTTAATAATATCACCGTTAGCCGATAAAACATTTACAACAACCGTGGATAAAACTACATCTTTATTTAATATTGCTAATTGATTCGGAGAGATTAAACTCATCTCCGACCATAACTGCTATTGAGAATAAATAGTTGAGTGTTCGACCGACGCGCGATCATTCATTCCAGAGTCGTTATTCTCCGGACCGAACGAAACAGTATTGACCATGCGCGCATTCTGGGTGCGACTATTTTGACCGGTATTTGACACTTGTGGTTTTTGTATAATTTGGCTTGCCTCATTGTAATTCGGCTTATATTGCGCACTCATTCTGCATATCAGGTTGTGATGACCAGGATTGCCGCAACGTTCACACGGAACAATTTTATTACATTGGGCTGCTGTATGCCCACCGAAACATTTAAAACACAACCCACTGTTACGTACCCATGCCCTACGCTCATCAATATTATCTCTCTTAAACTTATAACAACGATCAATCTTATGACCCGGAATAGTACAAAACGCGCATACTAAATTAGCGTGTGTACCATTATTTACAATTGTCGAATGTGTCATGTTGTTATGATTGACTGAGTCGGACCGATATGAAGCCGAGTGACCTACCGTCCGCCGAGTTTCCGTGTACGTCCGAGAAGTGTCGGATGAGTTTGCAGTTTCAATCATACTGCATTCATTCTGTAAGAATTGCAATAAGTCATTGAACTTAAATCGCGTTTGAGACCGGCGTAAGTTTGCTCGAACCGTGTTTTTATCTCAACAGACAATTTAGTTAAGCTAATATGAACGAGTATAAAACTCCATTCGTCTACTGGTAAACCAAGACCTTTCAATGCTCGTGTGCATTCAAGCAAAGGGTTTAAAATGAGAGACCGCAACATTGATATCTTTTTTATAGGTTGAATATTTAAAATACGCGAAATATACGTATCCGCAAGTAAACGTTTGTTATCATATCTAGAATATAACAATTCTAATGCTGTGTCGAGCGACGTGTCGACCATAGGTAGGTGCTGTACTAACGACCTTGGTTCCTTTTGCAAGTGCGAAAACAAATAGTGATATTTCTCCGTTTTTGAAATGTCTTTCCGTGATAAAACAAGTGAATTGTATAAACTAATGAAGCTGCACCAATTAAATAAGTCACCATCGAAATTCGGTAGATCTATTCGTGGAAGACGAGCCGACGGCGCACTGGTAGTGGGTTTGTGGATACCCTGCGAGTTGGGGAACTCTGCTGACTTAGCCTCCAACATGTCATACTGCAACGTGGCATTTGCGTATCGTTTATCATAGTTTTCTACAATATTCTGATCGTCACTAGCTCCGAGTATACCTTCGTATGCCGCCGTTAAATTTTGGAAATGCGAATCTAACTTACGCAACCTTGCCGATAATACGCTACTAGTAAAATCTGATGAGTCTATCATATCAGCTGAATGTTGAAACCAATCGCATTCTAATTTAAATTTTATTTCATAGGGTCTCGTCATTTTGAATTTTCTAGAACGTTAATATACTTGTGTAATAAACTAATAACAATAGATTGTTATTAGTTAGTACTAGTAGTAGGTAGCAAAGAGAATTGAATATACGAGTGCGTTAGTGGGTAGGTGCCTATACCTACTTCTTATGCGATTTTTCGATATAAAAGTGTATTTAATAAAACTAACACCCGAATTTTTTTGTAAATACACCTAATACAAGTAATTAAACCGATAACACGCTTCTATACCGAGAAGTAATGCACAAAAACCGACCGAAAAGTACGACCATCCGGGTCGATGGACCAAGTTATGTACCGTAAACTTGCCGAATTTTGTTTGTGGACTGTATATACCTATAGGGCCAGTAGGCCGAACCTAAACTCCAAAACGCACGTAACGCAACCCAATCAAACCCACCTACCTTTGCCGTGGTACTTGAAGATGTGCAGGCACGTGGATGTCGGCTGCCAAGGTTCAGGATCCGTGTGGAAAAGTTCACTAACACAAATAGCACACCGTAGTCACACCAATTAATAGTTTATGCATAAATCACAGCATTAAAACAAGCCGTTATCAATATTCGAGAATTACACCGCGAGAGGACCCGTTCCGTTTTTGGTTGCAACCGCCATGAAGGAAAAAACGACTGGAGCGTTTTTGATTGGTCGACGCGTCCCACGTGACATCGTGCCGTCCGGCGCCAAGACATAAGGCGGCAGATTCGAATTGGGCAAAGACGAATACGTGCGTGAACACCCTTATCATAACTTTGTGTTGCCATTTTATTGCATTTTGTATGTTAGTTTTTGTGTTTCTTATAAATATTGTGCCTAATTTTAATTGTGCGTCGTTACTAGTGCAAAAATAAATTGTTTTCTTTCTTTCTTTCTTTCTAATTGAAGTGTCTGTTTGTAATGTCAAAATAACAGCTTTTTACTAAATGCACATGAAACTATGTACGTTACATATAACAAAAACACTATTTTTAAATTTTTTGTCTGTCTGTCTGTCTGTTTGTTCCGGGTAATCTCCGAAACGGCTGGACCGATTTTGACGGGACGTTCACTGGCAGATAGCTGATGTTATAAGGAATAACTAAGGCAACTTTTATTTTAGAAAAATAATTAGGGTTCGACGTAAAAAATAAAACCCTTGAAATCCAATATATATATTCTATGTCAAGTGTTTATGTCGAAGTACTCTAAATTTCTTTTAAATAAAACGCGGGTGTAACCACGGGTCCCAGCTTGTATAAAATAAGTGACACGCTTATGATATCCACATATATAAGGTCTTATTTTAATAATCCACGATATTTTGCATGGTGCCTCAGTAAATGCTTAAGATGATGTACCGAACACAAAAAAAACTCACGGTAAAAATCCATTTCTTTCTTTTGTGTGATGTTGCTACCGTGCGCCGTCTGTTTTGTTTAACGTTACAGACTATCTAAATCAGTCAACCAACCCTGTCCGCCATTGTCTTACTAGATGCATGTGAATATTATCACAGCAAAGAGAACTAGGAAGTAATGAAATAAATAAAATAATTTTTTAAACAGCAAATTTACAAGTTTTTTTTATACCTACATTATCTTCATCGTTCACAATAGCGCCATGCAAAATATCATGGACTATTAAATTAAGACCTTGTATATCCCAAAAACGAAATCGAAAATGACACAGCCTACGTAATCAGACCATTCTCTCAGAACACTGCTCAACACTGCAATTTTTTATTTAAAGAGCGACATTCATTGTATAAATACTAGAAATAAACATAAAATTTGGTGCCTAGATTTAGATTCGACGGCACGGTTGGTGCAGTGGTTGTTACAGTCGACTGTTGCGCTCCGGGTCGTGGGTTCGATTCCCGCACGGAACAAAAATTTGTACGATCCGCAGGTAGTTGTTCCGGATCTGGGAGTATTGTGTGTGGAATTCATGTCTGTAAACGCACCCACGACACAGGATGTGTGTGACAGTGTGGGGTAAAGTTTAAAAAAAATTATAAGATTGTCAGAACCAATAAATAATTCTTCGGAAACCAAATTCGATTTAACAACAAGAACCTAAAGCAATTATTGGTCTAACAATTCTCCTAAAAAAGACTATGTTGACAATAGGAACATATGGCGTTATCTCTTTACTGTGGATGTGGCTTCCCCGGTAGCCAAATATATCTGAAATGCTCTTTGTGTATTGATAAAATTTAAAACACATTGGACGTTCTTAACATCCTGTTCAATATTGTAATCTCTGAGTATTTTAAAAGAATATCCATGGAGATTCTTGCCGGCTCTTCTCCATTTTAGTTTTATTTAAAAACAATTTCTGCACTTATTATACGTCAGAATTTAAGTTGCACGGTTCCAATTAGTTTGAAATTAAAATATTTGACTTTGGATCGATTGATGGACAGAACAAAAACTTCATTGAAATATATGAAGGTGCCTGCGCGTTTTGTACCATCAATGTCATTGAAGTTTAAACAAATATAGTATAAAAGCTATCGAACAGTCGTATGCACTGTATATATTGTCTTTCCCTACCCATTTCTATCCCGTTTCCTACCCACTTTCTGCCTGTCCACCTTCTGTCTCGTTTCCTACCCACTTTCCATCCCGTTTCCTACCGACTTTCCATCCCGTTTCCTATACACTTTTGAATTTTCTACTCATTTCATGTCTAAAGGGACTGATATCCCAAGCGAGTTGCTTATGTATAAAAACAAAAGAGTTCCATCGTATACCTCGAACCGGCCTACTTTTACGTCACTTACCGAACTTCCGTCATAAATAAATATATCGCCTAAAAATCTGGCTTTATTGAATATCAAGAGGGTTTATTATACCGCCGTTGTTACAGGAACTTACTTCGAAGTACCTCTTAGGTGTGCATTAAATCTATACAAATAAATAATATTGAAATGTCTGTTTGTAATGTCAAATAACAGCTTTTTACTAAATGCACTATAATATCCGTGTGGTGTCCGGATTAAGAATATAGCACCACTCCGTCTCCTCCCGTGGAGGTCGTAAAAGTCGACTAAGGGACTCTTAACCAAAGGGATGGGCAGCAGCGTCCCTTTGCTGAACAGAAGCATTACTGCGCTCACCAACACGCCTGCCAAGCGTGGTGAGTATCGGCAAATTCCCCCCAAAATGACGACACGACTAATGCACCGGCCCCCAGTTCCCGGCAGCCCCGCTATTCCTGGTCATGGTAGCGGCCACGGTAACGGCGGGGCAGGGGGTGCTAAGAATCACCGGACGGGATCCGGCTACCACCCCAAACGAAAACTGGCCCTGGTAACGTATAACACACGCACACTGAGGGCAGACGAAAAGATTGTTGAGCTGGAAGAAGAAATAGATAAGTTGCACTGGGATATCATGGGTCTATCAGAAGTCCGAAGAGAGGGTGAGGACACGATAACCCTGAAATCTGGCAACTTATTCTACTACCGGGAAGGCGAACATCTGTCTCAAGGTGGTGTCGGGTTTCTCGTCCGCAGGTCCCTCATTAACAGCATAGTGGCTATCGAAAGTGTGTCGAGCAGGGTAGCGTACCCTATACTCAGAATATCCAAGAGGTATTCGTTGAAGTGTGCGTGCCGTGTGGTGCCGGCTACGAATAGCACCAACCCATCTCATCCCGTGGGTGTCGTAAAAGGCGACTAAGGGATTAGCCGGAGGATGGGCAGCAGCGTCCTTCGAATACATTAACAACTTAACTGCGATCGCCAACCCGCCCGCCAAGCGTGGCGATTATGGCAAAACCCGTCAATGAGCACACAACACACCGACATCGGTCGTTGTGGTGATCTTTGAGGGAGGCCTGTGTCCAGCAGTGGACTTTACTCGGCCGAAATGATGATTCGTTGAAGGTCATACAGGTCTACGCACCGACCTCGACACACCCAGATGATGAAGTAGAGAGTATGTATGAGGACGTAAGTAGGGCCATACATACCTCGAAGACACACTTACACTTACAATGCTCGATGATCTCAACAGAGTTTCCCAACAGGTGGGCCTTAAGATGGACATGGGCAAGACAAAAGTCATGTCAAATGCCCATGTCGTGCCCATCCCAATATCCGTTGGGAGCTCTGTTCTCGAAGTTGTTGACGAGTATGTCTACCTAGGACAAACTGTCCAGTTAGGTAGGTCCAACTTCGAGAAAGAGGTCAATCGTCGAATCCGACTCGGCTGGGCAGCGTTCGGGAAACTTCGCAACGTCTTTTCGTCAACAATACCGCAATGCCTCAAGACGCAAGTCTTTAACCAGTGTGTGTTACCAGTGATGACATATGGAACAGAGACGTGGTCACTCACAATGGGCCTCATAAGAAAGCTCAAGGTCACTCAGCGAGCTATAAAGAGAGCTATGCTTGGTATTTCTCTACGAGATCGAATCAGAAATGAGGAGATCCGTAGAAGAACTAAAGTTGTCGACATAGCTGAAAGGATTAGTAAACTGAAGTGGCAATGGGCAGGGCACATTGCTCGTAGAACTGATGGCCGTTGGGGCACAAAGGTTCTCGAATGGAGACCGCGCACCGGAAAACGCAGCGTGGGACGACCTCCAACGAGGTGGACAGACGACCTGGTGAAGGTCGCTGGGAGTCGTTGGATGAGAGCGGCATGTGACCGCTCGTTGTGGAAATCTAAGGGGGAGGCCTTTGTTCAGCAGTGGACGTCCTGTGGCTGATATGATGACTAAATGCACTTAAAGTATATACGGTACTTGTAACAAAATATTATTTTTTTCTGTCTGTCTTTTAGTTCCGGCCAATCTCCGAAATGGCTGGACCGATTTTGACGGCACTTTCACTGGCAGATAGCTAATGTTATATGGAGTAGCTTACGCTATTTTTCTTTTATAATATCGAATTACGATTCCGCAAACAAAAATTAAAACCCATGAAATCCAATATATATACTTATTTATAAATAATAATTATTTTTAAATAAGCCGATTTATTTCAAATTAAATGGCGTATGAAAACGGGGAACATAGCTAGAAGGAAATAATATTGAGAATACTTTGAGCCGTGTAGTGCCAGCCAAGAATAGTAGGTACCATCAAATCTCATTCGGTGAGTGTCGTAAAAGGCTACGATAGCAGGATGGGCAGCAGTGTCGTCCGAGTACATTAATTACAACTCAAATGCGATTGCCAACCTGCCTGCTAAGCGTGCGATTGTGGAAAAACCACCCAATGAGAATACAATACAGACCCAGATCGGTTTTTGTGGTGTTTTTTTTTTTTGGGGAGGCTGTTTCCAGCAGTGGATATATTCGCCTGAAATGATAAGGATGATATATGTTTAGTGCATTTCGAAAAGTGCCACACCTTTAGACACATCTCGGAGATGGTAATCATCTCTGTGCAGTGGTCACCCCCTCTAGCAGGCTCTCTCTAACAACCTAACGACAGACACTTCACATGTTGGTCGGGGTTCGCGGCAGTTAAAACTTATATGTTATATGATTTATAACTCCTGTTTTTAATAAAAACTGTTTAAGCTTCCATTTTTGATGGTACGGTTGGTTCAGTGTCTAAACAATTTGGTTTCTGCGGTATGGGTCGTGGGTAAGATTCGAGTGTGGGGCAACGCATTTACCTATACACGAATGTTGCTTTACACTTGGAGAATTCCTGTGTTATGGTACAGTTTACATACATAAATCTCACAGGCACAAACACCTTTTTTTTATTGGGCCCAGCGGAAATTCTACATGAACTTCCTCCGCCCCAGGGAAGGACGAAGGGGCATGCTGGACTCCTGCCGGCTAAAACCACTGGGGTGGTCATCTTCAGCACCTAAGGTGGGCTCCTGGTCCTCGTATGATCACACTGGAGCCGCCCACAGGCACAGACACCTAGACCCGAAACAACTGCCAGTAGATCAAACAAATATTTGTCGCAAGTGTGATTCGAACCCGCGACCCACAGCGCAGAATAGCAATCGCTTAGCCACTGCACCTAATGTGCCATCAAAAACGGAACTAAAAAAGTCTTAATTAAAAACGTAGAATTTATAAATCCTATAACATATTGCACAAACATTTGCCATTCCATTCAACTATGAACAAAATCATTTAGCCGAATCGTTTCTTTATTACTCGGTATTTTATTTTAATAAATCAAACGTAGGTACTTTTTTCTGGTCGAATAGTCTACCACTACACAGTAATTACAAAACAGTCTGATAAATGTCTTTGAACCAAATACGCTATTAGCAATCAAAACATTTCAAGAGAAATTCATTCTGAAGACATTTTTCAAATTAATATAGATTAGAAACCGTACTTGGTCGCTTTTATTTTAGTTCTAAAAAACTCTTCGACAAAAATAACAATAATTAAAAAGAACTACTCGCTACCACTCGCCGTGTGGTGCCGGCTTAGAATACCACCACCCCATCTCCTCCCATGGGTGTCGTAAAAGTCGACTGAGGGATTAGCCGGAGGATGGGCAGCAGCGTCCTTCGAGTACATTAACAACTCAACTGCGTTCGCCAACCCGTTTGCCAAGCGTGGCGATTATGGCAAAACCCCCCAAGACTTGCAGGTGCTTAGCGCGCATTTTGTGTTTGTGTGCACATACTCCTATTATTTTCATCATCATCATCATCATTTTAGCCGAAAACGTCCACAGCTAGACAGAAGCCTCCCCAAAACAATTCCTCAAAAACCGACGTGTTTGTGTTATGTGCTCATTGGAGGGCTTTGCCATAATCACCACGTTTGGCAGGCGGGTTGGCGATCGCAGTTCAGTTGCTAGTGTACGCGATGGACGCTGCTGTCATTCCTCCGGCTAATCTCATAGTCGCCTTTTACGACACCCACGGGATGAGGTGGGATGGTGGTAATCTTAGCCGGCACCCCACACCAAACTGTTACTTCTACTACAACCAATAGTATTTTAGTCATTCCTATACACAACATGTCCATGTCGGGATAGATTATGTGAAAAATATCAGTTGCTGTATGATAATATCATATCAACCAAAGAATGCCCACTGCTGAACAAAGGCGTTCCGCATAGATGTCCACACATATAGAAAGAAAGAAAGAAAAGAAAGAAAGCCAGATTTATTTGATCACAACACAGAGCCACAAAATAAAACAGAGCAACAGATACAGTATAAAAAATTAAAAAGAGCAAACCGTTAAAACTACAATAAACCTATGTAGGTAGGGGACATACCTTGAATACATATAAACGATATGTGTCTCACGGTTGGACCAAATAGGAGTCCAGATCAGCTTCATGCCAGGCACAAGTGCCAGACGCTGGTTTTCATCTGTAACCTAATGTACACCACGGATGTCAATGTCATGTTTGACTTATTTTGTGTGTTATTATGTGCAGTAATGGTGTGTGTAATGCCAATGAATGTTATAATGTGTAATGAGTACTATAATAATAAATAATTAATTAAGTAGAATTGTTAAAATTATCATATAAATACGCATTTCATAATATTAAGACCAATTTTTTTCAGATTATTTTTTATTTATTGTATACCCTCGCAAAAAATTCTGTCATACAATATTATTCCTGATATGACGCGCGCGTCGCCGACAGCGGGAAACAGTTTACCTACATACTAGAACCTGTTCCATCGCCGCAAACACAAGCGAATAAAAATATATTAGAAATTTACATTACATTATAGTTATGCGTATGATTGGGAATTATTATTAAATTAATGTAACCGTCTTAAAATAAATAATAGGTTACACGTATAAGAATAAAATGAATTATATTATTAAATTGCAAAAAAAAAATATAAATTAAAATATACGTGTGTCCAACTGAATAATTATATTTAGACACTATAAATTAAACGCGCAAACCGCATTCAACAACGCCAGGTATACACCAGGTTGTCTGTCCATCTCGTTATCACCGTCCCACGCTGCGCTTTCCGGTGCACGGTCTCCACTCGAGAACCTTTCTCCCTCGATGGCCATGAATCTTACTACTCCAAAATTGTGAAAGTTTGTACATTTAAGTCTCCATCTCACTTAAGCGACTGAACTAATGAGGCAGAGACGTAGAGTATGTTATAGAATAGGATACTTTGGATTTGAATTGAAAAAATAACAATAAATCCAAAAATATTTTTTACGATCTGCGAAGCTGTCTTCTTAAGGCTAGTCTTATATGTATATATAATTCTTCTGTACATCTGTATGTCTTTATTCAGTGTGTATGTCACTAAACTCCTCCTAAGCTGCTGGACCGATTTTGATGTTTTTTGTGTATGTTTGAGTGGGACCCTGGATGGTTTACAATTTCAATTTGGGGCGGGCAGCTAATATATTTATAGAAGAGTTTGAAAGAGATCACCGAATTGCAATAGAAACCGTAAATTTATCTCCTTTTATTATTTCTCGTTCATTTTAAAGTTTTAATCCAGTCTAGGTTTATAAGTTATTATTGGTTCAGCTATATTGAAATAATCATTTAATTTTAATAACTGTAACGATATCGTAACACACAATTATTTATTGTTAATCAATCTCATTCCTCATCATGTGAGCCAAAGGACGTCCACTACTGATCAAAGGGGAGGGGAGGGAACTCTCCAAAGATTTCCACAATTGTGTCTTCATTTCGGGGGTGATACGTCAGTACTCACCACGCTTGACAGGTGCGTTGGTGAGCGCAATATGGCTTCTGTTCCACACAAAAGGACGCTGCTGCCTATCTCTCAGGTTTAGAGTCCCGCAGTCGCCTCCCGTATGGTATCCGCACTATGTATATAGCACCACCTTATCTCCTCTCGTGGATGTTATAAAAGGTGACTTAGGGAATTAAAACCAGAGGGATGGGCATCAGCGTTCCTTCTGCAGAATAGCAGCTATTCTACTCTCACAAACCCGCCTGTGGTGACGTGGTGAATTCTGATAGGTTCCCCCAAAATATGGCAAATAACTATGTATGGCGGAGCCCTTTCTTCAACAGTGGATGTCTTTTGGCTAATATTATGATGATGTTGAGTCGCCTTTTATGACATCCAGATGAATTTGTTTCATATTATTCATCTGGACACCACACGGACATTCCTCACAATATTGTAAACAAATTTGAGAATAATTATGATTTCTTAAGTCTTGGAAAAAAATTAACAAGTGTAATGTTCTTTTACAATAGCTCTAAATCTGCATAAAGTGTTTTTTTTGGGTTTGGGTTTGTAGGTACAGTTTGCAAACATAGCACAATGGCTAAGCGATTGGCTTTCTGCGCGACAGGTCATCGTTCGAGTCCCACATGAAACAAATGTTTCTATGGCCTACGGGTGATGTTTTCAGGTTCGGGTATTTGTGTATGCGAGATTAATGAATTTGAGGGGTATCTATGAAGTAGGATCCATAGTAGAGAAGATGTTTAAGAAAATTGTGACATCATATAAGCATGACCTTAATTCATCAGTAGCCTGCCTCCCCAAAGACTGCAGAGGAGTTATTCAATCGCCCAACACTTTAAGAAACAGTTAACTGCCATCACAACTCAAGGATTGTTTTGTATTTCAGCCCACCTTAAGTGGATTACAGCGGGGCGCGGGAGGAGGACGAAGAAATTCTCAGCAGTCGTAATTTATCTTAGTAATGGCTGGCAACTCTGCCCCGCCTCTTTTGGATCCCGCATCAAGGCCGCGCCTTGAATTTAAAACAAGCGGCAATTTCTTTGGTTCGCGACGTTAATTTCCTGGGAACAACAGTGATTTACTGGCGAGCGAATATACGGCTGTATCTCACTGAATTCTCTCTGGATAGTTTTAATGTTTGGACTCATTCCGTTGTAGATTGTTTGGATAATATTACTACTGTTATTATAGATTTTTTTTAGTAGTTATGTTGTCACACCCTTTTCGGGAAACTGCGCAACGTCTTTTTGTTAACAACACGGCAGTGCCTCAAAACGAAACTCTCTATTCCAATGATATTAAACAAATAGATGCGCCATACACTACAAATGTACTCTGTGGCCATACACGAACATTATGACACTGTAGAACGGCATTAATTTTGCTATACCTACTACCAGTAGGTAAATATAAACTACACAACTCTCAAACAGTACGTGAAGGAAGGTGAAAAATGAAAAGCATCATGCGGCATACTGGTTGTTAAAAAGAGATGAATATACACCGTTAGTTACGTGGCATTAGCAGCTGCATGGTGCATGCTCGTTGGCTTGAACGCGTGTGGCGTAACGTGTCTCCTGGCGCCAGCCGTGTAATAACACAAAATACTGTAATTTTTATTTACAGTACAGATTTACGCATGAAATGATGTTTTTTTCTGACAGGTGCACTATAATTATGCACTATAATTGTGCATCATCGTTCTATAAACACAAGAAGGCATTTTTTCCGCAATATGTTGCAAGAATTACGTTTAAGATTGACGTCTAGCCGCGACACTGGTCGGTGCGCGACTAAGTGAACTCCGGGCAATTACCTTGCTTTCTTGTGACCATCGTACAGCGCGGGCAACGCATCTATACTTATAAAAACATCTTAGCTCTAACCAGTGTGTGTTACCAGTGATGAAGTGGTACGTAGACGTGGGCGCTCGCTGTGAGCCTCTTAAAAAAACTTAAGGTCACTCAGTAAGCTATGGAGAAAGTAAGCTTGGTGTTTCTCTGCCGGATCGAATCAGAGATGAGGAGCTATGAAAAAAAACTAAACCTGCTGAAAGGATTAGTAAGCTGAAATGGTGGGACACAATGCTCGTAGAACTGATGGCCATTGGGCAGTTTCGTGAATGGAGACCATGTAGTACAAAACGCAGCGTCGGGAAGTCTCCAAAGAGATGGACGGACGACCTGGTGAAGGTAGCTGGGACTCGCTGGTTTCAGGCGGCAACTAACATGTCGTTACGGGAATCTATCTATTGGGGAGTCTCTTCATCATTTAAGCCGAATAAAGTCCACTGCTGGACATAGGTATCTCACAAAGTAGTCACAACGACCGGCCTAGGAGAGTTGTATGCCCATTGGGGGTTTTGCTATAATCGCCACGCTTGGCAGGCGGGTTGGCGATCGCAGTTGAGTTGTTAATGTACTCGAAGGACGCTGCTGCCCATCCTCCGGCTATTCCCACAGTCACCTTATACGACACCCACGGGATGAGATGGGTTGGTGCTATTCGTAGCTGGCACCATACGGCAGCCTCTTATGTCCAGTAATGTCACTACCTTCAAATCGCTTGGCGGCGAATATCTGGCACTATGATGGTACTTACCTACTACCAGTAAGTAGTAATATAGCCTTATCAATACCGCTGTACCGTACCTTAGGTATGCGCGGGTAGGTGGGGAGTGGGAACGAAAGAGACAAAATGACGAGCGGCTGCTCGGCCCCGCCTCCTTGCTACTCGCATACCTGAGACGCGGTACAGCGGTAGAAAGAAAGAAAGATCACTTTATTTGTCAAAATATAGTACAATTGGTGTTATAAATATATTTAGGTCTCTTATATTCTACTATTTCTGGTGTACAAATATTTATTTTTATTTCTATTAAACCAATTTACTCACGCATCATTTCGGCCTAATGAAGTCCACTGTTGGACACAGGCCTCCCCCAAAGATCATCACAACCACCGATATGGATGTGTTTTGAGCTCATTGGGGGGTTTTGCCATAATCGCCACGCTTGGCAGGCGGGTTGGCGATCGCAGTTGAGTTGTTAATGTACTCGAAGGACGCTGCTGCCCATCCTCCGACTAATCCCTTAGTCGACTTTTACGACACCCATGGTAGGAGATGGGGTGGTGGCATTCTGAGCCGGCACCACACGGCAAAATCTATTTTAGCTACGTTTTTATTACTTACAAAGTTTTATCATTTAGGAAATCGTTTGTTGTGTAATAGCATTTGTCTATTAATATATTATATAATCTACACTTAAACAAATTTAAATCAAGGCTTTTTAGAAAATTCGGTAATTTATTAAACACACGAATAGCCATACAGTATGAATTCCTACTATACATTGTGGTACGTTGATTAGGGACGTATAATTTATTAGGAAACCCACTATTTCTGTTGGTGTTTACAATATTTGTTTCAAAAAGTGTTCGGTGTTTGTAGACAAATATACATATTTCATATATATAAATACTATTGGTATTGGTCAGGCTATAGTAATAGTTACTTGAGTTAGTTACATGGACAAAGGCGAGTTTCAATCAGAACTTTGTCAATTCAAAATCAACCATTTGTTCCACCAGCAAACCTTTAAGTGATAAAGGGCTGGGAAAACCAACCAAAAGTATAGAGTTTAGAGAATCAGAGCAGGAAATATCACACAGATACCCACTTGCATGTCAGCAACTTTTATAAACAACACATTTAATTTAATTTAATAACGCTATTACGTTGAAAATACCCGTCGTTGCGGCTAACGTTTGAGCATCAAAAAATAAAATACAGAAGGTCCACTTCCAGCAACATTCGATCGCAACACAAAACGGATCCATTTGGCGCAGTGGCCGAGCACTTGGATTCCCACTTTGGTTGCAGGTTTATCAAACTAACATGTAGAAATTTAAATTTAATATGTTTCCAGTCTTATAAACGCGCCTGGCGCAGCGTGCCTCTAGTCACTCTGGATGTGTGTCATCAGTCTTATCTCTTTCTCAGTGAGCATAGACCGCGACAGAAGTATTATTTGTATAGTTTGTCGTCCGTGTCATTAACAGCATTTCATCACATTTCTAGAAGATGTACCGGCTTAATATCCGTACATCACCCGAGCCCCGCGTTGAAAATCAGCGCTAGTACAGCGCTGCTTGCAGAACGCTGCTATTGCAGCATGTAGCTGTATGAGGAGTTCATTGTTGGCACAACATAAATATGTAGCACTGTTGATGCACATTTAACTTATTTTTATGGATTAACATTGCAATAACGTTTGGTGCAGTGGTTGATACAGTCGACTGCTGCGCTCCGGGTCGTGGGTTCGATTCCCGCACGGAACAAATATTTGTATGATCTGCATGTAGTTGTTCCGGGTCTGGGTGTATTGTATGTGGAATTCATGTTTGTAAACGCACCCACGACACAGGAGAAATCCTAGTGTGAATCCTAAAACATATTTTTTCAATGTATTTCTCAATGTACTTATGTAAGCCCTTTGTGTTCATTTCGCCGGTTGAAGTCCACTGCTGGACACAGGCCTCCCCAAAGATCACAACAACGACCGATTTGGGTGTGTTGTGTGCTCATTGGGGGGTCTTGCCATAATCGCCACGCTTGGCAGACGGGTTGGCGATCGCAGTTGAGTTGTTAATGTACTCGAAGGGCGCTGCTGCCCATCCTCCGGTTAATCCCTTAGTCGACTTTTACGACACCCACGGGAGGAAATGGGGTGGTGGCATTCTGAGCCGGCACACACACACACCCTTTGTGTTGTACCAATAAAAAACTTTCTCTTTTCTTTCTTTTCTTTCACCTTATCTAAAGTTAGTTTGCTAAGATTGAAAGCAGCAATGAGTAAAAAAGAAGAAAGGTGTGTGAGAGAGAATGGGAAAATGGCGAACATCGCAAAGGAAGTTGAACAGTGCCGTTTGTATTAATTCAATAAAATAAGATAAACGTAGAACTGAAAACTTTATGTCTGTCCACCATCCTACATGTGTGGCTACCAGCGTATGAAAGCTAACCTCGTTGGCCGGCTAAACTGTCAGTCAGCTACAACATAGGTGTTTTATGTTGAAGTGCGCATAGACCCTCTAACCAATGATGTTATATATTAAAAGGAAGTAGATATGTTACATACGCGCCAAAAGTAAGAACCAAATCTCCCCCAATTGTAGCACCTCGCAATCGGTTCGCCTGGATAGCTATTTCTTTTACTCTTGTTGTTTTTGTATCAACTTTCTCACGACATGGTTGTGCAAGCGAGACTGTATTTTGCGCGTCATTTAATATGGACGTAACATATCTATGGTATAATATCATTGCCTCTAACTAAACATCCAACCCACCTGCCAAGTACGTTGAAACAGTTCTCACTATGGTGTTATTTGCCAGTGCAAATTCTCCCAAAATAACACGTGGCATGTAGCCCGGTGGTTTTATGGGAGACGCTTTTGTCCAGCAGTGGACGTTTGTTGGCTGATGATGATGATAATATTTTTATATCTTATCATTTAATATACTTTACCCATACAAGCTTCGTATCGCAAATTGAAATTATACTTTTGTTATTTATATCTTGTGGATAGACGCGGACAAAGAGCTTCAACTATAAAATAACGTTATTAACATAATCTGTGCATTAAGTAGTTCAGTCTGTCTTACTAACTGTGTTTTATGGAGCAGTCCTCGAGGCTGCGCACGCAATTAGCAAACAAATATTGCTCTAAAGAATTTCTTTCTTTTCTTAGCGTCCGCTTGGCTGACGGAAGATCTTTATTGCTTAACTGTGCATCTGCTTATATTTAAAAGGCTTAATCATTTTCATGCGTTTGCTTAACCATTATAAATAGCTTATTATTTTCTTGTGCTTCATCATCATTATCATTATCATTAACATATTTCTTCTTGACTTCAAACGGGCTTCTCGAACAACAGAAAGACTTGCAGGCATTCCTGGATTAAAAAAGTGACTGATGTGTGCTTGGTATCTGCATCACAGCTTACCAAACAATCTTTTGACAAATTTAGAGGATAAAATTATATAACGTGATCCTGACAACACAGCAAGATGCGCGGTTATAATTAAAGAAATCATTTAACAAAATAAACAAAGTAAGTATGTAGATCAAGACATGCAACCCGTTGCAATATTATTTAAAACCAACTACTTTACGTATGCAAAAATATATCTTCAAACTATATGTGTATGGAAGAAGGCTATGTTATGAATTCGGACTATTCCCCGATCATGTTAAAATTAAGCAATTAAATCTTGTTTAGAAAAAGTGACTTGTCCTTGATAATAATTTTACAGACAGGGAAACTTTAAACCTAGATCTAAACAACAGCATAGACTCAAAACCTCCTGTAAACAATCAAGGTTAACTTGACTCGGAAGTGAACAAACATTTTATTGTTAATATCCAATAATGAGGGTGGAATAACAGACTGCAACTAAAAAGAAAATATAATAGAATTATTAACCCAAAGGAGATAATAAATCTACTAGCTGAGAAATGAAAGCAAAGAAAGGAATGCAACAAAGCAGGTTTCAACAAGATACAATCTTATTCAATTATCTAAACAAAAACAAGAAAGAAGAAAATTCGAACATTTCAAAACGAATCTTTAAATACTAGGTTACCCTCAGACAGTTAAAAAGTGAACACAAGACTGATGACTCTTTCGAAAGTGATAAAGAAACTGAAAATACTACAAAATCCTCTGAAATCAGAAATGGTAATGGAAAATGGGCTACAAGTAACCAGATACACAAGACTCATAAGAATATTTCAAGCCAAACAAAGGATCGATAGAAAACTTTGAATGTGCAAACATAATACAAGATCATCGAATCATACTTTTGACACTAACTTATGAGGGAAATTCAAAATAACAGCACCTTTAAACAATCTCCGCAATTTGATCTTTATTGTGTATATATTTATATTTATCTGAGTTCCACGTAAAGCTATTCAATGCTGCATTCGTTTTAAAGCAATTTCATGAGACTCGGAAGGGGGCTGAAGTAATCAAAAATAATTAATTATTAATATTAATAATTGCAAAACCTGGGAAACCACCCCATGAAGCATCGTCACATAGACTAATCTAAACTTATCGAAAATCTTTTTTAAAACCCTTTTATAAAAACCTTGCATCCATGACAACAAGAGAAGCCTAATACATACAAACCGGACAAATGCTAGTTGAACTCGCGTAGAAAATTGTTATCCACCATGTTTTTTTGTAAGCGGGCCCAAATTTGTTTGTCGTAATTAAAAAAGGATGTATGGTACCAGATTGTACAGGTAAATTGCTGAATATATTGTCTATTGTTGAATTCGGTCTTGTACACTACATATCAAGCTATAAAATTCCAGTATAAGCTGATCTCGCATTATATAGGCTTCCGGTATGATGAGAGATCAGCGTAAACTGGATTGAATAGCTCGATGTGTAGCCGTGTGTACCAATCCCATAACTAATCCCAAGAACAAACTTAAGATCATAGTTGAAAAACATGTTCTTTGGTATATTCCAACTGCAAACATAAGTTTGTACGCACAATATTGAAAGATTTAGCATGTTATTTAAACACCGTAGACTTCTTATAGCTTTATTTAAAATATATTTTTTAAGATTTTAAGATCAGTAGTTATCCGTGTGATGTCCGGATTAAAAATATAGCACCTCTCCATCTCCTCCCGTGGATGTTGTAAGAGGCGACTAAGGGAATCTAAACCAGAAGGATGGGCAGTAGCGTCCCTTTTGTGAACCGGTAGCCATACTGCGCTCACCAACCCGCCTGCCCAGCGTGGTGAGTATTGGCAAATACCCCCCGAAATGATGACACAGTTATGGAATCTATGGGGGAGGCCTTTGTTCAACAGTGGACGTATAAATGGCCGATATGATGATTAAGGTCAGTAGTTTGGGAGATAAGGGAGGGGGGATAATTACAGCAGTATACAACTATAATATGCAGATAACACTTTTATTCTTATAAAAAACATAAACCAATAATTTTTTTATGTATAATCTTCTTCAGCAGAAGGAAATAAAATTAAACACTCAATATTATCATTTATTTAGCTTTATTTTACTCTTACTAGTTGGTATCCGTGCGTTAATTCCTCCTTTGCATTTCTTTAATGCTGCCGACTATCGCATATTTTTCTGCTTGGATTTATTGCTGCAGTTATTGGAGTAAATTCCTGCCTCTGTACCGGGCTGCATTTTGGAGCCATCTGTTTTATATGTGAGGTGAGGTTGACCAACCGGTTTGAGTGCCCTCGTCCGCTCCCCCCTTGTTGGTATACTCTGTACCAATGAGGTACTTAGAAAACAAAGCCTGTACCTATAATTCGAAGCTACAGTATGGACCCCACAGGACGACATTAGTTGAGGGTTTTAAAAAAAAACAGCATTATTAAAGTTTTTTTATAAAACAGACAATACTTTCCAAACATAAACCCGCCAAATACATTTAATTATCTTGAAGCAATTATTTCTCAAAGAACACCCATGTCTTGTAATTAATTCACGTAGAATTACGCTCCTTAAAATCTCAGCTCAAGGTATCCCAAACAAATCCTAGAATTACCACGGTTTGTAATTGTAAAAACAAAGGTATGTAATTAGGAGTCGCTGGCCGAGCTGAGCCAGTTACGCCTAAATCATATTGATACGAGACAAGCCTTGGTGTAAGCTCTTACAAGACCTTGCATGACTCGCAAAGTGTGAGAGGTAGCGATTTATAAATTTTATTGTACAAGTACGTTGTGGTGCCAGCTTAGAAAGGTGCTACTGCGTCTCATCTTGTGGCTGTCCATCGATCTCATTTACAACTCAACTACGGCTGCGGCTGCTAAGCGTGGTGATAATAGCAACAACACCCAGACCGGCCGTTCTGGCAATATTTGGGAGAGGATTGTGTCCAGCGGTGGACATTTTCGGCTGAAATGATGATCATGATTATACAAATATTAGCTGTGCCCCGCGGTTTCACCCGCTGTTTAATTTAAAAGAAATTGAATGTATTATAAATAGTTTTAAGTTCTTCAGCAAAGACAGTTGACATAGGCATCGACAGTTCGGCTCTTCTCGGTAATGTTCGGATTTCGTTGGGCTGCCAACCTCGGCCCCCGCGATATTATTTCGTTTTCAGTTGGCGTTCTCTCTGACTTTTGCGTGATGTTAAATAACTTCCTCACCTTTCTCAAGAAATGAGCTATCAAATACTAAAAGTAATTTTTAAACCCGATGGACAGTTCCAGAGATTAGCGCCTTCAAACCAATAAACCAGCAAAGTCTTCAGATTTATTATATAAGTATAGATTTAACAAGCTCACGTGTTTTCTCTTTTTCCTGTAGCCATGGGAATATGTGACAAAACTTTATCGGGTCGTCTGCCCATCACGTTGGAGGCGTTCCACACTGAGTTTACCGGTGCGTGGTCTCCACTCGAGAACATTTGCATCTGCTCTTGCTCCATCAGTTCTATGAGCTACGTGCCCCGCGCGTTGCCACTTCTGCTTACTAATCCTTTGAGCTATGTTGGCAACTTAAGTTCTTCTACGGATCTCCTCATTGAAAAATTAGATGTTATCAGTTGGTATTGTGTATGGTTTTGAGATGAAATTAATATAACTGTTAATTGATAACGTTATCTCAATATGTTCGTTGATACTAATGTATGTAACGCCATCTCAATATATTCATTGATACAGATGTTCGAAATCTATAGAGTCACTAATTTGTTTGCTTCTCATCTCCGAGATGGCGCTATATATAAATCGAAGTTGTTTCTAGAAAATAGATTATCAGTTTTACCGAACCGACACCACTTGATATTGTACCGAAGTTGAAACCACCACGTCTTCCATTTTATTGAAGAGAAATCCTTAACTAATACCAATAACTAGTTATAGGCTTTCATAGACGCTACCATAACTGTACTCGAATGTTCTCAGGACAGCTCGAACTTTCAAACCAGTCCTTTATACAATTAACCCTCCGCTATTACATTGTACCACCACCCAAAAGATGTCTCTTCATTTTACACCAAAAATAAAATCTTTATCCGGGGATTAGGGAGCGGCGCGGTGCGGGCGGGGGAGGCAGCTATAATTTATCTCACTAATGGTTTTAAAGCTGACATCTGCCCTTTTAAGAGGCCCGTAAACAAACCGCCACAGTTTATATCGTGAAATAACAATGCATTTTTCCGCCTCCCTCGTTTACTTGGCAGTTAAAAGATTTCTTTTCGTTGGTATTGTGAGAACTTCTTAGAAAATAACCTCTTATGTCTGCTAATATACTTAATATGATAATTGATTCTTACATACTTGAAACATACATTAATATCACGGTAGGCACAGTCGATGAACAATTAAAAAAATAGCTATTTGTATGGTTAACAGTGGTGGCGTTGGTAGTATGTAAGGGGTACCTGTATGCTGGGCTGTCTCAGGAAAAATGCTCAGTTTGAATTTACTGCGTGGCCGCGAGCAATGGCGTCGCGGGCGTGGTTCCTGATCGCACACACGCACACGGGAGCAAAAGTGGCCGAGCCCAGCGGCTCACACCAATATTTATAGGGCTAAAGCGACCAAAGATATCACGCTCGCCTCGCCACTAGTCGCTCCACACATTTATTACTAACTAGCTGGGACCCGCGGTTTCACCAGCGTTTTATTTAAAAGAAATGTAGAATACTTCGACATAGACACTTGACATAGAATATATATATTGAATTTCAAAGGTTTTCTTTTTTTTTCGCGGACCCCTAATTATTTTTCTACGAGTTATTCCTTATAACATCAGCTATCTGCCAGTGAAAGTCCCGTCAAATCAGGTTAAATCGGTCCAGCCGTATCGGAGATTACCCGGAACAAACAGACAGACAGACAGATAGACAACACTTTAAAAGAAACTATATTTATCAACTGCATATTTTTGTTCAGTTTGTGACCTTAGGTTTATCATATAATGAAGGATCTTTCTCACGTTTTCTTTCCTCTCACGAGTTCGGCCTGTCGACACACGTCACTTGATACCAAGAAAACGTCTATAAAAATCTAAAACCTGTTCACTAGAATTCAATATTAAATGTGGTATAAAATATTAAAACACATCATGTAGGTTAACTAAACATTGCTTTGAAGCAAGAAATAAACCCACCACTAAAAGCAAAACACGTTACTTGTACTTGAGCCATTTACTCGTGATTTAAAAGGAAAACACGCAATCGAAAGATTCTATATTTGAGTTAAACTCCGAGATTAGTATAATAAGTTGGATGATCAGAAAGGCAGGTAAGTTTGGGGCGTGAATGGGCTTACAAACAAATTTACTTAGCACTTACCGACCCATACTGCTTACTAGACTTGTAAACTTTAACAATTACCAGCTGAGCCATTATTATTATCACGCATGTGCACTCGGGGTATGCAGAGATCAGGGTAGTATTGACGATAAGTATGCCTCAAAATGTTCCGTGTAGTTCTCGGTGAAGATATACCACTTCTCTCTGCCCATGCGCATCGTAAAAGGTGACTAAAGGTTAATATCAAGAGCATAGGCTGCAGCATCGTCCCGTGTGCTAATAACGACATACAGCGATCACCAATCTGCCTGCCAAGCGTGGTGATTATGGCAATATCACCTATGACCGCTCATTGCAGTGATCATGTTCGGTATTGGACGTATAAGGGCTTAAGTGTATGTATGCCCCAAAATTATGAATGCAAAAATATGGAAGCTGTCATTATAATATTATTTATGTTTCTATATCTCATTATGGTGTCCGGATTAAGAAAATCTGACAAATATCACCCAAAATGACGCGTCGATGACAGGGTTAGAGTCCCTTACGGCGAAATACTGACACGCCAGTTAATATTAAGTCTTCTAACGCCAGTTAACTTGAGCCGCCCGGTTAACTACCGAAAATAGGTTTCTCAAATAGTTAAACCGTGTTTTACCTAATATTAACTGGTGCTTCAGTATTCGGTCTTCTTCTTAGATTCTTCTGTGGAGTATCTTCCACAATTTCACCAATGTCAAGTATAAGGCAACGTTGTACGGTGTTCAGATTAATCAATCTTTACATATTCATGAAATATTTCTCTAAAATGAAAAAAAACCTACAAAATTATGTCGGCAACGTCGTACGGTTAAATTTTTTTTTTTTTGTTCCAGTCGGTCGTTAGTATTCTTTTACGATATCCACGGGAGATCGAGTTATGATATGTTCTTAATCCGGGTACCACACGGACGTATTGACAATATATTACATAACAGAAGCTGGCACCTACATATGTTGGAATTTTATTATTTATTGATGATTTGGAAACGATTTTTTTGAACTCACTTGCTTTCTCTGCTAGAGATCTTGGAATAACAATACCATTCACAGTTCATTAACTTGAAAATATATAATTATGCGAAGTATGATTTGACTGGATTACTATAACAACGTTATCTATGCGCTTAGCCAGTTGTACTCACTAATCGGTTCGTTCGGAAGTTAAGCAGCTCTTGGCTCAGTTGGTCTATGGATGGGTGACCGCAAAATTGAACTTGAACGGAGCATCTCCGTGCTTCGGAGGGCACGTAAAATCGTCGGTCCCAAAAGTTCTTATCAGACAGTAGTCGTTAAGCGAAGTCAGACTTCCTTGGGCGACTTGAACAAATCTGACACAAGGTTGGCCATTAACCACACAAAATAAAAATCGATGCGCTTGTGAGACAGCGAAAATAATCTCTATTTACGCACGTATGAATAGCTTTTTCGAATGCAGCCAAATTGCGAGCAGATCCTGCACCCCACGCGCCCTGCCCCAACCCTCCACTTTCCCAGAGCGTCCAGGAACTCCAAGAGAGTCCATAAAATATACATAGATAATGGACAGGTATATTATAATAAAACTTTTGACTGTCTTTTTGTAACTAGTTAATACATAGCATGCTGTGTTTACCCGTAATTGGTTGTGCAGTAATACTAAAACCTTATTGTATGTGTTAAACTTAACTAAGCATTGCTGTAACAACTGTTGGTAAACCTCATATAAATAAATAATAAAAATAAATAAAACAATTTTAAACGGTTTAAATCGCGTGTATTATTGATTTTTGTTTACACAATGTACACGCGTTAAAAGCTATAACTTATTTGGGGTTAACTATAAATTAAAATGATATTTACTTTTTACAATAAAAATATATGTACTGTCAAACGAATCAAATTATTAAATAAATTATTAATCAAAAATGTAAATATGCAACCTCGGTTATAACTGCTTATCATGGATATGTGGATTCAATACTACGCTATGGTGTAATATTTTGGGGCAATTCGTACGAAAATAATGTTATTTTTAAGGCACAAAAAAGGTGCATTAGGTCCATATGCCACCTAAAAACAAGTGACAGTTGCAAGACATTCAATTAAAAATCCTAACATTGCCATGTGTTTAGTTTTTTTTTTTTTTTTTTAAACTTTGCCCCACACTAGGATTTCTCCTGTGTCGTAGGTGCGTTTACAGACATGAATTCCACATACAATACACCCAGACCCGGAACAACTACCTGCAGATTATACCAATATTTGTTCCGTGCGGGAATCGAACCCACGACCCGGAGCGCAGCAGTCGACTGTATTAGCCACTGCACCAACCGTGATATTTGAAATAGCACTATTCGTTAAGAAAAATACTGAACTTTTTGAGAAAGCTTCCGAATATCGAACTAGGCATGTTCGACAAAGATACACACGTAAATTATGCCTACATGAATCGAAAACTGCACTTATGCAAAAGTGTATTTTGCATGGCCCCTAAATTATTTAATAAACTGCTTAATTATATAAAAGACTTAAATATAATGGAATTTAAAAATAACTTACGATCCCTATTAATCGCCTAAGCGTATTATACAATTAATGAATTTTTGAATGATGTCTTACAATGTATTTATTTAGGTTTTAGTTTTGACATTGATTCGGTGTGATATTATTTGCTTTTAATTTTAAATAATTATTTTTGACATCCATTGCAGTTTTGCTTATGTAAATTTTAAAAAAATGATGAATGTAACACTTCTAAATATTGACATTGATTATGACTTGACTTTTTGATATCTTGACATCGATAATTTTGTCTATATTAAATGTATGCATGAGTGTAAGCCAACTGGCAGATTTTGTGGATCGTGTGATGTATCTATGTTTACATTAGAATTAAGATCGTTTGTACCAATATCACACCAATAAATTCTATTCTATTCTATTAATAACCTTTGAAAGCCAACTTCATTACGTTGGATTTTCGTGACGGTATGCGCGCGCAACTGCAAATTTTTCTCTTAACAAACTCGACAAAAGAAATAACAGGTATTTCTTTTGTCGAGAACTTCCAAAAGTTGCTAGTGGCAATTACTAACGTAACCAGCTAAGTAGATACCCGATATACTTTCTTCTTTTTAAAAAAAAAACGTTGCCCCACACTAGGATTTCTCCTGTGTCGTGGGTGCGTTTACAGACACAAATTCCACACAATACACCCAGACCCGGAACAACTACCTGTAGATCATGCAAATATTTGTTCCGTGCGGGAATCTAACCCACGACCCGGTGCGCAGCAGCCGACTGTATCAGCCACTGCACCAACCGTGCCGTCAAAATAATAGTCCACATACAGACAACACGAAAACAACCCTCTGAATTACACATAAAACGAAACAGCCCAATTTAACCCCTCCACATCTATATAAGAATATAATCGACGTCTGTAGTTGCTGAAACCCGGCTTAAAATGTAAACAAATGGCTAAATAATCTGCTGCCAGGCAGGCTGAGATAACAGGCTCATTGCAGTCATGATGGCCAAGTGTACTTCTCTTTATCTTGAAACGTTAACTTTTACTGGAACTCAGGGCTTGGAGTATTTAGGATTATGTTGCTGAGTGGTATAGCTAATTAACGTACGCTAATTCGGAGTGATTTGTTCGGCGTCTTAAATTTTCCGTCTGTATGCGAGCATTTCCTAAAAGGTATTTTTCTTGAAGGCTTGTTTTGAAGTTCTTTTAGCCTGTGAGGGTAAAAACTGGGAGCCGCGCGTGCATCCGACGGTGAGCGTGTGTGAAGTTGGCCGTCAAAGATAATTAAATGTGTATTTTACGAACTAATAATTGGCTTTTAAAAAACAATCTCTTTAATATGACAATAAATATTTCAATTTTATTTTAGTGTATAAAAATAAATATTAATTTATTTTATCCTATACAAATAAATAAAATTGAAGTGTCTGTTTGTAATGTCAAAATAACAGCTTTTTACTAAATGCATATGAAAGTATATAAGTAGAAAGTACATATAACAAAAAAACAATTTTTACATTTTTGT
Organism: Diloba caeruleocephala; assembly: GCA_947459985.1. Classification (NCBI taxonomy): domain Eukaryota; kingdom Metazoa; phylum Arthropoda; class Insecta; order Lepidoptera; family Noctuidae; genus Diloba; species Diloba caeruleocephala. The sequence goes on along the minus strand of OX381606.1, from coordinate 31,007,800 downwards.
CTGTCTGTCTGTTTGTTCCGGGTAATCTCCGAAACGGCTGGACCGATTTTGACGGGACTTTCACTGGCAGATAGCTGGCGTTATAAGAAATAACTTAGGCTACTTTTATTTTAAAAAATTGATTAGGGTTGCGAAAACAATAAAACCCTTGAATCCAACATATATATTCTATGTCAAGTGTCTATGTCGAAGTACTCTAAATTTCTTTTAAATTAAACGCGGGTGAAACCGCGGGTCCCAGCTAGTTATGTTCCTTAGTAAAATCTTAAAACTTTTCGACGTGATCGAAGAGATTCGATCTTTTTATCGTTTCGACGAATTTAACGATGTTTGGCGCAGTGGCTCATCGCGTAGCTTTCTGTGCTGCGTGTCATGGGTTCTACCCGGACGGAAGAGATTATTTGTATAGCCACAGTATTCTGATTTATTAAAAAAAGGATTTATTTATGTACATCTTTCGACGGCAACTACTATGATACGTGCCACTCGCCACTCAATGCATGTTCCTGCGAGATACGGTAAAATAAATTTCGCAAAGAATAAGTATTTTTACCTAAACTTGAGATAGCCAAATGGACCAAAATCCATTCAGTTAATAGTAATGTAATATATGTCATCAAATCGGCCATACAATGTCCACTGCTGAACAAAGGCCACCACCATAGATTATCACAACTGTGTCATCATATTGGGGGGAATTTGCCAGTACTCACCAAGTTTGGCAGGCGGGTTGGTGAGCGCAGAAAGGCTACTGTTCCACAGAAGGGACCGTGCTGCCCATCCGTCTAGTTTAGAATCCCTTAGTCGCCTTTAACGACATCCATGGGAGGAGGTGGAGTGGTGCTATATTCTTAAGCCGGACACCACACGGACATATAATATATGTGCTAACCTTAAAGCTGCTGGCTCCTCAAAACATGCACACATAATATATATCGGCACATGTGCACCGTGTGCGCATCACCGCGCACAGCTAGGTTCCAGGGTGATTCTTTACAGTCATCGCGTGGCACCAATATGCTGCTCCAGTGTGACTGTTGTCGAGTTTCTGGAGCCCCCTTCAATGCCAAACACGACTACTCTGGTGGTTTTAGTCCGTAGTAGCTCGGCATGCCATTCCACTCTTCCCCGGAGTGGGAAAAGTATGTCCACCCGGAAAAAAGAGGCAGAGGAGAGAGGAGTATAGTTAATAAATCTCAGTTTACTCCCACAATTATCATGGGTACAGTGAACGTATCGAGAACTCAACCTCCAATTTAATGGCCAAACAATGCAGACGCTAGAAGCATTGTTAGAAGCCGCGCTTCGTTATTTCAAGTGCACAGAACAAACGACAAGCAATTCGATCATGGCGTTCCGCTTCAGTGCAGATAGAAAGTTGGCAAGTGCAACGTTGTAAGGATATAATGATTTGATGAGATGTTGTTATAGAAATTCATATTAAAGTTATAGTTGAGGAAGATCTACTTGTACTAGTCTCGAATGGTAGTCATAAATGTTATATATTTAGTACCTATATTGCCTGTTTTTGCCTGGCAGTATTGGTCTGTCATGCTCACTAAAATGTCTTGCTGGCGGTGGGGTTGTGTATTGGGTCACTGGATTCCCTACAATATGGTTAAGTTAAGCGATGCTGATGCATGCGTCTGTCGGGACTAGTTAGTCGTTAACTGTTCATAGTACAATTTTCTTATCGCTTAACTTTAACCTACAGTAAATCCGTAAGATTTTGCTGAACATATATTGTGTTTTTTTGGTAGGTATTGACCCAAGCTCTCACCCCCTGTGGTATGACGTGCTATTTACTGGACACCCTGTATATTAATTAAGTAGTAAATGCCGGCTACAAATAGCACCAACCCATCACATCCCGTGGGAGTCGTAGAAGGTGACTATGGGATTAGCCAGAGGATGAGCAGCAGTATCCTTCGAGTACAACAACTTAACTGCGATCGCCAACCCACCTGCCAAGCGTGACGAATATGGCAAACCCCTCCAATGAACACACAATACATCCAAACCAGTCATTATACCGGTCTTTGGGGGAGGCTTGTGTCCAGCAGTGGACTTTATTCAGCTGAAATGATGACGATGAAAAGAAACAATCCTTATCTCCAGTGCCGAATTCCATGTTTTATGTTGCATATTTGTTCTACAAATTAATCAATCAACCATCATGATTTGTTCGAGGAAAGCCTAAATCATAAATACATTAATAATATGAGTGTTATTGTGAGCTTACTATGGTTGTGGTTGCCAGCAAAAAAACTGGCCACCTCCGCCTATAGGTATCGTTAAAGGCGACTAAGGGTTGATACCTAGAGGATAGGCGACGGTAACCTCCCGTGTGCAGTAACTTACTGAGACCACTACTCCGCCTGCTAACCGTGGTAATTATGGCTATAAAACACTTTTAAACTGATTCATCATATCGGCCATTTATACGTCCACTGCTGAACAAAGGCCTCCCCCATAGATTTTCACAACTGGGTCCTCATTTTGGGGGGTATTTTCCAATACTCGCCACGCTTGGCAGGCGGGTTGGTGCGCGCAGTATGGCTACCGTTTCACAGAAGGGACGCTGCTGCCCATCCCTCTGGTTTAGATTCCCTTAGTCGCGTTCTACGACACCCACGGGAGGAGATGGAGTGGTGCTGTAAACTTAATCCGGACACCACATGTAAACTGATTACATCCCGTATATTATAGATTTTCTTAACGTTTCGAACACTTTGCAGCATTCGTGGTCGCAGGATGACTGAGGTGACAGGCGTCGTTACAGATTTATAAATGTTATTTATTTTATCTATCGTACAATGTTATTCAAAAATTGTTTCGATGCACGCATTAATCTCTCAAAATGTCTGGATGTTTCCCAGATAATAACAGGGTTTCAAACTGGAAGTATCTGCCAACCATCTTCTCTATTAAAATTAGGGTGTTTGTTTTCTTTCAATAGCCTCTAGAAACATTCTCGGTACATAACGTTTCTCTTTCGCGAGGAATTGGGGTCGATCAAAACGTAAAAAATGGTTTGGTTTGTCTAAAACATGTTGGCACTGCAGACTTTGTGGTGCGTTTATTCTTGACGTCAGCTAAGTGTTAATCCTGGTGGCTATGCTACGTTCTGCTGGACCCATGTATGACAATCTTGCAGAGGAAACGTGTGGTAAAAATAATCCAATATAGGCGATGTAATCCGTTTAAAAGTGTTTTATTAATGTGTGATAATCGCGAAAACCTAAGACATTACAATTATGGTTGCTCGCTCATTGCAGTGATCATAGCCAGTCGCAAGTCGCAGTAAAGATCGGCGAGGTTAAGCAGCACATGGCGCGGTCAGTCTTTGGATGGGTGACCGTTTCACGATATTTATGTGGAGTGCCTCCGTGCTTCATAGGGCACGTAAGATCATCGGTCCCGGCTGTACCAATCTCCACCTATAAGCGTCGTAAAAGGCTTCGAAATGTGGTAACATCACCTACGGTTGCAGTTCGCGACCAAGCGCGTCGTCGAGGCTGTCCTGCCGCTCTTCGGCTCCTGGCTCTGGCTCAGAAGGAGCTAGCGCGTCACCTGCCGTCTGACGCAGGGATGCACCGCACCGATCTCGGTTGTTTCGATGCGTACCCGGTCTCGGTTGATGGCCAACGTTCAGCAGTGGACAATTACGGGCTGATAAATGTGTGCGAGCTTTATTTATTTATTTATTTATTTATTCATTGCATTCACGTTGTATACCAGATGTTACATAGGTAGTATAAAGTTTCAAACATGAACCCTGCCTGCCTTTCCGTGTGGTGTCCGGATTATGAATATAACACCACTCCACCTCCTCCCGTGAATGTCGTTAAAGGTGACTAACGGACTCTAAGTCACCTTTAACGACATTCACGTTGTCGTGTGGTGCCGGCTCAGAATGCCACCACCCCATCTCCTCTCATGGGTGTCGTAAAAGTCGACTAAGGGATTAGCTATGTATGGGCAGCAGCGTTCTTCGAGTACATTAACAACTCAACTGTGATCGCCAACCCGCCTGCCAAGCGTGGCGATTATGGCAAGACCCCCCAATGAACTCACAACACATCCATATCGGTGGTTGTGGTGATCTTTGGTGAGGCCTGTGTCCAGCAGTGGACTCCATTCGGCTGATGAAGGCACTCTAAACCAGAGGGATGAGCAGTAGCGTCCCTTCTGTGAAACGGTAGCCATACTGCGCTCTCCAACCCGCCTGCCAAGCGTGGTGAGTACTGGCAAATTCTCCCCAAAATGATAACACAACTGTGTAAATCTATGGGCGAGGCTTTTGTTCAGCAGTGGACGTCCTTTGGCTGAAATGATGATGTGTGCGAGTTAAGATCAGAGTAACCAACGTCGACGAATAAAAACATTACTAATCTCACAAACCCCTCTGTAACACGACAATTAAAATTCCACCTAACTCCGTTGCACACCGAGGAACGTTTAGAGAAGCGTTTTTCTCTTAAAATATAACGCGTAGGTGGTGCGCAGCAAAAAATATAAAAATCGCTCGGACCGCGGCCGTTATAAATGGGCGGTAATTAGGGCACACAACGGCACCTCTTACACCCTCTTTCACCCCCTGCACACACCACGCCTCGGATATTCCCCCTTAATAACCTCACGTGGCGGACTTTTAATCTATGAGAAACTCTTGCAAAGTCTCGATAGTTAACTGGGAAAGTTTCAGTTTGAGTAATCGATATGGTTCATCCGATTCGAATGTTAAAGTTTGAGATCTGATCGATTGATATTTCTCGTTCTTGAGAAGCAAATGTTACTCGTAGTACTTTTAATGTTACGAGTAACTTTCTACTAAAGGATACATACTCTTGTGAACCCTGCAAAGTGTTCGAAACGTCAGGAAAAACATAAATCAATAATACACGCGATTTAATCCGTTTAAAATTGTTTTATTATAATGTGTAATAATCGCGAAAACCTAAGACAATACTATACTCTTGTGAGTTTATTCATTCAGTTATTTCAACTGAAAGACTAACACTTTTAGACATAAGCCTCCCCCAAAGAACGCCACAACACACGATCTGCTTTGTGTAGTGTGCTCATTGAAGGATTATGCCATTGCAGCAACTTGGCGTTGGCAGTTGAGTTGTAAATATACTTGAAGGATGCTGCTGCCCATCCTCTGTCTTATCCCATACTCGCATTTTACACAGGGGATCAAATAGGGTGGTGCTATTCTTAACCGGCATCACATTCTCGTGAGTTACTCTATTTTTATATTCAAATTCAAATAATTTTACTCTGTTCCTCCGAGCAAGCCTATAGACATCACTATTTGCGTCGTGCTCAAAATAACCTATTTAACAGTGTAGCAAAACAACAGATGCAAAATATTCAAGCGAAACTTTCACTAAAATATTCATGCAGAAACGTCGGCGCCCGGTGTGCCCCGGGGCATTATTTTACACTTTTTCCTATCCACCCTGTTATATGGTTATAACGTTGCGACTAGGCAACGACTTTTTGTGGATGTTATCCTTTTAGCACCGTGTATTATAAACGTTTAGTAGAAAAACCTGCGTTCTCTCCACCTCTTGATATCGTCATAGCTTTTTGTGAGTAGCCACTTGAATGTTTACCTGTCTTGAGGTCGGATGTGTCTCACGTCGCCAAACGATTGGGATCCCAAATGGTCACCGCACTTCATATTTTGATATTCACTATCTAAGCCTTTTATTTTTAAGTTACGACCCTGTTTCCACTAACAGTTTTCGAGATCATTCGCCTGTCGTTCTCTTAAGCAAAATGGCTTTGCGCTTGCTGATAAGCGCACGAGTAAGTCTCTCACCGCCTCTGGCATTCGATCAAAACGGCATTAGCATCTTTCTTCCCCGGATTTATAGATTACAATAACAGTAAAATATTTATCATTAAAAGTATATTTCAAGAGCTTTTTAATTACTACGAACATACTGCCGCCGACATATCAAAATTTCGCAAGACTATACAAAAATCCCAAAGAAAATACCAGTCCATTTTCAGCTTTAAAACACCTCAACATGAGACATCCATGAGCGCAACTGTGAATGCACATCTGAACTCGTATTATGAATATTGCAAGCTTACAGGCTCCTTGCGACCAAAGCCAAATGCGAGATGAAAATTTAATCTGAAATGATCACGCTGGTACATTCGTAGCGAATTATTCATACGACCACTGCGACGAGGTAATAAGTAAAAACTAACAAAGAGGAGAAATATGAGTCGGCCGCCATTATAACAATAAATGTTCCCGCGCAAAAAGTGGACGCGACGCGCGACGCGATGCTATTCTGAATTTGTGTTTTGATTACTGTTTGTTGTGTGACTTCGATATTTAAAAGTAGCAGCCCTCGTCGCTTGTTATTAATACATGTTATTAACGTTAATGAATCAACTTTACTAACATGTATTTTACCGTGTGGTGTCCGAATTAAGAAAATAGCACCACTCCATATCCTCCCGTGGATGTCGTAAAAGGCGACTGAGGGACTTTAAACCAGAGAGCTGGGCAGCAAGCTTCTCTTCTGTGGAGCAGTAGCTTCTCTGCGCTCATCAATCCGCCTACCAAGCCTGGTGAGTACTGGCAAATTCCTCCCAGAATGATAATACACGCCATGAAACTGGTAATCTTATGGGGATGATTTTGTTCGGCAGTAAACATCTCTTGGCTGATTTGATTGACTAACTTGGAAACTCATATGGCATCTTTTTTTTTACTACAAGGGTCACTCTATAAGTTTTTAGAATTGACCAGTAAGAAAAGTTGGCGATGAAAAATGTAAACGTCTTTTGAAAGCTATAGATGTGCATTCATAATAGGTATTTTTAGAAATAGGAGGCAATTTAAAAAGTTCGTGTTAAACGTCGAAATAAATTTGACTAGAGAAAATCGGTCTATGATTTATTACGACTAGCGCCGCGTTCTTAATCAACAACTATGTTATGATAGACTGTGATTGGCATTTTATGATGAAGTCCTATCTCACGCTGTTTATAACTGGTTAATGAGTTTACACGTGGTCGAAGCCACCTCACTGGCCACAAGCCTTCTACGGCGACCACTGAAGATAACTTGAGTACTAATGGCTAATGATCGAAGCTGATAAAAGAGTGACATATGAATAGATCCAGGCAAGTGAGCAGTATGAGAAAGCATTCGATTCGATCAAAACCTGGGCAGTGCTGCAATCTCTGCAGCGCTGCCAGATAGACTATCGATACATTGAAGTGTTGAAGTGCTTAAACAGAAACGCGACCATGTCGGTCCGAGTACATAAACAGAGCACGGGGGCAATTCCATTGCAGAGAGGTGTGAGATAGGGGGACGTAATTTCCCTGAAACCGCTGCAATGGAGGATGCCTTCAAGCTACTGGAGTGGAAAGGATTTGGCATTAACATCAATGGCGAGTATATCACTCACCTTGGATTTGCCGATGACATCGTAGTCATGGCAGAATCGCAGCAAGAGCTCAGCACAAGGCTCGATGATCTCAACAAAATTACCCAACAGGTGGGCCTTAAAATGAACATGGGTAAGACAAAAGTCATGACAAATGCCCATATCGTGCCCATCCCAATATCCGTTGGGAGCTCTGTTCTCAAAGTTGTTGACGAGTATGTCTACCTGGGACAAACTGTCCAGTTAGGTAGGTCCAACTTCGAGAAAGAGGTCAGTCGTCGAATCCGACCCGGCTGGGCAGCGTTTGGGAAACTTCGCAACGTCTTTTCGTCAACAATACCGCAATGCCTCAAGACGAAAGTCTTTAACCAGTTTGTGTTACCAATGATGACATATGGAACAGAGACGTGGTCACTCACAATGGGCCTCATAAGAAAGCTCAAGGTCACTCAGTGAGCTATGGAGAGAGCTATGCTTGGTATTTCTCTACGAGATCGAATCAGAAATGAAGTGGCAATGGGCAGGGCACATTGCTCGTAGAACTGATGGCCCTACGGGCACAAAGGTTCTCGAATGGAGACTGCGCACCAGAAAACGTAGCGTAGGACGACCTCCAACGAGGTGGACAGACGACCAGGTGGAGGTCGCTGGGAGTCGTTGGATGAGAATGAGAGCGGCATGTGACCGCTCGTTGTGGAAATCTAAGGGGGAGGCCTTCGTTTAGCAGTGGACATCCTATGGCCGATATGATGAACATTTAAGTGTCAGAAAGCTTAGCATCGGATAGATAACTCTAAATTTGATAGAAGATCAAAAACACCGTCGTTTGGATGAATGCTGCGAAATATTTGAAAAGTATAACGGGGGTGACTCAAATATTGTGTTTGACTTGTCATAGGTGATGAAAACTGGATATATTAGAGCCCAAAACCATGTCTAATGGATGTTTCCAAACGAACATTTTCCCACAAAAGTAAAGAAGGACAGAAGTCAAGAGAAAAAGATGATTGACTTGACTGCAGTTTGGTATGTTAATCGTTGTTTACCGGTTGTCTTGGAAAATGTTTGACAGCACCGCCCAAGAATCAGAATCCTCCTCCATCATCACCGCTCCAGCTCACTCTGCAAGACGAATAATCGAATATTTGTCATCAGCTGTTGCATCTGTGAGTGAGTCATCCTCCTTACAGTCCCAACCTGGCACCTTGCGATTTTTATTTATTTCTTAAAATAAACAATAAACTCAGAGGAAAACACTTTATGAACCCTGAAGATGCCGTAGCTGCATTCAGGAAAAAAACATGTAATAGATCTCTAAAGAAGAGGGGGCTCACTGCTGCAGTCAATGGTTCCATCGCATGCGGCGGTACTTAGAAAGGGAGACTACTTCGAAAAACAATCAAAATTATAATAAAACATTCTATCGTGTATATTTTAGATTTTTGATTTTTGTGTTTTATTATAATGTGTAATAATCGCGAAAATCTAAGACATTACTAAACAATCAAAATATTATTAGGTTCCTACACCATTCCCCTTCTGTTTTTCCAAAACTTTTAGTGTGATCGCCGAACTATATTATAAAAAGGTCGTGATAGCTCAGTATAATATATTATTATTATTTGTATAACCCCTAATTAAATCCGCGTGGTGTCCGGTAATCCGTGTGGTGTCCAGATTAAGAATATAGCACCACTCCATCTCCTCGCGGATGTCGTAAAAGGCGATAAAGGGAATCTAAACCAGAGGTATGGGCAATAGCAACCCTTCTGTGAAACGGTAGCCATACTGCGCTCACCAACCCGCCTGCCAAGCGTGGTGAGTATTGGCAAATACCCCCCAAAATGATGACACAGTTGCGAAAATCTATGGGGAGGCCTTTGTTCAGCAGTGGACATGTAAAAGGCCGATATTAATGATGAACCCCTAATTACTATTAGGGGCTGTTTATTATAACTAAAGGCTTGGCACGGACGCGCAAGGAGTTTCTCGAGTACTACCTTTTTTTTAAATTTAGTTTTTATTTGTGTTTTTGTTTAATTGGACATAAACCCTGTATGATGGGAGGGAATGTTAAGAATTAAATTTACAGAAGCCCGAAGGTCATGAATGTGGAAGCCACCCAAAAGTTGAAAGAAAATTTTAAGATTTTTAGGATCGTTTATAATAGTGATATCGCAGATCTTTCGAGAGATCGCAGTGTAGCCGTTGCGTTCTGGCTTGTCTGACTAACTTGCTTGACCCAACTAAGCCTTTTTTTTTATTGGTGCCCAGTGGAAATTCTTCATGAACTTCCTTCACCCCGGGGAAGGGCGATGGGGTATGCCGGACTCCTACCGGCTAAAACCACTGGAGCGGTCATCTTCGGCACCTAAGGGAGGCTCCAGGTCCTCGTATGATCACACTAGAGCCGCCCACTGGTGCCACGCCTATAGGCACATCCCTGAGAGGGTGACTGTAAAGCGGTCACCCCCTCGGGGGGATTGTAAAGGATACCCCAAAGCGTCCCACGGCAGCGCGTGACCACATGCGTGCTACCGACTTCTCCTGGGTCGCTCGGTGTGGGCATGCAGATTCCCTAATCCACGCACCCGTCTCGAGTACTACCTAGCACTCGTATGTATGGTACCTTACGCGAAGCTTAACATTGCAGAGCAAAAAGTGCAGTTAAAAAAAACACTAGCTACTGATTATTAAGTTTCGTTAAAAATCTTCAGATAGATAATGTCCCAGAATAGTCCCCCGTTGACACCGGACTTTGCAAAGTAAAGCGCTGTGCGCATATGAACATTTGTTTTATTTCACACCGCGCTTGTTCTCCCGCCGGTTTTGTTTCACTGGTTTTTAATTTGCGGTGAAATTAAATAATTGTTTCTTTTTAAAGACATTTGTGTGAATGAGTTTTCTACCCCTTCTGATGTAGATGGGAAACTTTGAACACGTTATATTTGAATATAGGTATATCTGTATAAAGGTCTAAGCTATACAAAAAATATAATTGAGGTGTCTGTAATGCCGAAATTACAGCTTTTTACTAAATGCATATGAAAGTATATACGGCACATATAGAAGACAAAATCACTAAATTGTGAATAGAATTTGTGCCTGTAAACGCACTCACGACACAGGAGAAATCATAGTGTGGGGCAATGTTAAAAAAATATGCCATTAATCACCACGATTGGAAAACAGACTAATGATCGCAGTATGTTGTTATAAGAGCACAAGAGAATGCTGGTACCCATCCTTATTACCTTTACGGAACGGAAATAAAAAAATAAGTGTTCGATTCTTGTTTAAGAATGATTTTGGGGCGGGTTAACCTTAAAATAAATATATCCAATATCCTGCATCTTATTACGTGAATCGTTTTACAAATTTTATTAATTCCCAGCATTGATCGAAAGACTGAAAGTCCCCATCATATCAGCCAGAGGACGTCTACCGTTGACAGGGGGGGAATTGGCCAGTACTCACCACGGTTGGCTGGCTGGTTAGTAAACGCAGTATAGCTACTTTTCCACAGAAGGGACGCTTCTGTCCATCCCTCTGGTTTTGTAACCCTTAGTGACCTTTTATGAGATCCACGGGAGGAAATGGAGAGGTGCTATATTCTTAATCCGGACACCACATGACTCAATTGTTGATTATTCTCCTATTGTTACGTATTTATCCTATTGTTACCAGTGATGACATATGAAACAGAAACGTGGTCACTCACAATGGGCCTCATAAGAAAGCTCAAGGTTACTCAGCGAGCTTTGGAGAGAGCTATGCTTGGTATTTCTTAACGAGATCGAATCAGAAATGAGGAGATCCGTAGAAGAACTAAAGTTGTCGACATAGCTGAAAGGATTAGTGAAGTGGCAATGGGCAGGGCACATTGCTCGTAGAACTGATGGCTAACCGCGCACCGGAAAACGCAGCGTGGGACGACCTCCAACGAGGACAGATGACCTGGTGAAGGTCGCTGGGAGTCATTGGATGAGAGCGGCATATCACGGCTCGTTGTGGAAATCTAAGGGGGAGGCCTTGTTCAGCAGTGGACGTCTTGTGGCTGATATGAGATGTTACGTATTTTAGAAGACGAGCCTTATTTTCTGTATGACAGTTTAAGTATCTCAAATTCCCTGCTGATAGTGGGACTGTATATCAGGTTGCTGAGTTTCTCACCATTATGGTTAAGTTGAGAAACGAGTCATACTCCGGAACGGATGCCGTCTGTTGATATTTATCAGCCTAACGTCACTATGACAAACCATTTTTCTTTTACAAATATTGCAAGCAGGTTTGTTTTGTATAGACTTTTAAGTAATCTTTTTTTTTACTTTGCCCTCACATAAGTAACCTTTATTTTGGGTATAATGTACTCATGAATATTGTAACAACGCGATATCTTGTCGTCCAAAATACCACAGGGTTTCAAGACGTAAGTCTTTAACCAGTGTTTGTTGCCACTGGTAATCCAATACTTATCGAACTGAGACGTGGCCTAAGCTCACCCAAAGGACAATGGCAAGGGTTATGTCCGAAGTTTCCCTGCGAGATCGAAGAAAAAATGAGAGGATCCGCAAAAGAACTAAAGTAACCGACATAACCCAAAGAATTGCTTGTGGCGGTAGGCGAACCGCATTTCTCGTAGAACTGATTGCCGACGGGGCCGAAAAGTTCTCGATTGGCGAACGCCGATAGGAAGACGCAGCGCGGGGAGGCCTCGCTCCAAGGGGGCCGATGTTCTGTATCCTATTGTAACGTAATGAAAGTACATGAAGTTTGGTTAGCAACTGATTTATTCATAATTGAGGGTACACGTACAAAACTATAACAAATACCCACAACATCTTCCCCCTAAATTTATATAGGTACGTACTCATCCAGTCGCCAATAAGGTTCATTTCTTTGTAACCTTACTACGGGTATGAGGCGGCGAATACGATCCTTGCCAACTATCACCTATTTGAATACTTGGTTCATATGCCTCATCACCCTTCTCATCCCCCGAAACATATAAATCTTCCCCATCATCGGATACAACAAATTCATCATGCTTCACATTTTCTATTTGATCAGTTACTGGCAAAGTTCTAATTAAATGTCGATAAACGGCGATAAATACCGTAATCGCCGTTTTTATTTTTTACAATATACGAACGTGGAGTTGGCGCCTTTGCTACGACTTTGCCACAAATTCGTTTAGTCTTTTTTTCCAACATAAAAACGTTATCACCCACATTCAATTCAGATAGTCGCTTACAATGCTGATCGTAATAAGATTTATTTTTCACTAGCTGGGACCCGCGGTTTCACCCGCGTTTGGAATTAAGAGTACTTCGACATATACACTTGACATAGAATATATATATTGGATTTCAAGGGTTTTTTTTTTTTTGCGCGGAACCCTAATTATCTTTCTAAAATAAAAGTAGCCTAAGTTATTCCTTATAACATCAGCTATCTGCCAGTGAAAGTCCCGTCAAAATCGGCCCAGCCGTTTCGGAGATTACCCGGAACAAACAGACAGACAGACAAAAAAATTAAAAATTGTTTTTTTGTTGTAGGTACCGTATATACTTTCATGTGCATTTAGTAAAACGCTGTTATTTTGATATTACATACAGACACTTCAATTTTATTTATTTGTATAGATTTTCTTATTTAAATTTTTTTTACGTTGTTAATCATCATCACAAGTGTTTCTTTTTAATAGATCGGGATGAACCGGTAGTCTACAATTTAATCGTTGCCCCATCATCAGTTGTGCAAGGGACTTTAAATTTTCCCGCGGTGTATTTCTGTAGCTTAATAAATTTAAATAAAAATCTGTTTTAATCTCAAATCATCCTATCGGCCGTTTATACGTCCACTGCTGAACAAAGGCCTCCCCCATAGATTTCCACAACTGTATCATCATTTTGGGGGGAATTTGCCAATACTCACCACGCTTGGCAGGCGGGTTGGTGAGCGCAGTATGGCTATGGCTTTTTTTTTTAACGTTGCCCCACCCTAGGTTTTCTCCTGTGTCGTGGGTGCGTTTTACAGATATGAATTCAAAATACAATACACCCAGGCCCGGAACAACCACCTGCAGATCATACAAATATTTGTTCCGTGTGGGAATCGAACCCATGCCCCGGAGCGCAGCAGCCGACTGTATCAGCCACTGCACCAACCGTGCCGTCAACCACCGCTCTTTCACTCTTCCCATTAGACTGAGCATAATAAGGTGATGAAGTGACGTGATTAGATCCTCACTCTGAAGCAAATCTTTTAAAACTACGACAAGAATATTGTGAACCATTGTCACTGATAACCGTATCCGGTATACCATACCATGCAAAATTATCTTTTAAAACATTGATTACCGAGTTAGATGAAATGTCTCTCAAGTATGCGACTTCTATAAAACCAGAAAAATCATCCACTAAAATTAAATAACTTTTCTTCCCATCCATAGATATATTTGATATCTGTACCAATTTTATTCCAAGACAATTCTGGTATATATATATAGGAATCATAGGTTTTTGTATAATTCTCCTGACACACTTTACACTTTTTTCCATAAATTTCTATATCTTTCGTTATACCCGGCCAAAACAGAACTTCCCGGGCGCGTCTCTTGCAGCGATCAATTCCTAAAAGCCCTTCGTGAATGAGTTTTAACATATGTGCATAGATCAAAACCTGTTTGTTTTTAAATATGACCCCATCCACACTATACAGTTCATCTCTTATAGACCAATAGTATGTTAAATCATTACATATACTAAACTTGTTAGACCAGCCCTGATTAATCCAGGCAGGTATGATTGCGAAGTACCTACAGGGACTTCTTGATTTGCCAGCGGAGGAGTAGTGCAGGGCTTTGGGCGCACAATGGACCCGATAGGGTCGAAGTGCGTTCGGCTGATGCTGAGCCCGTTGTAGCCACAATAGAATAGAATAGAATAGCCCTGATTAATATATGTTAGCAACAATAATAAGGTTCTATCGTTATATGTCTCCTGGTTCACAAGAGTAAACTTATTCTGTGACATTATTAACTACCATATTAATTTTTAAATTTGGCTCAGGATGGCCCTGCTAATGTTATCTATACAAATAAATAAAATTGAAGTGTCTGTTTGTAATGTCAAAATAACAGCTTTTTACTAAATGCATATGCAAATATATAAGGTACCTATAACAAAAAAAACATTTATAAATTTTTTGTCTGTCTGTCTGTCTGTTTGTTCCGGGTAATCTCCGAAACGGCTGGATCGATTTTGACGGGACTTTCACTGGCAGATAGCTGATGTTATAAGGAATAACTTAACTTTTATTTTAGAAAAATAATTAGGGTTCTGCGCAAAAAATAAATGTATGTCAAGTGTCTATGTCGAAGTAATCTAAGTTTCTTTTAAATAAAACGCGGGTGAAACCGCGGGTCCCAGCTAGTCGCTATATAAATCAGTAACAGGCGCACGCGACAGTGTGTCGGGTATGTACATAAACTTCCCAGGCTTATAGGTAACAAACAAATCATATCCTTGTACCTTTAACAACATGCGCTGTAAGCGATCTGGGACCGAGTCTAAAGATTAAAAAATAATACTTTGTAGCGGTTTATGGTCAGATTCTATTATTACATTATTTTTACCATAAATGTATTGGTGAAACTTTTCACATGCGAATACAATTGCTAACATTTCCTTTTCAATTTGTCCGTATCTTTGTTGTGTATCAGTCAGCGTGCGCGAAGCATACTCGACTGGTCATCCCTGCTGCATGAGCACCGCCCGCCCAGCGCGATACTGCTTGCGTCCACAGATAATAATACTGGGCTATGAACATTATATAATGACAAAACTGGCGCCTTTCATATTAATTGTTTTAATTTCTTGAATGTCTTCTTATGTCCAACTTCCCAACTCCATGTAACATCTTTTCTTAGTAATCTCGTCAGTGGATATATATTTTCGGAATAATTCGGTATAAATTTGGAAAGATAGTTTATTACTCCCAAAAACCTTTCTAAGCTTTTTCGGTCCGTCGGTTCAGGCATGTCACTTATTGCTCTTACTTTCTCGGAATCTATTTTCATTCCGTCTTTGTTAAAAACATGTTCTAAATACGTAACCTCCTGTACACATCTTCGACATTTTTCTTTGTTGAATTTTAAATTGATTTCCCGGGCCCTACTTAACAATGCTCTTAATCGCAAATCATGTTCTTCTTTAGTTGGTCCCCAGCAAATTATATCATAGATAAAGGAATCTATCCCCTCTAAACCTTCAAAAAATTGCTTGATTTTTGCATGAAAAACTGTACAAACAGGTGCACAATTTAGGCCAAAAGGCAATCGCAAATACTGATATCGGCCAAAGACTGAATGTACATAGCACACATCTGCACTTACATTATCCAATTGTACCGACCAAAACCCTGAGTTTGCATCTAAAACTGAAAAATACTTAGCACCGTATAGCTTAGTAGCCAGTTCATCTATTGTTGGCAATTGAAAATGTGCACGCCGTATAGCTTTGTTAAGAAATTCAAGTCCACTATAAAACAGAAGCTGTGTAGAAAAGCTTTCTATAATGTAACAGACTATATGGACGACAAAAATGCTTGGGATTGAGCTGCTCTGATATGCATAGGCTTATATTGACATTCCATGTACATGTATCTAAAACCAGTACTTTTTAATTAATTTGACATTTAAATTGCATCATTTCTTAAAATGGATTATATTAATTCATATAATGACATTTCACTATTCTATATGACATTATGTTATTTATTTTTAATGTTATTTTTATGTTCATGTTATGCATTTAGATTTGATACTGTAATAGTGCGAGTACCATGTGGGCTTTTCAATTATTTTGTTTTATTGACGTGATATTTGTCTGGCAGTTTAGGTATGTCATGCTCACTCAAGTGTCCTGCTTATGGTGGCGTTGTGTGTCGGGTCGCTAAGTTTCCCTAAAATATGGTTGAGCTGAGCGACGCTGATGCATGCGTCATGCTCGTGAACGAGTGCCGTCTGTTGGGATTGGTCATCTTAATGCTGTCATGACAATGAATCAAAAATTCTGGTGAATATTAAAATCAAGCTTGTTTAGTGTAGACTTTTTAAGATAGACTCTTTCTTCCTGCATTGTCCTCACATTACCATCATTTCGAGAACATTGTACCAATATGATTTAAAAAGAGTAACCATGGAGTTTCTTGCCCGTTCTTCTCCATAGGAAATCTACACCTTGGAACGAGGCAACTAAAGTCTTGACTATTCATAAGTGCCTATAAATGGTTTTACATGAATAAAAATATTTTTATCTTTTATCTTTATCTTATCTTAAGAGGTCTCGGGTCTTAACAAAATGGCCAGTTACGTCTAGTAACTGGCCATTTTTCTTAGCAACCATTACCAGTGAATTCACCCAAGGAGTTGGATGATTCGCCTTTCTAATGACTCCTAACTCAATCATCCTATTCAACTCGTCTTGTAACTTATCGCGTAATCGTAATGGTAATTTACGTGATGCACAAATCACAGGCATCACAGTTTTATCAACCACAATGTGGTATTCCCCGGCAAACAGCCTAAGCCATTAAATTAACACCAGGCACAAACATAAACTGGTTGTTCCTGCCACTAGGCTCCAGAAGATAACCAAATCATTTACATGTCAATCTGTGCGTTTTTACAATAAAATCCCAAGTCATATTCAAAAATTAAGTCTTAATAAATTCAAGTCCATTATAAAGCAGAAGCTGTGTAGAAAGGGTTTCTATAAAGTTACAGAGTATATGGAAGACAAAAATGCTTGGGATTGATCTGCTCTAATTTTCATAGGCTTATACTGACATTCTTAGTTTTTGATGTATTTATTAAATACGATTACCATTTTTTTATGTCGACATTTAAATTACGTCTTTATTACCTAAAATGGATTATATTAATTCATTTCATGACATTTCATTATTCTATTCTATTATTTCATATAATGACATTCAATTATTCCATATTTGTTTAAATTACTTTAATAACTTGTTTATTGTTATATATTCAATTTATTTTATTGTATTATTTGTTACTGTACTGGCAGTGCGAGAACCATGTGGGTTGTTTTTGTATTTTGTTTTATTGACGTGATAGTTTTCTGGCAGTTTAGGTATGTCATGCTCACTTAAGTGTTCTGCTGATGGTGGCGTCGTGTATTGGGTCACTAAGTTTCCCTACAATATTGTTGAGCTAAGCGACGCTGATGCATGCGTCATGCTCGTGAACGAGTGCCGTCTGTTGGGACCGGTCAGCCAAATGCTGCCATGACAACTGAATCAAAACTTAATAAAAATAATACATTCAGGCTTGTTTTGTAGACTTTTTAAGAAGTTTAGACTCTTTTCTTCCTACATTGTTTTCACATAACCTTGATTTTTACAACAATGTGCTCATACAATATTGTAACATTTATTATGATTTAAAAAGAGTAACCATGGAGTTTCTTGCCCGTTCTTCTCCATAGGAAATCCACATCTTGGAACGCGGCAATTAAAGTCTCGACGATTCATAAGTGCCTGTATATGGTTTACATGAATAAAAAATATTTTTATCTTTATCTTATCTTAAGTCATGGTATTCTGTAAAATTAATATTATGAATTCTTTTAACTAATCCCAAAATTAAACAAAATTGCAATCCCAGCACACTTTGACAGGCAATTTCAAATTTTAATGAATACAGTACATTCTTATACCACCATTTTAAACCACAAATACCTTTTACATGAATAAAATCCCCGCTGTTAGATTGCAATTTAACATGCCGATTAACACTTATTAAGTTACTGTCATAGCCTAGTAATAAAAATCGTTTATATGATAACACATTGATGTCTGCTCCCGTATCTAATTTAAAATTTTCAAACCCGCGCTCTCCTTGAAGGGTTCCAAACCAGTCCTCAGATGGCGAGTTAATCTTGGAACCATTGTACAAAATAGATATAAAAATGACTCACAATCATCATCTCCTTTGTCAACTTTTTCTTCACTCATACCTATATCATACATTTTTTTAACATTATAATAAAACAATTTTATGAGGATGACTAGTCATCCTGCGACCACGAACCCTGCAAAGTGTTCGAAACGTCAGGAAAAACAAAAATCAATAATACACGCGATTTAATCCGTTTAAAATTGTTTTATTATAATGTGTAATAATCGCGAAAACCTAAGACAATACTATTTTTTTAACACTTTGCGTGCTAAAGTTATGTTCTGCTTTATACCAAAACATTCATCAAATTTCTTCATTAACAAGTCGACGTCATCTTTTTCGTCCTCTTGATCATATCTTGATCATTGCCGGCTCAGAATACCACCACCCCATCTCCTCCTGTGGGTGTCGTAAAAGTCGACTAAGGGATTAATCAGAGGATGCGCAGCAGCGTCCTTTGAGTACATTAACAACACAACTGCGATCGCCGACCCGTCTGCTAAGCGTGGCGATTATGGCAAAACCCCCCAACGAGCCCCAACACACCCATATCGGTCGTTGTGGTGTACTTTGGGGGAGGCCTGTGTCCGGCAGTGGATTTCATTCGGCCGAAATGATGATCATATGTAAAAGTCTTATACACATCGAACCCCTCGGATCCAATTAAATAGATCAGTAAACTGGTCTGTACACCACCTTCTTCTACTTTATGCACCCCAGATGCTTTTAAAAATAACATAAATTGCGTTTTCCAACGCTTCCATGCGTCAGCCCGGCTGACGGAGCTGCCCTCCAAACTTAACTCTGTTGGTAGAGGCGCGTGTTCCATACTGTTTATAATTTCTGCCACAATGTCAAACTGCACTAATTTTAGATTTAAACACTTAAAATCAGTTTTTTACCGCTGTCACCATGTTATGTAATGAAACTACATGAAGTTTGGTTAATAACTGATTTATTAATAATTGAAAGTACACGTACAAAACTATAACAAATACCCACAACACCTATGTACAGCAGTGGACTTCTTTCAGCTGAAATGATGATAACATCATATTTCAAAAGAGTACGTAAACCATCGAATTTCTTGCTCGTATCTAATCTATAATAAATAAATCTACATCTTGGACCGCGGTAACCAAAGTGATTATTCGTAAGTACCGTAGTAGTAGTAGAAAATGATTTATATGAATAAAAATCTTTTTATCTATGGTAATTCCCATTTCTAAACAACAGTTCTCAGTATACAAACGCAGAATCTCCCCTGTCTACAATATACATTACTTTGAAATTCAATGTTACCCGCAATTCGCATGCGAGTTACCTCGTAAAGATGTACATTACGGAATCAAATATGCGGTATTCAATATTACCAGTCCGAGAAGGAATGCACTGCAGTTAGAGTATAAATAAGACAAGTCATGACTTAGTGGGTCCTGATGACTAACGCCGCCATCTATCGCCAGTGCAGCAGACTTTATTAGTGCTATGTGTTAAAACTATTACAAGGGTAATCGGTGTTTAGAGAAAAAAGAAAGAAATAAGTTTACTCTTAAATGCACATAGTCATCCAGAAATTGTAATTATTAATACAAACTTTAGAGGACGGAACAACACTGTTTTATCATTGTACGTATTTATTTCTCTTAATCTACTGTTTTTCACGTAGGTACTTGTCAAAATGGTAGATATCCAGACAGTAATATCACAGTTCATATTTTTTAGAGTATCCGTAGAATTCTTATGTGGCTCTTCTCCATATAACCAACTATGATAAACCATATACCTTCATTCTTGACTTTTCATAAGTGCCTATTGTATGAAAAAAACGAACAATTCAGTCTAGTTGTATATTAATTACGGGAATTGGCTCTCTGTGAACATTCAAGAGTTGATGTGATGACTAGTACACACAGCTACATATCGAGCTATACTATACCAGTAAATAGCTTTTTATTTCAGTACCTGTTTTAGTACTGGAGATCAACTTAATTCTACTCATGGTATTATATAATACACTACTCGTATGACCTTCCAATAAGTAGACTGTATTTAGGAAAGAAAATGGGTCACAAAAAATCTTTTGAATACTTATAAATGAAGTCAGTCATTTCATGTCAAACACCCGCATAGTCCCAAAGTCACCCGAAAGCATCCCCCCCTAAGATTTTTCCCCGTCGCTATGATTTTTACTGCGTCGTGCGTATAGTTTACAGTTATACTTCGTATCTCTCCCGAAGATGATTACAGTTTACATGCAGCAGTACGCGAGGTGATGCTGTCCCAATCACACTTTTAAAGCCATAAAAAGTTGTTTCTTTGACTCATTTCCCCCACTACAATATACGGCCGCCGCCACACGTCGCGCTCTTGATCGTCATTACGTGATTTTGTGTCGTCCCAGTCAAACGTAAATTGTTCCTGTTTAGAAATATCCTTAATTTCATCCCAAAAATGGGCAAAAGGAAGCGATTCGATAGGAGAGACAGTGAGAATGTCCCAAAACTAGTAAAACAAGTTACAAAAATAGCGAGAAAACGAAGAAGAATTTCGTCATCGCCGTCTATATTCTGATACGCCAGCATTATCTCCAACGCATCCACCACATAATAACACAGCCAGTGATCTAGAACTCCAAGGTAAGCAGTTACTCAAATTATCTTCATCTACCGCCATGTCAGTAGAACTTTCTTTGCATGCGTTTAAATTTGATACGTACCTGCAAATATATCGTACCTTTTTAAATAAAATGTATCCCGACGTATATCGTGTGTGGATACCTAAAGATCCTAAAATGAATAAATTCATTGTGATAGCCCGACGAATATATCACGTGTGGCTACTATTGCAAATATCTCGTACTTTCTTTTTTATAAAATTTATCCCGACGTATATCGTGTGTGGATACCTAGAAAGTGTCATAAAATTGAATAAATTCATTGTAATAGCCCGAAGTATATATCGTGTGTGGCTACTATTGCAAATATCTCGTACTTTCTTTTTTATAAAATTTATCCCGACGTATATCGTGTGTGGATACCTAGAAAGTGTCATAAAATTGAATAAATTCATTGTAATAGCCCGAAGTATATATCGTGTGTGGCTACTATTGCAAATATCTCGTACTTTCTTTTTTATAAAATTTATCCCGACGTATATCGTGTGTGGATACCTAAAAAGTGTCATAAAATGAATAAATTCATTGTGATATCCCGACGTATATCGTGTGTGGGTACTATGACAATTTATATTATATTCTTTGCGTTTGACGCCATCTGTGTTATCCCGACGTAATCTATGTGGATAATGTAAACAATAGAAAAGAATATAGTAACGAAAGAAATTCCTACAAAAAAAAAAAAAAAAAAAAAAGAACCTCATTCAGACGAAATCCCAACTATCGAGACACCATTAAAAGGTAAAGGTTGAGGAAAACCAGGAACTGGACCCAGATATTTACAATTACATAACATATTTTTTGGTGACAATTTACACAAAGATCTAGTAACGCGTTGGAAGCATTGCATCATTTGACTAACTGTTCACCTAAAGATGAAAAAGTTTATCTTTTGAAACTGTACTTACCTGCTGAAAAATGTACATACATGAAAGCACCTCTACTAAACCCAGAAATTAAATCAGCACTGTGTGAAACTATGGCTAGGAAAGATTCATACCGTGAGCAGAAACACAAATGGCCAACTGTATTTCAGCTATTGGCAAACCGTTGAACTTGACTTTGTCAAAAGTAGAAACGTACTTATCCCAAGAAATCATAAAACCTTTAAATGATTCAGGGCAATAGTTGTGCGATACGCACTACCAGGAATCTTTTTCAAGAAGCTTTGCTATCATTAATAATGCTCTAAGCAAACAAAAACGAGATATATAAACAAATACAAACATAGACCATTTGTTCGGTTCTAACTTGTCTAAATACTTGAAATCAGCTAAGGCTATATCAATATCTGCCTCAAGGCTGAGATTTAGCACAAACAGTGGGAAGTTCAATCAACCACGGCGTGCACTACCGAGTAATTCTACATATCGTCACACTACGGAGCTTTAAACGCAAGGGGGGCACCGCGGGCGCCAGCCGTCGCCGAGCCACGAGTGTACCCCAACCAAACTCGGCGTCCGCTACCGCTACCGCCACGGGAAAATCACCGCACACCGATGACGTCTCGCCCTCGGACCACCAACTACCCATCTCGACGTTATTAACTACTTCGTCACAGGTATATAGTACTAATGTACCGATAGCTGGTAGATCTTTGATGAATGGCTTCACATTATCAATGACAGAACCATCTTGTCTTGGATTAAAGGATACCATTCCGTTGTAAACCATACCAAACAGATATAGCTAAAAGTAGATTACATAAACCCACAGAGACTAAGATAATCGATGAGTGTATCTTTGACCTGTTAGAATCAGGTTTTAATTCTGTGTATTCCGTGTGCAAAACAGTTAATTTCACCTATTTTACCAGTACCTAAACTTAACGGAAACTACTGGTTTATCCTCAATTTAAAAGTATTAAATATATTTATTCGAGTTAATCATTTTAAAATGGAAGACTACCGTACACACCTTTGAAATGAGTTGATCAAAACTATTATATATATGGGGTTGCCAAACCCCAGATTTAAAGGATGCTTATTTTATGCTCATAATTGCTAAAAGCGACAAGATCTGCCTTCGATTTACTTATAATTCAGAAATGTTTAACAATCAACTGTTTGAGTTCAATATCTTATACCGTTTGGACTTTGCATGGCACCCTTACGTGTCCGCAAAATTACTAAAACCTGCACTGTACTAATTACGCTTATTAAGTTATTTATCAGTTAATCACATAGATGATTTTTTATGTATCGGTTATTCATTTGACGGCTTTCGTTTGCATATACATGAAGATGTTTGAAAGTGAATAAATCTCAACACTTTACTTATTGTAATTATTAGAATAGTTAAGTAAAAATGATTTAATATGATGGCCCGATCCCATCGACTATTCGTTTTGTTCTTTTCAGACCAGCATTTGCAATCTTAATATTTAGCAACGCGTCAACCACAGGTTGGGGCATAGCTTGCAATTACACACTTGTCACAGTTATTATTTTACATATTTGTTGTTGAATAATTGGCCGCTATTTATGGTATTAAGATGTTTGCGTCACATCTCAAAAATTGCAATATCTTACTTAGAATAGACAATACAACAGCAATGCCTATATTAATAAAATTGGTGGAATACAAATACAATACACACACTTGAATAACAAAGCACGTGTCATTTGGCAATGATGCGAAAAGCATAACATATAATATATATGGTTGCATCTTATATCCGATCCAGTAAAGAATGTAGTCGCAGATTTTGGATCTCGTCAGGCATATACTATAGAGACTGAATGGGAACTAGCCGATTTAACATTTAATAAAATAACACTCATTCGGTGCTACCGAATTTAACTTATTTCCAAGTATTCAAAATCATAAATGTCTCAAATACGCTTCATGGAAGTAAAATCCAAATTCCGAGATTATTGATGCATTTACATTAAATTGCAAAAATATAAGTTCTACGCTTTTCCACCTTTTATCCGTCTTCCAAAGTCTTAAACACGATTAAATGTAACCATACAGTGAGGATTGTAGTGGCGCCATACTGGGCCACACTACCGTGGTATCCGGTATGGTTAAAATTAGGTTAAAATTACTTAGTTCGAAAGTATTATACTTCGAACCTACCAAAGATCAATTATGTTTTTGTTCCCCTTTCAGGGAGCATCCTCTCTACGAGAACCTTATCCTGATGGTAGGGAGATTATCAGCAGTCACTGCTGAGACTTGGAATACCTAACGCTTGTCTCGACATGATGCTGGCTTCATTCTCGCTAGCTAGAATACGCTGAACCAATATAATAATACATCATTAAAATCATGGTGGATCTATAGTAACAACAAAAAGTTTGATTGTTATAGTATATAGTACTACACGATTAATAGAATTTCTGACAGAAAAACGTGATTCCAATGTTAGTTACAGTAATCTTATTAGCTATCTATCGTTCACAATTCTCTACATTGTTAGGACAGGAAGTCACTCGTAATGACTATATTAAACGGTTTTTCAAAGATGTTTATTGGATAAAATCACTTGCACCGAATTACACCTGGAATCTCAATTTAGTATTAAATTTATTAACTGGTTATTTACCCAATGATCGAGTCACCGATGATCGAGAGTTACACTGAAAGATTTATCACTAAAAACCATAACTCTTCTAGCATTAGCATCTGCACAAAGAATGCAAACTCTAGAGTTTAATCAAATAAAAAATATAGCCGTTGATTCGGAAAAGATTTAAATCAAAATCGACGAATTAATAAAAACCTCGAGACCAGGTTTATGAACCATTGATTTTGTTGCCATACTTTAAAGAAAATCCTAGAGTCTGCCCAGTTTTTACTCTCAAATACGATATAGAAAACTACTGTTTGCTTACGTAATCAAGAAGAGTATTCGTTAGCTACCAAAAACCACACAAACACATTTATACACTTCAGCGGAAACAGCATTTGTAGATGCATTATTCAGTTGATTATAATAGATAATAAGGTGTTATCGGATTAAAATATATATAATATTTTCTGAAGTTTACACTAATGGCATCCATCGAATTGAAAATAGCTTAGGTATGGAAATATATAAATAATATTTAATAGATATGAATATATAAATAAAATTGTATAATTGTATAAAAGAAAATAACACCTAAAATAGCATTTATCGATCGCTTTGATAGTGATTTTTTTTTTCGATGCTCTGAACATCTGCATGTAAACTGTAATCATCTTCGGGAGAGATACGAAGTATAATTAAGAATCAAACGAACTTACCCTTGTGAAGTTTGATATCTAATTATACGAGTGTCTTGACCGAAGATGATTACGCTCCCGACCCCCCCGTTAAATACCCGAAAATTCAAAAAAAAAAAAAAAAAAAAAATGCTCTAAAATAATGACGATCAAGAGCGCGACGTGTGGCGGCGGCCGTATATTGTAGTGGGGGAAATGAGTCAAAGAAACAACTTTTTATGGCTTTAAAAGTGTGATTGGGACAGCATCACCTCGCGTACTGCTGCATGTAAACTGTAATCATCTTCGGTCAAGACACTCGTACAATTAGATATCAAACTTCACAAGGGTAAGTTCGTTTGATTCTTAAATATATATCTCACCCTGGCACAATCGCCCAGACTCAAAACAGCTATCTGTAGATACTCTGTACATTACTATTTGTTTCGTGAATTGAGATGATCTTTATTTTAGCAAGTAGGTTTTAAAAAACACTTTTAGTAGTCAATAAATTATATGGCATTTTCTACTGACTACCTCTGAGAAAAAACGCCAAAATAAACTCAAAGGCTTCGGTTTTAAAGTCTTTTAAAGACATATTTAGATACAATATTACGTAAGAAAAATGTAGGGCATCGTTTAAAATGGCCTTTTAAAGAAAGATTATTTTTGGGATGACCTGTCCTGACAGATGGCAAGCATGTCATCGTGTAACTCAACCCATATTAGGGAGTTCAACGACCCATCGCACAACAGTACCAACAGCATGACATTTATTTAGGCCACATGAATACTCAGAACTATTAGACAGATATTAAGTGTTTAGTTTGTAAAAATAGCCTACATAGTATTATTCAACTAATGTCATAAAAATTATGACCGATCAAAACGTCCGAATTCAACCTTCCGTCCGAAGTCGCCTTTTACGACATCCACGGGAGGAGATGGAGTGGTGCTATATTCTTAACCTGGACACCACACGGACAAGGTCGCTACAGAACAATAAGAGCTACCAAAACAACGATTCAAAATAGAGATAACAGAGATTCCGGTCAAATAAGGTGGTGCTATAGTACAACGACCGGTCTTGGTATGTTGTGTGCTCATTGGGGGATTTTGCCATAATCGCCACGCGTGGCAGGCGAGTTGGCGATCGCAGTTGAGTTGTTAATGTACTCGAAGTACACTGCTGCCCATCCTCCGGTTAATCCCATAGTCGACTTTTACGGCACCCATTGAATGAGATGGGTCGGTGGATATACCATACTATTATTAGTGTCAGATTATAATTCTCTAGACGCGCTCTATACCTTGTCTTACATACTTTAAGGATACGACTTTGTGTCTCTGCTAACTCCCTCTTGGAAATAGTTAGAATTTCATTTACTATGCTAGCCGTTTCAATGTGTTACAAACATGACAGAAAGAAATGCTTTCGATTTTGAGATAGCAAGGCAGTTTAAAATTATGCAACTTTTAGGTTAATCGATAATTACGGATTTAATCAATATCGACGCTTTAAAGGCAAAAGGGAATGAGCAACAAGATTGTGAAATTGAATTATCGTTAGAATCTTCTTGATTTTGCCGCGTCGAACGGTCTTAAAATCGATTGAATAAAACTTGTCGGTTATCTCCTTTCAAGCGTCGATTATGTTCAGAATTACTATTAGATACGGCTAAATATTTCCAGTAATTAAAAGGTCGAGTATATTTTGGCCATGTTTTATGTAATTGGCCCTTTTGGCACTTTTGTTTTAATATTATGTTTTTGTTTGCTGTGTAATTGTTTGTGCCAATAAATACTTTTCTTTCTTTCTTTCTTCTTTCTAATGGTCTTCAACGGGGCTCTTAATCTTAGCGCCAAGATGGACTACTTTAAAGCTGGAGTTGCCCGAATCTGATATGCCTTACACAAGGATTTCTCCTGTATCTTATACTTAGTTTACATACTATAATCTCAGAGACCGTAGGGCATACAAATATTTGTTATATGTAGGGGATCGAACCCGCGACACGTAACGCACAAAGCCAAGCTAAACTAACCACTGAGGACGGTCCTATCTAATGTCCATTCTCCTACGTTCATAATGCCTCAGCGTAGCGTCAACACAGGAGACTAACACTTAGATCGTAAGCGGTGCTTGTGCTGATTTCCATAAACAAGCCAAGCAATATTAAAGAATAGAAAATGAGGATAATCTGACAACTTCTGTACAAAGAGCATTTTCTTTTTTAACTTTGTCCCTCTCTAGGATTTCTCCTGTATCGTGAGTGGGTTTAGAGACGCAAATTCGACACACATTACACCCAGCGCCGGAACAACTACCTACAGATTGCAGAAATATTTGTTCCGTACGGGAATCGAACCCGCGACCCGGAGCGCTACAGCCGACAGTATCAGCCACTGCAACAACCGTGCCGGCAAACAGACATCTTGACAGCGTCTTCCCCTCCTCCTCCCCTCCCTCACAAGTTTACAGTAAGTTTAATTAAAATGTCACCTGACTTATGGAGCCTATATACGGTCCCTCCAAAACCTTTTTACATCATACACTTTCCATCCATACATCAATACGTACAGATAAGGGCGAGTTTAAACGTACCGTCCTTGCGTCAAACATAATGCGAGTAATAACGTAGTGGGGTCGTTGTAACCAGTCGTGTGGCGTCGCCTTTATCTTTCCACTACATTTGCCGGGCCCGGTCGGCGCGCTGATCCGACAAAAATGTCGCCCTGTCCAATCACGGCCTTAACCGACGTCTGCCATTGTCGATGTGGACGGGTAATGGCGGAGCTTTTTTCGGTTAATTATTATGATCGGAGTTTAGATTAGTCAGCGTATGTTTTTCGGGGTTGTCCTCTTGGACAGAAAAGTCAAATCATATCGATTCTATGTGGAGATGTGCTGGTTTTTGGCTTTACTTTCATCCTAGCGTATTCCCAGCCTAATTACGATGCGATATATAAACGTGATGTGACACCTCTCCATTTCTTTTTTTTTTTTTTTTGTTGATGCCCAGTGGATATTCTTCATTGATTCACTTCACTGATTTCACCCCGGGGAAGGGCGAAGGGGTATGCCGGACTCCTAGCGGCCAAAATCACTGGAGCGGTCATCTTCGGTTCCGAAGGGGGGCTCCAGGTCCTCGTAAGATCACACTAAAGCCGCCCATTGATGCCACGCCTTTAAGCATATCTTAGAGGGGATGACTGTAAAGCGGTCACCCACTCTAGTGGAGAGCAGGCGGCTGTATAAAGGCCGCACCCCAGGCACTTCTTGGGAAGGATTGTAAAGGATCCCCCCGCACCTCGCTGTCTTTCATCCTAGCGTATTGCCAGCTTATAAATATACGTGATGAATCCGGGTGGTGATCGGATTAAGAATACAAACAAGAAGCACATCTCCATTTCCTACCATGTCGTAAAAGGTGACTAAGAGACTTTAAACCAAAAGGGTGCGCAACAGCGTCTCTTCTGTGGTACAGCAGTCGTTCTGCGCACACCACCCCGCCTTCCAAGTGCTGGCAAATTCCTCCTAAAATGTCGACACAATTGCTGTGGTAATTTATAAGGAAAATTTTATTGAACTGTGGACGTCCTTTGGCTGATATGATGATGATGAAATACGATGTTTTTTAGATGCTGTGAACTATATTAGGAAGTTAGGTTGTTTAAACAACATATGTAACTCTAACCATGTTTTTACCATCTGCCTTAGTCTGGCTATAAGAAAGAAAGAAAGAAAGAAAAAATACAGTTTTATTTTAGACTCACACAGGTAATTACAGTTAATGTACAGATAAGATATATAATAAAGTTTAAACAACGTGCGCGGAGCCAAAGAAGGTCTTTCATCATTTCGGCCGAATGAAGTCCACTGCTGGACACAGGCCTCCCCCAAAGATCACCACAACCACCGATACGGATGTGTTGTGGGCTCATTGGGGGGTTTTGCCATAATCGCCACGCTTGGCAGGCGGGTTGGCGATCGCAGTTGAGTTGTTAATGTACTCGAAGGACGCTGCTGCCCATCCTCCGGCTAATCCCTTAGTCGACTTTTACGACACCCATGGGAGGAGATGGGATGGTGGCATTCTGAGCCGGCACCACACGGTTTATTATTATATTATTTATCTAAGCATAATGCTGCGACGCTTAAAAAAAGAAAAATGCCGCGGCACTGTTTTTCGGATAGGACCGAATGTGATAGTTGTGATATCACGGACGGCTACGACTTATATCAATACAAAAATAAAGATGCTAAATATGCAAGCTAAATAATATTTACAATGTTTTATATAAGAATAAATAATTTAACTGTTAAATATAATACGTATCATCTGATAAGGGCATTATTTTATAATCACACACAAAAGTGTCCGGATTAAGAATATAGCACCACTCCGTCTCCTCCCGTGGAGGTCGTAAAAGTCGACTAAGGGACTCTTAACCAAAGGGATGGGCAGCAGCGTCCCTTTGCTGAACAGAAGCATTACTGCGCTCGCCAACACGCCTGCCAAGCGTGGTGAGTATCGGCAAATTCCCCCCAAAATGACGACACGACTAATGCACCGGCCCCCAGTTCCCGGCAGCCCCGCTATTCCTGGTCATGGTAGCGGCCACGGTAATGGCGGGGCAGGGGGTGCTAAGAATCACCGGACGGGATCCGGCTACCACCCCAAACGAAAACTGGCCCTGGTAACGTATAACACACGCACACTGAGGGCAGACGAAAAGATTGTTGAGCTGGAAGAAGAAATAGATAAGTTGCACTGGGATATCATGGGTCTATCAGAAGTCCGAAGAGAGGGCGAGGACACGATAACCCTGAAATCTGGCAACTTATTCTACTACCGGGAAGGCGAACATCTGTCTCAAGGTGGTGTCGGGTTTCTCGTCCGCAGGTCCCTCATTAACAGCATAGTGGCTATCGAAAGTGTGTCGAGCAGGGTAGCGTACCTTATACTCAGAATATCCAAGAGGTATTCGTTGAAGGTCATACAGGTCTACGCACCGACCTCGACACACCCAGATGATGAAGTAGAGAGTATGTATGAGGACGTAAGTAGGGCCATACATACCTCGAAGACACACTTCACTGTTGTGATGGGGGACTTCAACGCGAAGCTGGGCACTCGATGCGATGGTGAGTTGAGAGTGGGGCAATTTGGATATGGGCAACGGAACCCCAGGGGACAGAGGCTGGCCGACTTTTTGGAAAAGGAGGGACTCTTCGTGATGAACTCCTTTTTCCAAAAGCCGCCTCACAGGAAATGGACCTGGATGAGTCCCGATGGTTCCACGAGGAATGAGATTGACTTCATCATGACCAATAGGAGGCAAATATTCAATGATGTCTCTGTGATCCACAGGGTGAAAACCGGTAGTGATCACCGAATGGTAAGAGGCACATTGAATATTAATCTCAAAGTTGAGAGGTCTCGTCTGATGAGGTCTACGCTCCGGCCCTCTAGTGCTCATATCCAAAACCCCGAGAGCTTTCAACTCGAACTCCAAAACCGCTTCGAGTGCCTAGAACATTGCGTATCTGTGGACGATTTAAATGGTAGGTTTGTAGAAACTGTCCAAACGGTTGGGTCTAAGTTCTTTAAGGCCCACCGTAAAGGTAGACCAAAAAAGTTCTCCGATCACACTCTCGACCTCATGGCAGAAAGACGCGCCATGACGCTGCAGTCCTCCGGTGATGCTGAAGCATACCGACTGCTCAATAGACGGATATGGAAGTCCTTGCGTCACGATATCCGCACCTTTAACACCAACGGTGTTAAAGAGGCGATTGAGCGGAATCAAGGCTCCAAAGTGTTCGCAAGAGACAAGTCTATTGGGCAAAGTCGTATTATGAAGCTGAAGACCGAGGACGGCAGTGTAGCGTCGACTAAGCCAGAGGTTTTGAGAGAGATTGAGAAGTTCTACCGGCAGTTATACACCTCGGTAAGTATACCTACCATTGGCTCTGACAAAGACCCGCGAGCCAAACTAACCCGACACTATACCGAGGATATCCCGGACATCAGCCTGTACGAGATTAGGATGGCCTTGAAACAGCTTAAAAATAACAAGGCGCCGGGTGGAGACGGAATTACGACAGAGCTTCTGAAAGCGGGTGGCACACCGGTACTTAAAGTCCTTCAGAAGCTATTCAATTCCGTCTTACTCGAGGGCACAACGCCGGAAGCGTGGAACAGAGGTGAGGTGGTGCTCTTCTTCAAAAAGGGTGATAACACCCTATTGAAGAATTATAGACCCATCTCACTTCTGAGCCATGTTTATAAGCTGTTCTCAAGGGTCATCACAAATCGTCTCGAGCGCAGGTTTGATGACTTCCAGCCTCCCGAACAAGCCGGTTTCCGAAAAGGTTTCAGTACCATAGACCACATCCATACGCTGCGGCAGGTTATACAGAAGACCGAGGAGTATAATCTGCCACTATGCTTGGCGCTTGTGGACTATGAGAAAGCCTTCGATTCGATCGAAACCTGGGCAGTGCTGCAGTCTCTGCAGCGGTGCCAGATTGACTATCGGTACATTGAGGTGTTGAAGTGCTTATACAGAAACGCCACCATGTCGGTCCGAGTACATGAACAGAGCACGGGGGCAATTCCATTGCAGAGAGGTGTGAGACAGGGGGACGTCATTTCCCCGAAACTGTTCACCGCTGCAATGGAGGATGCCTTCAAGCTACTGGAGTGGAAAGGATTCGGCATTAACATCAATGGCGAGTATATCACTCACCTTCGATTTGCCGATGACATCGTAGTCATGGCAGAATCGCTGCAAGAGCTCAGCACAATGCTCGATGATCTCAACAGAGTTTCCCAACAGGTGGGCCTTAAGATGAACATGGGCAAGACAAAAGTCATGTCAAATGCCCATGTCGTGCCCATCCCAATATCCGTTGGGAGCTCTGTTCTCGAAGTTGTTGACGAGTATGTCTACCTAGGACAAACTGTCCAGTTAGGTAGGTCCAACTTCGAGAAAGAGGTCAATCGTCGAATCCGACTCGGCTGGGCAGCGTTCGGGAAACTTCGCAACGTCTTTTCGTCAACAATACCGCAATGCCTCAAGACGCAAGTCTTTAACCAGTGTGTGTTACCAGTGATGACATATGGAACAGAGACGTGGTCACTCACAATGGGCCTCATAAGAAAGCTCAAGGTCACTCAGCGAGCTATGGAGAGAGCTATGCTTGGTATTTCTCTACGAGATCGAATCAGAAATGAGGAGATCCGTAGAAGAACTAAAGTTGTCGACATAGCTGAAAGGATTAGTAAACTGAAGTGGCAATGGGCAGGGCACATTGCTCGTAGAACTGATGGCCGTTGGGGCACAAAGGTTCTCGAATGGAGACCGCGCACCGGAAAACGCAGCGTGGGACGACCTCCAACGAGGTGGACAGACGACCTGGTGAAGGTCGCTGGGAGTCGTTGGATGAGAGCGGCATGTGACCGCTCGTTGTGGAAATCTAAGGGGGAGGCCTTTGTTCAGCAGTGGACGTCCTGTGGCTGATATGATGATGATGATGATGACACAAAAGTTTAGGCTGTATGGTCTTACCTTTGCCAGCCATTTGACGATTTACACAAAAACAACAACAGTAAATGTAAAAAAGTGGTGTCTAAGTAATCTGTGGTAACTCTATAATCTTTAGTGGCAACGAAAATGAAAACAAACATTTTTGATGAAAATAATTAGGTTTGAATCAAACTATCTGTTTAAAATCAAGTGTTTTCTCATATATAATGTACGTAACGTAAATAGTAGTGTTCTATACATTGTAGCATTTAAGTAGTTTTGTGTCATGTGAATTTGTTTTAGTCTGATGTGTAAATAGTTTTATTGTAATCAAGATGCTGCTAGTAACCTGAAGAAGAAAAAAAGAAAGAAAGAGGTCTGGCATCCATAACACAAGATTAATCTTAACTTGTATGTTAGAGTTTTAATTTCAGTGAAAATTTAAACCTGGAAATAACGTATTTTCTTTCTCTCATTAGCCCTGTCGTCCACTGCTGAACAATGTGCCTCCTAATAAATGCTAGAATGAATAGTCATAGGGGACATTGCCATAACCACCACGCTTGGCAGGTTACTTGGTGATCGCGTTAGTTAAGAGCACACGAGAGGATTCTGCTCCTTATTCTGTTAATATCAACACTTAGTCGCTTTTTCATCTAGGGATGGAGAGGGCCCCGTTTATTTTATTTTCCGGGATATGCGTCCCGTACATCTGTACAAATAAATAAAATGTTAGTATCTGTTTGTAATGTCAAAATAACAGCTTTTTACTAAATGCATAAAAGTATATACGGTACCTACAATAAAAAACGTTTTTTAATGTTTTTGTCTGTTGGTCTGTGTGTTTGTTCCCGCTAATCTCCGAAACGACTGGACAGATTTTTACGGGACTTTCACTATCAGATAGCTGGTGTTATTAGGAATAACTGAGGTTACTTTAATTATAGAAAAACAATTAGGGTACCGCGAAAAATGTAACCCATGAAATCCAATATATATACATACTCTATGACAAGTGTCTGCGCCGAAATACTCTAAATTCTATAAAAATAGTCCAATTTCTTTTAAATTAAACGGCGGGTAGAACCGTGGGTCCCAGCTAGTAGTACATATTAAAGTATTCATCATTTCGGCTGAATCAAGTCCACTGCTGGACACAGGCCTCCCCCAAAGATCACCACAACGACCGATATGAATGTGTTGTGGGCTCATTGGGGGGTTTTGTATAATCGCCACGCTTGGCAGACGGGTTGGCGATCGCAGTTGAGTTGTTAATGTACTCGAAGGACGCTGCTGCCCATCCTCCGACTAATCCCTTAGTCGACTTTTACGACACCCATGGGAGGAGATGGGGTGGTGGCATTCCGAGCCGGCACCACATGGCACATTATTATCATTATATTATATTAAAGTATTATTATATTACAATCCTTAGGACCCACTTCAGGTTCTTAGAGGCTGGTCAGGTGCCCGTCATCATCAAAATTGACTGTGAGTTAACTATATCAAATAGTTCAGGTTTAATACGTCTTAGTAACTGTTCGCTTCGACACTTTTTAACTGTACGTATGCGGATATTTTGACAGCTGCATACTAAGACCAAGTATCTATAGACCTAAGACCAAGTATCTACAGACGGATAGTATTAAGCATAAACGAAAATCTATTACCACCTCTTACGAGCACATGTGCAGCGTCATATGAAAGAAAAAGTCTATAGATATATAACCAACTAGCTGGGACCCGCGGTTTCACCCGCGTGTAATTTAAAAGAAATTTAGAGTACTTCGACATATACACTTGACATAGAATATATATATTGGATTTCAAGGGTTTTATTTTTTTTGCGCGGAACCCTAATTGTTTTTCTAAAATAAAAGTAGCCTAAGTTATTCCTTATAACATTATCTATCTGCCAGTGAAAGTCCCGTCAAAATCGGTTCAGCCGTTTCGGAGATTACCCGGAACAAACAGACAGACAGACAGACAAAAAAATTAAAAATTGCTTTTTTGTTATAGGTCCCGTATATACTTTCATATGCATTTAGTAAAATGCTGTTATTTTGAAATTACAAACAGACACTTCAATTTTATTTATTTGTATAGATGGGTTACGGCAAAATAATCGAATGGCACCGTTTCGTACTAAAGTAACAATCCACTTTCTGTTAAAACTGTTAGCGTTGTGTGTTAACCAGACGGTTTCAGGTAAATATAGCTGTAGGCATGCAACGTTTCAAGACGTGCGTGAACGGTTAGTGCTTTCTCTTTTTATCACACATAATGCTCGCATTAGGATGAGAGGTATTTATAACTAGAAATTTGTTCTACTTAATAGGCTCTATCTATGTACGTAGGTAAAACTATATCTTTGGCTGTATCAATCAAAATTCAAAATGCTTGCCGTCTGTCAGGACAGGTGATCCACAAATAGCTATGGATGTTTCTTCAAAAAGCCATTCCAGACGTTGTCCTACCTTTTTCTCACCTAATATTGAATCTCAATATCTAAACATTAAAACAAAAAGCTTTGTGTTTGTTTCGACATTTCTTCTCAGAGGCAGTCGGTAGGAAACGCCAGCTCTATCCAAATTTATTCACGAAAGTGTTAGTTCAAACTCATTATCATCATATCGGCCATTTATATGTCCACTGCTGAACAAAGGCCTCCCCCATAGATTCCACAACTGTGTGATTTTGGGGGATTTTGCCAATTCTCACCACGCTTGGCAGGCAGGTTGGTGAGCGCGGTTTGAACAGCGGCGATACTAGTATATAAATAAACAGTTAATATTTTCTAACAAAAATGATATCTACTTTCATCGTAACTCAGATTAGTTAATGTTGTCTGTAAAGTTCCAGGGAAGCCATTTTCAATTCTATTCTACAGGTAGGTAAGTGTAATTAGTAGTTCATTGTACACTGGCAACATTGTGAACTAGTACAATTAGAGATGTGCAATGCACTGGAAAATTCACTAACATCCGAGGTGTTAGCAGTCAGAGCTGCAGTCGGATGCATGCCTAATGGCTTGGTAATATTAGTTGATAATATCGTCTAGATACTTATGGAAGTCATGCAAGGTTCTACTAGATTTATATGATAATATGTCAGGTCCACATATACAAGAGTTGAGGCGTTACTCGGGAGAGGCGTATCCCTGACATTGGACTGTGGTAGAATGATTACTATTTTACCTTGAAGTGAAAATTCTTTGGGAGCGATAATAATAAAATTTCATGGTCAAGTTCACGTAAACTTTTTTTATAACTTCCTGACGAGACGAGCATATCATTCGCCTGGTGGTAGGCGTAATGTCTCGGCTCTAGTGTGATCTTACGAGGACCTGGCCCCCCTTCGGTGCCGAAGATGACCGCTCCAGTGGTTTTAGCCAGTAGGAGTCCGGCATACCCCTTCGCCCTTCCCCAGGGTGAAAGAAGTTCCATGTAGAATTTCCACTGGACACTAATAAAAAAAGGTCTATGGATTTTCAGATATTCCGCCATCAAGCAGTAAAGCAGTGCTGTTTAAATTTCAGACATTAGAGTGCTAGTATGGTGTCCGAATTAGGAATATAGTACCACTCCATCTCATCCCGTGGATGTCGTTAAAGGTGACTAAAGGAATCTAAACCAGAAGGATGGACAGCAGCGTCCCTTCTGTGAAGCGGTAGCCATACGACGGCAAGGTTGGTGAAGTGGCTGATACAGTCGGCTGCTGCGCACCGGGTCTTGGGTTCGATTCCCGCACGGAACAAATATTTGTACGATCTGCAGGTATTTGTTCCGGGTCTGGGTATATTGTGTGTGGAATTTGTGTTTGTAAAACGCACCCACGACACAGGAGAAAATATAGAATTATGTGGCGGTTTTAGGTTTAAAAAATTAGACCCTAATTACTCGTATCGTCAAAATAAAAACTATTTACTATACTAATACCTGGGTTGGTGAGTTTTTATTCATTTCCTGCTCCTTCATTCCTGATTCGATCTGGTAGAGTAATACCAAGCATAGCTCTCTCCATAGTTCGCTGAGTGACCTTGAGCTTGAGCGTACGAGGCCCATTGTAAGTGACTACGTCTCCGTGCCATATATCATCGCTGGTAACACGCACTGGTAAGACTTTCGTCTTGAGGCATTGCGGTATTGTTGACGAAAAGACGTTGCGAAGTTCCGGAACGCCGCCCAGCCGAGTCGGATTCGACGATTGGCCTCTCTCTCGAAGTGGGACCTACCTAACTAGATAGTTTGTCCCAGGTAGACATACTCGTCAACATGCTTGCTATGGAGGGAAGTGGAACGTATATTCTTTCCTACTCCTCCTTTTTCTTTTCTGATTAATTTCGTTGCGGGTTCCAAGACAGTTATTCATTTCTCTGGGACACACCGACCTTCATTGGTCGGTGTTCTTTTCGGTGGTCGTCATTGTAGATCCTGGCTTACAGGAGTTGCAGTGGTTGGGAATGTGTGGCGGGCTTGTCCCAATACTCGTCAACAACTTTAAGAATAGAGCTCCCAGCGGATATTGGGATGGGCACGACATGGACATTTGACTTTCGTCTTGCCCATGTTCATTTTTGCAGCCAAACAATTGTATGTAATAATAATATCAGCCTATAGCCATCCCACTGCAGGGCGAAAGCCGCTACCTAGTGCATAAGAAGCGGGTCCGTAAACTTCCGGGCCACCACGTATGTTTATTTTATACGTATTATCATTCATCATTTCAGCTGAAACACGTCCACTGCTGGACAGAAGCCTCCCTCAAAGATTGCCACAACGCTATGATTTTGTATTGTGGCCCTATTGGGAGGTTTCGCCATAATCACCACGCTTGACAAACGGGTTGGCGATTGCAGTTGAGTTATTAATGTACTCGAAGGACGCTACTGCCCATCCTCCGGGTAATCCCATAGTCGCCTTTTACGACACTCACGGGATGAGATGGGCTGGTGGTATTCTAAGCCGGTACCACACGGCAGTATTATACGTGTATTACATATTAAATAAATTTTTATCATCATCATCATTTCGGCCGAATGAAGTCCACTGCTGGACACAGGCCTCCCCCAAAGATCACCACAACCACCGATATGGATGTGTTGTGAGCACATTGGGGGGTTTTGCCATAATCGCCACGCTTGGCATGCGGGTTGGCGATCGCAGTTGAGTTGTTAATGTACTCGAAGGACGCTGCTGCCCATCCTCCAGCTAAATTTTTATAGCGATGTATTAATAGAAACAGCATCAATTTGTAAACAAATGCTAGTTATTCGTGTTGTTTTATTAGTAATGTTTGTTGAAAATGTTTGTTAATATTGGAAAAGCTTTTAGCTTCGTGTAATATTGCTTTCATTAATTGTTGCGATTCGTTATTATTTGAACTATTTCATAATAAAACTGACTTTATTAATTACTGATATAATAGTTAATAAATGAGTGATGTGGCAATGTGCAGGGCACATTGCTCATAGAACTGATGGCCGTTGGGGCAAAAAGGTTCTCGAATGGAGACCGCGCACCGGAAAACGCAGCGTGGGACGACCTCTAACAAGGTGGACAGACGACCTGGTGAAGGTCGCTGGGAATCGTTGGATGAGAGCGGCATGTGACCGCTTGTTGTGGAAATCTAAGGGGGAGGCCTTTGTTCAGCAGTGGACGACCTGTGGCTGATATGATAGTGATAATTGTTTGACTGCACTTATTTGATTGGCTTGTTGCGGTACAGGTTGCGACATACACTAAAGCACACCCACTAAAGTAATTATTTGGTGAAACAGATATCAACTCTCAATTCAACATTGAAAATGTGTAAACAATTAATGTGCAATGAGCTACCCGTTATCTATTTACTAACAGTATCCTTTTTCCTTTCATCATCACTAAGTCCACTGCTGGACACAGGCATGACCCATCTGGGTATTTTGTATGCTCACTAGGAGGTTTTTCCACAGTCACACTTGGCAGGCGAGGTTGAGATTATGTTGGTAAAGTACTCGAAGGACGCTGCTACCCATCCTCCGGTTAATCCCATAGTCGCCTTTTACGACACCCACGGGATGAGGCGAGTTGGTGCTATTCGTTAGTTGCGCGGAATGATAAACTTACAAGAACGTAAGTACGGGACGTATTTACACTTACAAGAAATAATAGTGTAAAGAAACAAAATTTGGTTACGATAGCTATTACCACGCTGAAGGGTTCTCAAATTAATTGCTGTAATGAAAGTAAAGTTCGCTACTAACGTGTTACAATCAACCCTATACTGCTTTAAATATGTAAATGTATGCCCGAGGTACGCGGGGTATACGGGGCCACATGCCTCAGAACAGAAAAAGATAAATTATCAGACAGACAGAATGCTATGTAATAATTTGAAAACGTTTAATTTATTCTCTTTGAATTGCGTTAGGTGCAGCGTTGGAGCGATTTTTCATTTTATTTTTCAATTTTATACAAGTTTCAATTCCATTGGGTGTAAATGGGATTTTTAGAATGGACCACTAAATGTATTATCCAATTCGAAATACGTTTTCATTATCCTAAGTATGAACTATTAATTTATAGTAAATAACTTAAACAAATAATTTATATTTATCCATATGGTTAATTGGCGATTTAATCGCCCGTATACCCTTTTGGAGGTGAATCAGTCCACGATACTCTACCCGAATCAGTAAAAATTATGGTACCAGTTTTACACCAATCTATCCATTTCTTTCAACCAAAGCAGCTGGCGGTCAATGGCCGCATGCGCCTACCATATGATCGGGTGTTAGGTCAGTGCCCGATTTGCTTTCAGTGCGCTGTGTGCGTACGTAAGCTGCAAATGATTTGAATTTACTAATAACGTAAAATCCCATACAACCGTACATTAGATCGTTAATTTTTGTTGGTATGAGATTACATTTTATTTTGATTATCTCATAAACTGCCGCATAACGAGACTCAATTAATATCTATTATGTCTACACGGCTGCCGGCAATTGATCAGCAAGAGGTAATCAAGTGGATCAGTGCCGCATTGGAGTGACGAAGGTCTACCCAGTATATGGTATTTGTAATAAAGAGTCTGTGACAGTTTTCAGAGCACTAAATATCTATTTGAAGTTATTATACTTGGCATGTAATGGCATGTAAGGCTTGATAACTTGACGAACCCTGTGAGACAACAAACAGCTCAGTTGTCACGCATTAATAATTAGTTACCAATAAACCAGTGACTGCAACAAGTCTAACATACTGTTACGCCATTCGATGAATAATGGCGGAGCGGGGCGCCGTCTGGTGTTTAGTAGCGATACTAAGGCGTGTAGAGACTTATGGAGTGTTCTGGATAGTTCTTCGTAAACAAGACACGTCGCGCCATCTGTTATCTAGTAGCTCTACTACGGTTTGTAGTAACTTCCAGAATGTTTGGGGTTGTTCTATGTGGCGCCATCTGGTGTCTAGTAGCGGAACCACATAGTCTGGAAGGTTCTGGAAAGCGAACATTCTGGAACTTTCTACAAAGTATCGGTCGGCCTATATATATAGTGGCCGTGAAGGAACGACAGTCAGTTTACTTTACTCTGCGATACAGTGAAGAACAAGTGGAATACCAGACAATTATCTTATAAGTTTTTATAAGCAATATTATTTGTAATCAAGATTAAATTGTGATTGTAATACCGTGTATATTGGTGAATTTAATTTATTTACAATTGAAGTAACAATATAAATAAGTCAATTGCGTACGAATTTTGCTGTAATTTTTCAACCTTTTCCCAGCAGTGGACGGCGATATGCTAAATTGGGAAATAAATCATATAACAAGCGTGTAAACCAAAAACCACCATTTTAAAAGTCCTGTCCGCTGTATATTACGCCTGGATTTGGCCGTATGATCCAATTTTACGGTGTCTGAAACTAATATAATATATCCGACCCCTCACGGCTATAAACTAGTGCCAGGGTTCATAAATGTAGACTTTAATTTCCAGTGTTAGCAAATATATTTGAACAGAAGTGAATCTGGAAGCCATTACTCACCATAAGCCTCACCTCTTGTTGCGAGCATGACTGGGTATAAACATAAAAGATAAATTGTCCGTTCACATAGACCCTCGCGGCCTTTTGCGGGTTAAGTAATAAATATGCAAAGTTTAGAAGCATTTCTAGACAAATCCGTACCTATAAGGGATGGGTGCTCAAGTCACAAATTTTGCGAACAGGTGTGTTTTATACGAATTTTAGGCAAAATATTGGTTTTATATACCTTTGGATAATAAATTATTTAAGAAATTTTCTCCTCGGATTCTAAATCTTAATTCAGAATCGGAGGCTTTTTAAATGAAGTACATTTTTATGTCCTCCGTCAATCTAAAATATATTAAAATATTCATGAATAATCGTTTTCTATCAGCAGATCCAATAAAAGCTGTCAATTAAAAATTACTATCTGTCGAAGTTAATGTAAGAGGTTTTTTTTTGTACTTAGGAAAGTTTTGGCGCAAGATAATATTTTTAATAAGGGCGCCGAGTTGGATTCTTGTGAAGACTAATTGAAAATACTTGAAAACTTTAAGGAGTTGATGGCTTGCGTTGAATTTAATGGGGGTGTAAAAGTATTAAAAAGAATTAAAATTGAGAGAAGAATGGGAATTTTAAATATCACTTAGAGCTTTTCAATAGAATCTGTTGACACTAGAATCAGAGTTTAAATACTACTTGGGAAGACGGAAACCAGCACGTTTAGCGCAGTTGCTAATCTTTGGCCTTTTACGCTGCGTGTCGCGTTTTCGATTCCCGCACGAAATAAATATTTGAGTGTGCATATCTGTGATGATCACTCACTATGGGCCTTATAAGAAAGCTCAAGGTCACTCACTACGCTATTCTCTCTATAGCTCTATAGCTGTGCTTGGTACTTCTCTACGAGATTGAAGAGGAAGAAATGAGGAGATCAAAAATAAAGTTGCCGACACATCTGAGGGGATTAGTAAACTGAAGTGGCCATTGACGGGGCACATTGCTCGTAGAACTGATGGCTGTTGGGGTACAAAGATTCTCGAGTGGAGACCACGCACCGGAAAACGTAGCGTGGGACGTCCTTCAACGAGGTGGAAAGACGACCTGGTGAAGGTCGCTGGGAGTCGTTGGATGAGAGCGGCATGTGACCGCTCGTTGTGGAAATCTAAGGGAGGGGCCTTTGTTCAGCAGTGGACGTTCTGTGACTGATATGATGATGAATCTTCACTGGAGGTAGGTTTTTTATTGAAGTGAAATTTTTGTGGCTGAAATCCACGCTCTGGATTTGCGGATAGCGCCCCACAAAACAGAGGTTATTTCGGTGCGTACTTGCACAGGATAGGACGTGAGGTCACGGCACAGTGCCACCATTGTAGAAGCAACCAGGATACCACATAGTACACGCTCGAGGATTGCCCTGCATGAGCTGCTAAGCTGGTTTTGTTTTTCAACAGGTGGAACTTCATTCACCACTGGGTAAGGCGGAAGGGTATCGACTCCTACTAGCTAAAACCACTGGAACGATCATCTTCGACACCGAAGGGGGTCTCCAGCTGCTCGGTCCGATCACACTAGAACCACCCAAAATTTGGCTTTGAGTTTAGCTCACCTTTGTAAATTTAATTTTAATAATAAATATTTCCTGTAGTATTTAATGTGTACAATAAAGATAATGTAAAGAGAACCTATGTAAAATTATTATACACTCGTGCGCAATAAAATCGGCCCACCCCAGTGTATTAAGATTCAAACTATATATTAAAAAATTAAGGGTGTATATTTTATACTGGTTATATGTGGGTAGTTTCACTCCACATAATCTACCCTTTACCTTAATAAGTTAAAATTTGTTGACGCACTCATAAGATATATAGACACACCCACTTTTATTCAATAATGTTCACATCAGTCGGGTGTCTTTTTGAGTTACCTCAGGTGTAATACAGTTATCTTACAACAATAAGTGCTTTTCTTTGATCATAATAAAGTTTTGAGTAGTGATTATATTTTAAAAAACTAATTAAATTGATACTCTTCAGGACTTCAGGAGTGACTTTGATCAAATCAATGAAAAACGAGATCAGAGCTACAATAAGGGCAAGAGGTCGCAATGCACTATATAAAAAAACTTTGACAAAATTGTTTAAGATCTATAAAAATGATGATAAATATTAGAGCAATGGTTGAATTTATTTTTTAAATATGACTCAGATTGTACACTAAGCTGCCTTTAATTAAACCTTCGAGTATTATTTTTACGTTGTTGTTTTTTTTTTACACATACATAACCTTTAGTTTATTCACGGCCGAATACTGAACTGCCACTTATTTTTTAACTTTGCCCGACACTAGGATTTCTCCTGTGTCGTGGGTGCGTTTACAAACACAAATTCCACACACAATACACCCAGACCCGGAACAACTACCTGCAGATCGTACAAATATTTGTTCCGTGCGGGAGTCGAACCCCCGACCCGGTGCATTTATTTATTTATGTACACACAGAAATATTTTTACATAAAGTGTGGCATTTCAGTATTCAGCCATTACTGTCTCACTTTAAACGGAAATGTGAAGACTAGGCCAATTTTATTTCTCGAAAGTGGAAATCTAAAATCCTCTAATTACGAAAAGAATCGACTTTGTAGAATGACGTCAGTCAAACGAGCAACCGCATAAGGGAAGTGATTATCTACCGGAAGTGAAGTGCAATGAGCATCCGCCCTCTACGTTTGATACTTACGCTACCTGCGCGTCTACCGCTCCCGGCTCGATAAGTGGCGAAGTACTATCTAAAGATCGCCTCATTATAGAAAGTATATAAAAGAACCTTCCAATTTTATGTCTTCAAAAGCTTGAAGGGGTAGAGTTAAAATGTTCTTTACTTCTTTGTAGCTAAACAATGAGCTATTGCTTAATTGCAGAGTGAACAAAATTTCACAATTACTAATAATATTCGCTTATTGATTAGGGCATGTGCACTGCCATTAAAACTAAAATGGAAATAGCCTTTTTAAACGACCTACTCAAAGCACAACTTGCAGGGCCCTACATGCAGTATCTCTGGCGGATTGTATAGTGTAAATGTTTGCAGAGCTGATAAATTATCGATTAATATCGGCTCTGCATACATTCACACTACATAATCTGCCAGAGATACTGCATGTAAAGCCCTGCAGCCAGGGCTTTGAGTAGGCCCCTATTTATATTGTTTATAATTCGAATATTTATAATGTTTTATAAACCATGCCGGCTCAGAATACCACCACCCCATCTCCTCCCGTGGGTGACGTAAAAGTCGACTAAGGGATTAGCCGGAGGATGGGCAGCAGCGTCCTTCGAGTACATTAACAACTCAACTGCGAACGCCAAATCGTCTGCCAAGCGTGGCGATTATGGCAAAACCCCCCATAGACCACAACACGCTCACAACGGTCGTTGTGGTGATTTTTGGGGGAGGCCTGTGTTCAGCGGTGGATTTTATTCGGCCGAAATGATGATGATGAAATGATAACCATCTAACCTTTAATCACCGAAGAGCCAGGCGGAGTATCGTCATACCTACACTTCCCGAACTACGGCATTTGGTCTCATGAAATGGTTGTGACCCCTTCACCACTATTAGGTACAACATAGCGTTCAAACGAATAAACGGCAACGTATTGCACTGCAGCGTGGTTTCCCGTAGCCTTCTGTGAAACTTCCAGTATGCGACACCCTTCAGCTAAAAGTTCTCCTTTAGAAATATGTCTTGTTGGGATGTCGGGAACCGCACCACAAATGATTTGAAC
The DNA here is from genome assembly GCA_947459985.1 of Diloba caeruleocephala. NCBI lineage: Eukaryota > Metazoa > Arthropoda > Insecta > Lepidoptera > Noctuidae > Diloba > Diloba caeruleocephala. Next base: position 30,963,182 of record OX381606.1, on the reverse strand, counting down.
TTAAATGTTGTGGCGCGACTCCAACTTCGCAACCCTGAAGGTCCACTGCGTCTTCACCCGGATGAACTCCATGATTTCTTCTACCTTTGTGGAGTGGTGAAAACATGAGACATACAGCTGCGTCGGGATGTGTCACGTCTTTTCTGACAAGACAGATGACCGGACTACAACTACACATATTTTAGGGTCAGGTAATAAGTAAAAAAAATTAAATCGTGAAGATGGTTTTAAGTTTGTTATATATATAGTGATTAAAATAACACGACTTTGTTATTTACAGTCGGTTAATTATAAGGACACAGTCCGTTGAGTATTATTATTTTCCGGGCAGCTAAAATATAAAACTGCTACTTTTATAGGCACATAATGAATTAAACTGGTTGCGTATTAATGATTTGGCACCACTAAATTTAGGTAAGCCTCCAATATGCACTACCATAAAATTCAAAAAACGGTACGTTATTATTAATCTTAAAGAACAAATACTGCCACAGTAAGTTAACACCACAAACATGTGTATACACGAAATAATTAAGGCCGATATATTTTTGTGTGTATTTCACAATGTTTTACATCTGAATATTTTAAAAGAACTTCTGTTTTGAATTGATCGATGGCCCTTTTTCAAATAAAACGTTATCTCTAAAATGGCCTCTCCTATATAAATTCAGGCGCCAAAATAATAACTTGATACCATTGATGCCTATATTTAAAGATGTTATGAGGCCCTGAATTAGAAAGAAAATGTATTTATTTCTGAACACCATAGAGGCGCGATAACATTAACATCAAAGTATAAAACATATTTTTGTTTTTCCCCTTGCAACACTCACACCATTTAATAAAGTACCTCGCCAAAGGACCTGGAATCCAGGCTATCATTATTCACAAACAAAAAAGAGAAGTAATACAGCATTTACTCCTCTGTTTAGTGCGTGAATGTTGCCAAGATATTGAAATTTCTACTATAGCAACTTAATATTAATTTATACTATATAAAACTATGATTAAATTAAAATAATTGTGCGCCGCTCGTGTGCAGAAAATGGACACTCATAATGCTGCAGCGTGCCATTTAGGTGCCAACCTATTAATTTTGGTCTGCTCTTCCATTTTTTAAGCATTGTTAATCAGATTACGGTTACTAGGTTGCTGGTTGACTGCATACCTTAAATAAATAAAGGAAAACGGTGGTGGATGTACATAAATCTACCTCACAAACGGAGTGATCTTGCTTCTTCAGTCTGCTTGTGACGACTATCGTTGCAACCTACTCAAAACGTCAAACTATCCAAAGGTAATTTCGCGTAAAATTGATATTACCTTACAACGCGAAAGTAATTTTAAACATAACTTACTTAGTTTTTATAACTACTCTCTAAATTTAAAAAAGTGTTGCAGTAAATGTTTTCTTTGCATAAGGAAATCGAAACTCGATCTTTACAAAGCCCGGTCATGTTTGCAATCACAAATCCAATAATTTGTTCATGTATGCATGTGGGATAAAAACAACCAAAAGAGGGCGCTTTGCAAGCTATTTGGTCGAACAAATGGTTTTATTTGAATACGAATCGACCATGCCCCGTTGCTTCTGTAAAAAAGGTTTGTTTACTAACACCGGACGTTTGAAGCGTGACAAAATAAACCATGTTGCCTTGTCCCTTAGGAGGTAAACAGGACCCTCGGTTTGGTAGTACAATGTTTAGAAATGGTTGACGACACAATTTAATTGGGGAAGCCTCATTAAGCTTACCTTAGCACCAATTAAAGTTTTATGGTTCCCGGGTCAATTAACGAAATGTTTTGAATAAAAGATATAACTAGTTAAGCCTGACCCTCCATGGCATCCAATGGAGCACTCTAATTTTAGTACATAAAATGTATTTTTTCTTTAAAGGAAAATGCTCAGGGGTGACTCAGGGGTTGAGATTTTTTTCGTAAATTATCCCCCTTTGTGGTCTGGGTCATAGAAACCAAGTATTTATTAATAAAACATTTAACTAGTTAAGACTGGCTCTACATGGCACCAAATGCCCTTGATTTCCATGAGGTCAATTGCATAAAATATGATTTTTCTTTTGAAGAAATTCCCAGTAGTGACTCAGGCTATTTTAAGCTGTATCTGTTGATCCTCAAAATCTTCCTACTTACATAAGTCTTTTCCGTCGTGCATCTTACAACCAGTCTCCTGGTACTCGCAAAAGAACCTTAAACTGAAAAACTTTTTTTGATAATATTCAAGAAAGTTCTCCATATTTTATGTTTAGTTTAACTTTGAATTCAGGCTGTAAAAATTATAATCCGAGTTGTAATTTATGTGGTCCCAGGTGAACGCAAAGTTAACATAAATGATGGGTGAATATAATTAAAAATAAAGAAGACGTTCCATCGTTTGTGCTTGAGAACACAAATAGGTCGGACGAAATTTGCCTTGCCTATTATTACCAGATGTGGGAGAGGCAGCAATTGTCTTTTTTTTATAACACAAGTACCACTTTTTTGTGATGGTAAAATGTCACGCCCGCAGTCCAATTGTAATGCTACCCAGGACTAGCCCTACGGGGCCCTACCCTACGCTTGTAACCTTGTGATGAAGTCATCCTTCATCTTCATTTCAATCAACCTCTTTCATTGACTTCATACCTTTTATTTCAACAATACATATGTTACGTTTCATTGATCTCGTTAACTGAACACCGTTACTTGCTGCCGTGGAGAGAGCCTCCCAGTTGAGCTAACTGGGAAGGAACACGGAGGGAGGCACTCCGCGACAACCTCAAGTCATTAGTTCTTTATGTCCAGTAATTTCACTAGTTACAGTGCCCACAACTAGAAGACAGTAATGTTTAAACACTACTGCTTGGTACCAGAATACTTTTTGCAGAATTTGTAGTCCAGTCCAGTGGACCCGATGGTTGACGATGGCACCCGAACAAAGGCACTTGTACTTATGCACTGTAGATACTAAAATCACTCAGCTTGAAACTAAATAACGAACGTCTCTAGATGATGAACGCAGTGTGTTGCCACGCAGTACTAGTCTTCAGTAGTATAACCATAGTTAAGGGCAAGCGTCGCACCTACCACCAGGCGAATAACTAGTACATCTATTCGAATAAAAAAAAATCAAGTGTCAAGTAAAACAAGCTATGAATTTTTTTAAATACTTATTTAAAATATTGGGTACATCAAAGCCATAATATACATATTTTATTAGAACAGTGAGTTTATTGTTATCAAGATGTTGTCTGCAGCGAAAATGCACATTCATGGGATGCAAGCAAAGAGATTTAAATAATTGAATGCAAGATGTTAACTGAATTATAAAGGACAAAATCAACAGTATCGAGGCCCGATAAAGTTATTTCAACCTATTGGAGAGTATTTAAGAGAACTTTAACAAGAGCAAACAACTTGATGGAATCAGATACACGAAGAACAAGCAAATGAAAAAATTTCGTTTGTTTTTCGAAAAATTAACTGTACGTTAATTAAAGAGCAAAATTGGACTTCTGGGGTGGAAGGCCTGGTGACCTGAAATACAGGCTTCAGCATAGTTTAGGCACCAGTCTCTCACAATAAATTTGAATAATACTATAACTTTTACTGTGGTGAGATATAAATAAATTGTGGTTGTGATTGATTGATTCACAAAATTTGTACTGAAACAAATGTACACGAAAATTATCGTGTGTAATTTTGTACACAAATCCTGGAACCCGATACGGAAAAGCTTTTTACGTAACTCCAGCATTTGTTTACGAAGGTTTACACACTTACACTAACGATAGATAATTAGTTAATTCCGGTAGTAATATTCCGTGTGGCGTCCGGATTAAGAATGTAGCACCTCTCCATCTCCTCCCGTGGATATCGTAGAAGGCGACTAAGGGCCTAAACCAGAAGGATGGGCAGCAGCGTTCCTCTTGTAGAAAAGTAGCCATTCTGCGCTTACCAACCCGCCTGCCAAAGCGACGTGAGTATTGGTAAATTCCCTCCAAAATGGCGACACCCGGCATGTACCTGGTACTTTTGGAGGAGGCTTTTGTTCAGCAGTGGACGTTGTTTGGCTGATATGATGATATCAATAAGATAATGTGTGTAGATGACCTAAGTTAAGACTCTTTTTGTAGTGAGGTTAAACCTTTAAGATTCGAGTACATAAATATAAATTATTGAAAACTAGCTGGGACCCGCGGTTTCACCCGCGTTTAATTTAAAAGGAATTTAGAGCGACATAGGCACTTGACGTAGAATATATATATATATCGGATTTCAAGGGGTTTTTTTTTTTGCGCGGATCCCTAATTATTTTTCTAAAATTAAAGTAGCCTAAGTTATTCCTTAGAACATCAGCTATCTGCCAGACAAAGTCCCGTCAAAATCGGTCCAGCCGTTTCGGAGATTACCCGGAACAAACAGACAGACAGACAGACAGACAAAAAAGTTAAAAATTGTTTTTTTGTGATATGTCCCGTATATACTTTCATATGCATTTAGTAAAAAGCTGTTATTTTGACATTACAAACAGACACTTCAATTTTATTTATTTGTATAGATTGAACCCCGAACAATTTCCTAGAAATATCACAGAATAATCAACTTATATATAGGTTCTCTCGCGGCATGTCACTAGAGAATTCACTCTAGAAAGCGAGCGACACCAACAAAATCAAAGTGTTTACGTTCAGACAGTGCACTACATAACCGAAGCTATAAATGCCTCGCAAAGAACAATCCAATTTCCCTTGCGAAGGTTACTGAAGCACTCCTACCTATTTCAAGTCGGATTCTAAAGAGCCAGCCGTACGGAAACAAGTGTACGGGTCATATAATTAAATAGTTGTTCTCTATTTGATACCCCAGAGAGAGTAATTTCGGAAAATGCTCCGAGAAAGGAGAATATTAATTTGCAGCTGAGATTGAAGTGCAACTCCATCGGGTATTTTGTTGCAATGAAATTGTAGTTTGTGCAGTTTTCAGTCGTGCCAAGTAAGGTCTCTAAATAGTGATTAGGTACAAAGAGTTTTAGGATCAAGCTGTTTTCTAAGGTTAATTTAATTTACATTTACTGAGGAATAAATTCAATTTAATCAAAATAATGATGAAAATACATTAACAGTAGATGAAGTATTGTACATACTTTCATTGCCTTACGTCACTACTAATTCTGAGTCAGTATGATGTTTTCTAAGACCAGGTAAGTATAGACGGATAGTATTAAGCTTAAACAAAAAATCTATAACTACCTCTTACGAGCACATGCGCAACATCATATGAAAGAAAAAGATGTCTATAGAGCATTGGTTACAGCAAAATAATCGAATGGCACCGTTTCGTACTAAAGTAACAACCCAATTTCTGTTAAAATGTTTGCGTCGTGTGTTAACCAGATGGTTTCAGGTATATATAGCTGTAGGCGCGCAACGCTTCTTGACGTGCACAAACAGTTAGGGCTATCTCTTTTTATCACACGTATTACTCACTTTAGGATGACAAGTATTCAATCATGGAAATTTGTTCAACTTAATAAGCTCTATCTATGTACGTAGGTAAAACTATATCTTTGGGGCTTTTCAGTGTAACAATAATTTCAGCTGATAGAATAGAAGAATTTATTCAGTAATAAGGTCCATACAGTTAATTTTACACGTAATATTGAAATGTAATTACAAAGTCGAGTAAACTAAAGTATGTCATGGGGCCGAAAATATTTAGTAAACTACTTTCAAATGCTGGCTCGGCCAGATTGCATTAAATTCTATCGAGGAACACACTGGTGACAACCTTTTATAATTTTAACAATTTATAATTATTGATAACTCTTTGTATGATTTAAATTAATTTAAATTTAATGATATGTTCTAAATGCCGTGTGGTGCCGGCTTTGTCGTGTGGTGCCGGCTCAGAATACCACCACCCCATCTCCTCCCGTGGGTGTCGTAAAAGTCGACTAAGGGATTAGCCGGAGGATGAGCAGCAGCGTCCTTCGAGTACATTAACAGCTCAACTGCGATCGCGAACCCGGCGATTATGGCAAAACCCCCCAATGAGCCCACAACACGCCCATATCGGTCGTTGTGGTGATCTTTGGGGCAGGCCCGTGTCCAGCAGTGGATTTCATTTGGCCGAAATGATGATATGTTCTAAATTAAATCTTTTTTGTTTTGTAATTAGGTTCAATATCCCAATCACTTAGAGACACAATTAATGTTACAATAAAGATCTGTGCTCGGGAAAAGAAACGGTTTGATCTATTAACTTACAATTTGTATTATGAATAAAATTATTTATCTGTTTATCTGAAATGTAATCATGATATTTATTTTAGCACGTAGGTTTCAAGAAATGCTTTCAATCGTGAGATGACGAGACGAAACGAGGAAACGGACGGAAACGGAGGGCTGATTGCTAGTTAAGATTCAGACTGCCTGGAAGTTGTCAGTATTTTGAATATTTATTTATTTAGTTTCTATGGAAGACTTACAGCAAAATATAACAAAATGATAACAGTAAAGTAAACAGACAGCCGTGTAGTGCCGGCTACGAATAGCACCAACCCATCTCATTCCATGGGTGTCGTAAAAGGCGACTAAGGGATTAGCCGGACGATGGGCAACAGCGTCCTTCGAATACATTACCAACTAATCAGAAACAAATTTACTTATAACCTATACACCCATAAGGCTAACATAGTTATAGAAACATATGGCAACCACGATAATTATAACCGTACATTGTTTCCCTCAAAGAAATAAAGGCTTAAGCACCTTCTAGCCGCGACCACGCTCGTGCTAAATGGATCAAAATCATACTGTTTACACAATTTATTAAAGTCTCTGCTTGCACTTACGAAGCAAATGGTACACATACAGTTGGATTAATTCGAAATATACGTACGACATCAACGAACACAATTTTTGCAGTTGAAATTCCCTTCAAAATACTTCAACAATATTTCTAAAGTGGAAAACCAGAAAGCATTGTTAATGTCCGTCTCAAAACAATCAATTAAGAAGTCTCCAAGTTAATCGCATCTGGAATCAAATTAAAATATTTGACGCATGACTGCAGGAGAAATAATTAAAGTGGCATCAAATCCTGGCTTACCATAATTCAGCTGATTGCCAACTGATTTCCATAGCGTCCGCTAATATGGCAGAGTTATAGCGAGGATTTGAGCTGCGTTATGAACTCCTTAAGCTGTTGAGGAGATAAGTATCTGAGATATGGTGTGCTTACCTGTTTTGTTTATGTTCCTGTTTACTTAGGTGTGACATGCTAGCATGTTATTAAAGCGGTAAGCTCAGTAACACTAACAAGAGTTTGAATATGAATGTAAGTGAAAAAAGTCTCCGAATATTCGAACGTAAGTACTATCGTTACGAAAAAAGTAACTCGGTGTCGAAAAATTCTAAGAAATTACAATAATAAGGAGGGAGTAAAGGCCCTTTTATTGGGAGGGGAGTCACCGTCTGCCACAGAATTTTACTTAAAGATCACACGCGGTTGTTCCCGCTTACCTTTGAGTTTTTATTCCATTTATTACCCTTTATTTTTTTTAAACGTTGCCCCACACTAGGATTTTTCCTGTGTCGTGGGTGCGTTTACAGACACAAATTCCACACACAATACACCCAGACCCGGAACAACTACCTGCAGATCGGACAAATATTTGTTCCGTGCGGGAATCGAAACCACGACCCGGTGCGCAGCAGCCGACTGTATCAGCCACTGCACCAACCGTGCCGTCAATTGCATTGCAATAAACTTTATCATTACAATTTCTATTTCATACAATAGTCTCAGACCTCCGAGTACAATCCGAGTCCGCATTTTAATAATAGTGCAGCCATGGAGAATCCCTGGTTAGCTACACACACAGACTGCATATCTGTCCATTGGTTTCGGGTACTCATATAGCTTACACAAATATCCTGCTGAAGTTGAGCTCCTTAAAATATGGATACGCTTCACGATGACTTCATGCTTGCCGACTGTCAGGACGGGTCCACGCAAAGTTTTCTTCAATTAGCCATTCCAGCATTGCCCTATGTCTCTTTCATAATATTGTACCAAAAATCTGTTTCAGCATTTCTTTTCAGAGGCAGTCAGTAGAAAGCGCCGGCTTCATCTCGATTTGTTGACGAGTCTTGAATTCTACCATCGTTATTCGCAACCTTTCCGTAGACACTTCTAGAAATAAACATGTTAGCTATATACACCTCTCCTCAATGATATTATACATTAAAAGAAGTAGATATGTTACATGCGCGCCAAAAGTAAGAACCAAAACTCCCCCAATTGTAGCACCTCGCAATCAGTTCGCCGAAGACAGTACAATGAGCACACACTGTCACAATCTGTATTGTTTTATTAATTAAGTAACAACAATGCCGTCGTGCGTATAGAAAATCCACAAACTATCAAGCAAAAAGAAATAATGGTCAAGGGATCTCATACCACACGTGAGTAACAAACTACATAAAATATTTTAATAAAAATACTATACAAATTATCTATAGAAAAATATTCTCGACCAAAACACAGGCCAAGCAAAGTAAAGAGACAACATTTATTCTATCACAGGTGCGACAGAGACATCGAGTACACGTGTTGTCATTTTAGATAGCTATCTCTTTTGCTCTCGTAGTTTTTGTATCTTCTTTCTTGCAGCATAGGCGTGTAGTTTTATATCTTTATACCTACATACAGCGAGACTGATTTTTGCGCGCCATTTAATATGGACGTAACATATCTATGGTATAATATCATTGCCATTCCTCCGTTTATCTACACATATCTTGACCATTTGTTGTTAGGGAGAATCTAGGTGTCATCTTAGCCTATCCCAGTCCACCACTAAGCGTATAAATGTTTCTTTGAAAACTACGCTACCACACCTGGATAACGCCGCTTCCACACATAGTCTGCTACAGCAGGATGCCAGCCAGCCAGCCCATAACACCACCACAGCCCTACACACAAATTTTGACTAGTAATTGTCCTATAGAATCCAGGCGTATCCAGGTATAAGCTATGTTTGGGGCGTATTAATAATTCCCGCGACGTGCAACACACGACGTGTACAAGACTCCTGCTGGTGGGATCGCCTTGGGACCCGACACTGCGACCGTTTCTAGAAAAGACGTTTGAAATAAATACGAGCAATAAATACGAAAAGATATACTTGCTTCTAAAATCCGTATGTAGGGAAACTGTTATTTATACATGTATAAGCCATTCCAACTTCCGCATAAATATATGCTTATGGTTACTGTAGTAAAGAGATTGCTTATCGTCCTCAAAGGATTCCGTCATTTCAATCTCTTATATGCACGCTAGTATCAAACAATAGTTTAAAAGAACATACTTGAAGAGATTAATTACAATTGGTTTGACAGTTAAAAACCGGACAAGTGCGAGTTGATCTCGCATGGCCAGGGTTCCGAAATTGCTGAATAGAATGTCCATTGTCGAATTCTATCTTGTACTAATAAGTAACCCCAAGAATAAACTTCACATCGTAGTTGAAAAACATGTTTCCCCATACATTCCAACCGCAAACGTAAGTTTGTACGCACAATATTGAAAGATTTACCTTGTTTTTAAGACCATAGAATTCTTATAGGTTTTCCTATAATCTATAGGTATTCTCTTTTTTGTCTTTGTGATTTTGGAGATAAGGCGGTGAATGGTAAATGTCTGTCTATTTTCTTAAATAACTTAAGAACTATACGAGTATATTTTTAAATTACGAGACCAGCCCTTTCTTTTCGTATGTTACACGGTAAAGTTTGCAAAACTTTATTCTTTAATTTTCTATATTGCTCCCCAAAAGTGACCCCCACATTCAAAATTCAATTCATTTATTTACGTGTTTGGGTTGCAGAAATCCATACGTGTACCAAATTTCAAAGTAATCGGTCCAGTAGATTCGGAGCAAATTGACTGTGACAGACAGACAGACATCCGAGTGATCCTGGGTACCACCGTTTTTTCCTTCGGACATTCAGAACCCTAAAAAACTGTTGTCGATGACAGTTAATGCTGTTATCAGTTAGAGCGGTCGTACCACGAGTATTTTAATAAACTTATAGGGCTTATTATATCAAATAGGCCTCAAGCTAATCCTCCCCGAGAGTTGCCTAGAGGGCGGCCTTTTTACAGCCGCCTGCCCTCCACTGAGGCCTCGGGGGAATCTTTGACAATCCCCTCGAGAGATGTCTCTTTACAGTCGCCTTCCTTCCGCGATGTGCCTAAAGGCGTGGCACCAATGGGCGGCTCTAGTGTGATCTTACGAGGACCTGGAGCCTCCCTTTTGTGCCGACGATGATCACTCCGGTGGTTTTAGCCGGTCCGGCATGCCTCTTCGCCCTTTCCCGGGGCGAAGGAAGTACATGAGGCCATCGTATCAGCCATTTATATCCACTGCTGAACAAAGGCCTCCCCCATAGATCTCCACAACTGTATCATAATTTTGGGGGGTATTTGCCAATACTCACCACGCTTGGCAGGCGGGTTGATGAGCGCAGCATAGCTAACGTTTCTCAGAAGGGACGCTGCTTAGATTTAGATTTAGATTCCCTTAGTCGCCTTTTACGACATCCACGGGCGGAGATGGAGTGGTGCTATATTCTTAATCCGGACACCACACGGAACATGAGGTATTCCCACCGGATCAATAAAAAAAGGGCAAAATGGCGTGTGTTTTTTTGTCGGCATCGCATTAATAATAAATACCCGTACATGACAATTGATTAAACGAAATTAATTACATCGTCGTGAAGCAAGAAATTCATCGCACCTAACCCTGGCCTTGGATACAGGCGTTATATCCAGGATCTAGAAGGAACCTTCCATTTCAGTAGTAGCGTTGCAACACCAATATTCCGATCTATACATTTACCGATGCCATGAGATGAAATTCTTAGCTAAACACGATGCCTGACTGCTGTGAAGTTACGAGGGTCGATATCTGGATGTATACAGACTCGCTCAGAATCGCGCTACCCGCATTGCTGTCAGGTCATATTAGTGGTTTCAATTGGGCACGTGGTGATACTGCTTATTTCAATAGAGGCACTCTGTATAGACCGTGTGGTGTCCGGATTAAGAATATAGCACCACTCCATCTCCTTCCGTAGATGTCGTAAAAGGCGACTAAGGGAATCTAAACCAGAGGGATGGGCAGCAGCGTCCCTTCTGTGAAACGGTAGCCATACTGCACTCACCAACCCGCCTGCCAAGCGTGGTGAGTATTGGCAAATACCCCCCAAAATGATGACACAGTTGTTTAATCTATGGGGGAGGCCTTTGTTCAGCAGTGGACGTATAAATGGCCGATATGATGACTGTATAGTCGGCACGGCTGGCGTAGTAGCTAAGCGAGATGCGTTTTGAACTACGTGTCGGGGGTTCGATCCTCACGCGGGACCAATATTTGTGTGTTCTACAGATCGTTGGTTCAGGTTTGGATATTTGTGCATGTGAGATTTATGTAACGGCACTCGTGGGTAACACAGGACAGGAATTCTAGGGTGGGGCAACGTTTATAAAGCAAGTTGCACTCAAAACAAGGTGGCTGCTACTTACATACAATATAAGACGCATCGAGGTTTTGTCTTGTTGTCTGTTTTTGGTGGTGAAATAGGTAGGACTGTGGTAGCTCTGCGTACCCACACCAAGCGACCCAAGAGAAGACGGTAGCGCGCATGTGGTCACGCGCTGCCGTGGGACGCTTTGGGGGATCCTTTACAATCCCCTTGGGGGGGTGACCGCTTTACAGTCACCCTCTCCGAGATGTGCCAATAGGCGTGGCATCAGTGGGCGGCTCTAGTGTGATCATACGAGGACCTGGAGCCTCCCTTAGGTGCCGAAGATGACCGCCCCAGTGGTTTTAGCCGGTAGGAGTCCGGCATACCCCTTCGTCCTTCCCCGGGGCGAAGGAAGTTCATGAAGAATTTCCACTGGGCACCAATAAAAAAAAATAAAAAAAAGGACTGTGGTAGCTATTTACGGCACGGTTGGTGCAGTGGCTGGTATAGTCGGCTGCTGCGCTCCGGGTTGTGGGTTCGATTCCCGCACGGAACAAATATTTGTACGATCTGCAGATAGTTGTTCCGGGTCTGGGTGTACAGTGTGTGGAATTCATGTCTGTAAACGCACCCACGACAGAGCAGAAATTCTAATGTGGGGCAACGTTTTATTTTTGAAAAGAAAGATAAGAAAAGAAGAAGTAGCACCCCAGTCGACTCCTTTGCATAAAATTCCTACTACCCTTTTTTTTGTCCCAGTGGAAATTCATCATGAAATTCCTCCGCCCCGAGGAAGAATAAAGGGTATGCCGGACTCTTACCGGCTAAAACCACTGGGGCGGTCAACTTTGGCACCTAAAGGGGGGCTGCAGGTCCTCGTATAATCATACAAGAGCTGAGTTAGAGAAGATAAGTATTTTCCTAACATATATTTACGGTCAGCCGTGTGGTGCCGGCTCAGAATACCACCACCCCATCTCATCCCGTGGATGTCGTAAAATTCGAATAAGGGATTCGCCGGAGGATGGGCAGCAGCGTCCTTCGAGTACATTAACAAATCAACTGCGATCGCCAACTCGTTTGCCAAGCGTGGCGATTATGCTAAAACCCCCCAATGAGCACACAACACACATATATCGGTCGTTATGATGATCTTTGGGGGAGGCCTGTGTCCAGCAGTGGACTTCATTGAGCCGAAATGATGATGATGATGATGATATTTACGGTTTACTACAGTGCGCATCCAGCGCCCAATAATAATATACTAGAGAGCAGCTTACCCCTTTTCGTACTAAGTTATATTATTTAACGACCCATTGCTTGATTGGCTTTCCTTTCTATTGCACAAAATAGGTCACGGATTCGATCCCCGCGCGGGAACAAACTGCAGATATTTTTTCCGAGTGCTAGTGCATGTGACATATAGCCATACTATCCCTGTTATTGTATACGCGTCAAGATGAGGAGGTGACGAAAGGTCAATGCACATACGGGTAGGACAGGCAGTATGTCCTACGACCTCATAAATCTGTCCCTCACTTTATCTCTGATCGGAAGGAAACAATGTGACATTGAAATGTGAGGTCATGCTGATTTGTCACGGGATAAGATTGCCACACTTCTATGTTTAAAATGCTACAAAAAAATATTATCCCGCTATTCGAGAAAACTTCACGACACATCCGATAAAATTTAATTGATATTAAATACACTGTAACTGATTGTCAACACTATTATTGCAAACTGATTAGGAAACATAATTAGATAACATAACATCCGTAATAAAGTATCTACTAACAAATAAATTATTGAATAATATTGTCCACTTAATACACACACGGTACACGTCTAATCTATAATTTCGTTATCAGGATACCAGCATCGGTGGTTCAGTGGTAGAATGCTCGCCTGCCACGCGGGCGGCCCGGGTTCGATTCCCGGCCGATGCATCTCTTTTTTTAATTTTTATGTTTCAGTAAAGAATTATCGAAAATTATATTTAAAACAATTATTTTTTATACGCAATAAAAGATAAGATTTTTTTCTTGTGTATTATCACTTTTACATTTAACTATTTATTTCATTTACATAAATACAATATAATGACATAAATACATAACCAATTATGTATAAAATAAAATTATTGTACCTAGTACCAGTACAAGTGTACTTAACACTAATTGAGTACAAACCTACTAGGTATATAATATTTATAATATGATCTACTAACCATTTTCAAAAAGCCACGGTCCTTCAATTATTAAAATTGTAATATCAAGAGTAATATTTCGCTTAAATACCGGAAATAACATAAAAACCCGGTCATCATTTCGGCCTAATGAAGTCCACTGTTGGACACAGGCCTCCCCCAAAGATCATCACAACCACCGACATGGATGTGTTTTGAGCTCATTGGGGGGTTTTGCCATAATCGCCACGCTTGGCAGGCGGGTTGGCGATCGCAGTTGAGTTGTTAATGTACTCGAAGGACGCTGCTGCCCATCCTCCGACTAATCCCTTAGTCGACTTTTACGACACCCATGGGAGGAGATGGGGTGGTGGCATTCTGAGCCGGCACCACACGGTACTTAAAGTTTATTAATAGATGTTTATTAAAATACCGAACAGGCCTTTCTATCCATCGAGGTACGCCTGTCTGTGTGAATTCGGTTACTTCTGAGAAGAATCCGAAAATAGAATAATTCACAGCTCTGCATTTTCCTGCTGAAATTATAGCCACTTATCAATGTACAGCCAACGTACTTTATATATCATGCAGCCGAAGGCAGTCCACTGCTGAACAACGGCTTCATAGATATCCACAACGACCGATAAGATGCCACTGCATTTAATACTTCCAGCGACCTTCACCGGGTCGTCTGTCCATCTCGTTTGCGGCCGTCCCACTTAATATAGTACTTTTGATTCAATAGTAAGTTTTTATTACATATAAACTAGTAACTAACGCTGCGGTGCTGACTAAGAATAACAATTCAATAACATTTCGGCCGAATGAAGTCCACTGCTGGACAAAGACCTCCCCCAAAGTCACCACAATGACCGATATGAGTGTATTGTGGGATCATTGGGGGGTTTTGCCATAATCGCCACGCTTGGCGCAGTTGAGTTGTTAATGTACTCGAAGGACGCTGCTGGCCATCCTCCGGCTAATCCCTTAGTCGACTCCTACGACACCCACGGAAGGAAATAGGATGGTGGTATTCTGAACCGGCACCACACGGCATCGGCAATTATTTATTGAATATTACATGGGTTATACAAAAACTTAATAATAATAACAAGTTCACATGTCGTGGACAATAATTTAGTACAATTTAAATAGTAGCCTAATATAATTTAAAACATTGCAATTAATAATTATTATCTATGTCATAATTAAATAATATATGTCTTGGGTCATCAATAAAATTTCAATACATCTATACAAATAAATAAAATTGAAGTATCTGTTTGTAATGTCAAAAGGCTACTGTGGAATTAGGGGGACGATGGGCAGCAGCGTCATTAGAGTATATTAAAACTTAACTGCAACCGCGACCTGCCTACCAAGAATAGAATAGAATCATTTATTCAGTAAATAGGTCCTAACAGACACTTACACGTCATATTGAAATACCCGTTATTTCGCTACATGACAACCTCTGAGAAGAAATTCTGAAAGAAACTCAGGGTTCGGTTCTTTTTTTAAATATCTTTTACAAATCTGTTCGTTACAAAGTATTTAAATTAGCTATATATACATAGATAAAAGATAAATATGGCAGCTATACAATGCAAATATCACTTCAGATATATTTGGTTTCCAGGGAAGCCACATGTGCAGAAAAGGACTAACGCCATATATGTCCCAATCGTCAACATAGTCTTTAATCATATAATATGCATTTTTCCGGATTAAAAATATAACACCACTCCATTTTTATTACGAGGAATCCTACAGAAAAAATCGCTATGGCCGTTCTTAGAACCCACACAGACCTTTTAATGGTTTAATTCTTAAAGAATGTTTTGCGCCCGTCTTTTGACAAATATATTCTCTCAAACATGCTCGAGGCAACTTCTATTACATTTAATGTATTATTGGACAAATAGGTTAAACGAAAATTCGTTTGGAAAAGTATTAATTTACCAAAATGTTACTTTGTCAAATATACTTTTAACAAACTCACGTTTCTTCTTCGCAATGATCTATTAAAATGTTATTGATTATTCATTCATTTATTTCACAATACATTTTTGTGGCGCGTTTACGCCCCCGTACCACTTCTCCTTATTGCCTATTTCTGTGGTCTTTTCTGTGAAAGAGTAGAAATACTGCACTCACCAGCCTGCCTGCCAAGCAAATTCCTCACAAAATTATGACACAATTGTGGTTATCTATGGGGACGCCTCTGTTCAGCGCTGGACGTCTTTTGGCTGATATGCTGATGTCCATGATGAAATGTTGTTCTTCAAAAGAAATAATACATAGCTAAATATAAAAATGTGGGACAGTGCTAGTAATTCTAAAACAACACCGACAACGTTTTTTTTGGTTTTAAGGGCAAACTAAGCTATTTCTGTTGCCTAAGCGATCACGCTACCCCTACACATCTGCAATACCAAAGGAGTTGTTGATGTGTTACCGACCTTTAAGCCAGACATATACTTTTTCCTTGAAGGCCTTCCGATATTTGTCATTCGCCGTACAAAACGCAGCTACACTGTTATTACTTATTGCCAACTTTGCTTCTTCAAGCCAGTATTCTGAGACCAAGGCCTTTACGAACCAGCTTCTTCCAAATATATAAATCATTCGATAGGCCCTTACTATGGTAAGAGGGTAAGGGCCTATCTCCAAATAGGCAACGCTCCAAATAGGTCATCACTCAATCGAGTGAACGAGTGCATTTCACTTCAGACGCAATCGACTACCCGTCTGAGAACGTTATCTTATATTAGTAATAAAATAATATAAAGTACGACTTCATGCGCATTCAAGAAATGTTAATTCATCACTAGAAATTCGTGCAAGGATAAAGTAATTTTATTAATACAGGTAAGGCTTTCAATATTTAGATAAATGTAACAATCTGTGACAATTCATAACGCCATTTTGTTTATCGTCATCACGGACGCTGACAATTGCGGTAGAGAACAAACTAACTGATATACTTATATGAGGGGGACAGTGACAAAGATAGTTTCGTACTTCGTCAAAGTACAACGCTAATCCATTGACCGAACTACATGTTTTCCATTTATCGACACAGTGCGGAAAATTATGCATTACATTGCATGTCATCGACACAATGTTTTGCGTGTTTATGCGATCGAGTATAGTATTAAATAAACGTGTGTGAGTAATATACGCACACGTCTAAATAAAATCTACAATACATGTTTACAAATTCCAAGATTCGTTCTACAATTGATTTAAGTCTACATCTAAATCCTTAGGTATTTATTTTGCGAATATTCTGTGTGGTCCCTCAGTGCACACGCATATTCATAATTTGCGGCACCAACAATCCATATATCAAGAAAACAATGGTGGTAATACCATTCACCAATTCCCAATTAGAAATCCAATCTAGAATTCCTTTATTAATATAAAATGCAGTGGAAAACGAAACGTAACATTAAGCCAACTAACTTATTGGCGACTCTGTAATAAATTGCGACCAGTCCCCATTCTCTTCGGAATCGAATAGCTATTACACGGATAACATATGCGACTTAAATCGTGTGAAATTCAATTGTATTATATTCCTTTTAATTAATGGATAACGAACGTTCGTATAATGGCGTGAATTTAATTTATCTGTTAATTGTTGAGTTGTAGAAGTATGGATAGTATTTGGCGGGAATTATTTGATCTCCATGATTATAATCAAAAATATCAAGTGTCAAGTAAAACAAGCTACGAAAGTTTTAAAATAATTTATTAAATTAATGGGTATATCAAAGCCATAATATACACATTTTATTAGAACAACGACTTTATTGTTATCAAGATGGTGACTGCAGCGAAAATGCGCATTCATGGGATGCAAGCAAAGAGATTTAAATCTTTGGATACAAGATGATAACTGGATTATAAAGGACAAAATCAACAGTATCGGGGCCTGATAAAGTTATATCAACCTATTGGAGAGTATTCAACAGAACTTTAACAAGACGAAACAACTTGATGGAATCAGATACACGAAGTACAAGCAAATGGAAAAAAATCGTTTGGTACAGTTCCTGAAAGAGCAAAATTGGACTTCTGGGGTGGAAGGCCCGGTGACCTGAGATACAGGCTTCAGCCTAGTTTAGGCACCAATCTCCCACAGTAAATTTGAATAATACTGGAACTTTTATTGTGGTGAGAAATAAACAAATTTCTGCCCAACAAAGGCCTCCCCCATGGGGTTCCCACAACCACCAAATGCCCCCCACATCCAACTTGTGACCTTCAACAAGTCGTCTGTCGAGGTGCCGTTGGAGGTCGTCCCACGCTGCATTTTCCGGTGCGCGGTCTCCACTCGAGAACCTTTTTACCCCAACAGCTATTAGTTCTACGAGCAATGTGTCCCGCTGATTGCCACTTCAGCTTAGGTACTAATCCTTTCAGCTATGTCGGCAATATTAGTTCTTCTACGGATCTCCTCATTTCTGATTTGGTCTCGTAGAGAAATACCAAGCTCTCTCCATAGCTCGCTAAGGGACCTTGAGCTTTCGTATGAGGTCCATTGTGAGTGATAAGGGAGTACCTACCAGAAATTATAGTAACTTTTACAAATCCCTATTAATCTAAAAGGATAAATACCACTTAAAATCACACCACTGTCAGAATTATTTTCACACATAATTATTACGAACCGCACTTCCCCTTTGTCTAATTAATTTATGAATCTGAGTAACTTATCTTTTAAAGCCTTGCCGTGTGGTGCCGCCTCAGAATGACACCACCCCATCTCCTCCCGTGGGTGTCGTAAAAGTCGACTCAGGGATTGGCCGGAGGATGGGCAGCAGCGTCCTTCGAGTACATTAACGATTCAACTACGATCGCCAACCCTCTGCCAAGCGTGGCGATTATGGCAAAACCCCCCAACGAGCCCACAACACACCCATATCGGTCTTTGTGGTGATCTTTGGGGGAGGCCTGTGTCCAGCGGTGGGCTTCATTCGGCCGAAATGATGATCTTTAAAAGCAAGATAAACGCTAACGATGAGCCTAGAAAACGCTGTAATGAACATAACTTTTTTGGGAAATGCATTCCCATTTAGCACCGTTCATGCAAACTTGTTATTAAAGCAAGAATCATCATCATCATCATCATCATATCATCCAAAGGACATCCACTACTGAACAAAGGCCTCCCCATATATTTCCATAATTGTATCGTAATTTTGGAGGGAATTTACCATTACTCATGTGGCGACACCTATATCGCCAGCATACAACTGCAACTCACAGCGACATCTACTTGACTATTAATTGTCACTCTCCGATGACGTCAAAGAATCCTGAATCACGCTATTAAAGTATTCGCGCAACGCTGCATATATACAGTCGCCCAACATCAATCGTTCGACTTCGGCCCGCCAAGTATAACGGCCGCCCGGATGGAGAATCCTTCCTTTTCTATGGAGGAACACCACACCTTGTTCCCCATACTCACCACGCTGCTGCCCTTGCCTTTGAATACCAAAACGCCACTTAAATATTAAGTCCCGCTTTAACTATTTGAACCACCCGGTTCACCGAAAACGGGTTTCTCGAATAGTTAAAGCGGGCCTTAATTCACTCATTAACTGTTACAAAGCCAGACATAATTAGTAATCTATTATCTCGCGGCTGCTGGCAATAAACAGGTAAGAGTTTAAGTGGTGTTTCAGTATTTGGCCGTATGTCGTCTTTTACGAAATCCACGAGATGAGATAGACTGATCTCTGACTGACTCTTAATCCAGATACTACAAGGAAGAAATAAGGAATGCAAGCATTCAATTATATGAAATATTCAGTAATTAGGTCGTTAAAGACACATACAGAGGCAGGTACATTTACACGTCATATTGAAACGACTGAGAAGAAATGCCATATGCAATATCGTATACAAATCTGGGCTTACAAATGATCTGAAACAAAACAAAAATATTTCGCAGCTACACAATACAAACAATGCAGCTAGATTGTTTGTAGCTACCTACAATCGGTTTCCAGGGAAGCCACATTCACATGAAGCCCCGCCTAATATAAATGTTGTCTTGCCAAGGTCGCTCGATGCTCGCCTCTTTTAAACGTCTGCCAGCGAGCTCGTAAATTCGTTTTACATAAAAAACTTTTATTGCCAGTCGTTCGCGTAAAATTTTGATAAAACATAAAATATAACACATAAAATGTTTGATTCACTGCCCTTAGATAGAGTTGTAATTATGCTCGTTTTATCTTCCTCTTAATAAAAATGTACTTTCTTGACTACTTAAAAGTGAATCGATGGTATAAAAAATATTATATTGCATATTGGTGTGTAGGTATTTGAAAAATCAGAGAACATTTACTGTAGATACTATGTGAACTACCTACTGGTCTTAGGTCTATAGCAAGAGGCCGGCTATGTAGATACCACCGCCGGGGTTCGCGGGCGTGCAGATCTCACACCCAGCTGCCCCCGGGAAGACGGCGGTGCGCACATGGTCAGGTGCCGCCGTGTGCGCAGCACAGCAAGGCTTGGGGGGATCCCTTACAATCCTCTCCGAGAATTGCCCGGGGGGCGGCCTTTTTTCAGCCGCCTGCCATCCGCAAGGGGGTGACCGCTTTACAGTCATCCCCTCTGAGATGTATCTGAAGGCGTGGCACCAATGGGCGGCTCTAGTGTGATCTTACGAAGACCTGAAGCCCCCCTTCAGTGCCGAAGATGACCGCTCCAGTGGATTTAGTCGGTAGGAGATCGGCATACCCCTTCGCCCTTCCCCGGGGCGAAGGAATTTAATGTAGAATTTCCACTTTACACCAATGAAAAAAGGTGCAGGGGGTAATTGTTTGGCTTTCTGCGCTACATATCACAGGTTCGTTTCCCGCACGGAACATATTTATATGATCTGGTCATAGTTATTCCCGGTCTAGGAAAACACCTAAAAACTCAAACACCGCAAACATGCATATTAGATTTATGTTTAGAAACTGTACCCACAATACCTGTATTGTGATATCCTGAGAAATCATAAAAAAAAGAAAAACAGAAAACATTGTACAGTCGGGGGACCCCCGTCAGGAACGAAGTTCTTTACTAAAAATGACACTAAATAAATCCCGTGTGAATTAAAACAATAACAAAATATAAGTTTAAATAATATTGAAACATGTTTAGAATTGAGGTTATACAGCTGACCGCGCTCAATGCTTGCTGCTCGAATCTCGATAATCGCACGCACACACACGCATACAACCGTATTTAATAGAAAGAGACAGACAGAAAGATAAAGCGAGGGAAAGGTCGCCTACCGTATATAATAGAAAGAGACAGAGAGAAAGAGAAAGAGAGGTCGCCTGGAGGAGACATAACGCTTTTACCTTACGTGACGATTTCTGCCAGTTCAATCTACTGTAAGCCGCGTAAAAAAGAACTTCGTTCCAAAAAAACGTAGGGATACTGTGAAACACAACTAAGATTCTATAGCAGCACCCTTCATACACTGAGAACATGAAACTGAGAAAAAACAAGTTTCGTTGTAGAGACGGCCACACTACGTAAAACTAGCAACTCGGAATAGTTCATTCAAGGAAAGCCTCTTCCTACGTCCCTAATTCTTTAAGATCTACATATTATTTCACCCGTGGCTTATAAAGGCATCAACCAATTTAGTGCCGAGATAATAACAAGCAGCTGCGGCGTGCTGGCGTCTTCTTCGTGTATACGAAGGCTTAGCACGATGGATTACTGTACCGCTAATGTAACCCGGATATATGTTACGACGTAGCTTGCACAACTTAGAGATTCTGCTCCATAAAAGATACAGAGGAACATATTCCACAGCGTTTTGAGGTAAATATAGAAAATATTTTTTGAAATAAAAAAGCGTATGAATTGCATTGTTTTGTGTACAAAATTGTTTAACCTATTCTGCATTTGATCATTGCAATTATCATTGATAAGTAAAACGAATCTATTTTTACGTTTTTACCGACTTCGAAAAGGAAGAGGTTCTCAATTCGAAGCGTTTTTTTTATGTATGTACACCGATTACTCCGAGATCAGTAAACCGATTTGAGCAATTCATATTTCAACTGATGCAAAATGCTTTCGAATTGGTCCCATATAAATTTCATTACATTTGTATAAGTAGTTTTTAAACCAGTTTCAATAAACAGGTTAATTTGACTGCGCTTATCTAGATGATGTCTTAATAGTTTCGATTCCTCTCAGATCAGAGATTGATTTGAGTCATTCTTATTTTTAGTGTTAAATACTGATATCAAGTTGGAAAAAGTTCTTAAATTCATTTACACTAATAAGAAACAAATAAATCTTTTTAACAAAAAAAAATTCCGACTCCATCAAAATTTTTTTCCTTTTCAGTGGTTTTAAGATTTTATATCTTGTAGGGTTTTTGAAGTCGGTATTTTTTGTTTAAAAAGTTTTATATATATATATAGAAATCGGGCATAAGAGTCACTTCATTTCTTGTATTTTTTATATTCAGGTAAATATTTTGGATTATCCGTGTGGTGTCCGGATTAAGAATAAGCACCACTGCATCTCCTCCTCTGGATGTCATAAAAGGCGACTAAGGGCCTCTGAACCAGAGGGATGGACAGCAGCTTCTCTTTTGTGGAAGTGGCCATACTGCGCTCACCAAGCGCCTGCTAAGTGTGCCAAATTCCCCCCAAAATGATGAAACAATTGTGGAAATTGATGGGGGAGGCCTTTGTTCAGTAGTGGACGTCCTTTGGATGATATGATGAAATTTTTTGAGCAATTTCGTCTGATTCACTATTTTGGCCATGTTCCTTACCGCGGGGGAAATGCGCATGTATCGTCCAACGCAGGGAAAGAAGCGGAAGGGCAAACTCTTACCGGCATCATTAAATCACCGGGTGGTCATCTTCAGGACCGAAAGGAGACACCAGAATCTCGAGAATTAATGTTCTGGTGCAGCCCATTGGCAGCACGCACATGTCGGAGGGGGTGGCTGTAAATAGGTCACCCTATTTAAAAGAGAGGAGGTGACTGTAAAGAGCATACTCTCCCCCTCAGACTAACATCTTCGGAGGGGGTTTGGACAAAGTCAAAGTTTTTATTTCATATAGGGGCCTAATAGGCACTTAAGAAAAGTCGAAAGTTAAGGTGCACGGTTCGGAAAAGTTGATCTTATGGAGAAGAAGCCGGCAAGAAACTCCATAGACATTCTTTTTAAAAAAAAAAAATATGTGGTGTCGTGCGACACCAGGTAGGAACGAAGTTCCTTCGGCTAATCTAGAATCGACACTTATACACTACTCGCTTGTGTATGCGACTGTCGCGCCTGCGCACGTCTCATTTAACGGTTTTATTCCACGGATTTTTTCTTACGGTTTTACTATTACATTTTTTTCAGTTCGGTCGCGCAGCAAAATCCCTATCCCCTCCAAGCCTGTCGTAAGGAACTTCGTTCCAAAAGTGATATTACAATTTAACACATTGCTCGCTATGTGGAAACAAAGTGGACTACATATGCACGATAATAAACACACTATTGCTTCTGCAATACACAATCAGAAAATGATAATTATTAACGCACAGGTACGAGTCAACGAAGTTCTCACATTTACAAAATGTAGAAGATGCTAAATTATATTAAAATAAAGGGCAATATGGCCATCAAGCTGTAAACAATGTCATATTGTGTACATTAACATGTCAAAAAGGACATATGTAATATGTCCTATATAAAAAAGTTATCAATTCTAACAAGAATCCCCCTGAAGCCTAAATGTGTGCGGTGCTGTATACACGGCAACACGTGGTCAACATTTGGACTGTTATACCTTGCAAGTCCAAATATGTTCAAAACTGAACAAATTTTGCTTAAATCTAGGAAGCGCCAAGAAATAGTCTCGTAAAATAAGCAAGCTCATTAACTAAAATGTTATAGACGAGCTATATTTCGTCCTCATCATCATCATCACTTTGGCCGAATAAAGTCCACTGCTGGACACAGGCCTCCCCCGAAGATCACTATAACGACCGATATGGGTGTGCTGTGTACTCATTGGGGGGGGGTTATGCCATAATCGTCACGCTCAGCAGATGGGTTGGCGATTGGAGTTGAGTTGTAAATGTACTTGAAGGACGCTGCTGCCCATCCTCCGGCTAATCCCTTAGTCGACTTTTACGACACCACGGGAGGAGATGGGGTGGTGGTATTCTGAGCCGGCACCAGGCTGTGTGGTGCCAGTTACGAATAGCACCAACCCATCTCATCCTTTCCTTCGTCCTCGTAGTCCTTCGAGTACATTAACAGCTCAACTGCGATCGCCAACCCGTCTGCCAAGCGTGGCGATTATGGCAAAACCCTCCAATAAGCCTACAATACACCCATATTGGTCATTGTGGTGATCATCGGGGGAGGCCTGTGTCCAGCAGTGGACTTTATTCGGCCGAAATGATGATGATGATGATGACCACACAGCCAATGTATATAATATATATTAGCTATGTGGTGCCAGCGCTATATTTCCCACAACCACAAAATACCGTAACAACAAACAAATTCGAGGAATAAGAGCACGTCTTCAAAGTTATGTACATCTATACATCTTAATATTAACGCGCCTAAGTCGTAACGCTGTACGTCTTATCTCCTTCAGCGCTTATCTCTCATTAGCGATACAGACTCCCCGTTAAACCGGCTATGGTCCAATAAAACTCCTTGATAAACTTTATTGGAGCTCTTCCCTCTTTTGGATATCTCGTATTGCGATTTCAATGAGCATTGTAGATGTGGTTATAGTATTATTTGATGGCTACGGTTTATGCCTCTGATTTGTGGACTTTATTGAGTTTCTGAGATTTTAGATTAGCTGTGGCGGGGTAGGTTTGTTTTGCTGTTAAATATGGTAATTTGACTTTCAACTGCGACACGGCTGGCGCAGTGGCTCAACAATTAACTGTCTATGCTACATGCCGCGCGTTCGTTCCCGGCCTGGAACAATTATTTGTGTGATCTACAGATAGTTGTTTCTGGTCTGGGTGTTTGTGGGTGTGATGTTTATGTATTAAGTCTATATCCACGGCACAGAAGAAATCCTAATGAATGAGAATGTTTATAAAGCGTTTCTTTATTTATTATTTATGTACACACAACAGTAAAAAAAATACAGGGTATATAGATCATTCAAGTACAAAGGCACCGCTTATTTCTAAAGAAATTTCTCGCCGCAGACCTGCGACAGGGGAGGGCCATTTCAAACGTAGACACAGTGTGTAATATTCATTTAGGCCGAATGAAGTCCACTGCTGGACACAGGCCTCCCTCAAAGATCACCACAACGATCGATATCGGTGTGCTGTGTGCTCGGGTTGGCGATCGCCGTTGAGTTGTTAATGTATTCGAAGGACGCTGCTACCCATCCTCCGGCTAATCCCTTAGTCGCCTTTTACGACACCCACGGGATGAAATGGGTTGATACTATTCGAAGTACACGGTAATATTACCAAAATAAAAAGATAACGATATAATAATTTCAAACAATAGATATACATAGGGTAAAATACATACATAAAATAACTACAAATATACATACACTATCACAATTATAACGAAGGTATTGCTCTTTAACGCGTTTCTTAAGAACAGATATAGATTTAGAATCACGTATATTAGGCGATAGCGAGTTCCACAGTCTTACTGCATGAACAGAGTGACAGTACGAATATTGATTGGATTTGCGGGGTGATATTTGTAGAAGAGATCTAAGTTGAGACCAGAAAGGGACCTCAGGAAGGCGCACATACGAAAAACGCTCCCGCAAGTAAGAAGGATATATAGGATTGTGAAGGACATTGTAAAGGAGAGATTCTTTGCTATTATCAAAAGTCAAAAGTCTGTTTTTTAATTATTCCATAATTGCTAGGCACATTGAAAAAAATATTTAAATAAAATACCGGCGGGCTGATTAGCTGAAAACGGCAGCCAAGGATCCACCGGTGGCAAAGAGTCAATAAATTGGTATTACGTAAGGCATCGCCCGCCTGCCGCTATTGTGGAAGATGCATAGTTACTAGCGCCAGTAGCCACCAGTGGAACTAAAAAGAATGAAAGTTTTTAGTTCATTGATTGTCCGACAGAGACGCGTCAGAGATCTTCGCCTGTTTAGTCGCTATTGGCAAATAGGTAATACCAAATTGATGTTTGACAGCGGCGTTGGAGCAATTTACGCCTGTTGCAAAGCGTCTGCGACTTAGGTAATCAGCCCTTGGGTCTGTCCGTCTACAGTAGACGACAGTCTACTCGTGACCACGGTCAATACATCTTGATCGAAATATCGAGGTTAACCAATATATTATTTTGATATTAATATGTATGCGATGCTATCTTTAAATAATGCTGGGTTAAAGACTAACACTCCAAAATTGGAAAATTACTTTGGGGGGGAAGTAATTAATTGTCATGCGGACGGATGGACGGACAAACACATAAGGGCAGATGTGATGAAACTATATTATGGTTTCGTGTTTGACATGGATATTTTTTTTTGTTTCACTAGTATTTCTCCTGTGTCGTGAATGCGTTTACAAACACAAATTCCATATACGATACACCCAGACCCGGAACAGCTACCTGCATATCGTACAAATATTTGTTCCGTGCGGGAATCTAACCCACGACATGGCGCGCAGCAGCTGACTGTATCAGCCACTGCACTAACCGTGCCGTCAAATGTTATATGTTACAGTTCTTCAAGGTCGTTATTCACCACCAAAGCCAAATCAAATAAATCAATAACCAAATATGTAATACATCAGAACCTCAGATATGAAAGGTTTTATGCGTCCTCATCATCATCAACATTGAAGTCAAAGGATGTTCACTTCACGAACAAAAGCCTTCCCGTTGACATCCACAACCGTGTCGTCATTTTGGGGGGAATTACCCAATACTCACCACTTGGCAGATGGGTTGGTGAACCCAGTATGGCTTATGTTCTACAGAAGGGACGCTCCTGCCCACCCCTTTGGTATAGATTCCCTTAGGCGCCATTCATTACAGTCATGGGAGAAGATGGAGTGGTACTATATTCTTAATCCAGGTACCACACGTTTCTCACTACCACTATCCAGTACCTACACTAAGCACCAGTTCCGTATATACATCACGAAATCCACTTAAAACTATATATCCGTGAATAACTTCACTTTACTCAAATATCAACCTCGATTCGTAATCACCAGCTTTCATTACTCCAGTTTATGTGAAACGCTGTTCGTTCACTAATCTCATTCCTGATGCAGCAGGATTAATATTCTTTCAGCGATCCATAGATTTACCGCAAGCGAAGACCAGAACAACACACTTCTATTTATATGCTAATAAAGTAAACTCGACTCATATCGCATTTTAAGCGATAAACCGTCGAGTTTTATATCCACGGGCACCATTAGAAGATTCGAGAAAAACTTAAAAATAAAACATGGTGGTTTTTAAGCGAGCTTGAGTTGCTAATTGCCTTTTTTGCCTCCTCGAAAATAATACATTTTGCCGAAATGGCTTGGTATTTTCAGAAGTACGACCTTTGTGTTTCAGTATTTATGTTCATATACGCTTGCGGCTCTTTTCATATAAGTAAAAACTAACAATGGAATGGTTGGAAATACGGGTGAGACAATACATTCATCGGCTACAATTAGCTTCGTGCCGATAGTAGGCAGAATATTTTGGACAATAAATACTCGAAATAAATTTGCAAGACTTGATATATCATAATATTGATATTCACATCTTATTATAATCACCTTTAAAAGGAAACCTTTGAATTAATGGAAAGAGCAGACCTGGCTGGAGTTCTGTAGGGAAACCAAATTTTCAACTACATTGGGAAAAATAGTTTCAGTAAATTGTTAAATACAACTAGCAATAATCGCCTCCAACTAAACTTCACGTCTGAAGAGTGGTAGTAGACCGGTGTGTCAGCGATTGCACTATAGGCGCTTTTAAATCATACACCCGCGGTATCATAAGAGCCACCTTGTTTCATCACAGTGAAGCCTTCATTGGCTTTCTCCAGAGAAGAGCGGAGAGGTCTACCATTTTCTTACCATCTAAAACCACCTGGGTGGTCATCGTTCTCGGAAACTAACGCACCGGAGTCCCCATTGGTACCACGCATTTAGGCACATTTCAGAGGGTCTGATTATTCCCTGTATTCCCTGTGTTCCCTGTTGCCTCGAAGGACAGGCTAGCACCAGTGTCATCAACGTAACAAACTGACACCAGCGGGGAGAACGATACGCAGGATCGTAGCGTAGGCGAGGTTACATAAAAGGAGCCCGAGAATCGATCCTTGTGGAACCCCCGCATGTAAAATGTAACGTGATGACCACGATATCCTGCAAGGTAGGGGGGCACTGATAGTAGACTCGCACTCCACGGGATAGAGTTTGTGGTGGTGACTATGTCAAAGCTAATAATCAACACCATTCCGGGACACTACCTACTCCGATAGCGAATGGATGGGAAGATTTGCATCGATAGTCGACCGCTGACGCCGGAAACCACATTGCCTGTCGGCGAGGTCAGGACCAACATGCGACGGTGCTCAAGAAGTCTTCGGACTATTATTCCCTCGAACAGCTTCAAAGCCTCTGCGAACAGGCCCAATGGGACGATACGGAGAGAGACTCCGCGACCCTTCCTTCCTTATTCAGGAGAACCAAATCGGCTACCTTCCAACCGGATGGGAATACGCTGAACTCCAGCCATCTACCGATAATTTGTCCAAACGTCTCAAAAAGACGAACGATAACTCATTCTCTTCATCGCTCATCTTTTAACGGGCAGTACCTAATTTATTACATAGTAACAATGTTCCCACGTTTTAGCTAATATTGGTTACTTGCTAATAATAACATGATCCCTTTGAACTTTGAACTTAACTAAACGGTAGATGATGGTAATTTTAACCGTAATGTTAGTGTTATGTTATTATGTAGGGTAGATATCGATCGTTGCTGTCACCTGTCAGATATCTGCAATGTAAACTCTCATATGGTTTATAGGGTAATTATTGATTTACTTCTATTATGTTTTTTGAATTATAATACTTTTGCGATGTGTGTAGTCTGGATTTAGAATATAGAACTACTCCATCTGATCCCGTGGGTGTCTAACTTTTAGCCAGGTGTGGGACTTTTAACCAGAGGGATGGGCAGCAGCGCCCCTTCTATGAAACAGCCTACTGCGCTCCCCAACCTGCCTGCCAAGCGTGGTTAGCACAAGCAAATTCTCCCCAATGACGACACAAATAAACAACCGGCCCCCAATGTAACCTGTCGTTTTAGAAATCTATGATGAATGACAAAAAGAAAACGAAAGGTAAAAATATTGCACCAAAAATATATGGGATCGGTGACATTACCTGCCATCTTTTTTTATTATTATTTTGGCCTCTCTGATAAAAGTGTTGCAAAACTTATCATCTTCATATCAGCCAAGGCACGTCCACTGTTGAACACAGGCCTCTCCCATAGATTTCCACAACGTCCGCTTACATGCCGTCCTCATCCGACGTCTGTCCACTTCATTTTCCTCGGAGCGTTACGCACGGTCTACTCGAGAACCTTCTTCTCCAAATAAAATCATTGATTATTCCTTTTATTTTGCCGCGTAGTTAAAATGTCATTTGAAACTAGCTGGGACGCGCGGTTTCACCCGCCCGTTAATTTAAAATAAATTGGATTATTTATAAATAATTTAGTACTTCGCCATAGACACTTGACATAGAGTATAGGTACATTGGATTTCATGAGTTTGAATTTTTGCACGGAACCTTAATTATTTTTCTAAATTAAAAGTAGCCTAAGCTATTCCTTATAACATCAGCTATCTGCCAGTGAAGGTCCCGTACAAAACGGTCTAGCCGTTTTGGAGATAATCGGGAACATACAGACAGAGACCGACAGACAACGGACAAAAAAATTAAAAGTAGTTTTTTTGCTGTAGGTGCCGTATATACTTTCATATGCATTTAATAAAATGCTGTTGTTATGACATTACAAACAGACACTTCAAGCAGATACTTCAATTTTATTTATTTGCATAGATACAGACGATATGTTACATTTTAGGCTTTTATTTTCCTATCAGCTGGTCAGGTCACCGTGCACCAATTAAACCATATGTACCTATGACGTTTCTATATTGAGTAGGGGTGCAATTTCCTAAGCTCAAACATCCATACATCCTTGAACACAGAATCGAAATAACGGTGGAAAACCAACTCGGTATTCGCTAGGACATGAGTAAAGCTATTCAAGGACACGTTGCAGAAGGTAAGCCATGAGGACCAGTCTTAGCGAGTACTAAATCGGGTTGTCACCATTATTTGAATTCTGTATTCAAGGATGGATGTTTGAACTTAGAGAATTGCACCCCAGAACACGTTCACCATTGAGTGCCACAATCGCGTATAACCGAAGGCGCTCAGGGACAACATTTCAAACAAAAAACCTTAGTAGGTTAAGGACCGGCTGATAGCCCAAGGCAAACACGTATCCCATTAAATAAATGATTTAAGTTCATTTTTTTTACTTACATTTCCTTTGGCATACTTACGTTAGCAGATATAGAAGAACAAATTATTCATGTAAAACCCTTTTTTTTAAACGTTGCCCCACACAGGGATTTCTTCTGTGTTGTGGGTGCGTTTACAGACATGAATTCCACATACAATACACCCAGACCCGGAACAACTACCTGCGGATCATACAAATATTTGTTCTGTGTGGGAATTGAACCGACGACTCCCGGCGCAACAGTCGACTGTATCAGACACTGCACCAACCGTGCCGTCAATTTACAGGTAATTAGGAATAGTCAGAGTAGTTGCCGCATGTCAAGATGTAGATTCTCTATGGAGAAGAATGGACAAGAGACTTCCACTTTTTAAATCATATTATGCTTCAATATTTATAACTGCATTTTTCCCAAATGAAGACTATGTAAGGACAATAGGGGGGGGAAAAGTATAAACTTCTTAAAAATGTTCACTGAACAATTGTAGTATTTATTAAAGTTTATAAATTGTCATGGCAGAACTTTAGACTATAACTTTTCATTATACTAGACAAATATTAAATACAATATTAATTCATCATCATCATCATTTCGGCCGAATGAAGTCCACTGCTGGACACAGACCTCCCCCAAAGATCACCACAACGACCGATGTGGGTGTATTCTGGGCTCCTTGGGGGTTTTGCCATAATCGCCACGCTTGGCAGACGGGTTGGCGATCGCAGTTGAGTTGTTAATGTACTCGAAGGACGCTGCTGCCCATCCTCCGGCTAACCCCTTAGTCGACTTTTACGACATCCACGGGAGGAGATGGGGTGGTGGTATTCTGAGCCGGCACCACACGACAATAATTATTCAATACGTCAATATATTAATACCATGAATGTTCGATGCCAACGATGGCGCTACTAAACATTCGATATTTACATACGTAATCATTGCACGATTTATTGGGTGTTCCATTTATTAACGAACATTCGATTAATTGGACATTCGATTAATAGTTGTCGGTCAATCGATGGTTTTGAATTCAATATGGCGTAGGACACCCGTGTACTATAATGCTACAATGATCAACAGAATCTCATCACTATAGCCTTTCTCCCTTTGCTGATCCTATCTAGACGTGTTCGATATTTTAATATTTATGCCTAGTCCTAGGCTCAACGCTTAGAACAGAACAGAATAGAATATTCATTCATCATATCGGCCATACGGTGTCCACTACTGAACAAAGCAATAGATTTCCACAACTGTGTCATCATATTGGGGGGAAATTGCCAGTACTCACCACGCTTGGAAGGTGGGTTGATAAGCGCAGAATAGCTATTGTTCCACAGAAAGAAACACACGTTCCACAGGACGCTACTGCCCATCCCTCTGGTTTAGAGTCCCTTAGTCGCCTTTTACAACCTCCACGGGAGGAGATGGAGTGGTGCTATATTCTTAATTCGGACACCACACGGATTCAATATTGAAAATTCATTATAATAAAACACTTTGCAGGGTTCGAAACGTCAGGAAAAACAAAAATCAATAATACACGCGATTTAATCCGTTTAAAATTGTTTTATTATAATGTGTAATAATCGCGAAAACCTAAGACAATACTATTGAAAATTCAGTATAGTATTATAAAAACAACTTATGGAATAATTCTAAAACAGTAATCGTACAATCGCCAACTCGTCTGCCAAGCATGGCGGTTATGCCAATACTCCCAATGAGCACACAACACAAATTCATACCGGTCGTTGTGGCAATCTTTGGGGAGGCTTCTGTCTGGCAGTGGACGTTTTTCGGCTGAAGTGATCGTACAATGGGCGGCCTTATCGCTATTAGCGATTTCTTACAGGCAACCTTAATTAGACCTAACCTTTTTTTTATTGTTGTCCAGTGGATATTCTTCATGAACTTCCTTCGCCCCGGGGAAGGGCGAAGGGGTATGCCGGACTCCTACCGGCTAAAACCACTGGAGCGGTCATCTTCGGCACGTAAGGGAGGCTCCAGGTCCTCGTATGATCATACTAGAGCCGCCCACTGGTGCCACGCCTATTGGCACATCTCGGAGAGGGTGACTGTAAAGCGGTCACCCCCCCAGGGGGATTGTAAAGGATCCCCCAAAGCGTCCCACGGCAGCGCGAGACCACATGCGTGCTGCCGTCTTCTCTTGGGTCGCTTGGTGTGGGCAGATTCCCCAATCTCCGCACCCGCGAACCCAGAGGTCCCCCACCACCAGCAACGGCAGGGGTTTTCAGGCGTATCGGAATTAGGCGCCAGGGCGGTTGTTACCCCGGCGCCGTCTCCAATTAGACCTAACCTAACATACCTAGATTTCTTACTTACCACCAAGCCATTGACTTGCTTGTCTCGTTACCAGAACGAATAACAAGAAATGGAATTTACACGTGTTACCTGCATTATTTATACTCCTGCTCAAGTCTTAGTGTTTTGTCCAGAGACCTTTGTATATTATGATAACATATCCAATAAACAAAGCTCAGATAACTATCCATATTACCGCGAATATGTTCTTATTGGCATAACACCACTCATAAAAATAGCACTATATGTGTGCCGTATCAAAAATCCATAGAAGTATATTTATTTATCACATAATTTTTCGTTTATTTATCACATAAATATTGGTATATTGTTATTGTACAAATTTACTGTGGGAGACAAAATATTAATTTTGAGCATTATGGCCTAAACTAGGTTGAAGCCTGTATTTCAGGTCAC
Organism: Diloba caeruleocephala; assembly: GCA_947459985.1. Lineage (NCBI taxonomy): Eukaryota > Metazoa > Arthropoda > Insecta > Lepidoptera > Noctuidae > Diloba > Diloba caeruleocephala. The sequence goes on along the minus strand of OX381606.1, from coordinate 30,930,139 downwards.
CAGTCTTCCACCCCAGAAGTCCAATTTCATAGTCCTTTCATAAACTGTGCCAAGCGAAAATTTTCCATTTTCTTGTTTTTCGTGTATCTGATTCTATCAAGTTGTTTTCTCTTGTTAGGAACCCTAATGGTGAATACTCTCCAATACGGTGCTATAACTTTATCAGACCCCGATACTGGTTGATTTTGTCCTTCATACCCAGTTATCATCTTGCACCCCATGAATGCGCACTTTCACTGCAGACATCATCTTAAGATAAAAATAAACTCGCTGTTTTAATAAAATGTGTATATTATGGCTTTGATACACCCAATATTGACGATTTATCTTTTCAATTTTTCATATTTTTGTTGCACATTGATTATGAAAACAAGAACAAGGTGACGGCTCGGTTGGCGTAATGGAAGGAATAAAGAAAGAAGATAATTTATTTTTGACTCGTACATATATCTTAAAATACTTAAATATAACAAGTGCGATTTGTAATAGGCTGTACGAGGTCAAAAAGGGCTCCTATCTCAAAACTGCAGCAAAATGCCACTGCAGCGCTATTTTTCAGACGGAACCTGGAAAGTGAATCACTCTAAGACAAAAAAGAAGTAAACAAATTCTCACTGTAATGTAAAACAACAAAAATATTAGCTTTATATTAGTTGTGTAATATGAATAAAATAAAATGTTCGTGATAATCGATTAGAACTGAATTGTACATTATCTGTGCTGTTTACCCCTACACTATCGTTTTCTCTCTTGTCTATAAGTGTTTGGTGTTATGTTTGTCTATGTATGTGTTTGTGGACGTGACGTCTGAGCGTCATCTTGTGGCCTGAAGGAGAAAATGGGAAGTGGCTGAAATTTCTTGATTTATTAACAATTTAGCGTATTAACACTAAATCTTTAATAAATACAGTGTGTCTATACTACCTTGTTTATTATCTAGGCTGTTTAGATGTACCTGTATGTATTAAATGTTAATTTAAAAAATTTCGCTGATGCGTGGCTTTTTGCGCTACTGGCTGCAGTCGCCGTGGATTCCCGCACGGATGTATTTGTATGGCCTATCAGGTAATTGTACCGGGAGGGGGTGTTTATGCATGTGGAATATATGTCTGTACTATAACTACGACACAGAAAACATATAGAGTGGCAAATGGGCCAACGTAAAAAAATTGCTCGGTAGTATCTCTCCGTAATGATATCATTATGTTAAAACACCTGGGGTTTCGCCTAATTGGCGCAGTTTTACGCTGTTATAAGAATAAGTGTATAAAACCTTTAAAATAGCAGGATCGGTATTTATAAATATCTGGTTTTAATTGCCTCGCTTTATAAAATAGTAATGCCGTGTGGTGCCGGCTAAGAATACCACCACCCCATCTCCTCCCGTGGGTGTCGTAAAAGTCGACTAAGGGTTTAGCCGGAGGATGGGCAGCAGCGTCCTTCGAGTACATTAACAACTCAACTGCGATCGCCAACCCGTCTGCCAAGCGTGGCGATTATGGCAAAACCCCCCAATGAACCCACAACACATCCTTATCCGTCGTTGCGGTGATCTTTGGGAGGGGCCTGTGTCCAGCAGTGGACTTCATTCGGCCGAAAGAAGTGAAAAAAAAAAGTGATAAAATAGTATTAGTGACATTCTACTTTCAAGTGGATAGTGGCCAACCATGTGTCAGAGTTGTTCAAGCTGACCAAAGACCTCCGACTTGGCTTAACGACTGCCGTCTAATAACGATATTGCGTGCCCTCCGACGCACGGAGATCCTCGTTTCAAATACCACTATGCGGTCACCCATCCACAAACTGACGGCACCAAGTGTTGCTTCACCTCATCGATCATTTACCGATCAGTAGGTGCAACTAACTACGAGCACCTGATAAGTAAACCGAACTTTAACAGAAAAACAAGAGTCTAAGGGTGAGATTCAGAAACGAGTCTAAGCGTGAACTTGCGTAGATGTGGAGTTTCGAATAGTCATTTTTACTCGTAAAATGTTCATATATTCGCAGGAATATTTACAACATAAGTAGATAGATTTGTGTTCGATATTTTGTTTCGCTCACTCCAATGGCATTTCATATATAGCTATCTTTTTTCTTTATTAATGCCTGACTACACAGTTTTGTAAAAACTGTATCTCACCGATAAACTTTCTCGTATTAAAAATGGCCACAGAGAATTGAGTTCAAACTTAGCCAAGACCGACGTAAGTTTGAGAGGGACTGTGTTTCTGAATACTAATTTTGAAGATGCGCTTAGCCACTACTTGGCTTAGAGCGTTCTTGGCCCGTCTTACGTTCATGTCTCTGTATCTCACCCTAACACTTTTTACATTATGTTTCAAAACTTTTCTGAATATTTTTCGTACACGGAGCCACTATGGTCCATAGTGAACATTGAACAAAAGGCGTGCGAACCCGCCTGATACAGAATGATTTAGGTGGCGACTTTCTTTCTTTTTACTTTTTTTATCTTTCCGAGACATTTGGTGGCGCGGCCGCGCTCCCTCCCCGAATGATGACGTAATACGATATGGAATTTAATAATGTTTATTTTTTTCATCGATTTTACTGTCGTTGTGGCACGGTACTAAATAGTTACGTAAAGTTAAGTTATATGGACATTTTCTTGGTATGAGAGTATTGAGATGGATGTACGGCTTGACACAAATGGATGTAGTAAGAAATAAGTATATAGTATTGTCTTAGGTTTTCGCGATTATTACACATTATAATAAAACAATTTTAAACGGATTAAATCGCGTGTATTATTGATTTTTGTTTTTCCTGACGTTTCGAACACTTTGCAGGGTTCGTGGTCGCAGGATGACTAAGGTGACAAGCGTCGTTACAGATTTAAAAACTTATTTTATCTACCGTACAAAACTAATCAAAAATTGTTTCGATGCACGCAGTAATCACTCACAGTGTCTTGATGTTTTTTAGTGGGGTGTGTTGTTTGGGATTTTATTAATTTAATAACCGGATTCCAAACAGGTGGTACCTGCCAACCATCTTCTCTATTAAAATGAGGATGTTTTTTAATTTCAATAGCCTCTCGAAACATTCTTGGTACATAACGGTTCTCTTTCGCGAGGACTTGACGATGATCAAATCGAAGAAAATGGTTGGGTTTGCCTAAGGCATGTTCACACACTGCGGACTTTGTGGCGCTATTGACGGTAAAGTTGAAAGGAAATTGTTTGTCTTGGTATGGGCATGTGATGAAGAGAGATGCAATACGTGACTAAGAGAGTGATGAATATGAATGTTGCTGGATGGAGGGAGACCAAAGAAAAGTTGCGATGGATTGTGTGAGGAAGGATATGAAGGAAATGGTAGTAAATGATGAGGTGATGACTGACAGGGAAGAATGGAAGAGAAAAACATATTGCGCTGACCCTAACTTATTTGAGACCAGGACAGGATGATGATGAAAGGTATTTTCTTGGTGATGGACATACATCGTAGTCGAATCGAGCAAGTCATTTTTTTTTTAAAAACGTTGCCCTACACTGGGGTTTCTCCTGTATCGTGGGTGCGTTTTTTGTCAGAAGGGACGCTATTTTTTTCTTGTTTCTTTTTTTTATAAACACGTTGCCCCACAATAGGATTTCTTCTGTGTCGTGGATGCGTTTTACAAAAACAAATTCCACATACAATGCACCCAGACCCGGAACAAGTACATGCAGACCGTACAAATATTTGTTCCGTGCGGGAATCGAACCCACGAGCCGGTGCGCAGCAGCCGACTGTATCAGCCACTGCACCAACCGTGCCGTCATTCGCCTGGTGGTAGGCGTCACGCCTGTCCATAACAATTGTACTGCTGCTCAGGACTACTCCTGCACCACACTGCGCTCGTCACCTCGAGACAATAGTTATTTAGTCTCTTATGCCCAGCAATATTTGTATGATCTGCAGGTAGTTGTTCCGGGTCTGGGTGTATTGTGTGTGAAATATGTGTCTGTAAACGCACCCACGACACAAGAGAAATCTTAGTGTGGGGCAACGTTTTAAAAAATAAAAAAAATAAAACAAATATCACCAGCTACGAAGCCGTTCTTACTGGAACACAGTGTGTGGAAACACCAATGCTTGGTGGCGAATATTTAGCACTTACCTACATGGCCGTGCTCTCGCAATAAGTGACATCATTTCGACCGAATCAAGTCCACTGCTGGACACAGGCCTCCTCCAAAGTTCACCACAACGACCGATATGGGTGTGCTGTGTGCTCATTGGGGGTTTTGCCATAATCACCACACTTGGCAGTCGGGTTGGCGGTCGCAGTTAATTTGTTAATGTACTCGAAGGACGCTGCTGCCTATCCTCCAGATAATCCCATAGTCGCCGTTTATGACACCCACGGGATGAGATGAGTTGGTGCTATTCTTAGCCGGCACCACATGGCAGTAAGTGACAAGGCACCAGCAATATTAAGGTAATCGCTACAATTCATAACGCATAGCTCATCATATCAACCGAAAAATGTCCACTGCTGGAGATATCGCCATAACCAACGGTTTGATTTTGTGTTGTGTGCTCATTAAAAAGTAAAATAAAAATACTTTTTTACGAAATAAATAATTAATACATAACTAAAACATCTCCTGTATTTAGGTTTTCTCTCTCTCTTAGGTTTTCGCGATTATTACACATTAAAATAAAACACTTTTACTTCAAATGGATTACCCATACACACAGGTACCTTAACGGTGAATCTCACCACCATCTTTGTCAGTTAGCTACCGTGGCCAAATCTTTGTTACAGAGAGCACACGGCATCTGCGACGCCGACCACCTGGCAGGGGAGCTTAACCATGTAAAGCAAGTTCTTCAAAGTAACAATTTGAAAGCTCCACATCCCCGTCGCAGAAGCCGCCCGAAACCCACCACGGTTGATTGACGACCCGCTATTTTACCATTTATTAAGGGAGTCACGGACAGAATTAGTCCTATCGTAAACGTACTTCTATTAAAACCTACTTCAAGTCGCATAAGAAGATCAGCCAATTTCTCAAACCGGTGAAATGTCACATACCTTTACAAGTTAAGTTAAGTTACGGTTGGTGCAGTGCAGTGGCAGTCGACTGCTGCGCTCCGGGTCGTGGGTTTGATTCCCACACGGAACAAATATTTGTATGATCTGCAGATAGTTGTTCCGGGTCTGGGTGTATTGTATGTGGAATTCATGTCTGTAAACGCACCCACGACACAGGAGAAATCCTAGTGTGGGGCAACGTTTTCTTTTTAACACAACAAAAAAAAAAGATACAGGGGTCTACAAGATTGACTGTGATTGTGGTTTATCATACATAGGACAAACAAAGCATAGTGTAGCCACCCGAATAAAAGAACACATAGCTGACGTCAAGCACAGATGCTCCACAAAGTCTGCAGTGTGTGAACATGCCTTAGGCAAACCTAACCATTTTCTTTGTTTTGATCAACCTCAAGTCCTCGCGAGAGAGCACCGATATGTACCGAATGTTTCGTGAGGCTATTGAAATTAAAAACTACCTAATTTTAATAGAGAAGATGGTTGGCAGGTATTTGGAATCCAGTCATTAAAATAATAAAGTCCCAAACAACATACCGCACTAAGAAACATCAAGACACTGTGAGTGATTACTGCGTGCATCGAAACTAATTTCTGATTAAAATTGTACGGTAGATAAAATAATAAAACTTTTTAAAATCTGTAACGACGCCAGTCACCTTAGTCATACTATGACCACGAATGCTGCAAAGTATTCAAAACGTCAGGAAAAACAAATATCTAAAATATACGCGATAGAATCCGTTTAAAAGTGTTTTATTATTTCCTGTATATTTAGTGAAAGTGTTTGCCTGCGCTTTATAATAATAAAATAAAGTATCCAAACAATTTTATAAAACGGATCGGCCGCTCACCGCACATCGGCATGTAAACTACATGTTTCGCACACTACAACATGTTTCGCTATCATATTATTTTGACATATCAGCCAAAAATTTGGCTACTAAACACATTGCTTCTGTTGAGCAATTTACTTGTATCTTTGACACAGCCAAGCATTTGGCTAATAATACTGCCTCTATTGAGCAGCTGAACTGTAGTAGTTTAAATGAATCTGTTCCAATTCATTTAAACTACAACTTGAGACAATAGAATCAATTTCTAGCAATAATGTAAGAAATGATTTAATACCACACCCATCAAATTCCATCTGTTATAACAAAAACATACTTAACATTGTTCACCAAAATATGGAAGGTTTGATGGGTAAGGAATTGGAATTGGAGTTGTTCATGAACAGTACTTATATTGATATTGTATGTGTGACTGAGCACTGGTTAAAAAATCATCAGCTCATGTTCAGCTTCAATAACCACCAGCTTGCTAGCTCATTCAGCAGAGTTAATATGATACGTGGTGGCTCTTTAATAATAGTTCAAAACACTTTGAAATTTAAGGAACGTAAAGATATAGTGAGCCTCTCTGTTGAGCGAGTAATTGAGTTGGCTTGTATCGAGCTTGAGCAGTTCATTGTAATGAGTGTATACAGCCCGCCATGTGCATCATATGATGTTTTTGAAAAATATATGGAGGAAGCCTTGTTTAAGATATCAAACACTAATAAAATAGTTGTTGTCTGTGGAGACTTTAATATAAATATATTAGAAATATCTAGTATTACAAATAGGTTCATAACCTTATTTAAATCGTATAATTTGTACAATAATTTCTTTGACGCAACTAGAATAACTGCTACAAGTGGTACATGTATTGACAATATCTTTACAAACATAAAACCCTATCACAAATTAATTTTAAATAAGTTAGACTCTGATCACTGCGGCCAGTTAGTAGCTTTACCTAAAAAAAATATTATAGCTCATAGAAAACTTTTAAGTTTTATACCTGTAAATAAAAACCGCTTAGACCTTTTTAAAAATAATTTGATACAAAAACTACCTGAAATGCCCTATCATGAAAACCCTGATCAAGCGTATACTTTGTTATTTAATACAATAAATAGTCAATTTAGTAAGGTTTTTACCCCAAAAACTGTATCGGTCTGTGATCGCGTTACTTTTAGTGACTGGGCAACACCAGGTATCTATAAAAGTAGGCAAAAGTTGTATGAATTATATTCGGAAAAGTCACATAATCATGATGCAATCTTTCATGAATATGTTAAAAATTATTCAAAAACTTTTAAACGTGCCTGTACCTCTGCTAAATCAATACACTTAAAAACTAAAATAAAGTTATCCAGTAATAAAATTAAAACAACTTGGAATATTATTAACTCTGAAACTGGAAGATCCGCAGTACGTCATCGTGACTTTCATTTGAAAATAAATAATGTAGACATTAGGGCAGACATGGAGGTAGCAACAGAGTTTGAATCATTTTTCACAAATATTCCTATTTTGACAACTAAAGGTCTGTTGTCGTCTTCCTCTTCTGCTTACTCCATACTCAAAGAATGTGTACCTGTATGTGACAGATATTTTGAATTTTCATTTGTTAATGCAAAAGACATAATAGAATCTTTCAAAAGCCTCGACGTGAAAAAAACTGCAGATCTATGGGGTTTGTCAGTTAAGACCGTCTCATCAGTAATTGATATAACATCTCCTTATTTAGCAACTGTGTTCAATTCATGTGTCGCATCTGGTGCGTTTCCTGACCTGATGAAACACAGTAAAGTAATTCCACTGTTTAAATCTGGTAGCACATCAGATCCCACAAACTTTCGGCCTATTTCGATACTGCCTACGCTGAGTAAAGTTTTTGAAAAAATTATTTTGAACCAAATGTTGAGACATTTCAACAAGCACGACCTGCTTCACAAAAAACAGTTCGGTTTTACCAAGGGTCGTTCAACTACAGATGCGGGCGTGGAATTGCTGAAAAACATTTTCGAGGCCTGGGAGAACTCGCAAGACGCTCTTGGTATATTCTGTGACTTGTCCAAGGCCTTCGATTGCGTACATCACGATACGCTCATAAGGAAATTGCACCATTATGGATTTAGGGATAAGGCTCTTGACCTTCTGACTTCTTACTTAAACAACAGAATTCAGAAGGTTGATGTTAATGGTAAGAGATCTCCAGGATCTTCGGTCACCATGGGCGTTCCACAGGGATCAATTCTAGGCCCTTTTTTGTTCCTCATTTATATTAATGACTTGCCTTTTTACGAAAGGCATAATCATGAGATTGTGTTGTACGCGGATGATACGTCGCTTATTTTTAAAATCCAGCGACAAATACAGAATTTTGACGAAGTTAACGATGCAATCTCTAAAGTTGTCCATTGGTTTAATGTAAACAATCTTCTCCTTAACGAGAAAAAAACAAAATTTGTAAAATTTTCAATGCCTAATGTCAGACAGTTACATACCAATGTACTACTGAACGGAATAGAGCTGGACCCTGTTGAGTCAACGGTGTTCCTTGGGATAACTATAGATGCCAAATTGCAGTGGGGCCCACATATTGCCAAGTTGTTGTCAAGTAGACTTAGTTCGGCAGCCTACGCCGTTAAGAAAATTCGGAACATTACTGATGAAGATACAGCCAGAATAGTCTATTTTAGCTATTTTCATAGTATAATGTCATATGGGATTCTTCTCTGGGGAAACTGTGCAGACATTTATACCATCTTCACATTACAGAAAAGGGCAGTTCGAGCCATTTACAAATTGGGTCCAAAGGTTTCTCTCAGAGAAAAATTCAAAGAAATTGATATTCTGACTGTTGCTTCGCAATATATATATGAAGATTTATTGTATGTGCACAGAAACATTTCAAATTTTGTAAAAATTTCCGATGTTCACAGTGTAAACACCAGGTATAAACACAATCTAGCTGTACATTGTACTCGTCTCCACAGAGTAAGCAACTCGTTCATGGGTCAATGTATACGTTTTTACAATAAACTTCCCACTGAAGTCAGAAATTTATCGCTTAAGAAATTTAAAACTTTTATTAAATCTAAACTCTGTAATAAAGGATATTATAAGATTTCTGATTGTCTTGAGGATAAAAAAGCTTGGGACTGAGCTGCTCGCTAGGTACAGTCAGCATAGTTTTTTTTTTTTTTTTTTTTAATTTATACAAAAACTGACATCTGTTATTTTATACACTTTTTATTGACATTGAATTCAAACAGATTTTTGACATGTGTTTTATATTAGAATTTTTACGTTTCATTTAATATTTAATTTACATAAATTTTTGACATACAAGTACATTTTAGTACTGTTGTAATTTTTTTATTTTTTGTGTACATGTATGTATAAATATTGTATATGACAGACTAACGTGTTGCTGGGGAGTTTGTTGCGCCGTTTCTTCTCCCCAGCTTAAACACTAGGAAGCGGTGAAGGGTGGGCTTAATGGGTGCTGTCTAATGTTGACGTTCAAAAGAACTAATAATTTAGTCTATTTGAATAAATGATTATTTCATTTCATTGATTATTTCATTTCATTTCATTTCATTTCAAACAAAAGAAAGGTGTGGGGGGTTGCGGGGAGGCGGAGTCTTACGCGTCGTCAATCTCAATATTTCTATTAATTAGGTATATCACTTCGATCGGATAGAAAAGAAGAAAGAAAGAAATGCTCAAACTGTGCTGCTGTTATTATTACAACTCAAGAGGATGCTGCTCATACTCTTTACATCAACCCTTACACACTTTTTACCATATGTGAAGAGACCCCTCTTCTTTGCCAGGAACCACACGGAACACACAAACGGTATCTAAACTGATCAAGTTTTATGTACCGTTCTATTCTAATTAATAAATGAAACTATAGACGCCCTAATAAACTACAAAGACATCAGTGTAACAAAACTTTTCGCCACAAAGATTACGTAGAGGAACGTTAAGCGGAGAACACATTAAATGCGCCGGCTTCAAGGCATAATTAAAGTCGGCGCCACCGGGACTTTTCGAAAACATTATTTCAGCAGCGCGACTAAGAATATTACATTAAAATCAAGCGAATGGAGCAGACGACTTAGTAAGTGCATTTTCGTGAGTGCCGCGAGTTCTATCTAGACGCAGATGGAACTTGGCCTGACGGCCCGGAGACTCACCGGCCGACACAATGAGCCAAATGGTGTGGAGAAAAATGAGTAAGTAGGGCTGGCATCCATTCTACGAAATATTTTGAAGTGAGTCATAAGACAATAAAGTTCAATTGCAATATTGTATTCTCCGGTCACGAATAGGGCTTCTCCCCCTCATACCGTGGGTGTCGTGGCGACTAAGTGACTTTGAACCAGAGGGATGGATAGCAGCGTCCCTTTTGTGGGACAGCAGCCTTTCTGCGTCCACCAACCAGCCAAGCGTGGTGGACTGGCAAATTCTTCCCAAAATGACGACACACGATGTGTAGCCGGTCATTGCGGTAAACGATATGGAGATAACTTGACCCCGAAAACTTGACTCACCTCGCCCCGTCAATTCGACCCGGACAACTAGCCCCCGACAACTAGCCCCTGACAACTCGACCCCAACAACTTGACCCTGACATGACAATATTTTTTTATGAAACGTATGCGTGCTAACCCTGAAATAGCCCGTTACATGTTCGAGGTGAATTAAAATAAATCGAATCGACATTGAATAGTTGCCTTTCATTGCCCATAATGGCTGCGCTTAGGGTTGCCAGATGGTCGGGATTCCCTGGATTCTCCCGACATTTCATATGATTTCCAGACTTCCGAAAAATACAACACCCGACTTATCGTAAAGTTGTATGCACTATTTATAAGTGTAATGTTTAAATTTTAAGTCTTTACTTAATAGGTACTGAAGGATTCAAATTGTCGGCCTCAGTGAAAATAAATACAAGTAACATAATGGAAAACAGGAAACAGAATATCACATCAAATGCATTATGCAGCCCAACGCCAACATGGAAGGTGCTTTCATCATTTCGGCCGAATGAAGTCCACTGCTGGACACAGGCCTCCCCCAAAGATCACCACAACCACCGATATGGATGTGTTGTGAACACATTAGGGGGTTTTGCCATAATCGCCACGCTTGGCAGGCGGGTTGGTGATCGCAGTTTGTTAATGTACTCGAAGGACGCTGCTGCCCATCCTCCGGCTAATCCCTTAGTCGACTTTTACGACACCCATGGGAGGAAATGGGGTGGTGGCATTCTGAGCCGAATATATAACGAAATCTTTGTGGCGCGGCCATAGAGCAATCCCTTGCAGCCGCACCACCAAGCATTTTATAAACTATTAGGTGTACCCGGTCATAATGGACTCTAAATAAACGTACCAAAACTGTACTTTTTCATACAATGTAAAAAGATAGGAAAATCTTATTACTTTAGAAACGCGTATGTGGTGCGGCTGGAGAGTATACCAGACAACATTAGCAATAGACATTGTTTGATATATTTTTTATAATATAATAAACGTACCTTAAATGTACTCTCTTCGGATGCCATTCACCAATTTGATCTGAAAGTATAACGACAAATTCGTGACGCAGTAATGAAAATATTTTGTTAGAGTTTACACAGAGATAGCGGCTAAAGTTACATAAATGGCACCATGGTTTTCGACCCTAAACTGTAATCGAACTATAAAAAAATCAACATATCATAAAACACCTACTGTTAGATTCACAGAAATAGGAAATAAGGTTACGCACAACCCGGTGCATTTGGAAAAAATGGCGGTTTTATAACATCAGTTGAGATTCGATCGCGTAAGTGAAACTCAATTAAAGTGTCGTGTTGTTCGTGGATAACATGCAAAAACCGAAGCGAAAATAATAACCTTATCAACGAAGGAATCATATATGTACAATACGCAAGTGAAAAATTCCCTTGTATTTGTGTATAAAAATGATAAATTAAAATTATTGTTTTGTTTATTATGTTACATTTGGATTGATGGAGCAGAACGACATTATCATTTTTGTACAAAATACAATGCTTCTTATCTACCACTTTTAACTAGCAATTGGTGAATAACAAATGCAGTGAATAGAACAGCGAATGGTACTCCCAGTAAACTTACGCGTTGCATGGTACGGCCACCGTGTGCTCGGTATGATTGGCTACCTAAAAAGTCGTGGGTGTGTTTTTAGTATGAGTAGCCAACCCAGCGTCGTCTCAGGCGTCGGGTTAGGCGTCGGTTCAGGCGTCGTGTTAGGCGTCGGTTCAGGCGTCGTGTTAGGCGTCGGGTTAGGCCTCGGGTCAGGCGTCGGTTCAGGCGTCGTGTTCGGCGTCGGCTTAGGCGTCGGGTCAGGCGTCGGGTTAGGCGTCGGGTCAGGCGTCGGGTAAGGCGTCGGGTTAGGCGTCGGGTCAGGCGTCGGCTCAGGCGTCGTGTTAGGCGTCGTGTTAGGCGTCGGGTTAGGTTAGGTTAGCCAGGACCAGCCTGTTTTCTATATTATACTGTCCCAATTCTCCTTCTTATTTATCTTCTCATTTCCAGTATCTTTCACACACGCAGACACGCAGGGCCGCATCGTAAGCGAGGTTCCATAAGAGGGGACCGAGAACCGACCCCTGCGGAACCCCGCACGTGATCTCCCTCCGCTTTACGCTACCGTCCCTGCCCACGTAGCGAACATGCCTGTCGCGCAGATATGCCCCGATGATACCCTGCCTTTTTAAATAATATAATATAAATAAAAAAATATTTTGAATTAAACGCGGGTGAAATCGCGCATCCCAGCTAGTATTTGTATAATATGTCTTCGCATCTATACATTTCCTTCATTTGTTGGTGCATCTACCCTATTGTTCTCTGCATCACCCAAAGGTCGTCTGGTAGAAAATGCCTACGGCATTCAGACCGCCTTTGTACACTAGTGTACATTAAGTAAAAATAAAAGGCAACTATGGGATTCGTAGCAGGTTCCTTCTAATACATTAACAACTATACTGCGATCGCCAACACGCCAGCCGAGCCGGTTATGGACCCCCCATTTGCAAATAACAAACCAAGACTGGTCGTTGTGGCGATCTTTGGGATAGGCCTGTGTCCAGCAGTGGACTTTATTGAAATGATGATGATGATTTGTATTACTGCTACAAGATTTTTAGGGAATATCGCCACTGTAAATGTGGCAAAGGAACTGGGTTTCGTATTCAATATCATAACAATTAGGTTCATCATTTCGACCGAATAAAGTCCACTGCTGGACACAAGCCTCTCTCAAAGATCGTAAGACAACGACCGACATCGGTATGTTGTGTGCTCATTGGGGGGTTTTGCCATAATCGCCACGCTTGGCAGACGGGTTGGCGATCGCAGTTGAGTTGTTAATGTACTCGAAGGACGCTGCTGCCCATCCTCCGGCTAATCCCTTAGTCGCCTTTTACGACACCCACTGGATGATATGGGTTGGTGCTATTCGTAGCCGGCACACGGCACAATTAGGTTATTGAAGTATAATTTCTCATGATTCCGAAAGCATGTAACTGGAAAAAAGCAGAAAGAAGGGACTACAACAAAATCAATAAACAGACAGTCGCTAATCAAACAATTAAGATTTATAGTAAAGTATGACAGAACGTTCAAAATTAACGTGCAATAGACTCACTCTTGAGTTGAACAAAAGACGGGCGCTCAATCGCTTTCTTTACCAATTTTGCATACAATGTGTACCTACCTTATATTCGAGTTTGATCTGCAATGGGCTCCTTTTAGTCATTAATGGTTTTATTGTTAAGTGGATTTTCTCTAAAACCGTTCCTTTATAGACTGTTTGAATTAATCATACGAAAGGCCTATTTGAAACGAATCGATTGATAAAGTTAGTTGGATTTACAAAAAAACCGGTCATGTGCGAGTTGAACTCGCATGGAGAAAGTTCCGTTCGATGCATATGTTACCTATTCATTTAAATATGACCAAAATATGTTTCCGGTAACAAAAAAAATATAGTACCGAATCAATATGGTACAAAATACAATCGTAGGGAAGGGAAATTGCTGAATATATTGTCTATTTTTGAATTCTCTCTTGTATTGTAATAATATCCCAAGAACAAACTTAACATTATCATTGCAAAGTACGTTCTCCCATACATTTCAACTGCAAATGTAAGTTTGTACTCAAAATATTGAAAGATTTACCATGTTATTTTAAGACCATGGAATTAATATAGGTTTTTTTGTAATCTATAAGAACTATTTTCTGTATTTATTTCAATTTTATTATATATTTTTTTTTACTTTAAGACAATTTATTTAAAATAACTACAATTGAGATCCTCATAGCAAGCCCTTCTATTTGATATACACGGCACAGCAAAAAACATCAACTCTATTTTTTACAATCATGATCATTTAGATTAACAATACTACATTGGAGTACATGAACCCTGCTAGGGCATTGCAAACATTGGCCCGGTGTTGAGTCACATTTTTTAAAAACGGGTAATCAATCATACAATACCATGAAAAATTACTTAAATTGATTGTTATAGTTAAGATTTCATTATAAATAGATTTTACTGATTAATTAATAATAACAAATTCATTAAAATAATTAAATTATTACAAATTATTTAAAACAATTAATTCCAAATACACTAAAAAAAACAAAATTCATAAAAAATAAATAACATTGATCAAGATATCTATACAAAATGTCAATATGTAAGTCAATCAATCAATAGTGTCAGGTTAGAAGTTGTATTTCAATTTAAATGTTGGAGATTAAAATTTAAGGTCTAGAAAAGTTGTCTGATTTACATTGCTCAACAGTATAGTATGCTTTTTTAATTAATAGTGTTATGTATTAGAAATAATACGATTCAGTGGCGGGGCGCCAGTGGCAAAGCACAGCCCATGGCTTCTGTACCATGTACCGGCTTCTAAAACCCGTCATTCGCATAATTGTGTCATGTATACATACTATAATTCATCACCACATAAGTCATTATCTTCCACCACGTACTTCTACTAACGAAATTGAATGTAATATGTTCAAACCTTACAATATCTCCGACGCGGTCGCATAACTCCAAATATCGGTTACAAAGAGCAATAATTTAAGCCGAAGCACGTCGGCGTCCAAACAACACAAGAAACATTATTTCTACAGAAAGTCAATAAGTGTACTCTGAAAGTCGTAAACAAGTGCATCTGTGTCCTGTGCAATTGACCGACGATATGTTATTGCGAAAACTCTAGTTGTACAGAGTGCGATACATATTTATTGAATGTGTTATTAAGTCAGTGGGAATTGAAGGAGTAATGGGCCAACAGCTGACGGCATGGATGGTGTAGTGGCTCATACAGTCAGCTGCTCCGGGTCGTGGGTTTGATTCACGCACGGATCAAATACTTGTATGATCTGCAGGTAGTAGTTCCAGCAACCGTATTAGCTAAAACCAGCGACAGCAGCTATCGCGCATCTAAGGATTCCCAGTGGAAAAGAGCCTGAAATTTAGTTCATTGATCGTCCAACAGACTGCGTCAGCGATCTTCTCCTTCTTAATCGCTATCGGCAAATACGTAATACCAAAATGGCGTTTAAGAACGGCGTCTGCGCGATTTACGATTTACGGCTGTCGCAAAGCGTCTGCGACTTACCTAATCAGCCCGCAGGTCTCGGTGTATTGTGAGTGCAAAATCCGCATCCACTACACAAAATAGCTTTTTTGGGATTTTGCGTTTTTACGTTGCCCCACACTAGGATTTCTCCTGTGTTGTGGGTGTGTTTACAGACATATATTCCACACACAATACACCTAGACCCGGAACAACTACCTGCAGAGCATACAAATGTTTGTTCCGTGCGGGAATCGAACCCACGACCCAGAGCGAAGCAGGCGGCTGTATCAGCCACTGCACCAACCATGCCGTTAAAAGAAATCCTAATGTGGGTGCAAAGTTACAAAAACAATACACAGCAACTCCAAACACAAGCCCTTGTACTATTCACATGAATCTACTCGCATAAGTAAATTTAATTTGGTGTGGTTAACAAAATCATAAAGAAGAATCAGAAAATGATAATCTTTCATCATTCGTTCACATATTTGTGTTACCGATATCCGAACTTATAAACAGTTATCTGACGAACTATAACTGGAGCGATCTGCACAAACATCATATTATTGTCGCTAGAGGGAGCCTCGGGCGAAGTTTGGCAAACTTTTTATTTGTACGAGTGTTTGGCGCGAACGGGGGAATTAAGTTTCATATGATTGTGTTGAGCAAATTGTTTGATATCTGATGGATTATAAGTGTTTAGGGCTTATGGCCAATCTTTTTATACGTGCAGCCTATGGGGGAAGCAAACTATAACTCATTTAGAGTATTGAGGGTACCTTCTCGTCGTGAGCTTTTCTCTGCACGTGCCAAGCAGTGGGACAGTAATGGGCTGATTATGATGATGATATGATTCTGTAGCGCATTGGAAATGCCGTTTTCAGGTCGTTCTAGTTCAGGCCTGTCTGGCTGGGGACATCCCGCGCTATGTTTGTCCGATGACATACCAATTTTAATAACCCTAGGTGGTTACGGGCGGACGTGAGGCCACGGCACAATGCCACCATTGTGATAGCGACCAGGACACCGCACAGCACACGCTCGAGGCGTGCCCTGCATCGGCCGCCGAGCGGCGGATTCTGGTCGATCGGATCGGGCAAGATATCTCTCTGCCAGCAGTAGTGTCGGCTATGTTGGCAGAGCACAAAAATTGGAATGCAGTGGTCTCCTTCTGTGAGAGCGTCATGCTCCTGAAGGAGGCCGCAGAGCGGGATCGGGAGTGGGCCGTTCCCGCTCGAAGAAGGAGGAGACGGCGCCGGGGTAAAAACCGCCCTGGCGCCTAATTCACATACGCCTGAAACCCCCTGCTGTTGCTATAAGGCGGGGGACCTCTGGGTTCGTAGATTGAGGAATCTGCGTGCTCACACCAAGCGACCCAAGAGAAGACGGTAGCACGCACGTGGTCACGCGCTGCCGTGGGACGCTTTAGGGGATCCTTTACAATCCCCCGGGAGGGTGACCACTTTACAGTCACCCTCTCCGAGATGTGCCTATAGTGGAAATTCGTCATGAACTTTCGCCGCCCCGGGGCGAAGGGGCATGCCGGGCTCCTAGCGGCTAAAACCACTGAAGCGGTCATCTTCGGCACTGAAGGGCTCCAGGTCCTCGTAAGATCACACTAGAGCCACCCATTAATACCACGCCTTTAGGCACATCTTAGAGGGGATAACTGTAAAGCGGTCACCCCCTCCAGTGGAGGGAAGGGGACTGTAAAAAGGCCACCACCCAGGTACTTCTCGGGAGGATTGTCACTAAGCCTCACTGTGCGCTGTGCAGCGCATACGACGGCACGTGCCCAAATGCGCGCTGCTGTTTTCCCGGGGGTCATTCGGTATGAGCATGCAGAGTCCCCAATCTGCACGCCTGTGACGCTCGAGACCCCCTGCCTTATAGTGAGGGGGATCAGGCGTGATGGACCTGGGCACCAGGGTGGTTGTTACCCCGGCGCTGTGTCGTCCTTCTCCATGCGGGATTGGCCTTCTCCCGATCCCGCTCTGCAGGCCCCTTCTAGAGCATGACGCCCTCGTCGAAGGAGACCACTGCACACTAACTGACATGCTTTGCCAACTTGGCGGGTACCAAGCATGGTAATTCCTATTGTCCTGCAACATACTTCTGCTAGACATTCATCACCATCATCATATCAGCCACAGGACATCCACTGCTGAACAAAGGCCAAGATTTCCAAAACGAGCGGTTATATGCCGCCCTCATCCAAAGACTCCCAGTGACCCTCACCAGATCGTCTGTCCACCTCGTTGGAGGTCCTGCCAGGCTGCATTTCGGTGCGCGGTCTCCACTCAAGAACCTTTTTGCCCCAACGGCCACCAGTTTTACGAGCAATGTGCCCCACCCATTGCCACTTCAGTTTACTAATCCTTTCAGCTATGTCGGCAACTTTAGTTCTTCTACGGATCTCCTCATTTCTGATTCGATCTCATAGAGAAATACCAAGCATAGCTCTCTCCATAGCTCACTGAGTGACCCTGAGCTTTCTTATGAGGCCCACAGTGAGTGACCACGTCATAGACATTAACTTTTTCCAAAGACTAAATTTAGATTAGCAGGCTAGACATCGATCTTTTAACACTCCTTTATAATAGCAGCTCATATACTGGAGCCCAATGATTATCACAATTAACAATGTAAATTATATCAGGGGATTTGCCATATGCAATATGCTTGGTAAGATTAGTGATCTCAGTCTTTATTATTAGCAGTTTTCTAATGGTGGTAGGTCTCTTATGGCTGGCTCAAGTGTGATTTGACTAGGACCTGGAGTCCCCCTTTGGTGCCGAATATGACCGCTCCAGTGGTTTTAGCCACTAGGATCCCGGCATGCCCCTTCGCCCCGGGGCGGAGAAAGTTCATGACGAATATCTGGGGAGTAATAAAAAATACAAAAATAAATATGGCCACCCAGTGCAAGTGGCTCTGCAGTCACCAACCGCCTCCAGGATATGGTGCAGTATGCGTTAGCACGGTAGTATAAAAATACTTTTTTAGTATTCATAGCATAAACCCTGGATAGAGATAAAATATTCTTAGCTATACGGCCATAAAAGCAGAATTAGATTACCGGTTTTTTACAGGTTAACGCGCGCACGTTCACTTGCTATTACAGTTGCGCCAGCAGTAGTACAAGATATAGAAAAATATCGAAACTACAGGAAATTTAAAACAATGTAGTTTCAGCTAGGATTGTCCATCGACACAAACTCGCGACGCGAACAAGATTGAGACATTCATACTTAACCGGTAGCCCGCAGTTTGTCGCTGCCCGTAGCCCGTAGCTCGTAGTCCGTAGCATCTCGTAGTCGCACCGTGTTCATGAATTATTCACAGTCCACGAGTCGTGCCCATTCTGTGCCAGTTAGTACAACTTGTTGCAGAAATAACTACCGACGGCTGTATACTGTAGCTTTATGCCTTTTAAAATAGTTCTCAGTTGACATTTATAGGACCTTGTTACGGCGAGTTTATGCGATTAGATATATTCTTCATATTCCGTGTGATGTACGGATTAAGAATGTAGCACACCTCCATCTCGTCCCTTAGATATCGTGAAGGTGACTAAGGGACACTTAAACCAAAGGGGTGGGTAGAAGAGTCCCTTCTGTGGCACAGTAACCATACCGCGCTTACTGTCTCGTCAGCCAAGTGGCGTGAGTACTCGCAAACTCCCCCCAAATCTAGAGCTGAGTCCTTTGTTCAGCAGTGGACGTCCTTTGGCTGATATAATGATGATGATGATTCCTAGTAGAGCAAATTATATTTTGATAGTATTGCCAAACCAATACCTTTAATTTAAACTATTATTTATACTAGCCCTTCGACGTCCGCTAAACGGGAACCTTTTAATATATTATAACAACAGAATATTCGTAAGCCAATATTGCCGTAACCTACTTAAATAAAATGATGAGAATAAATTCGTGCTCATATAATATGGATGTACCAAGGGTTGTAACATTACCTACTCACTGTAAATCAAGAAAGAAGATAGAAATATTTATTTGATCACCACACAGAGAAACGATATAAAACAGGGACATAGATAACAGTATTTAAAAAAACAATGTATTTCCAATAAAAGTAACGTAAATCTAAGTAGTTAGTTAATATGTGTCTCACGATTGGACCAAATAGCTGTCCAGATCAGCTTCATGCCAGGTACAATTGCAGGGCGCTGGTTTTTATGTAGAACCTTACGTACACCACGGATGTCAATGTCAAGCCGGAGGATGGACAGCAGCGTCCTTCGAGTACATTAACAACTCAACTGCGATCGCCAACCCGCCTGCCAAGCTTGGTGATTATGGCAAATCCCCCCAATAAGCCCACAACAGATCCATGTCGGTCGTTGTGGTGATCTTTGGGGGAGGCCTTTGTCCAGCAGTGGACTTCAATCGGCCCAAATGATTAAAAAAATTGATAACATTCATCAGGATAAATACGATATAATGTTAACAACAATATATCGTATTTATCCATCGCCAGTGTCATCTCAACCCTCATATTAGCGTTTTTTTTTACTATTCCCCGGACTGCCCTTTCTCTTGTGTCGTAGGTACAGTTTACAGGCATAAATCTATTATACACGTTTGTATTTACCCAGACCCGAAACCACTATCTGTAGGTCATACAAATATTTTTTGCGTTTGGGATCGAACCCGCAACACGTAGCGCAGAAAGCCAATTGCTTAGCCACAGCGCCAACCTTGCCGTCAATATAATTAATATTTACAAAATCAAAATACCATATGAACTGGTACTGGCTGAACAAAGGTAGCCGTACTGTCTGTGTCAGACAGTGTGTGTGCCTACTATATTCTTTCTGTCACGAGTATAGTTTACAAACATAAATTCACAAATGCTCACAAATGTTGCCTCACACAAGGACTGATCCTGTTTCATGGGTGTAATTTACAGACATACGATAAGATAAAGATAATTTATTACCAAAAATAAACACACATAATTCGTTTAATGCAAAACAATACAAATAGGTAGGAGTAGATACGATTTTATTTTGTGAAGTATATTAAAAGGAGCTGTCGGCAGTGCGTAATAATTAAAAGACCCATTTGTCAACGCTGGTATTACCAATAAGGCTGCGGGTCTCACAAAAAAGAAAACAAAGAAAATCTTACATAAATAATATCAAAGCAATTTTTTTTACAAAATAAGTCATTAATACATAGGTAAATGACATATTTCCGGTATTTGTTGTTGTTGTATATCTCATGCACACACCCAGGCTCGAAACAACTACCTGTAGATCATAGAAATATTTGTACCATGCGGGGATCGAACCCGCTACACGTAGCGTAGTAAATGAATCGCTTAGCCACTACGCCAACCGTAGTTTAATTTTCATCAGTAAATCAAATGATGAGCCGGTTCCCCAGGATTTCCGTTTGTTCGTCTCGTTTATTTATTGTTCCATCCAACTTTGGCGATAATGAACTGAAATCAGTTTATGAAGCTAATAAATTCAGCTAGTTCGTGGTTGCGGTCCACAACTTTTCGTTTGCCCCACATTTGAGTCACATTGTTTACACTCAAATATGAAGGAATGTTTTATGAATATTTAATTCCACTCTATTCGCAAATATTCCCAACTAGCGAACCGTTATAACAATTTACGTTTAAACTTTGAGCAGAAAGCATAGAATGTTAAATAATTGCCGTTGAAATATTCACATTGCTGCGTTTTTTAAATATCACTATTTGTGTGACAAATAAAATTCATATTCGTGCATTCTCAATTAAAATTGGTGTATTTGTAAAACAACGGTGATATTGGAGTGGTTTTAAAATCGTTGTAACTGTATTTATACATGTTTTATAACCTGATAATCCGTAGACTATTGTATCGTTCCTTTGCAGAGCAGGCAAAGGGAGCTGAGCCCATACTGCCTAATATAATATATTTTCTTCTGAAATAATGTGGTCTGAACCACGTCTTATCTCTGTGTCGTTTTTTAACAGGCCGAAGCTAAGACTTCTTTTTTTCAAGTCTTCAATATTTAATAATTAATTCTTACACTTCCGTCGTTATATATATATATATAATTGAAGTCGCATTATTTGTTAGAAACAATCCCCACCTATTTCCACGTTTATCTGACTTTGTAATCCGAAATCGCCAAAATGACAGACTTTGTTTGCAGCCAGCTAAAACAGCATTACTACACAAAAGTGTAGTATGTATGGCTCCTTTAATCTACAATAAAATTCCAGAAAGTTATAAACAATTGAATATAAATTTATTTAAGCTAAAATTTAAAACATTATTAATTGAAAAATGTTATTACAATGTTACGGACTTCCTTACGGATAAATGTTGATTTTTTATTGATTGATTGATTAACATTGATAATCAGCTTTGGACTTAAATTGTAATGGTAATTGCAACAGATATATGTATACTTTGACATCTAAATTAATAATTTTGTTGTATAATTTTGAATTAATGACCAGGCATGACATCTGTTTCTATTTTTGTACGCCGATCACGGTAAAACACGTTGGACTTACCAAATTCTTTACACCCATCATGCATTTGTATGTATTGTGACTGACACATGTTTAAGCAAATAATTTTTTTCTTTCTTTCTTTCTTTCTTCACTTGTTTGTCAAAGTCGTCTTCTTTGTAATCCATAGACCTGAAAATAGGCGTGAAAATAAACATCTCTTTGTATCTTCTTTTCTAATGAGAACCTATTTGTTATTAAATGTACCAACACAAATTATAAGCTTAATAACTGGCTAAATGACCTCGAAACAGTTAATTAAGTAATATAACACCTAACATAAAACATGAGCCTAAATAAACGAACGGCAAACATTTTAAACAAAACCATTTATGTTAATAGTTCTCCCGCTAAAAACTAACCGAAAGATGAACAGTTTTGCGTTGCGGAGTTAATCCAACGCGGTCCGCCACCAATGAATTATTTATACATGAATACAAACATTATATTACAAGTAAATCAAAGCAAAATGAAACTTATACCATTGTAACAAGTATTTGGACACAGAAATGAGCAAAGTTGCCATATATCAAACTGAGAGCGAAAAATATTATAATACGGGTCGAAAGCAAAGTATATCTTTTTATGACGTCAAAAATTGTAATAGAAATGCGTGGATTTCTTGTCGAGCGATAATTCCAACTTTATTTATTAGATGAGGATACGATTGAACTGTTTTATGACGATTTGGTGAACAAAAGGCATGTATAATAATGTAGTCACATAATATTAATGCCGCATTTCGTTATTTAACTTACTTTAGAGGCTCGGCCGTGTGGTGCCGGCTCAGAATACCACCACCCCATCTCCTCCCGTGGGTGTCGTAAAAGTCGACTAAGGGATTACCCGGAG
Organism: Diloba caeruleocephala; assembly: GCA_947459985.1. NCBI lineage: Eukaryota > Metazoa > Arthropoda > Insecta > Lepidoptera > Noctuidae > Diloba > Diloba caeruleocephala. Next base: position 30,907,206 of record OX381606.1, on the reverse strand, counting down.
GATGGGCAGCAGCGTCCTTCGATTACATTAACAACTCAACTGCGATCGCCAACCCGTCTGCCAAGCGTGGCGATTATGGCAAAACCCCCCAATGAGCCCACAACACACCCATATCGGTCGTTGTGGTGATCTTTGGGGGAGGCCTGTGTCCAGCAGTGGACCTCATTCGGCCGAAATGATGATGATTATGAGAGGCTCAGAATAACTAAATTCGCAGACACTGTATTGCTAAAAACTTAGTTTTAATTCTAATAACATTAAGCAGAGGTCAGATCTTCGTCTAGATAACGATGTTCCTTAAATATTTTTCGGGTCACTCTGCTTTACTAATATCGCAGATGACGACGTTTTGGATGTCAGTTGCTTGACTAACGACGGTTTTAACTTGGCTTAAAGGTGACTAAGAGTTGATGTTCCGAGAGGATGGACAGCGGCATCCTCCCGTGTGATAATGATAACACACTGCGATCATACTGCGTGGTGCGTGTGACACTTACAATCTTACCTCACTATTTCTTTCTTCTTGTTTTGTTAAAACGTTGCCCCACACTAGGTTTTCTCCTGTGTCGTGGGTGCGTTTACGGACATGAATTCCACAATACACCCAGACCCGGAACAACTACCTGCAGATCATACAAATATTTGTTCCGTGCGCGAATCGAACCCACGACCCGGAGCGCAGCAGCCGACTGTATCAGCCACTGCACCAACGGTATCGTCATATTTGCTCACTGCATATTTCATTATCATCACCATATCATCCATAGGACGTCCACCGTCCACTGCTAAACAAAGGCCTTCCCCACAGATTTCCACAACGAGCGGTTACATGTCACCCTCATCCAACATTCCTAGCGACCTTCACCAGGTCGTCTAACCACCTCGTTGAAGGTTGTCCCACGCTGCGTTTTCTGGTGCGCGGTCTCCACTCGAGAACCTTTTTACCCCAATGGCCATCAGTTCTACGAACTATGGGTCCGGCCCATTGCCACTTCAGTTTACTAATCATTTCAGCTATTTGAGCAACTCTAGTTCTTCTACGGACCTCCTAATTTCTGATTCGATCTCGTAGAGAAATACCAAGCATAGCTCTCTCTGAAAGTATATACAGTACCCACAGCAAAGTGTTTATTTTTTTGTCTGTCTGTCGGTCTGTCTGTCTGTTTGTTTCCGCTAGTCTCCAAAATGGCTAAACCGATTTCTACGAGACTTTCACTATCAAATAGCTGATGTTATAAGGAATAAATTAGACTACTTTTATTTGAGAAAAATAATTAGGGTTCCGCGCAAAAAACCTAAACCCCTTAAATCCAATATCATCATTTCGGCCGAATGAAGTCCACTGCTGGACACAGGCCTCCCCCAAAGATCACCACAACGACCGATATGGGTGTGTTGCGTGCTCATTGGGGGGTCTTGCCATAATCGCCACGCTTGGCAGACGGGTTAAATCCAATATATTTATACTCTATGTCTATGCCGAAGTACTCTAAATTATTTATAAGTAATTTCTTTTAAATTAAATGGCAAGTGAAACCGTGGGTCCCTTTTTTTAATTATAGGGCTTCTCGCATACATTTCTGTGAAATGTGGTTGCTTAACCGGTCATTTCTGGGCGAAGCCAGAAGAGGCCTCCAGCCAGGCTTGAAATTAATATTAAAAACTAAGCAACTTGCGGGGCACGGACCTTGGCTTAGGGCGTTGCTGGAAATAACAAGCTATTGTTTTGGGGACAGCTGGATCGGTATTATTTAAAATGTATTAGGGGACATTTAAAACCACAGGCTCGGCACGGACGGCGGGAGCAAGAGACGGGAGGGAGAAGTGCTAACTTGAGCGGGAAGGCCGCGGGTCCCAGCTAGTTGTGCATATAATATTATTTCGTGTGTATTACTATAAGTTCGTATTATCCAATGCATAATATTATATAATATAGCAACCATCAGGGTTCATTCGCATCCGTCGTTACAGAACGCTTACCATGAGTGACATGCCTCGGTTTTAGCCTCAGCAATGATATTAATAGTGTAGCACAAACTTATTCCCTGACCGGTGTAGAAAAACAAAAAAAAAAATCAAGCTCTGTTAATGCAGTAGTTGATACAGTCGACTGCGCTCTGGGTCGCAGGTGCGATTCCCGCACGGACAAATATTTTTATGATCTGCAGGTAGTTGTTCCGGGTGTGGGTGTATTGTGTGTAGAATTTGTGTCTGTAAACGCACCCACGACACAGGCGAAATCCTAGTGTGGGGCAAGGTTTTAAAAAAAACAAAAAAAAAATATGTATATAAATTTTTCAGTAGACCTAAAATTCGATATATAAAAATCTCCATAAAAATATTCATTCGGCAAATGGACGGTGCAGGTTGAAGTACGTTTATATTGCCGAAGGTGTACGGGCGTAAAAAATGTACTCTCCTTACTCGATTACGGAGTTTAGTCGAAAACACTCGAACGGTCGCGTTTATCGCTCACGCCACTATAAAACTGTTGGTGGCAGACCTACGGGTAGCTATTTTATGTTTTAAATTACTTCTGATCTATTTAAGTGCCTGGGCCATGGCTAAATGGTTATCGATAGATCGTACGAGGTTAAGATGTGCTTCCTACGGTAACATTGAATGAGTTACCTATTCACCATGAGCTTAATTAGCTCTCTACACACTGCCCTCAGTCAGTCAGTAGGCTGGCCCTGGTTGTTATATGTCCTAACTGGCGGAACCTTAAGATACATATCTTCTATCATATCGGCCATTTATACGTCCACTGCTGAACAAAGGCCTCCCCCATGGATTTTCACAACTGTGTCATCATTTTGGGGGGTATTTGCCAATACTCACCACGCTTGGCAGGCGGGTTGGTGAGCGCAGTAGGGCTACTGTTTCACAGAAGGGACGCTGCTGCCCATCCCTCTGGTTTAGATTCCCTTAGTCGCCTTTTACGACATCCAGGGGACGAGATGGAGTGGTGCTATATTCTTAATCCGGACACCACACGGATATAATCCGGACACCACACGGATAAAATCTTATAATCTCATATCTTCTAAGTACCGGATTTTTATACCGTAATTATTACGAATGATATTATATATAATATGTAGATATGTTACATGCGCGCCAAAAGTAAGAACCAAATCTCCCCCAATTGTAGCACCTCGCAGTCAGTTCGCCTAAGACAGGACAACGAATACACACTGTCACAATCTGTATTGTTTTATTAATTAAGTAATAACAATGCCGTCGTGCGTAAATAAAAAATACACTAACTATCAAGCAAAAATAAATAAAGAACAAGGGATTTTATACCACACGTGAGTAATAAACGATATAAAATATTTGAATAAAATTTTAATACTATTCAAATTTTATAGAATAATATTCTCGAAAAAAACACAGATTGCCACGATGACCATTTTGGGGGGAATTTGCCAGCACTCACCACTCTTGGCTTGGGTTGATGAGCGCAGAATGGCTGCTATTTCGCCCATCCATCTGGTTTAATGTCCCTTAGTCGTCTTTTACGACATCCACGGGAGGAGACGGACAGGTGCGTTATTCTCAACCCGGACAGCATACAGACTTATCAACCAATTAATATGGTGTTAGCATCTACAACAACGCACCGAAAACGTTCCCGATACAAAGTAAAACTTCCCTTATGTTAGCAACCCTGTCGCTGGGGCTCCGCGACTTTTTACGATGATTTGCGCCGACCCGCGCGAGTTACGATGGCACAGCGCCGTCTATCCTATCCGCTTGTCACTACGCTCCCGGAAGCACAAATGCTCTTTTTATGCGGGTGTGTTGATGTTTTTCGTTTTACCGACGCGGCATTGCGGTGGTTTGTTATAAATAATGCTGAATGACACTGTACACAGTGTTCTCTAGGAAGTCTGATACCTGTTTGGCGCAACTGTGGGGCACACAACCAATTCTAACCTAATATTGTTTTTTTTTGTTGTTTATAACCCTATCCAAATTTTTATCGTGTTTCTTTTCAGTTTCATATTAAGTTTTATTACCGTTTGTGATGTCTCACTTAGCTGTTAAATAAAGAATTTCTTTCTTTCTTTCTTTCTTTCTTTCTTTCTTTCTTTCTTTCTTTCTTTCTTTCTTTCGTTCTTTCTTGCTTTCTTTCTTTCTTTCTTTTTGATATGATGTTTTAGTATATTATAACTTCCTGGAAAATCTTAATGATATCAGCCTGTAACTATCCCACTGTAGGGAAAATGCCCGTTCTTATGCAGAGAAGGCAAGAGCGCTAATGTCTACGCTGGCTTACTGCGTGTTACATACCATAAACTCCAGGTTTCCTTACGATATTTTCTTTCACCTAGTCAGTGTTTTTCATTAGCTAATAAAGTAGAAAGAAAAGTAAGAAAAATAATTCATTTTTGCAATCTACGTCGTCAAATAAACTAAAGATACATAGGGGCTACAATTCCACACAGGTATTCTATGGCATGACTAACCAATCGATTAAAATCTAAACACTATCAAATGACTAAACGCTTACAAACTTACACTACATGACACCAAACGCGTATTCGCGCTGGCTGGTACATAAGACATTGCAAAAGAAACATTATA